>CM054379.1:37442854-38042854 GCA_028858755.1 Ara ararauna
TGAACTTGCACAAACCACTTTGGCCTAGATATAACTGTAAGTATTTAAATGAGAGACTTACTAAGGAGTGCCACTGACCTCGTGAAATCTCTTTAGAGGTAACTACTTCTCCCTCTCTATAAAAAGACTTTGAGAAATATTATTCCTAACTGAACAAATACATACCTAAAATGAGCTAGGGTCACACCAAAGTCCCTTTTCAATGTTCAAAGAGAAGAAAAATAACCCCTTAGACACTCTAGCTAAATGGAGCTTTGGCTTTGTACAAATTTATTCATGTTCTCATTATGAGTACTGAGTACTTAAAGGAACCATTCCCTCCTCCTGTCAGCATGCATTAATCCCTTTAGATGTTCTTTCTTCTCTAGTTTTTATCACATAACATAACAAACATTGGTTAGATGGAGGCATTCATTATCAAGATCAAATTCACACCCAAAGCTATTGAAAAATTCTTGCTGTAAGTAACCATGTTTCTTACAGAGCCTTATCCTGACACTTTGGCCAACATCAATGTACTCTTATCATACAAACATGTATCTATACTGGTAATTCACATGTAAAATCACTCTCTTTTCCAAATGCAGACATCAGAAATAAAATCTTAAAATTAATTTTTGGTGTTGTTATTTTAAGTGATTTGAATATTTCAGAGTTTTATAAAAACAAAACCATAGCTGCATACACATACTTGAATACCTTGCACATTATTACCTTTTGGAATCTTAAAAACAAAACACTAATATCCATTTGATACTTTCTAAAATAAAGATGTGTCAATATTATTTATCCAAAATCACAGCAAGGGAAACAAACGGGATTCCAGCTGACTGATTACCATCCACACTGAACCCTGCCATAATGCCATTAGCTTTGGGTGGTACTGTCCACAGCTTTCAAGGTACCACATGAGAAGTCCCTCTGCAACTGTAAAGACTTGGTGTCTTCAGCCCATGAACACTTAAATATCACACTCATAGAAGAAGAAAATGGAAACAGAAAAAAAGAAGTATTTGGTTGTTGATTTTTGAAAACTGTTTAAAAGCCGTTTTCTGAATCTCCTTTCCTCCCCCTAGGTAGGCAAGTAAGGAGTGTTGTAGGGTGCACAGGACATTTATGTTCAGATGGTATCACTGAAGTTGCATACAAAGCCTAAAAACCAAATGTTGTATGCAGTGCATAAATATGGCACGGCTCTTGTTTCTTCCGGCTGTCACAGCTGACAACTTTATAATTTATGTTCAAAAATTAGCTTCTAGGCCCCACCACTGAAAAGCCTGAAGCTGTTTTTCAGTCTAGTTTTCTCTGAGCCTATTGAGTGTATTCGCTGAAGAAGTTATGAGCAGAATTTTAACAGAACTCAAAACTTACAGGCAACAGTAGTGATCCCGTTCTCATCTACTTATAACAATATTTTCCCCAAGTTTTAAGAAAAGTTCTGCCACTCTCACTGTACTACAATGGTTACCAGAAAAGAAGGATGTTTTAAACAATCCCAGCTATTTTTTTTGCAAGCTACATTCAAGTCTTTGATTTCCAAATAAACATACATCTGCTTTCATGATTTTAGCAGGATTTCACTGTGAAAGTGGTAACTTCTAATGATCGTAAAAAAAAACCCTAAAGATAGATCAAGTAGACATATTCCTGAAGCATACGAAACAAGTGAAAAAAGATATTTATGAAAACAGAATATACTAATATCATAGTTTTTCTATTACTAAAATATACTTTTGCCATGACACAAGGAAAAAAAACCCAAATATTAAATATTTTAGGCATCAAGTACTTGTACAATATAACAGAACAAAATAAAGCTCTATAACAAAGTAAGAATCCAACAGGAAAAAAAAAAACACAACAAAACAAAACAAACTATAATGCCCTATCCATGTTTTTTATTGAAAAAGGTTCCATAAATCCTTAGTGAGTATTTAAAATAAAATAAATATATCCATGCAGCAAGCAAAATAAATCACACTTTTGGTAAAGTGGTAAAAGAGATAAAGTATTGAAAATAGATTTCAGGAAAATTCTGACGTCTTTCTATGCCTTTCCCTTCTTACTTGATCAAAAAGAAAATATCTATTTCATGTCTGAAAACTAAACCAGAATCACAAAGGATTTTTGTTTGGTTTTGTCTCCATGCCTTAATATTCAAGGACATTCAGTCTGAAATATTTTATAACCCACTTTCATATTCCAGCAATCTAAATTTTCTGCTGCTGCTCTTCCAGACATTGCATATAGAGACACACATTTGACAGTCTTTTCCTTTTACTTCTGTGCTGGTTTTGGTTGGAACAGTTAGTTTTCTTCACAATAGCTAGTATGAGGCTATATTTCAAATTTGCAATTAAACAAGTTTTGATAACACAAGGATGTTTTATTTACTACTAATACAAGGCCTTCTGTGCCTCATACCCCACCCTGCCATTGAGCAGTCTAGGGATACACAAGAGTTGGGAGGAGACAGAGCCAGGACAGCTACCCACAACAGACCCAATGGATATTGAATGCCATATGCTGCCATGCTTAGCACAGAAGGCTCAGGGAATAAAGAAGAAAGGGGGCACATTCATTGGTGTTCGTCTTCCCAAGAAACCATTACACACGATGGAGCCAAGATCTGGAGATGCCTGAACACTTGCCTGGCAATGGGAAGTAATGAATGAATTTCTTCTTCAGCTTTGCTTCTATATACACATTTTGCTGTTAACTGCTGTAACTATAGAATAGTTAGGGTTGGAAAGGACCTTAAGACCATCTATAGTAACAACCCCCCTGCCACGTGCAGGGACACCTCCCACTAAACCATGCCAAACAAGGCTTTGTCCAACCTGGCCTTGAACACCGCCAGCGATGGAGCATTCACAATTTCCCTGGGCAACCCATTCCAATGCCTCACCACCCAAACAGCAAAATACTTCCTCCTTAGATCCAATCTAAGCTTCACCTGTGTAAGTTTGAAACCGTTACCCCTTGTCCTATCACTACAGTCCCTAATGAAGAGTCCCTCCCGCAGCATCCCTATAGGCCCCCTTCAGACACTGGAAGGCTGCTGTGAGGTCTCCACGCAGCCTTCTCCAGGCTTAACAGCAACAACTTTCTCAGCCTATCTTCATATGGGAGGTGCTCCAGTGCCCTGATCATCCTTGTGGCCCTCCCCTGGACTTCTTCCAAAAGTTCCATGTCCTTTTTATGTTGAGGACACCAGAACCGTACACAACACTTCAAGTCAGGTCTCATGAGAGCAGAGAGGAGGGGAAGGATCACCTCCCTCAACCTGCTGGTCACGCTTCTTTTGATGCTGCCCAGGATACGGTTGGCTTTCTGGGCTGCAAGTGCACACTGCCAGCTCATGTTCATTTTTTCATCAACCAACACCTCCAAGTCCTTCTCCACAGGGCTACACTGAAACTCTTCTCTGCCCAACCTGGAGCTATGCCTGGGATTGCTCTGACCCAGGTGGAGGACTTTGCACTTGTCATGGTTAAACTTCATCAGGTTGGCATCTGCCCATCTCACAAGTGTGTCAAGGTCCCTCTGGATGGCATTCCTTCACTCCAACATATCAACCGAACCACACAGCTTGGTGTCATCTGCAAACTTTCTGAGGGCGCACTCAATCCCACTGTCCATGTCATCGACAAAGATGTTGAACAAGACCGGTTCCAACACCCATCCCTGAGGGACATCATTCGTTACAGGTCTCCAGCTGGACATTGAGCCATTGAGCACAACTCTTTGCGTGCGGCCATCCAGCCAGTTCTTTATCCAATGACTGGTCCACCTATCAAACTGACGTCTCTCCAACTTAGAGACAAGGATGTCATGTGGGACAGTGCCGAACACTTTGCACAAGTCCAGGTAGATGACATCAACTGCTCTACCCCTGTCCATCAGTTCTGTAGCACCATCATAGAAGGCCACCAGATTGGTCAGGCAGGATTTCCCTTGAGTGAAGCCATGCTGGCTGTCACCAACCACCTTGTTGCTTTTCCATGTGCCTCAGCATGCCTTCCAGGAGAATCTGCTCCAAGATTTTGCCAGGTACAGAGATGAGACTGACTGGTCTGTAATTCCCTGGGTAATCCATTTTCCCCCACATGAAAATGGGGGTTATATTTCCCTTTTTCCAGTTGTTGGGAACTTCACCTGACTGCCATGATTTTTCAAATATGATGGACAGTGGCTTAGCAACTTCATTTGCCAGCTCCTTCAGGACCCGCGGATGGATTTCATCAGGTCCCATGGACCTATGCATGTTCAGTGGTCTCGAACCAGATCCTCTCCTACAGTGGACCCAGGGTCTTCATTCTCACAGTCCCTGCGTCTCCCTTCCAGGACTTGTGTGGTGTGGTCAGAGCATTTGCCAGTGAAGACTGAGGCAAAGAAGTCATTAAGAACCTCAGCCTTCTCCAAATCCAGGGTAGCCAGTTCTCCCCATAGCTTGTGGAGAGGGCGCACATTGTCTCTAGTCTGTCTTTTATTGGCAATGTACCTATAGATTCTCTTCCTGTTATCTTTCATATCCCTAGCCAAGTTTAATTCTAACTGGAGCAAATTTTAATTCTAAACTGCTTTTATATCAATTCACAAGTTTTTTCACATTTACCCTTCTCATCTGCTCCTCTATGTCACCACAGAGAGGGATTGAGTCAGTGGCTTAGTTAAAGCACACAGCTTCTTTGGTAAGCTTTTATGTATGCTGTATGGCAAACAGAAAATGGAAAAGAATAAAACACTCACTTGTCCTGCCTCAAGGAGTAGCATGGTAAGCTAGAGGCAAGAAGATGCAGCTGATTCAACCAATGTGTTTAGCATACCTGAACAAGATGTTACCCCTATTAATAATTAAGGCTTCAAGCTTCTATCTTAAATGGGAAAGTATTATTAATGAAATTCACAAAACTGAACAGAAGAAAAAATTAAAAAAGCAAATAACAACCTAACATTTTTAGTATTTGCAGGTTCAGTTCATTTTTACTCTACCATCCTGACTCCAACAACAACTGTGTCCCAAAAAATGTACCGCTAGAATAAATACGGCCAGCTTACAAAGCCAGTAGCTTACTACCTAGTAGCTACGCTCTGCACCTCATTGTCAAAACTTAGGAAACCAATAAATTGTATTTCCTTTCTACCAAATACATCAGTAGAAAAGGCAAAAAGTGGTGCTTCTTTCTCTCAAATGATGGGTTTACAGAAAAGAGAACAGTCTGTTTCCTTGTTGATGACCTATGTGAGAAAAATAACTAAGTTGATAAATAAGGCATACTTATAAAGTACAGAAATTAAGGCTTTGCTTGTAATGTTTACTTTGGCATTGCATAGCTCTTGAGTCTGGTATTTCACAATCCTAAAAGTATTTAAGCCCTTTTTTGTGGTATTAGGTACAAAATGGGATATCAAAACAGCTGTAGTTGATATTTTTAAACTTTCCAATAAGTAAGGAGAAATGTTTCAGTTCTTTGGCCAAATAAGTATGAGTTCCTACTGGCAGGCCAAACTGCTGCTTTTTCTGAGTGTTTAAATTTAGTAAGATGTGAAAGAGGTATTTTTAGCTCTAAATGTGCACATGGTACAACATCACCCCTGGCTTTAACTGTGTTATACTTAATGGTAGTATTAGGTGATATGGTTTCAGCTTAGGACTGTTGAAGCCTGGGGGCATTCAGGCATCCCTGCATAGCTATTGGCCAAGCAAATTCAAAGAAACAACTAACCAAAACCCCCCCAACAAATCAAACTTAGCTACTACCGGAAAAGTCTTCATAATAATTCAGCTAAAATTATTAGATAATATAAATATTTTTTATATATAATATATAAAAGATATACGATTAAATTATTATACACATTTCCCAAGATCTACCCATTCTCCTTTGTGTTGCATGTTAGACTTCTACTGACTGTTAGTTACAAACTTTCCAGTTTCTAGTTAGTTACAAAATACAAAAAAAGTAGTATAATAATCATACATCACATAGTACTACAAAGCAAAGTGAAAGCAGACCAATTTAGTCAATAGTTACTGGTCAGTAGACAACTGCTGTTGCAGCTAAAACAGCTAAAACCAAGCTCTAGTTAGGTCGAGACAAGCCCAGACTAAGCAAGTATGACAACTTTTTTCTTGCAGTTTGCAAAAAGTCAGCAATGTGATAAATACTATGAATTATAAGTCATTTGGGTAACTCATAAAAGACTGAATATAAATGTGTTAATCTTTTTTATTCAACTTTTCCCTTTTCTTTTGCTCAACAAGTACTGTTAGTGTGATGTATATCTACTATTCTCTACATTCAGGATTTTATTTCTCATTCTTTATGACAAAAGGTGAAAGAAGACAGGTTTAGGGTTACTGTCATATAGGGAGAGGAACATAACACATCTATGGGCAGAGTAATTGAAAAAAAAAAGTGCTACGTAATATTTAATTTGGAAAGTCATCAAGGATGACCAATCAAGAATAATGACTTTCAAATTTCAGACTTTTTTTTTTTTTTTTTTTTTTGTCTGGTTGCTTAAAGCATATCTACACCTTGCAGTGCTGTATTGTATCATTATCCAAAGCAATTCCAAAGGCAACTTACATAGCATTATGGCACAGAAAATAATCTTCAAATAATAATTCAAATCCTGAAACCAGTACGACTGTGTGGGCATGGTCCTGTGTCCAGACTAATTCTAGTGAGGATGTCCAGCTGAAGCTTACTGCCCAGGACAGTGACTAATTTGCCCATCGTTTCAAAGATAGCTGGGTGAGTTTAATTTCAGCTTTTATATATTTCTGAGCTTTCCCTGTGGATAGGAGATTTCGTGAAGATGACCCAAAGTTTCTAAAATTTGAAAATCTACTGAGTGCATTTATATGTATCAAAACTCCAGCCACTGTTATCTGTGGTATACTATGATCTGATGACCTTTTATATCTTAAAGGTCTTTTCCAATCCAGCTGATTCTATGATTCTATGATAAGAGGTAATGGCCTCAAGCTGCACCAGTGGAGGTTTAGATTGGATATTAGGAAAACTTTCTTCACCAAAAGTGTAGTCAGGCATTGAAACAGGCTTCCCAGGGAAGGGGTGGAATCACTGTCCCTGGAAGTGCTCAAAAATTGTGTATGAGGCCCTCAGTGCCATGGTTTAGTGGTGGACTTGGCAGTCCTGGGATAATGGTTGTACTTGATGATCTTAAAGGTCTTTTCCAATCTACTTGAGTCTATGATTCTATGATCTCTCAGGAAAAAGAATTCAGCATGAGTTTTCATCTGCTTCACCAGAAAATAAATGACAAGTGGAATATAAGGGGAATGTGCTGGTAGGTTAGCTGCTGTTATTCGTTCTGAATTTATAACAGAAGCTTAGTTACATACAGGCCTGACAAAGCACTTGTTGAATTAAAATATCAGTAATGTCAATAATAGACTGAATATACCCAGTTATACTCTAAATCACCTAACCCTGCATGACCTTTTGACACATTTACCTTTACAGTATTCAAATTGTGTCTATTCTTCATCCTATACTGCAAATAAAGTGAGCTGAAACATGTTCAGCCTGGAGAAGAGAAGGCTGCGTGGAGACATCATAGCAGCCTTCCAGTATCTGAAGGGGGCCTATAGGGATGCTGGGGAGGGACTCTTCATGAGGAACTGTAGTGAGAGGACAAGGGGTAACGGGTTCAAACTTAAACAGGGGAAGTTTAAATTGGATATGAGGAAGAAATTCTTTACTGTAAGGGTGGTGAGGCACTGGAATGGGTTACCCAGGGAAGTTGTGAATGCTCCATCACTGGCGGTGTTCAAGGCTGGGTTGGACATAGCCTTGGGTGGCATGGTTTAGTGGGATGTGTCCCTGCCCCTGGCAGGGGGGTTGGAACTAGATGATCTTCAGGTCCTTTCCAACCCTAACTATTCTATGATTCTATGATTCTGTGTATGCATGAATGTAAGTTTTAGTTCTTGGCAATGAGCAATGCACTTGAAGGGGGCAATTTGAATGATCCATCTTTAAGAAATCTAAACTGATCACTATTTCAGAGCAGAAATCAGCACTGTTTAGCAGAACAGTATTAAGATTATTTGCTTCATGAGTTTTGAGAAATTGAGCAGTAAAATATCTCGGTTTAGTATCTTATTCTATGTCAATTACCTAGGCAAAAGGAAAAGAGGAAGCAAAGGCATTCTGTCCTGTGTTAGATACCATCTCATTAAGGAACACAGAACCCAAACATTTCTAGATACTGGCAGCACCTACTTCTTAAGAAAGCAGAAAGTGGTAAAATCATGCCTCTGGTTCCCAGTTTTAAACCAGTAACCATAACAACATTAGGTGGGAGAATATGTTGTCCCAGCCCTTCATTCAAAGATGAAAGAGCCTCTGTTTAGGGATGTACTTTTCAAGGAGGGTTAAAACTGGATCATCAACTTCAGCAGCAAATTATACTAATAGCTCATCATTTGAGAATACTTTTTCTTTGCTGTTTTAGCCTGGCTGCTTTGGCTTACAAAGTGTTGCTGCTGTTTCTCACAGGCTCACATCATTATCTTTAGTTGGAAGTATCACTGACAGTGAAAAGTGAGAACAATATGACCTTAACTCAAAGTTATACAATGATCCTCAGTTTTAGAATTGTCTTCTTTTTAATTCAGCACCTCCAGAACATGTCTTTCATAACAGCAGTGTTAGTGAGTTAGTACACAGGTAGGGAAGATTTTATTACCCACACTGGTCTCATTTTATTTTGGTTTCTCTTCATTAATTGCAAATATACAACAGAAACAGTTCTGCTCCATAGAAATGCACTAAACCTCCCACTGAGCACTATGATTTGATGTAATTTTGAAATCATAGCACTGCTACACATTTGTGTGTAATAACACGTGGTATCAAAGGCAACGGAGAAATACTATTGACTAACAACAGGTGCAGGATCAAAAATCGGAAATAAAATGCAGGAAGATGAAAAATACCAGAAAGCTCTCTGTATTACCAGGCAATGGCAAATTATTCACCTATTCATTCACTGTCTGTCAAAGAAATCCCTACACATACTGTCTATTCATGATAGGAGGAGGAGAAGTGATTTCCACCAAGGAATATTCCTCTTTCAACATCACCCACACTTTACATAGATCAAAACTTACAGTGGCTCCAGAAGGAGGAAAGCTATTTTTCAATTAAAATAAACTCACCATTTTCAATGACTGAATGCAGTTAAGAGGAAAACTAAGCACATAGATCTTCTCACGACTTGCCTTTCAGTAAATCAGCTTGACTATGCTAGATTTCCAGCATTATTTTTCAATGACACTGCATCCTAAAATCTGAAGTACAAGTGCTATACTATGGCCTACAGTATTAAAACTGATGCAGAGAAAAAAATCTCGATATGCTTGAACGTAGAATGATTAAAACAAACAAAAATATTTTATAATTTTTAACGTATACTGTATAAAATACATCTATGCTACAATATAACTATACCATATGTTATTTATATACTATTATACATAACAGATCTGATAATTACCTATGTGTATATACAGAATGCCCTGGGTTCAGCAGTAGCAATCATTTTTCTCCTTCTTGGTAGCTGGTGCACCTAACCGGAAGGGTTAGGTTCATTGGTGGGTCGGGCTGGGTATCGGTGGTGAGTGATTGTATTCTCTTCCCTTGTTGTTTCCCTAGTCGTTATTATTATTGGTGGTAGCAGCAGTGGTTTATGTTATACTCTAGTTACTGGACTGTTCTTATCTCAACCTGTGGGAGTTGCATTCTTTCGATTCTCCTCCCCATCCCTCCCGGAGTGGGGGGAAGAAAGAGGGGTGAGTGAGTGAGCAAACTGCATGAGTCATGGCTTAAACCATGACTCAGAGAGAGCAATACAAAACAGAACCTTCTCTTCAGTGCTCTGTGTGTTAAAAATGTTTCTATCAAGAATGACAAATGTCCTTTACTACAGTATACACATTTCTGCATTTTTCTGATTTGTAAAGGTATCTCTTAGGCCTAAAATTTGACAGGAATAAAAGGTGGTACACTCCCTAAAGGAAAAAAAAAATCCATTAAAACTCGCTGTCTCTTTCATTTGACATTTTGCAACTTTAAAACTAATGAAGTTTAACAATGTAATTAAAAACCATAATTTTCTTTTCGACAAGCACCTAGAGAAACCTCTAAATTAACCTACTGGGGGGTGGGGAAGAGAAGAAAAAGTAAATTCTTTACTGTTAGTAGACAAATAATACTTTGCAGCCTTATAAGCTTTCAGTACATTAAAATAAAGAATTATAAATTGTTTCTTCATGACTTTTTGAAACTGTGTTCAATTACTTTTCATACATTAATCAAACAGAAGGCATAAAAAATACTAGAAGACTCCATTTGCCATGTACAATTATCATTCTTTGAATCTCATAAAATGCTCTTTCAAACTTGACATTTTATGCAGCACACTCTTTTTGTTCTACTTTTCTAACATACACTGAAGAGGGTTTTCCCTTAACTTTCTCATGCTTTGAATTTCTCAATATTTATTAAGTAAGGGTTTCCCAAGGGATGTGAGAGCATTCCTGACAGAAAAAAAACAAACTCAAAAAACTCAAAAAAAGCAACTCTACATAAACGACTTTGTGCATACAACAAAGCTGAAGTGGAAAAGGCAGAAATACTAAGTGGACAGCTGAAGTATAGCTGGGTACTATTACAGGTCCACTTAGGCTAAGCCAGGTATAATGCCTGGCCATTCACAAAATTTTGCTAAGGCTGCTGAGGCAACACTCCGTGACCTCTAGATAACTGTGCATACACTGCTCTTGCAGGAGTTTGGTTGGTTAAGTTAGACTTGAGCTGTCTGAGTTCAAGGCCAGGTCCTCTGCTGCGAAGAGCAGTTGTGAAAAAAAGGCAGAAGTTAAGGCCTGCCCCCACTTCCATGGCAAATGCTGTTAAGCTCTGGCTGTAACCACTGCCTCTCTCCGTGCTGCATTGCGGCTGTGCAGCACCAGTGCCCGTGCTCTGTCTTGGACCTGCCTGTGCTGATCCTGGCTCGGCTTAGCCTCAAATCTGCCTCTGCACTGCAGACTTGCCGAGTGATGGCCAAGCTGCCACTGATCCTGACCACTGGCCTTGGCCCTGATCCTGATACAGACTCACCATCCCATATCCCAACTCTTTTTTTGGTGTATTCATTGCTTATGCCTGCCTTATTATTGTGTCCTGCTCTTTTCTCACTTCCCTCAAAGAGCAGCAAGCCCTCACTGTTTTGACACAGGTAAAAAGGAAATACTAAAAGGCTGAGAAAGACATAACAGCAGAAATGTAAAACATAAAAAATAACAAGTCATATTTTCAGTTCTGCCTTTCCACCTGCTTTCATCAGGAACTAAGGAATTGTTTAGGGCTGATGCAGAGGACTACGAAAAAATCAAACTGTATGATCCATATTGGCTTGAACAGAATTCAGAAATAAAAGAGATCATAGGAATAGGTGAAACACATCCTCTCATGTGCCATTATTAAGAGGCTAAAGCAGTGAGGCCAGTCAGTGTGAAAAAAGATATCTCACATTATTTAACCAGAAGCAGGTAGTTCTGGCACAGGCAGACCAGGATGCCTACTCAATCTCAGAGACACCATCACGTTTTTGACAATCCTTTGCTTTAAGGACTATTTCTTTAGCCAAATATGACTATTGCTGAATATAAGGCATAACTAATAATATAAGGCATATTAATGATCCATAGCAAGGTCATGACAGACGAAAGTGACTAAAAGAGAAAAAAACCCCAAACAACTAAAAAAAACTCCAACAAAACCCCATAACAATACATCATTGAAACATACAAATTAGAAGCCATACAGAAAGATTTTAAATATATATATTGATTTTATGATTCTATGATTCTATATATACATAGTCTTCTACATGAATGGTTTGAAGAACATGGTATTCACCTGGGATTACTGTTTACATGGACAGATATCCCTGCCCATGGCAGGGGGGTTGGAACTAGTGATCTTATGGGTCCCTTCGAACCCAAACAGTTCTACAATTCTATGACTCTATTTTTATCATCAAAAACCTAGGACTGCTGCTTCAAACAGTATATTACCTTAATGGGTCAAAACCAGAAGCAAGAGGGAAGAAGAGTAAGATAAAGATAATGTCTTTTGAGTGTATCTTGAAAGACATGGTTTAAGAATACAAGAACCAATCTACCTGATTTTTTCTAAGTGCAAAAATATCTGAACACTAAGTGGACTACAGGCATCCAAAATATAGGATGAGAAGCCCACAAATCTTAGTTGAGAACTTCCTGGAATTAGTATTTTGAATAGCTGTAATATGAAGAATACTACCATTCAAGCTAGTAGACTTCATGAACTTCATCTTACAACCAAAGCTCTCCCCTGCCCAACTTAGATTATGCTGGAAAAGAGGGAGACTATGAGAGACTACTGAGATGGTTCATTAAGGAATTATTCAACATCCACTCAAGAGACACAAAAATGAAGCAAGTACACCACTCCTGAAGTTATACATACACAGAAGAGGGGAGGGAGATGCAAAGCAAAATCTTGCCACAGTCTGAGAACAAGAACAGATAAAGGAAAACAAACAAAAAAAGTCAGCTAATATTGTCCTGAGAAAGAAATGAAATCCTACAACAAAAAGTACTGTTGTGGTTTAAACCCAGCTGTAAATCAGCCACACAGTTCGTTAGCTCCCCCCCATTCTTCCCCCCGCTCCCAAAGGGACGGGGAGGAGAATCTAAAGAATGTAACTCCCACAGGTTGAGATAAGAACAGTCCAGTAACTAAGGTATAACACTACTGCTGCTACCACCAATAATAATAATACTAGGGAAACAACAAGGGAAGAGAATAGAATCACACACCACCCGCCAACCGATACCCAGCCCGACCCACCAGTGAAGCTAACCCTTCCAGGTCCCTGCCCCCATTTTTACATCCTGCGTATGACGGGCTGTGGTATGGAATACCTCCTTTGGCTGATTTGGGTCAGGTGTCCTGCCTCTGCTTCATCCCAGCTTCCCCTCCTCCCTGGCAGACCATAAGCCTCAGAAAGTCCTTGGTCAGACTAAACATTTGAGCAGTAACTAAAAACGTTGGTATTATCAGCACTGTTCCCAGGCCGAAAGTCAAAAAACACAGCGCTGCACCAGCTACTAAGAAGAAGAAAAAATAACTGCTACTGCTGAACCCAGGACAAGTACCCAGATCTTAGTACTGGTATTTTTAATCACTTTCCTGTGAGGCTTTTCTTGAGACGAGACCAAAGGAAAAATATTTATAAGCCACCAAAAAAAGTAAATAATTTCAAACTTCAACAGAAAAACATACCTCTCTTTCAAAACAGTTTGTTTGAAGTAATCCACGTGATGAAATTAAATGTGTGATATTTTCACAACACTAATAGAGTGCCTTTACAAGGTTACAGCTGGGAAGAAATACAAAGCATCTCATAATTAACTTCTGGATTCATTTCATTATCTGATTGTTCAGAGAGTGTAGAAAAAATGTAGATTTCAGTTATCTTTGTCAAGAATTGTACTCTTATCACATACACAAGGTTTAAAACTAGTTTCTACTTCTCAGGTATCAAAAGACGTTTCTGCTGTATGTAGCTGGTTGTTACAGAGCTTAATCTGCATCCTGACAGTCAATGTTATAACCCGGAGCGCACACCAGAGTTGGTTACAGGGGGTTTATAATATGAATCATCTTTGATCAGCACAAAGAGTTAGCTTGTGTTTCCCACCAATATTTGTCACTGGATTTTAGCACACAGAACATGATAACAGGGTTATCCCAAGATGATGCTGAAAAATACATCATGTAACCATTGTAAATTTGTATTTTTATTGTTGTGCTCCCTGCGTGAGCATTTCAACAGGATGAAAAAGGAATGTTAAGTCACGTATTGTGAGGAAAATTTGAACTAACTTGGATTCTTCTAGGTTTACGTACAGGGGGTTGATATATATACATGGTAAAATATGCGATTGGTTTAAAAATATGAAAATGGATTAATTACAAGTACAGAACTAAATGCTGTATCTCATTAATAGCTGGATTGGGAATATACGAGAGACATTTGCAAGTCAAACTGACTTTAATAACTTTGAGTAGAACATTTTTTTTTTTAAATAGAAAAAAAGAATTCTCCCTGAATTTTGCTCCCTAGAGATTACTGTAAAGTGCTGATAATCTATTAACACAGTGCTACATGCACTATTCAACTCCACATTTCTGAATCAAAACTAGAATTCCAGCTAACATGGAGGGCAGAGAGAGACTACACGCACATATACCCTAAAGCAGACTTCAAAAGTACAGTTCTGGAGTCAAATTCAGGCATTGCTCCTGTTGAATTCAAACATGACATCTCTTTCAAGATGCTAACTGCTTCCTGAAGCTCTGAGAACTGTATTTACAAATAATTCAGCGATGGTGCAAGCCATCTTACAACTTGATTATAACATTTAGAAAATCTTGTCTCAGGCTGAATTTTGACCAATCATTAAGATTTCAGGAATAATACTGAATCAAGAATGGCCCTTAATCAAGCACCTAGAAATAATGAGGGGCTATGCACATTCAGTCTCGCAATTTTGACTTTTAGGGAAGAGATGACAATCACTGTGGATGTTAAGATTACTGAAACTGTTCATGTTTTAATCCAAAGCTGAGAAATCACATTCTGTGATAGCAACATTCAGCTGTTGGGTTTTCTCAGTTTCCTATCAATTGAACCTTAACACTGTTAAGGTGAACTTTTAATGTACGTAAAGTAAACCCAGAAACAGTTGAGTATGCTTGTTTGCCATTCACACTAGGTAGCAGAAAAGAGTACTGTTCGTTGCTTAAATGGGAAGACTACTCATCTGGGGGAAAAAAAAAAAGTGACACAGTTTCTTTGCCTGACTTGATCAGGTACCTGTAACTACCTTTGTCATGTGACTGCTACTACTAAGCTAGTAACAGCTCTGAACCATGGTTCTTCCAAAACCTTTTCAATTCCTCATAACTACGTTAGGAAATCAGAGCAGAATGGCTCTAGCCTGCTGGATAGGGAATTGTCCCAGGAGGAAAGTCACCCCAAGACTGTTGGTTGATATTCAAGGATCACCTGCTGCAAGCTCAGGAGCGATACAACCCTACTAGAAGGAAGTGCCGCAGGAGAGGCAGTAGACCTCCTAGGATGGATAAGGAGCTGCTGAGGAAAATTCAAAGGAAAAAAGAGGCTTATAAAAGGTGGAAGCAAGGGCAGGCGGCCTGGGAAGAATACAAGGATGTTGACTGGGAAGTGAGGGAGACCAGGTTAGGAAAGCTAAGGCCCAGGTAGAACTAAACTTGGCTAGGGATGTCAAGGATAACAGGAAGGGATTCTATAGGTACATTGCAAATAAAAGACAGACTAGGGACAACGTGGGCCCCCTCCGGAACCTATCGGGAGAACTGGCTACCCTGGATTTGGAGAAGGCTAAGGTTCTTAATGACGTCTTTGCCTCGGTCTTCACTGGAAAATGCTCTGACCACACCACACAAGTCTTGGAACGCAGACGCAGGGACTGTGAGAATGAAGACCTTGGGCCCACTGTAGGAGAGGATCTGCTTTGAGACCATCTTAAGAACCTGAACGTATACAAGTCCATGGGATCTGATGAAATCCATCTGCGGGTCCTGAAGGAGCTGGCAAATGAAGTTGCTAAGCCACTGTCCATCATATTTGAAAAATCATGGCACTCAAGTGAAGTTTCCGACGACTGGAAAAAGGGAAATATAACCCCATTTTCAAGAAGGGCAAAATGGATGAGCTGGGGAACTACAGACCAGTCAGCCTCAACTCTGTACCTGGCAAAATCTTGGAGTGGGTTCTCCTGGAAGGCATGCTGAGGCACATGAAAAACAACAAGGTGGTTGGTGACAGCCAGCATGGCTTCACTCAAGGGAAATCCTGCCTGACCAATTTTGTGGCCTTCTATGATGGGGCTACAGAACTGATGGACAAGGGTAGACCAGTTGATGTCATCTACCTGGACTTGTGCAAAGTGTTCGACACTGTCTCCATGACATCCTTGTCTCTGAGTTTGAGAGACATCAATTTGATAAGTGGACCACTAGGTGGATAAAGAACTGGCTGGATGGCCGCACGCAAAGAGTTGTGCTCAATGGCTCAATGTCCAGCTGGAGACCAGGAATGAGTGGTCTTCCTCAGGGATGCGTGTTGGGACCGGTCTCGTTCAACATCTTTGTCGGTGACTCAGAATGTCTTTTTTTAAATTCTCCAGTATACAGGGCAGGACCTTAAAAAGGCTAAGAGGATTAGCCAGGTTAATAAATGGTTAGAAGGGTGGTGCTGTAGTCAGGGGTTGGGTACCTTGAACATGGGACTCAAGTTAGTAGACTAGGTCTACTGGGGGCTGGTGGAGCTGCTCTGACGAAGAAAGGGAAGAGCAGATTTGGGAGGAGGCTTGCCAGAATGGTCAAGGATGCTTTAAACTAGACGTGTTGGGGGAGGGGGGCATCATTCCATCCCAACACACCCAGTCACTGGCCAGCACCTAGAATAAACATTCAGAGCTATGTAGAGATATTCCAGCTGTTCCAGCCAATGAGCCGACTTCATTTGGACCTCGGCTCAGATGCCTCTATACAAACGCCTGTAGCATGGGGAACAAACAAGAGGAATTAGAGATGTGTGCATATCTATGGGGGTATGATTTCATAGGCATCACAATAACACGGTGAGATGACTCCTATGACTGGTGTGTTGGAATGGATGGTTACAGGCTCTTTAGGAAAGACAGGCCCAGTAGACAGGGAGGGGGAGTTGCTATTTATGTTAGGGATAGGCTGGAGAGTATGGAACTCTGTCTGGGGACAGGTGAGCAGTTGACACAGAGTTTGTGGGTCAGGGTTAAAGGGAGAACAGTGATGGGAGACATTATTGTGGGGATCTGTTACAGACCGCCTGATCAAGAGGACTCTGTGGATGAAGCGCTATATAGACAGATAGGAAGAGCCTCACGCTCGCAGGCCCTTGTTCTCATGGGGGACTTCAACCACCCTGATATCTGTTGGAGGGATGAAACGGCCCGGCACAAGCAATCCAGGAAGTTCCTCGACTGTGTGGAAGACAACTTCCTTCTGCAAGATATACAGGAGCCGACAAGGAGAGGTGCCATGCTTGACCTCGTGCTCACCAACAGGGAAAGGCTGGTTGGAAATGTGGCGCTCCAGGGCAGCCTTGATTGCAGTGATCATGAGTTGGTCAAATTCGAGATCTTCAGGACAGTGAGAAGAGTGTGCAGCAAGCTCACTGCCCTGGACTTCAAGAGAGCAGACTTTGGCCTCTTCAGGAACCTGCTTAGGAAGGTTCCATGGGATATAGCCCTAGAGGCATCAATTTGATAGGTGGACCACTCAGTGGGTAAAGAACTGGCTGGATGGCCGCACGCAAAGAGTTGTGGTCAATGGCTCAATGTCCAGCTGGAGACCAGTAAAGAGCGGTGTCCCTCAGGGATCGGTGCTGGGACCGGTCTTGTTCAACATCTCTGTCAGTGACATGGACAGTGGGATTGAGTGCACCCTCAGCAAGTTTGCTGATGACACGAAGTTGTGTGGTTCGGTTGGTACGCTGGAGGTAAGGGATGACATCCAGAGAGACCTTGACACGCTTGTGAGGTCGGCTGATGCAAACCTGATGAAGTTTAACCATGACAAGTGCAAGGTCCTACACTTGGGTCAGAGCAATCTCAGGCACAGCTCCAGGTTGGGCAGGGAAGAGATTCAGAGCAGCCCGGTGGAGAAGGACTTAGGGGTGTTGGTAAATGAGAAAATGAACATGAGCCAGCGGTGTGCACTTGCAGCCCAGAAAGCCAACCGAATCCTGGGTTGCATCAAAAGAAGCGTGACCAGCAGGTCGAAGGAGGTGATCCTGCCCCTCTACTCTTCTCTTGTGAGACCTCACTTGGAGTATTGTGTGCACTTCTAGAGTCCTCAGCATAAAAAGGATATGGAACTTTTGGAACAAGTCCAAAGGAGGGCCATGAGGATGATCAGGGGACTGGAGCACCTCCCATATGTATATAGGCTGAGAAAGTTGGGGCTGCTCAGCCTGGAGAAGAGAAGGCTGCGTGGAGACCTCATAGCAGCCTTCCAGTATCTGAAGGCGGCCTATAGGGACGCTGGGGAGGGACTCTTCATTAGGGACTGTAGTGATACGACAAGGGGTAATGGTTTCAAACTTAAACAGGGGAAGTTTAGATTGGATATGAGGAAGAAATTCTTTACTGTGGGGGTGGTGAGTCACTGGAATGGGTTGCCCAGGGAAGTTGTGAATGCTCCATCGCTGGCGGTGTTCAAGGCTGGCTTGGACAGAGCTTTGGGTGGCATGGTTAGTGGGAGGTGCCCCTGCCCATGGCATGGGGGTTGGAACTAGATGATCTTAAGGTGCTTTCCAACCCTAACTATTCTATGATTCTATGATTTTCTCTGGCTCGAAAATATTGTTCGATATATATCTTCATGGCAACAAGAAAAATTTATGGAAGAAAAACAAAACTATCAGTCTGTAATATCCTACATTCTAGAGGATACTTCAACCAAAGATGGGAAATTTCAGTTTGATGAAAAGTAATAAAGTCAAACTGCAGTACGCATCATTATGGTCATTTGGGCTGTACAACCCAAAGATAGTATCACAGAGGCCTTAGCAAGCCTTATGAGCTTCAAGGTGAAGTTATCATTATGAAAACTAATCTTTTTATCTAAACATCGTGAATAGGAGAGATCTGAAGTCATTTTTTCTCTTTGAAATTTTGTGAAAGGTATCTAGTATCAATCTTTTTTAGGGTTAAAACATCTTTTACTCCTTATATATTTAAAACTAGGACCCATTATGAATAACTATTATGACTGTCATAGCATAGTACTCCCTTTGGCTTCTGCTGTTGAACAGATCTTTGGTCTGGAAACTGGTGTTGTACATATGATAAATTTTGTCAACCTTTTTCTGTTGCAAGAGAAGGACCAACAGAGACTTTGCTAAGGAACTGTCAAAAATTAAGTATCTTAACCAGAACACTGGGGTTTGGTCTTATCCTCTCAATTAATGTTACTCCTTTCTTTTGTCACCTTTCACAACAGAAGTGCACTATCTCGTGAAGAAGGCAGACATACATTTAAGAAAAGATTTACAGCTGTCAGTCTATTTTATTTTAATTATCATTTCTACCTTTTCTTTTTCTCTGTTGCAAACATGCTGTGAATCTTTGGTGCTATTGTTACTGTACTGAAGGACTAAGCCTGCTCTTCTCTGCTCTGGGACACCAAGGGTACAAACCGCAGTAAGCAAGGGGTACATATTTTGTACTGGTATTGCATGTATATCGTTTCATGAGATCTCAAAAGCCCTGTTTCTTTTGGATGTGAAGTTGTTACTTTTCCTCAGCTAAGCAGTTACAGGTAATGGTGTGCAGCCCTTTGTCTATGGAGAATTCTAAACAGCTGTACAGCCATTCAAGTCTTTATACTTAAGCTTTTATGACAGGTTTTTCTCCAGTTAAAACACTGTGAAATAGAATGTGCCAAGGCTTTTTCTTTTTTTTTTTTTTTTTTTAAAGACTACAAGTTAAAACCCTTTGATAATGAATTTCAAAAATTTTTATCGAAACAAACTGTGTTTTATTCATAACAATTTGAAAAATATCATTCAAAGTGGAGCTGATTACATTGCTACAGATAAGCTCCTGAACATTGTCCAGCCTAATCCCCCTTTCCTGGGATCTGTAACTTTCACAAATGAATGTATAGATTTCTGCTTTGGATAGCATTTTAGCTTAGATTTATTTTCAAAATTACATCACTAGCGAAAATGATTTAACCAACCATCATTTTAGAATACTAACAGGGGAAAATGTATCATTTTTCTGATGTTAAAAATTACTTCTTCCCAGATACTGAAGTGCTTTAACTCTCTAATGTTATGCAAATTCACCCTTAGATCCAGAAAAGGAAATGTCCTCTGAACCTCCTGTAAAAGATGTTCTGGGCTTTTTTCTGTGTTCCTGAAGAGACATTCATATTAGTCCACATGCTAAACCTGTGCACATCGCCATTTGCACAGCTTTTAAATATTAATATCTATAATTATCTTTGAGTTCTCTGTGTATTACTGTTTATAGAGACTTGATGACATTCTACCGCCATTAAGACTGATCCTGCTACTCTGCTAATTGAGGGGAACACGTTACCCACAGCAGCACCGTTTGCAAGGGGGAGTAGAAGGCAGCTGGGGCTCATGAGGCATCCAGGAATTCTAGCTGGGCTTTTATCAATTTAAGAGCTTTCAGCAAGACTGAATGTGCCAATAGCCTCATGTACTGAGAAAAGAAATACAGACATTTTATCTGATTGTTGAGGGAGAGCAAGAGAATGTGTAACTGCTTAACATACAGTTAAATTGCACAGTAACACACAACTACCTTAACAAACTTTTCCTTCTGTTTACACAAGAAATTAGATAGAAAAATGAAAGAGAAAATCTAAGTTTTAACCCTACTGTCCCCTGAAACACAGTCTACCTATAACATCCGCCAATCTACTAACAGACATGGAGAACACACTACCAACAGTATGAAAAACTAGGATTAGGTTTTGATTTTCAGCAAACCCATTTTTTAATGTGATGTAAACATATTTTGGTGAGAATGGAGTATGAAATTGCTTTAAAAGTATATGGCATTAGCAATAACAACACATCACTTGCTGAGATATTGTTACTACTTTTTGTGAGAGGAAACCACTATGTTTCTCCAATCTACCTATAATTACGAAGTTGTTATTTTGCATTTAAAATATGTCATGAGGGAGAGGATTAAAATCTTTACTGTTATATCAGATTAGACATTTCAGAAACGCTCTAGGCAACAGGGATGCAAGCAGACCAACAGGACTGGTGTATTGTATTTAATGCATATCAATCTTTAATATGTAATGCAAAATAGCTCCTATAGTACTGCAGAATTCCAATACTATAATCCAATTCCAACTAACTGGACAGATTTGTCTCTTCTCCTTTTGCCAAGCACTTTTCCTTATGAGCTTTAGTTACCTAGTGTGCGGCAGATGGGCTCTTTTTATTAGCTGGTAGAGAACAGCATTTTAAGCCTGAAGTGTTAATAAGCTTGCTGTTAGAACAAACTGTGTCACTTCCCTTTAACATCTCTTTTTCTATAGCTCTAATCTAAAAGGTCTTGTCAGCTTTATTCTGATTTATCATCCTGTTTTTACATTTTTACTACATTAATTTCTTTACCAGGAGAGACTTTCTCTCTTATCTATACCCTTTGTTATTTCCAGCTAAATGTACTCTTCAGGAAGCTTATCAGCACTTATCCCGCATGAAGGCAGCAGGAGGCAGCAAAAACTCGGAGAAAAACACAACTCCACAGAATTGTAGGGCTATTAGCAACTTCTGAGTCAACAAAATGGGCGTTCACTGAAACAATGTATTACCCTCCCAGAGTTTGCACTAATGCAATGAAGCTATTGAAAGAAGCAGCAAAGAAGCCAAAACAAAGTCTACCATGCTCTCTTACACTGATGCTCTCACTAAAACAACCAATATGACTCTTTACTAGGCAGAATGAAGGCTTTTAAGAACTTGCAGAAATGGTTTTATAGCTATGTGTGACTGTTATATCTATATGAAAGCTTTTACAGTTACATGTAAATGGGGAAGCAATGTAAACACTAATTTGCCTTTGTAGAAAAATCTTTTTTTATTTTTTTTTACTGATCTGTGCTTACCTTGTTGTTAACTGTGGCTAGCCTACCTGTCAAAGTCAATAGCTTAAAACAAACGTAGAGAATTCACAAGTCACACCTGTGTCACGTATGGCAGAGATCATATGCAAATTCCTCGATTAGGGATAAAATCATGGAATGTGTAAAGTTGAGCATATGTGCAATCAACCCTTCATATCATAATCAGAAGAGTATGAAGCAAGGATGGACATTAGGACACAAATGGTGCCCTTTGCTTGCCTGCTTCGCAGTTTACAATCAAAACTGGAAGGAGTCACCCAAAGTGCACAGCCCACAGGGACTGGGAATCTTTGGAAATCCAGGGAGCTTTCGAAACTTCTGAGTGCGTTAAACTATCTTGTGTTGATTCACTCTTAGTTTACACTACTTTACTTTTGTTAAATTCTAATGGAAACCATCCAAGAAAATACTTTATATTTTATAAATATTTTATAAAATATTTTACATCTTATTCCTCATGTTCTCTATATATGTTTTATCAGTTTCCCCAAAAAGTGAATCCTGAGTTCCCATGCCTTTGCTGATAAATCTGAAAGACTTCCCATGAATATTTCACCAGTTCATCAGTGAAGTTGTTTGTTTGGTTTTTTTTTACTTCTCTAAAATCTGGAGTAGTAATGTCTAATTACACATTTCAGGAACAGGACTTTAGATGATGGCAAAACATGAACAAAGAACAGGCAATTACTACAGGCAGGGCTGATAATTGTTTTAGAGTTTCTCAGCAATGTGATTTTCAAAATTATTTTCTCACTTGTACATACCTTTATCAAACAGGGGCTGCTAAGGTTTAAATTTTCTTTTTTAAATGTCTGCACTGGATTTATTTATTCTTGTTTAAATATTACTAAATTGATATTATTTTTGTTTATTCATCTCATTCACTTCTGAGAAAAATCCAGTTTTCCACACTAGAAAAAATGAAAATGACCTTTTCCATGGAATATATTAGCAATATCATGCTTCAAAACTTACATTTGTTGTGAAAGTGACCTTTGTGTCAAGGAAGTGCTTTTTGCTCTTCTACCAACTATTAAAAATGGCTGCAGGAAGCCTATGGGAAACAGTAATTCAAGGAGATTGACAGAAACAGGCTTTATCAAGAACATGCCGAATAAATGTCAAATTTAACAAAAAACAATAGACTTTGAAGTGTGCTACCCCTGTAGTACTCTCCACTTCGAGACACCGATGAACATCCAGTTCTGGATGCTGAACGGAAACATGGTCTTTCCTGTACTACCACATACTCCTCTACCAGGCCTTCCTGAGAACACAAGTCAGTTGCCTGATTCAAACACAGGAGAACGAGAGCTGAATTTAAAGCCAACTGTCAGAAAGTTTGAAAGTACCAGTAATGTTTGATAAGACAGAAAAAAAATGGTATGGAAAAGAAACACACTGAGATAGCTAGGGAGAAGAATGGCAAACAGCATGCAGAGCGGTCAATAATCATAAATGAGACCTGCGGAGAAAAATGAGGGATAGAGTTGAGAGGCCTGAAGAGGAGAGAAATAGAGGAGAAAGATGGAGTGAGCAGAGTCTGAGACTATGCAATGACTGTGTAAAGACATAAAGGTGGAAAAATATGGCATGACAATGGAGCTGTAGCATGGAAGGAGCAAAGAGATTTGGAAGAGACAAATTTTGTAAAGGAGTTAGGTTAGTGAACTGTTTCTACACTCCAGTGGTTGACCCCTGCCAGCAACTAAGCACCCACCAACACTTCACTCATTTCACCCCTCCCCAGTAGGATAGGGGAGAGTACTGGAATAGCAAAAATGAGGAAGAAACTTGGTCAGGACTAGACCAGAAATGACGATGATTAATTTAACTGAAAAACAACAAAGAAAATAGTACAAAACCCATTTTAAGTGTTTAAGTGGTTTTGAACTTTCATACACTGAAACGTGGATTCAATTTTTAATCTATTCCATAGATACAACTGATTATTATCCAAGCAGGTGGTGTTGCTTCATGCTATATTTTTAATCTTAACACAAGTGCTTATCATTTAAGACAATGGAGTTTATTTTAGCCTCTGCTAATTCTGTACTGCAGATGAATTTTTAGACCTCTGAAAACAAGACCTCGTAGAAGGGAGAAAGAAACACAACTTCTCAGTATGAAACTTCCCATATGACTTCAAAACATGAAGGAAAAGCTGATATGGCAATAAAAAGTAGCATCCTGAATAAAATAATATATTCCACATGAAATGTTGGTTTAGAGAAACCATACTGTTTTGCTCTTGTTAATTTGATAATTCACTGACTTTATAGCTCCTCTAGCAGAGACACTGATCCTCAGAGTTCAGTTCAAAAGAATTAAACTAGAGAAGATATGCTGTATACATTTTTTCATACACCTCTTTTGCTTATGCAAGAGAACTTCTTTCATGTTAGGTGCCTGAAACAGAAAATATCATGATAGTGAGGTGACAGAAATCAAATAAAAGGTTGTATTAACAGAATAATATGGACTTTGAGATATAATTATTTCCTGTTAGATTAAAACTTCAGAATTAAAAATTTTTTATTGCTATCATATGTATTAAAACTTGTATTACTTTGCTATATGACAAAATAATCTTGTCACTCTTACTTGAGTTCAGAGAGCTTGTATGATAGAAGGATTTATACGAGCCAGACCACTTACAGTCCCTTCTTGTTCAAGCATGCTAACACGCTAACAGAAAACTTAGCCATGCATTTTGGGATTTTTCTGGACTGTTCTGTGACTTTTTTTTTTTTTTTTTTTTTTTCTTTAAATGCAGTTGAGTAACATTTTTTTTTTTTTAAAGAACAACCTGTTCTATCAGTTTCAGTAGCAGACATACTGTGTTGCATAATCTCCTCCCCTAAATCAGCAACTAGTCCTTTTTTCTAAATGTAAACCAATGTATTTATTTCCATTTTTCATTTTTCTTTTTTTGGTTTTTTTTTTTTTTGTTTGTTCCCATTCCAAAAATATTTCAAGCTTTTCAATGCACATTATTGATACATTGCTACATTGTCCAAGTGTTGTGCTAATTTTTTACTTCCCTTTTTTAAGTGGAGTAGTGGGTTCAAACTGGCCTGATGCTGACAAATTAGCTGTCACCTAACAAACTCCCTTGTTTCAAACATATCTGATGCTGGCACTTTGCAGTTCTCCTCAGAAGTGCTGCAGGAATAGATGCGCTCCTATCTGACAAACTGACACCTGATAGTGAGATGCTATGCCAACACAGTAGAAATTATTTTCAAAGTTTTTCACAATGTAAAGAACAAATTCTGAAGAATGAAAATAGTCCAAGACCTTCTATCAGATCGTTAATATAGTCTCCCACAATACGGATTTAGAAAACAACAGGATCTGAATACTCATACTCAACATGCATAAACTGTGCAGCTACTGTTAAACCAGCCTCTGTGGAAAGTGGAAATCTCCTTGCAGGAGGTAGAATGTCTCTGCCTCTTCTAAAGAACTTGACAATGAGGGTATCCATATTCTACAGTACACCTTCATTTCATAGACCAGTATCACAGTTCTTTCATTAATTAAAATTGATTTAATGTTTCTTATGTTCCAAAGTCTGAATTCACCCACCCACAAGTTCTGAAGGCCTTCATAATTTACACACATTATTTGAATCTACTGAGACTTCATTTTGCCCACCTATTTACTGCCCACATCTGTATTTTTAACAGAGCTGTGCATTGGAGTTAAGCCAGTGAACCTATATAAAACTACTAAGGTTAATATTTAAATTTCATATGAATAGCTAATTTATACAGAATTGCAACTGCTAAAAGCAGGTTGCTTATTCTTAATTCTCTGACTTTGAAAGTAACAGAATTCAATGTCAATTTAGTCTACAGTATGAACATTCACTTTGGAGAATCAATAATGTTCCATAATTGTATATGAAAATTATTTAATGGCAGCTTCAGCTTCCTAGCTGGATCACAATTCATTTTAGCCATACATAATTCAATCATATTACATCTTGGTTTACATATTTTAATCGAAGCTTTCTTCTGGTTATTTTACAAATTATATATGCAAACGAGGTATTAAATAGTTGATGAAGCACCTTGTTTAGCTTGGAGCTACAAGTGATGCTTTTCTTCACAAATACATTTAGGCAGTAGTTCTCTTCACAGCAAGATTTTTGCATAGTATTTTAAAAGATATTTAAACTCCTGCCGTGATGAAGGCTTATTTAGAAACACCAAGTATAATTTGCTAACCTGATTTATGAAGCAATTTGTACAATCTAGTAAAATAGCACTGCAGAATTACATTGCAAAGGGATACTCATCTTCTGTGAAGACCCTATATTCTTTAACACTTGGACAACTCTGTATTATTACATTCTATGATAGGACAAAGTATATTAGGGTAATTATCCCTCCTGTTTTAGGACAGCTTTATAAAACTGTTAGACGTTAACGCTGCATTATTCTTTTCCTACTGCCAAATTTCATTCTCTAATACTCAGTAAAAAGGGAAATAGAGCCATTAATCTCTTATTGGACACAGTTTAAATGGTGCAATGTAATCCTGTATTTCTACAGTTGTGTGTATATATGTAAGTATATATATATGCGTGTAAATACATACATAACAAAGACTTTTAAAAGTAAAAATTCTAGAATCCATCCCTTAGCCTATTGCATTAGAGAGACAGTATTTAAAGCATTACTTCCCTCTTTTTTCTTTATTTTTATTTGAACATTTAATATATAATCAGTCTTGCTGTAAAAGGGCTTTCTGAAATAAAATTGGGCCAACAAAATATAAGTTATTTAAGCATTGTGTCTTCTAACCTTGTTATTAATACATCAGTAAGTTATAAACAGTCCTTTCTCTTGTTTGTGGAAATGTATAATATAAATGCAAACTTGAAAAATGCTTTCCTTTTGAAGCTGTGGGATTTGAAAGAATGAAAACTAGCTTTAATGACTGAAAGGGATGAAGAGTTTATAATACTGGCTACGCATTTAGCAAGTTTCTCATTGGGCACATACAAATGAGAATCCTTTCAGTGCCTGTAAATTAATTTAATAAAATACAGCATCCAGGCACAGAGTAACTTCCACTGAGAACAGAGGTCTTCAGAGAGCATTCTTATAGAAACTAATGGGAAAGATAAACCTCCATACTGAGGTTCACACAAGAGCCTTGTGGTTCAGCTTCCTCTGAGGAATCTTAATATTAAACATAGGCATTTCAAATCCTTTTCTTGGTTTTAAGCAAAAGGTCTCTGTTTTCCTTGTGAGAGAAGGGTTTACCTGCCACTAAACACAGAAGATGCTGAACAGGTGCTCACTAAAGGTCAGAAAAGAGCTACAGATGAATCCTGCCACTTTTCACCCTTGTGCTGCAATGTTTTATGAAGAGCCTAGGAAACTGAAGTTTTTAAAAGACAGTGGTATTTTTAAAAGGAAATCCTGAGTCACAATTAGAAATTTATCTTTGTAAAGGACACAAAGGAGAAAATACTATAAAAAAATTATGGTGTGCCTTCCTCACAAATAATTAGTAAAGTATGTCTCTTGATATGCTGTCCTTACTTCCTTGTTCTTTGTTTGTTGGGGTTTTGTTTCAGAACCAACAGCAAACTGGTCACCAGCATGTCAGAAAAGGGCAAATAACCCCCAAATTCTTGTTCAAAAAACTATGAAACACTACTGTGTGACCCAGAAGAAAAGCAAACCTGAAAGCTGCCAATATTTTCATATTTACTTGTTTTAGCTGACAGTGAGACCAATCAAAGAGATAGATTAATGTTATATTTATTTTTCCAGCACTTTTAAATTCATGCTTGCTTGAAGGGGCACAGGAATTTCAGCAGACAAAATCTACTTGTCAGCAGGACATATATGTTTTATTTCTATGGTATTTTTATTTCTAAGATTTTAGTTTTCTTTTTGTAAATATAGTGTTCATAATAATGAAAATATTCACAGTGAAAAACAGAATGCATATTCAAAGCTCTTAAGTACACAAGATCCAAACTATAGGATCTTTTGATAAGCAATCACCTGTAATTACTTGGTTGGTTTACTCTGCAGTCAGAAAATGGTGCTCTTAAGTGTACCTATTTAGTCCAATATTCTCCTTCTTAGGAAATACTCTTTCATTAACTGAAGAGCAGAACTCTTACCAATCATCATTTTGCTTCTACTAAAGTAGCCAACTGTAAAGGCGAAATTGGCAATTTATACAAAACGTGAGGAACATATTCATAACAACAGAATTCCAACCTAAATTTTTCCCATGAACATATTTTTAACTTTACATTGTGATGTACGAAGCCATTTTTATCAGAGTTACCCAATAACAAAATAAGTAATGACTGCTGTCACTTTTCATTCTTACACAGAAACAGCAATATAATCCAGTTTTGGTATTAATCACTATATTTCAACAGCATGTGCCATTAATTCACCTTTATGCACTGAAACCAGTCAATACATAAACAGCAAACGCACTTGTTCTTTGGCTCTACATGACAAAAAGCCATTGACTTAAAATAGATCTTTTTACCATCTTCAGGGAAAAGAACAGTTTAGATAAACACTATAGCTAAGCTCTCATATGATATATTAATCTTACACATAAGTCATATTCTTCTTTATGTGTTTTTTCTGGTATTTTATGTGTTTTTTAATTAATGCATTTTTCAGGTATTCTGAAATAAATTTACAAATAATACTACAGAAGCCTGAAATTGCTTTAATTGCAGGCCCTTGTTCTCATGGGGGACTTCAACCACCCTGATATGTGTTGGAGGGATGAAATGGCCCGGCACAAGCAATCGAGGAGGTTCCTCGAATGTATGGAAGACAGCTTTCTTCTGCAAGAAATAGAGGAGCCAACAAGGAGAGGTGCCATGCTTGACCTCGTGCTCACCAACAGGGAAGGGCTGGTTGGAAATGTGACAGTCCAGGGCAGCCTTGATTGCAGCAATCATGAGATGGTAAATTCAAGATCTTCTGGACAGTGAGAAGAGCATGCAGCAAGCTCACTGCCCTGGACTTCAAGAGAGCAGACTTTGGTCTCTTCAGGAACCTGCTCAGTAAGATTCCAAGGGATATAGCCCTACAGGGCAGGGGGCCCAAGACTGTTGGTTGATATTCAAGTATCACCTGCTGCAAGCTCAGGAGTATTGCATCCCAAGTAGAAGGAAGTGCAGCAGGAGGGCCAGGAGACCTCCTTGGATGGATAAGGAGCTGCTGAGGAAAATTCAAAGGAAAAAAGAGACTTATAAAAGGTGGAAGGAAGGACAGGCATCCTGGGAAGAATACAGGGATGCTGTCTGGGAAGCTAGGGACCAGATTAGGAAACCTAGGGCCCAGGTAGAACTAAACTTGGCTAGTGATGTTAGAAGATAACAGGAAGGGATTCTACAGGTACATTGCAAAAAAAAGACAGAATAGGGACAACATGGGTCCTCTCAGGATGCTATCAGGAGAACTGGCTACCCTGGATTTGGAGAAGGCTGAGGTTCCTAGTGACTTCTTTGCCGCGGTCTTTACTGGCAAATGCTCTGACCACACCACCCAAGTCTTGGAAGGCAGACGCAGGAACAGTGAGAATGAAGACTCTATGCCCACTGTGGCAGAGGATCTGGTTCAAGACCACCTAAAGAACCTGAACGTGCACAAGTCCATGGGATCTGATGAAATCCATACAAAATCCTAGAGCAGATTCTTCTTCAAGGCATGCTGAGGCATATGAAAAACAGCAAGTAGGGTGCTGACAGCCAGCATGGCTTCACTAAGGGGAAATCCTGCATGAACAATTTTGTGGCCTTCTATGATGGGGCTATGGAACTGATGGACAGGGGTAGAGCAGTTGATGTCATCTATCTGGACTTGTGCAAAGCGTTTGACACTGTCTCACATAACATCCTTGTCTCTAAGTTGGAGAGACATCAATTTGATAGGCGGACCAGTCATTGGATAAAGAACTGGCTGGATGGCCGCACGCAAAGAGTTGTGCTCAATGGCTCAGTGTCCAGCTGGAGACCAGTAGTAACAACTAGTGTCCCTCAGGGACTGGTGTTGGGACCAGTCTTGTTCAACATCTTTGCTGGTGACATGCACAGTGGGATTGAGTGCTCCCTCAGCAAGTTTGCCAATGACACCAAGCTGTGTGGTTCGGTTGATATGTTGGAGTGAAGGAATGCCATCCAGAGGGACCTTGACACGCTTGTGAGGCGGGCTGATGCCAACCTGATGAAGTTTAGCCATAATAAGTGCATGGTCCTACACCTGGGTTGGAGCAATCCCAGGCACAGCTCCAGGTTGGGCAGGGAAGAGATTCAGAGCAGACCTGCAGAGAAGGACTTGGGGATGTTGGCAAATGAGAAAATGAACATGAGCTGGCAGTGGGTGCTTGCAGCCCAGAAAGCCAACTGTATCCTGGGCTGCATCAAAAGAAGCGTGACCAGCAGGTCGAGGTAGGTGATCCTGCCCCTCTACTCTGCTCTTGTGAGACCTCACTTGGAGTATTGTGTGCAGTTCTAGAGTCCTCAACATAAAAAGGATATGGAACTGTTGGAACAAGTCCAGAGGAGGGCCACGAGGATGATGAGGGGACTGGAGCACCTCCCATATGAAGATAGGCTGAGAAAGTTGGGGCTGCTCAGCCTGGAGAAGAGAAGGCTGCGTGGAGACCTCATAGCAGCCTTCCTTGTACCTGAAGGGGGCCTATAAAGATGCTGGGGAGGGACTCTTCATTAGTGACTGTAGTGATAGGACAAGGGTTAATGGTTTCAAACTTAAACAGGGGAAGTTTAGATTGGATATGAGGAAGAAATTATTTACTGTGAGGGTGGTGAGTCACTGGAATGGGTTGCCCAGGGAAGTTGTGAATGCTCCATTGCTGGCGGTGTTCAATGCCCGGTTGGACAGAGCCTTGGGTGACATGGTTTAGTGGGAGGTGTCCCTGCCCATGCAGGGGGGTTGGAACTAGATGATCTTAAGGTCCTTTCCAACCCTAACTATTCTATGATTCTATGACTGTAGTGATAGGACAAGGGATAACAGGTTCAAAGTTAAACAGGGGAAGTTTAGATTGGATATAAGAAGTTATTTAAGGGTGTTAGGCACTGGAATGGGTTGCCCAAGGAAGTTGTGAATGCTTTATCCCTGGCGGTGTTCAAGGCCAGGTTGGACAAATCCTTGGGTGACATGGTTTATTGTGAGGTATCTCTGCCTACGGCAGGTGGGTTGGAGCTAGATTATCTTAAGGTCCCTTCCAACCCTAACTATCCTATGAATATCTAAAGATCTTTCACCTTGTAAAACATGGTAGTTCACATACAAAAAATTCACAAAATTGGGTTAAGTTACTCAATATTCACTAATTACTACAAACTGTGAATGTGGTGCAATGTGAATGCTGTATTTTTTAAAGAATCAGTCTTCATCTGTCAATTTTGCTGCTATTCTCCTGGTGAGGAGGCCTGGAAGTGGGAGGCTGCCCTGCAATGGCAGCACTATGGTCAGGGACATCATGGGCTGCTGGGGCTGTCCATTCTCTTAACCCTGCTCTGCCCCTGGGCTTCAGTGGGTCACACAGGGCCCAGAGATTCACAGAGGCACTGAGCAGCAAGTCTGCAGTTATGGCCACGCCTTCCTAATATTCTGTAAACTGGTGTCCTGAAGAGACCAAGACCTATACTAAATCGTTATCCTTTGCACCTGGAATGACCAGCAGTAACTGCCCAGTGTGTAACACTGGCTAGACTTGGAAAGATAAAGTACAAGGGTCTCCTACTTGCCTAGAAAATAAGCGTTTTATAACAACTGTGGCTGTTTAATGATGGTCTGTCCTCATGGCCCACTTCATTAGGGTTCTCCTTCTTTTGCAAGTACATGATGTCCCCTGAACAATCTCTCTACTGTAGAGGTAATGCCCTGATGTTTAGAGGCAATAACCACCCTCTGATGTGGAGCTGCTGGGCAGGAATATTGCCACAAAAACATATTCACACAAGAGGCAGAAATCAAAACAGTATTTTTATCTCATCAGTTACAATGCAAACTATAGTCATAGTAGTTTTAGAAGAAGGCCACAACCATTAGAGAGACAGTCTACAGGCTTGTTCCATGTTAGAATGAGAGCAACGATCGCAAAATGGAACAATTAACGTCCTTTGGGAATATACCATATATATCAGAATGACTTAGTAAGGGAACAAAAGTGAGTAGACTGACCCTGCCAGTAAACAGATGTGGACACCAAAACAGATGTAATTGGATTTGCTTCCACTAAGCAGATTCATAAGCTAAAACTCTCTCCTTGCTCCTCTGAGAGATCAGCTTCAGACTACTAAGGGGAAATATGCTTAGCACTGGATTTGGCCAGCACTTGCGGCAGCTCAAGCACTAATGAGGACCAGCTGTTAAAAAGCAACCATCAGAACTGCCTGTCCATTTACCTTTTCCCAGTTTAATGTTCAAAACTGTCAAGTGCAAAGTTTGGATGAACCAGGACTGTATTTTAGTTCAATTATCTGTCCCATCCTTTTCCCATTTCTTTGCATAAAATAATCATGATTCAACAGCATCCTGCCCACTGCTAAAGGGTACTGGCTGGCAGGAGTATTTTGGCAACCAACTAACTTCGTGTTTCCTTCAGGTGTACTGAAGAATTAAAAACCCAAGAAGAATCCAAATAAAACCCTGTTCATTCCCTGTGGAGTGATACAATATAAGACTATTTTTCCCATAGTAAATCTACCAGGGCACCTATATCCCAAGGTCATGCTTTGCTACCTGAAGGATGGCAGAGCTCTTGAAAAAAACCATCTGAGAATCCAGGCAAGTCTAGGAGGAGAGGAGTGAGATAAAAGTGTACAACTAAAATACTGTTCTGCATTCCACAAGGAATTATCACTATACTGGTAACACTTTCTGCCTAAATCCTAATAGAGTTGTGCCACTGTGAAATGCTTTCTGCAGCTGTTCTCAGGTTGTACTTGGAAGAGCTGTGAGAAACCTGCAGATCTTCAGGTTCACAGGGCATGCCCTCACAGCATTTGCCATGCTGGCATTTGCATTCCATCTGTCAAAATGCAAAAGTAAGCCTTCTGGTTTATAGAGAGAAAATATGGAAAATATCTAATGTAAAGGAATGGGGAGAGGTGTTAGTCTTCAATTTCCATTTTTAGAAATTTGCTAATAGGCATCAGATGGTAATATCCATTCTTAGCAGTTCTCTGAAGTTCAATTCCCAATTACTTTTTCCATCTACATAACTGCTAGCAAGAAAAATTTTTCAATACTGAAGGCTTATGTGAGAAAGGCAAGCAAAATACATTTGCTTGTATTTTAATCTTAGCATTTATATATGATTCATATATGTGAAAGTAATGGTAATAAAAATAATGCACTTAGATTTATGTTGAAAAGTCAGTCACAATAATAAAGCTTCACAAGTCAAAATGCAAAGAAAAAAACTACAAAAGACATTATACTTAAATTAAACAGCAAACTGCCTTATAAGAATTTCAATAGCCTGCCTTACTTCCACTTCCCGTAATTAAATGTGATGTCTGACAGTATGTGCTCTGAGAGTGTAAGCAGAGATCACACAGCTCCTAGAAGTAACTTATAAATAATGAAATCATCACCCATCCAGATTCAAACACCAAAGAGATGGATCAACTTTTCTGCTACACCTTGCATAAAAAGCTCCTTTTGAGTGCCACACCATCAATGTGCAATATTCATGGCAGAAAATTGTCATGCCTCTTTTGTTCCAGTAAGCAAATCAAAACACTCACTTTGCATTAAACAGTGCACTGCAGAAACATAGAGACCAAATCATATTCCCTAGACATGAGCCTTCAAGACACTCATTCTCTCTGTATTTGCAGAATAGCACACAATGAGGCAAACACAGCTCAGGTTTCACTCCACCAAGTTCAGCGTTATTACACGAAGAATTAATTTATTCAAATACATTTTAGTCATTATACAAGCACTTCTAATGAGTTGTAAGTGAACACTGGCTTACCCTCTGGCTTTTCTGGGGCTGAGGGACTTTCTGTTTTTCAAAATATAAAATTATCTTCTTATTTTTCTTGTTTCAAGACTGGCCTGATTAATGGAGTAAGAGCTCTTAGGATACTACCCAGATTGCCAGTTGTTTAGGGAAAGTGATGCTCAAAAAAAATAACAGTCTCATAGTCCCACAGATAGCATCTTGATTTTACCCTTACACTATACATGGGGGAAAAAGGTGTAGAGGGACTGAACAGATGTCATTCCAGAATGCACTAAACATGCAGTGAAGGGAAGGAGATGCCGTGATCTCCATCTTCTTGAGAAGCTGGGAATTACAGCAGTTTTAGCCCCTGCTGTGCTGTGCTGTATTACCGGACCGGAAAGAGGCAGTTACCAGGGGACAGCGTGGCAAGGAGGGTGAGGAATTAAGAGCTGTGATATTAACTGAGGGGAAGAAAAGAATTACAAAATATAAACAGATCCAGAAAACACTAAAATACCTTTACTGCCCCCAGTACTGCACTGATAAAGTCTATATGTCACTGCTCTGCCTTGATTTCCTAACTTGCCTTGCATCTTTGAATTTTAAATATCCTGAGATGTAGAATGTGGGTGTTTTTCTACATACCCAAATATTTCAGACATTGCAACACCATATTTTGCTCTCTACACCCTCAGTATTACTGGTGGAGTTCTAATTCAGAGACAACTGAAAGCATAATAAGCATTTTATGACCATGGCTTCCCAACAACTCTCTGATTTGTATATTTAATAGGACTCCAGAAGATACACGCAGTCAGTAAAGATAACAGTATGAACAACTTACAGACAGAATTTTTATGGTTACTGTCTTTGCTGGGCAACATCTTGACTCCTCTTGATTTCAGTTCAATAGCTTTTTTCACTGAGACAAAAAAAGGAAACAAAAAGAAAATAATTCATTATTAAAACTTATTAAAAGGACATACAGCAGCCAAATCATACATGACAGTAATACAAAGCTAAAAAGGAATCCTACAGACTGATTGAAATAACTACAGTTTCTGTGATAATTCAAATACGTTTTTACAAAAATACAACCATTTATCATGTTTCAAGATGCCCTTTTTAAACAGACATTGTCTTTGCAGTATTTCAAATTCAAGTTTCCTTAGGGTCAAAGAAAAGAAAAAAACCTTTCTTCATTACATGTATGGATTTCCTATATTTGTGTTGCATATTCCAAAATCTTACACATTTTTTAAACTTATTTCTTAAATAAAATGCACAGTATATTATCTACAGAAATCAGAAGACCACAACATTTAAATGCAATTTTCACAACTGCTTTTGTTTCACTCTTAATAGTAGACATGGTTTTAATTCAGTTTTCTAAGGAGATTAAAATTATAGCATTATACTATGCTACATTCTTCAGCTCACCTAACCCCTTTTGAATCTACAGGGCAACTTCAACAGAATTAGAAAGAGAATAAATGCTCTCAAATGAGAAGAAGTTTTGTGAGGGAGAACAGATGTATCAGAGCTTTAAAATCTGTTTTCTCTGTTTAGCCAGCTTAATTGCTGATAAACTCCCAGACTATCCCTGCTAAATAGTTAGGGCACCATAGGAGGGATCAGGAGCAAAGCAGGGAAAGGCATGAGAAGAAAGTAGAGTAGTTATACATTAAGGAACATATGGGATAGATTTTTAATTGTAGTGGTGGGAGAAAAGGGTAAAAAAAGAGGATACATTCATAGGAAATTAATTAGTTCTGTGGCTTTGGAACAACTTGATCAACTGAAAAAAATCAGACGTAGAAAATAATTGTGAAACAAGTCTGAACACTTCAAAACTATTGTGCAAATAAACAATAATAACAGCTAAACAGCTAGTGGAAAAGCAGCAATCCTTTCCTCTTTCATATTAAATACTTCTTTTTCTAGAGCTTGGAGTGGTTAATAATCTTAAAATGCAACCACTCATCCTAGATCCAAACAGAAACAAAGAATAAACTCAAGCATTTTTAAGATGGTAGTAATTTGTACCTCATACTATATAAATATATAAATGAATATCACAGATTATCTATCGGTTATACTCTCTAGGTGTGGGATAAATTTTGTGATTATCCACCATACACTGATCTATATGCAAATATTTCTAAGAAGTGAAGTGGTAGGAACAGCATGACAAAATGCCTTTTAAGACTGCATTCAAAATCATGATTTCATTGTATTTGTTTCTATAGTGGACTTCTCCTGCTTTTGCAACCTCAGAATGAAACAGGCATTTCCTAAGTGCCGAAACTGAGCAAGTACTGCAGAAACTTTTTTTTTCTTTTTTTTTGTGCTATGTACGTTGCAAGTGCAGACATTTATGTCTAAACCTGGAGAACAGGTGTTCAAATGATGAAAAATGACTGAAACACAATTGTAGCTGCATAGGATGAAATGGATTTGATGGCAGTGGGTGTGTTTTCTTTTAAGACAAGAAAACATTATATGGAGCTTTCGATGAAGACAGTGCGGCTAATATTCCCAAGGGCTTCCAGAAGGTTAAACCTAATGGATATGGTTTTCTTAGGGTTGCTTTCTATACTTAGGTACGAAAATTTCCATCAAGTGCCACCTTATGTTCTGTTTTCTTAGGCTGCATAACCAGTCTGTTAAAATTACTCTGCATTTGATGGAAAAAGAACAACTCATGAAATGAATACTTGGGATGCTGCCTGGAGTTGTGGTCCCTCCAACAGCATGAATTTCACAGATTATTAGTATCTGTGCTCCATGCAAAACATGCAAGAGTTTTTGAAGGATTAAAAATCCACACTACTTGCATTCACAGATGAGTGATAGACCCATAGAGTTATTATAGAGGACAGAAAGAAGAACTACACTCTCCTCCTTCTCTTTGTTGGAACTGGATTTGTTTAGTCTGGGGAAGAGAAGGCTCAGAGGGGACCTTATCACTCTCTACAACTGCCTGAAAGGAGAATGCAGTGAGGTGGGGGTCAGCCTCTTCTCCTGAGTAACAAGCAATAGGACAAGAAGTAATGTCCTCAAGTTGCACCAGGGGAGGTTTAGACTGGATATTAGGAAAAAATTCTTCACAGAGAGGGTGATCAGGTTTTGGAATGGGCTGCCCAGGGAAGTGTTCAAAAACCATGTAGATGCAGGCCTCAGTGATATGGTTTAGTGGTAGTCTTGGCAGCCCTGGGGTAATGGCTGGACTTGATCTTTTCCAACCTAGATTATTTTATGACTTTATCATTGTCCTGTGACCCTACTTTAGGGTGAAAGTGGCAATCATGACTCAAATTCCTTGTGGGAGTTCACTCTTGAATGTATTTGATAGACATACTTGAATCATGCTTCTTGGGAATGGAGAAAAATGATACCCATCAGCTTTATTTGAAAGACAGAGGACATAAATTGAAATAAGAGAGGTTCTGATTTGATATATGAAAAACTTCTTTACTATTAAAACATTCAAGCTTCAAAACAGGTCCTGCAGTTTCCATCCTTGGAGTTTTTTCACATGTCAAGAAAAAGGCATTCTGTATCTCTCTGCAAGAATATTAGATAGGAGATTCATAATACTTAAGATTGGTCATCTAAAATGTATGTTTTATGAAGAGAAATAGCTACCTCAAGGGGGCAATTTATCCCCTTCTAAAATAGGCACAATGAATCATCTTCTAGAGGTGCCTTTTCCACTCCATAAAATATAACAGAAGCACACAGCACTTGCTCAAGCTAGATCCCTACATTTTAGACAGTAACATTAAGGTGATGTAAGCTTTTATGTCTCGAAACAGTCAGATGTAGGTATCCATGAGACACAGGGATCCACAAATGGGACAGTTTGAGAGAGAAATACCAAACTTCTGCCTCTATTACACTTGTGTGTGTGAGGTTTTGCTTGTGGCCTGCATAGTGCTTTCTTCTATTTTTAAAAAGTATGAAGAAAGTATAGTCTCTAAAATACAACCAGTTCAACCTCTGTAAGAGAAATAGAGACCACTGAGCACTGTGGTTTGATTCAGTCAGTTCAACCCCTTCTGTAACATGAAAAAAAAGTACTCTAAATTGCACATTTTATAACCATTTAAATCACATTTGAATACCTTTTCTGAGATACTTCTTTTCTAGTTCATGATTGTTTTTTCATCAGAAAAGTTTTCCTGATTTCAAAGATTATTTGCTATTTAATAGCACAAAAAGAGGAATGAGTTTACATTAATGTCAGCTACGAACAGCACTTTACAGCTTTTAAATGATTACTTTTTAAAATTTGCACAGCTTTCTGCTGTCTTATATTAAACATTCAGTTAAGTTAAATTAATTAAGTTCAATTAAGCTACATTAACTTTCACCTTTTCTGTTAATTGCAACTTCAAGACTTTTGGAGATGACATACCCATTCAGGGAGAAGGGCAGGGCTGAGCACTGGAAGTCCAAGACAATCTTATCAGCCTACTGGAAGGCACTGGTGGTATTTCTTAGCTTTTTATTATAACTAAATTAAACTCAGCCATGAAAAGAATATATGCTTGGCATTATTTGAAAGGATCATGAAAGTTACAGTAAAATTTTCAAGTTGCAAAACTCCACTGGCTAATGTGCATGCAAGAAGTATGCAAATCTGCTTCAGGACATGGCTGGAGACAGGCATGGGGTTAGAGATCCTTTAGGAATAAACGTTCACGACTACACTTACGCTTCCCAAAGTCTACCTTTGTGGGTTGAAGAAAGAGGCCAAAATTCATTCAGCAGGTATCTGGTACAATGACTCTTCTTCCTGTTCATATTACATTAGCAGACTATGACCTGTACAATGATACCTTTAGACATTGTTATAATCATAGTAAATACACCTCTATTGTACACCAAAGATTATTTTCTTTTGGAAGTTGTTTTTTTGTTTTGTTTGGGTTTTTTTTTTTCCTGCTCTTGTAAACAAAATAGCTGTTTGTGGTCTTGATGAGTACTATCTGGGGAGAAGCTTCAGGACTTCTTACAGAACATGACTATCACTCACAGTTTGAAACTGTCTCACATGGAGAACTGTTGGTGCTGAACTTTCAAGCTGCCTTTACATTTCAAGACACATTATGTGCACACCATGGTAGTACCAACCTCTCACCACTGATACTGAACAAGAGGAATTTGAAACTAACCTATTTTTTTTTTAACATATACAAGTTCTTCAGGTATAATTTCAAGAGAAGAAATAAGATTTTCTGTGAATTTTATTCATATGCCATGGGCTACTTTTTACTGTGGGTTATTATGTCCTTTTATTCCTCAGAGAAATCGCTTCTTATTTGAAGTTATATTTGAAAATACACTGAGAGAGGCCCTACAGAGTTTTGCCAGCTCTGTGTCCTGTAAGATGCAGAGCTTCACTTTTCTCAGAGTATGTTGCCTGCTCAGATGATAAGGAAAAACTAACATGTCTGTCTTTCCTTCTGTCATCAAAACAAAAGAAAATATGAAATAAAGACTAAAAAAAAATGCACTTCCTACACATCCATAAATTAACAGGTAGCAGGTAGTCTTTAGTACCAAGAATTTGCAGTCTTACTCTGGTTTAATAATTTTACTTAGGACATACAGGATAGAAATTGGTAAGAAGAAAAATATGGAAAAGAGAACAACTAGTTCGCTATTTGTAGGGAATAACTGAGAAATAAATCAATCTACAGAGAGGTTTGAGGAGTTATGATAAACTTTAAACATAAAAAGGGAACTGCAAAGAGGAAAGATACCTTCTGCAGTTCCACTGGGGCTCGATCAAGAACTTACAGTCTCGATCTGTAGCAAGGGAAACTTTGGTTACATAAGGAAGATTTTTAACAGTAAGAGTGATGAAGCCCTGGAATAAATTACCCAGAGAAGCTGTGGAATTTTAGTCATTGTAAGTTTCAAATAACATGTTAAATTAAGGTCTGAAAACTACAGTCAAATATATTTGGCTCCTCTATGATATAGGGTTAGATTACCAAGACCTTTTTTAAACCTATTTTTTATTATTTCGTAATAATAACCCATAACCAGATGTCATTTGGCTGAGAAGCAACAAGTGGCTATGATCTTGGCAGCTTTTTCTACGATTGCTAGCATATGAAATTAGGCCTTGAGAATACCCTTACATTACTCTAACACTTGCTGTTTGTTCCTAGCACATTCTTTGTAACAGTCCTCATCTTGGATGACATTAACATTTTTTTTCTTGCCAGTTTTTCTTCCTGCCTGAAATAACCTGCAAGGCCTCAAACACTGGCTACCACCCAAAGCTGAAATATTCTGACATCATCTGCTGGTACTTACTCAAGGTGCTTCTGGTGCTGCTCTGCTGAGTTCAGCTCTTGGCTGCCTTTCACTGCAGATTTTTCCCAAGTACAGATATTTGAAGGTCAAGAGGGACAGCATATTGCACAGTACCTGGTGATCACATGTAGGGCCTCTCAGGTCTAGCCTGAAGACCGGTGTCACTTCAAGGAACACATCTGAAAGGTTCTGGTTTTTTGCTAATGTACACGAAGAAAAAATATACTTTCCGTGTGTTGTACATTGAGGGGAATAGAAGAGAAACATAACGCTTTATAACACTTAGCTTTAGATATTTGGCAGAGTTCAGTAATAAACAGTGATGTATTTGCAGTAGTATTCATAGGATTATTATTTCATTATTGAAGGGAATTAGCAAATTTATCTCACTGCAGAATTCATCGATTTCTTTTTGCTTTAGTTTGGTTGCTTAGATTTTCTTCAAGCTGAGTACTCCTGTTTTGAAACAAAGTATTTTCTTAATTCAGACTGCAGAGTCCAATTGAGTGCCCTGTTTGCTTTGCCCTAATGCCTCAGTCTTTCTGTGTTCTCCTCCAAAGGCACAACTGCAGGAGTTCTACCATTTTTTGTCCCTGGAAGAAACTATCTACAATTCCACATTTGGCAACATCAATATTCTTTCCAGATTATTCCTATATATTAAGCCTTTATTTCTAATTACTCAAGCCATGTGGGACCAGTAAATAGACCATTAGCTATCTTGAGGTTTTCTTCTGCCTCACAATGGTCTGTTGTACCATGAATTCTTTCTAAAAGTTCAATATTTATGAGAATAAGAAAAACTAACCATTCTTAATCTTGCCACTCACTTTATTTTGTGAAGGGAATTTTATAATAAATTCTTTGCTAAACAAGGCCCTAGGCTCAATAACCTAGAAGGATCCTTTTAAGCTTTGCTTCTTAGCTACCCACTCTAGTCTAAACTGACTCACTGAAATAATCCAACCTTCTGCTGCTTCTTGTATTCCCTGCCTGAAGATTATTCAGTCTAATACAATATCCCAATGTTTCTCTCACTAACAGCTTTCAAAATCTTCCTTACAAATCAGTATTAAAACTCCAGAAAGCTCCACAGCGGGCACAGATGTTTTGACAGTACGGCTACCTGTAAAAGCTATAAGTTCTTGATAAGTAGGCTTTCATGTTCCATCAATCCAGCAAAGCAGTGTCTGTCACTATCAGACCTTCCACCTGCTCCCTGTGCTGGAAATCTCTGCATGTAGTACTAGTGAACAAATAGTACAGCCCCAAGATAAATTGGTGTCACAATACATTTTTACACAAATCTTTCTCATTCCCTGTGTATAAGCTGACACAGGATCTGCAAGTTTAAAAAGAAGCACAGCCATCTGTTTTCCATTAACCTTCTCTATTTCACTTAGCTGGCCCCTTGCCCTGATGTATTGCCTTAGCTCCTTTGTGCTATCAATATATGATATAACATAATAAAACAAGTTCAGCAGGCATCAAGTCTTCAATGCCTGCAGATGTCCTCCACAGTTCTGGAAATAGTATCAGCACAGTATGCACTATAAATATAACTATCACAGAGCATAGTAAGTAGTAGTATGTAGGGATTGTCTCTAAAAGATAAATCATAAAATGAGATCCACTTAGTTCCTGGCCTGAACACTAGTTCAAATATAGTCTTTCAACTATAGTGTCAAAAGCTGATTTATGGTTCTTCTCCATTAACATCTCCATAGTGCCACTCAGTGGGATGATCAAAATGTTATTTTGACTGTCTTTCCAGGTTTTGTAGAAAAATTAAATGTGTTGTTTGGACTGAAAACATCTCTGAAACACAGCTCTCCCACTGATCATTTGACTGTTATCCATAACACAGCTGAACTTGAATGAACTCGTCTCTTTCATCGTAGATAATGAAGAAACTGCAAGTGGGGTAAAACTGACAGCCTGCTTTCTGATGTCTCTAATTTCTGCCCATGTAAAAACTGACCATGTGAATGTTTTTGATCAGTGCCAAATATAAAATAAAGAGTTTAACTGATACCATGATTGCATGTAGGTTATATATGTTTCCTTGAAACCTGCATACCTTCATCCTTCCATATAATTGTGCGTACTCCATCACTTGTGCGTATACTGTTATTTAAAATTCTCATGTCCAAATTCTGCTGTTCCCTCTCTATATTGCTACAAGTTAGTTTAAGAATCAGTGAAACCTACAGTTTCGTCAACTTTGCATTGGAAAATACGACGTTCATTGATGATGCATCAGTGTCATAATAGAACAGCATAGGAAACAACTGGTTTAGAAGTTAGGCAGCCTTAGGACAGTGATGCCTTCAAACAAGGACTGTGGAAGAGTCAGGCACTGAGGGAGCTTAACACAATTTTTGACAAAGAGTAGCTACCAAATCTGGGAGAATGTTCCTACTTTCAAAGTATTCTAATTTTATCTTTTATTTTGCAGAGAAGATAACACCATGCCAAACAACTGTCAAAGAATTAATGGCTGTTACAAGATCAGCATCTGCTTAGTGCTGACATCATAAAGGAGCTACACCTGAGCCTTCTTAGCAACACAGAAACTTTATTAGACATTCATGAAAGTATTACCTGTATCAACTGGGCTCAAAAAAAGTACAAGCTTCCACTTCTACTGAGCTCTTTGTTTCTTCTGACAATACCAAAAAAATCAAGGCTTCATAATAATATGCTCCTTTATGGTGGCTTAGTACTAACACTTTTTAATAGAATGCCCTTGTGTTAAGGAAAATCTGCATGTAATCTGAGTCTTTGTCAAATGTGTCACTCTGTTGGCACTGAGAAATTCTACCTAAACTTTGTACTAAGTCTTGAGAGCTTTATCCTAGGGTCCAATTCTTCTGTATTCTCGGTTAAGTGTAGTTCTTTTAGATACATGTATTTTCCTTTTGTCACTCTAAGTCAACTTCTGGGCTTTGCTTCAAATTTTGAGAAAACAGAAAGACTATGTGACATCAAAACAGACAAAATGGCCAATCTCAGGAATGCATGTTGCTTTTGAGATGGCATTTTTAACAATAAATCCAAAGATTATTTCTAATGTGAAAAACTCAAAAAGTTTCAAATCTCTAAAAACGGGAGGAACAGATATAGTTTTATCTTAAGGATCTTCTGAACTCAATATATAAGCCAAATTAATTATGAATGTTAAAGAGACATCACAGGAGCAGCTATTTTAAGCAGCTGGCTCTTAAGGGATGTACATGTCACATTCATAAGAAAACAGTCAGAATTCTTTCTCATGCTCCTCCCTTATAGCAAAGGTATAGACTATTACTAAGCTAATAAATAGTATTTTCTAATTTTAGTATAGGGACAAAAGTGTACATGGAAAAAAAAAGAAAAATCTAAGCTTTTTCCAGAAAGGAAAAATATATATACAATGCACTGGAAGACAAGACATCAACTATTTATTTCCTTATCATAGTTTTTATTGTATTAATCTTTTTGATCAAACAACATAAATTTAGAAATGAGAAAATACAGACCAGTGCTTAATGCTGTTGGGTATTTTATATTCTTAGGTACCAATGTAAAATTGTTCTGAGTCTGCCTGGGATAGAGTTAATTTGCTTCCTAGTAGCTGGTGTTTTGGCTTTAGCCTGAGAACAGTGCTGATAACACACCAACATTTTAGTTGTTGCTAAGTAATACTTAGCCCAATCAAAGACTTTCTCAGTCTCATGCTCTGCCAGTGAGGACGGGCATAAGAAGCCAGAAGGGAGCAGAGACAGGACACCTGACCCCCACTAGCCAAACGGGTATTCCATACCACTGCATGTCATGCCCAGTATATCAACCGGGGAGAGCTAACCAGAAGGCCCAGATCGCTGCTCGGGTCAGGCTGGGTATAGATCAGCAGGTGGTGAGCAACTGCACTGGGCATCACTGCTGTTGTTGGGGCTTTTTTTCTTTTTTTTACCTTTCCCCTTTTATATCTTTCCTGTTGTTATTTCCCTTATCATTATTATTACTAGTATTATATTGTACTTTTTATATTAAACTGTTCTTATCTCAACCCATGTGGTTTACATTCTTTCAATTCTCTTCCCCATCCCATCTGGGGTAGTGAGTGAACGGCTGTGTGGTGCTGAGTTACCAGCTGGGTTTAAACCACGACAAAAAATACATTAAGACAAAAACACATTAAGGGACTCAAGTTTTGACAGAGACTGAAAATCAGACTGGAAAGGATGGTTTAAGTTAATTTCCAAAACAGCAGCTATTCAAATTCAACAGTTACATATGACGTTTAGGCCAAAATAATATTTTTTTGATAGTTCATAAACAAACATTCTCCAAGAACTTATCATGCTGTAGACTTGAACAGATTTTACTACATAGCTGAGTAAGTGTCCTTGAAATGTAAATCAATTATACCAAACAAAAACTCTGGGAAAATTGCTTCACACAGTTACCCAAATCTAAACAAGCCAAAATAAAAGACTCTCAAAATAAATGATTTGCCGATTGTATGATAGGATATGGGGTAATCTGCAATTAAAGTATCAAAGTGAGTAAAAACAGACAATGCGAAAGAATAAAAACCAAAGGAAGAAAAAAGATAAATGAACAACCAAAGTCTACCTACAGCAGCCATGACAGGTGTACAAATAAGGTTAAGAACAATGATTTATGCCCCTAAGATATGTCATGCAGTTTAACATGACTTAGCTAATTCATTTCCTAAGGTTTAGCAGTAGGAAAAAATTAAAAAAAATGGGAAAAAAAGTTAAATGTAGTTTTAGTAGTGCAGTGTTAGTTTAGCATCTTAAGATAGCTAAAATCAAGTAAGCAGCACTAACAATAAAAATGCAGTAGCTGGTGAAAATTTCCTCCAACGAGAGTTAAAGAGCTCAACCTCATTAGATTATCTAGGAAACTGGAGGATGACTTGGTGCTTCAAAAGGGGAATTTCAAGGTTAACAAAAAGCATTTTACTCTGTTGAGGGAAAGCATAAGGTCACTACTGGACACAGAAAGCTCAAATAAGACTAATAAAAGTGAGAAGACAGGACTACATAATTTAACAGTGGTCATGACAACCACAGAAGAGAATGGTCAAGAGAGATGATAGATTATCTACTTGTTGCTTTTTCCATATCAAGACTGGATTAATTTCTAAAAAATAAAATTTAATAAAATACAAATTATGTCTCAGTATTCATTAATGGTAAATTACATTCAGCATCACTTAAGAGCTACAAAATAGCAGGGTTTTTCTGCTTTTTATTTTTCATTTTATCAAATGCTGTTAATAATTTTCTTTTCTAAATTTACTGTGACAATTGTAATTGAAACCCCTGATTGAAAGTACCGTTCATCAAGGAAACACCACAAATTTTTCTTACTTTTTTCAAACACCATTTGTAAAGTCTTACAGAATGTGCAGGAAGAACAGATACGCATTTATAGACAGACTCACTGAATTACAAAAAGTCACTGAAAGAACTATTTTACCTAGCAGTTCATTTTGCATTATGTCACTCATGTTTTCCATTAGTACACACTTATTGCAGAAGCCTCTATCATAGCCATTGTTTGACTTCAGCATTATCTGTTCATTAAATCTTGAATAATTCAAGATAGTCAAACACAGCAGATAGGTAACTTCTGGTACATTATGCTCAATAAACCTAATACCTTCTTGAACCTTCTGAAAACTTGCTAAAAATATCATACTTGATTTGAAACGCTCTACAACAGAGATCTGATTCTTAGTTAAAGCGGAATGCACACATTAATGAGGTTTTGCCTTTGAAACTTTCTTATTTTCTTCTCTTTCTAGGAATTTTGAAATAAATATTTAACTTGAGCAAAATACTCTTAGTATAGAAAAAGTATTGTGATATTTTTCTTTTAAAATGAAAACCAAGTCAACAAAACAACCTTTTTCTATGTTCTGGAAATAAGCAAAAGCTAAACAAGCATAATGTACATGCTCTAAATACACAAAAGAAGGGGATTTGTTATCACACCTTTTAAGTCATCCTGTGTACATTAATCAGCTTTGTTGCTGGGAAGCGCTAGGTTTTCATTTCATAGTGAGACTGTTAATGATACTTGTCCTCCAGGGAATTTATTAATTTACGAAGCACTAGCATAAGACAAATCATACACTCTGCAACTCCCACTGAATATATGCAAAGAGTCTTTGCACATCAACACAGGTGAGGGGCAGAGGGATAAGAAACAAAGAAGTTCACAACTGAATAATGAAACACCTTTAACTCTATGACAACACCACCACAGAACAAGGCAGAGCAAGAACTGAGTCCAATTATACCGACTATGGCCTATGATGCTGATATAGCAGGCATGAAGCAGAGAAGGCCAACCATGTCAGTGCACTGTAATTTGTCCTGGTGGTTTTCAGGGCCATTTAAACCAGGTCTCCTTTTGCCTACAAACTCTGAAACTATACAAAAAATTCTGCAAGTTCATGGGAAAATACCTATTTTCATTGTTGAAATCAAGATAAGATCAAAAACATGTAATAAAGGGGTGGGAATTAAAGAAAAACAACAAAACACAACAACAACAAAACCACAAAACAAATCCACAAACCTTTCACGTTTTATACACATTCATTCTGGCCTAATGGAAGATGAAACAATAAATATGAATCAAGAGGAAATCCAAACACCCACAAGCTAGGTATACCTTCTATATGACATTGTTTTATTTATACATGCAGCTTTACAAGCATTTTAAAAATATATTTACTTCATGCATTCAAGCATGTAATTCTAATATACTGCTTTAACTTGTTCATATTAGTGACCTCGTTTCCTTGACCATATTAAGAATCAGGGCACTAAATATTGCAAAAATGCAAGGTAGAAAGATCTAAATTTGCTGAACAAAAAAATGAACTATGCATAGATTTACATCTAATCGGTAGTTCCAATATTTTAATCAAATAAATTATAGTAATTCTGTTTGTCTGTTCAAAAAGCAAACTAAGAAAGGAAAATTAAATTGGCTGTTTGCTAGTATTGGTTTTGGCTGACTGGAAAAGACCAAGTTACAGCAATAATATAACTATGTTAACACGATAATAAGTATGCTGTAAATTTGGTATGAGTTGAAAAGAATTCCTAAAGAGCATTTTGGGATTGCACAAGGCTGATTATGGAGTATTTAGGGAAATAAATCCATAATTCTATACCAGTGAAATGGATGAATTATGATGGTTTGGAGAGGAAATGGTATGCATTAGTATAGGAATAAAAGAATGGGAGGGACTGGCTGCATGTAAACCAGGGCTGGTCATTATGCTGGACAGACTGCCTGACCCTTGTGACTCGTGCTGTATCCTGGTTAAACTCAACTTCTAATGATTTTCCTGGATTGTGGCTTCCATTCTCTGTGCATGTGTGTATATGGGGTCGGAGAGCAGCAACTGGAGTCATACCGTAGCCTGGAGGGCTGTGTGACCATGCTGTGGCACCTTGAGTGAGTGGGGGAACACAAGCAAGTATGTGAGAGCTCCCAAAGACCCAGCCTGGTGAGCAGGTGAAGTAGCCTGGGAACGAGCAGGGTGGGAGGGCAGGTGCATCTTGGAGGGTGAGGCACCTGGAGGAGGTGGCTACTGGAGGGGAGAGAAGGTCCCAGACAACTTCTGGGAAGACCAGGTGGTCTGGGGGTTGACAAAGACCCCTTGTGTGCCTGTATTGTGACTGCATGTAGGTCTGAGTACCAGCAACAGGAGTGGGTCTGCAGCCTCAGGAGCTCATAGGCTCAGATGGCAGCAGCTGGGGAGACTGAGATCCAGGAGCTGCTACTGGGAAGACTGTCTCAGCCCAGCTGCAGGGGGACTCACGCTGTCCATGCATTATTTCCCACTAACAGACTTGCTGAGGTGACTGTCTCGAGAGGGGACGACTTCAGCGCCAGATCGGGGGGAGGCTCGGCATCCAGGAGCTTCAACTTGGAGCAGCAACAGGCACCGAGGGAGCCTCAAGTCCTCGACAGGGCTTACCCAGGAGCTGGCAGCTCAGCGGATGCGAGCAGCTGACTCAGAGGGGGCGGTGCCAGGAGGAGCGGCACCAGCCCTGACTGGGTAAAAACCTGCCCAGGGAGTGCAAGCGACCAGGGCGGGTTGGAGGCAGTTTGCACGGCAGTTCATGCGGGCAGGCGAGCAGGATGGTGTGCACTCGCCGTAGGACCAGGGCTCGGTCTGGGAGCTCTGCTCTGGCTGCCCCAGCAGTGGCCAGCGTAGGCACCCAGACAGATGCGATGAGAGGGTAGGCTGCAGTGCAGAGCTCTGGGTGTAGACAGTGCCTGCACTGCTCTTCTGAAGGGAGGGCACACAATGGGCAGGGCTGCACTCTGTGCTCCCTGGTGGAGGTCCTCCTGCAGCAGGTGGCTGAGCTGTGGGATGCTGTCAAGAGGCTGAAAGGTGTCAGGGAAGCTGAGAGGAGGCAGCCCTGCTTCCTCCAGCCCCAAACTGTGCAGGGGCCTCAAGTGTCTACAGCCCCTCATGCAGGAAAGGAGGCTGCTAACCCAGGAAGCTGGGAAACAGTAACAGAAAAAAAACAACAAAAAGGAGGAAGAGGACAATTAAAAGCAAGGGGCTTCCTCCTAAATCTGTTGTCCCCACCCAGAACCACTTTGCTGTCCTGCAGGGGGCTGATGAGAAAACATACTAGCACCAGGAACAACCGGCTGATGCACTGGTAAAGAAGATAACTACTGCTGCTGCCAGGAAAATGCAGTGGGCCGTAGTAGTAGGGGACTCTACTCTGAAAGGAACAGAGGCATCCATCTGTCGGCCTGACTCAGTCTCAGCGTAGGTGTGTTGCTTACCAAGGGCTCGGATCAGGGATGTTACACAGAGGCTGCCGGCTCTAGTTGGTCCCACTGACTATTACCCACTTCTACTGATCCATGTGGGTGCTACTGATATAGATAGCAGTAGCCCGGATAACATAAAGAAGAACTACAGAGCCCTGGGAGAGGTGGTTAGGGGCTCAGGAGCTCAGATTGTCTTTTCGTCAATTCTCCAGGGTACAGGGTAGGACCCTAAAAAGGCTAGGAGGATTGGCCAGGCTAATAAATGGTTAGAAGGGTGGTGCCATAGTCAGGGGTTGGGTACCTTGAACATGGGACTCAATTTAGTAGGCCAGGACTACTGGGGGATGGTGGAGCTGGTCTAATAAAGAAAGGGAAGAGTAGATTTGGGAGGAGGCTTGCCAGACTGGTCAAGGATGCTTTAAACTAGATGTGTTGGAGGAGGGGGGGCATCATTCCCAACACACCCAGTCACTGTCCAGCACCTAGAATAAACATTCAGAGCTATGTAGAGATATTCCAGATGCTCCAGCCAATGAGCCGGCTTCAACTGGAGCTCAGCTTAGATGCCTCAATACAAACGCCTGTAGCATAGGGAACAAACAAATTAGAAATGTGCGCACATCTACAGGGGTATGATACCATAGGCATCACAGAAGCATGTTGGGATGGCTCCTATGACTGGTGTGTTGGAATGGAAGGTTACAGGCTCTTTAGGAAAGACAGGCCCAGTAGGCAGGGAGGGGGAGTTGCTATTTATGTTAGGGATAGGCTGGAGAGTATGGAACTCTGTCTGGGGACAGGTGAGCAGTCAGTAGAGAGTTTGTGGGTCAGGCTTAAAGGGAGAACAGCAATGGGAGACATTATTGTGGGGATCTGTTACAGACTGCCTGACCAAGAGGACACGGTGGATGAAGCACTCTGTAGAGAGGTAGGAACAGCCTCATGCTCACAGGCCCTTGTTCTCATGGAGGACTTCAACCACCCTGATATGTGTTGGAAGGATGGTACGCCCCGGAACAAGTAATCCAGGAAGTTCCTTGATTGTGTGGAAGACAACTTCTTTCTGCAAGTAACAGAGGAGCCGACAAGGAGAGGTGCAATGCTTGGCCTCATGCTCACCAACAGGGAAGGGCTGGTTGGAAATCTGGCGCTCCAGGGCAGCCTTGATTGCAGTGATCATGAGATGGTAAATTAGAGATCTTCTGGACAGTGAGAAGAGCATGCAGCAAGCTCACTGCCCTGGACTTCAAGAGAGCAGACTTTGGTCTCTTCAGGAACCTGCTCAGTAAGATTCCATGGGAAATAGCCCTAGAGGGCAGGGGGGCCCAAGACTGTTGGTTGATATTCAAGGATCACCTGCTGCAAGCTCAGGAGAGATACATCCCAACTAGAAGGAAGTGCAGCAGGAGGACCTGGAGACCTCCTTGGATGGATAAGGAGCTGCTGAGGAAAATTCAAAGGAAAAAAGAGACTTATAAAAGGTGGAAGGAAGGACAGGCATCCTGGGAAGAATACAGGGATGTTGTCTGGGAAGCGAGGGACAAGCTTAGGAAAGCTAAGGTTCACTTAGAATTAAACTTGGCTAGGGTTGTTAAGGATAACAGGAAGGGATTCTATAGGTACATTGTAAATAAAAGGCAGACTAGGGACAACGTGGGCCCCCTCTGGAAGCTATCGGGATAACTGGCTACCCTGGATTTGGAGAAGGCTGAGGTTCTTAATGACTTCTTTGCCTCAGTCATCACCGGCAAATGCTCTGACCACACCACACAAGTCTTGGAACACAGACGCAGGGACTGTGAGGATGAAGACCCTGGGCCCACTGTAGGAGAGGATTTGGTTAGAGACCATCTTAGCAACCTGAACACACACAAGTCCATGTGACCTGATGAAATCCATCTGCGGGTCCTGAAGGACCTCGCAAGTGAAGTTGCTAAGCCACTGTCCATCATATTTGCAAAATCATGGCAGTCAGGTGAAGTTCCTGTCAACCGGAAAAAGAGAAATGTAACCCCCATTTTCAAGAAGGGGAAAATGGATTACCCAGGGAATTACAGACTAGTCAGCCTCACCTCTGTGCCTGGCAAAATCTTGGAGCGGATTCTCCTTCAAGGCATGCTGAGGGACATGAAAAACAACAAGGTGGTTGGTGACAGCCAGCGTGGCTTCACTAAGGGGAAATCATGCCTGACCAATCTGGTGGCCTTCTATGATGGGGCTACGGAACAGACGGACAGGGGTAGAGGAGTTGATGTCATCTACCTGGACTTGTGCAAAGCATTCGACACCATCTCACATGACATCCTTGTCTCTAAGTTGGAGAGTCATCAATTTGATAGGTGGACCACTTGGTGGATAAAGAACTGGCTGGATGGCCACATGCAAAGAGTTGTGCTCAGTGACTCAATGTCCAGCTGGAGACCAGTAACGAGTGTTGTCCCTCAGGGATCGGTGTTGGGACCAGTCTTGTTCAACATCTTTGTTGGTGACATGGACAGTGGGATTGAGTGCATCCTCAGAAAGTTTGCCAATGACACCAAGCTGTGTGGTTCGGTTGGTAGGCTGGAGGGAAGGGATGCCATCCAGAGGGACCTTGACACACTTGTGAGGTGGGCTGATGCCAACCTGATGAAGTTTAACCATAATAAGTGCAAGGTCCTCCACCTGGGTTGGAGCAGTCACAGGCACAGCTACAGCCTGGGCAGAGAAGAGATTCACAGCAGCCCTGCAGAGAACAACTTGGGAGTGTTGGTTAATGAGATAATGAACATGAGCCAGCAGTGTGTGCTTGCAGCCCAGAAAGCCGATCGTATCCTGGGCTGCATCAAGAGGAGCATGACCAACATGCTGAAGGAGGTGATCCTGCCCCTCTACTCTGCTCTTGTGAGACCTCACTGGGAGTATTGTGTGCAGTTCTGGTGTCCTCAACATAAAAAGGACATGGAACTGTTGGAACAAGTCCAGAGGAGGGCCACGAGGATGATCAGGGGACTGGAGCACCTCCCGTATGTATATAGGCTGAGAAATTTGGGGCTGTTCAGCCTGGAGAAGAGAAGGCTGCGTGGAGACCTCATAGCAGCCTTACAATATCTGAAGGGGGCCTAAAGGGATGCTGGGGATGGACTCTTCATGAGGGACTGTGGCAGTAGGACAAGTGGCAACAGGTTCCAACTTAAACAGGGGAAGTTTAGATTGGCTATGAGGAAGAAATTCTTTACTGTGAGGGTGGTGAGGCACTGGAATGGGTTGCCCTGGGAAGTTGTGAATGCTCCATTGCTGGCGGTGTTCAAGGCTGTGTTGGACAGAGCCTTGTTTGGCATGGTTTAGTGGGAGGTGTCCCTGCCCCTGGCAGGGGGGTTGGAACTAGATTATCTTAAGTTCCTTTCCAACCCTTACTATTCTGTGACTCCATGATTCTATGATTCTTGGGTTTTAGTCAGACTGGTAATGGGTACTTGTCTATTAGAAAAGTGCTCAGTGGTTACATCAGGAAGTTGTATTTACTTTAACTGCTTCAAAGACAGAATAGTTTAACTACATACCAATTCCAACTGTATGTGAGCATTCTGAAATAGTCTAGCTTCAACTTTCAAAAATAATAGTTTAATAAATTGAATTAAAAAATAAATATAACAATTTAAACTACTTGGAATAGTTGCCCCTAACGAATATATTTCACAGAGATCTCAGTCATATAGCCTATATTACAGGATTTGCCAGGAGGAGAAATTTCAGAATTGTGCCTGGATGCAGTCTGATATGAAAGGCATCCTATCACTGCCAGGTTTTCTGCCAGAAAATAAGGTCATGTATTTCCTAACATTTTTTTCGTTTTTGTCATGATAGGCTCAAATAACTATGTTACTTAAGAAAAGCACCTAAGATGGAAATAGGTGTCAATGTTGTTGAATGTTATCAGAAATAAGCTTCTGAAAAAAGAAACACAGCTCCCGAGGTCCCTTCCAACCTCTGCTATTCTGTGATTTGTGACACTAGTAGTCTCCCAGCTACAAATATAATTGTTACTTCTGCTTAAAATAAAATCCCAATTTATTACTTAGTTTTCAATAGCACTGGCATTCTTTTGTCTTCTTTTAAAGTTGTATATGCAAGTCTGGGCAGGAGCCTGAAATATGATTTGTGGTATACCAGGGATGAGTTAAATTTCCAAATTATGTATACCAGGGATCAGTTAAATTTCCAAATTATGTATGTAGCTTCTGGATAAAAGGTAGATTTTGAGTAATGGAGGAAGACAATGCTCAGATAGGGGCATGCCTTTGTGTGGAAATGACTTTCTACAAGCTGCATTCCAGGCATATTTTTAAAACAAAGATCAGACTGATTGCAAAACAACTTACTACAGAAAAAGTGAGCAAGCAAGCACATACTCAGAGCAAACTGCAACATGAAGCACAAGTACCTTTATCAAAAGTAAACCCCTTGAGATGCCTCATCTCACAGTTATAACAGCTACTCAGTGTAAGAACAGTAATAGCAAGACTCAATTTTTTACTATATCCCTGATATTTAAACATGAATTTCAAATTTCACCACCACTTTAGAGACACTTAACAGTAAAGGTCTTTTTTTGCTGCACTTTTATAAATTTCCTACCTTGGAACTGAGCATTAAATCCCTTTCGTCGATGGTTGCTGTCAGACGTAAAATGGAGTCGTAACCAGTTCTTACTGCTGATGACAGGAGAAGGTAGATTCATACCAGACAACCTGGAAAAAGGAAAAGAAAACCTGGTTTAAATTGTGGAAAATTCATTTACTACTTAAAAAGGAAAAAATAAAACAAACAAACAAAAAAGCCAAAATATACTGCTGTACTGTTCACAATGTTATTTGACAATAACAGTGATTCACTGTCATCTTATCTTAATCTATTACTGGTCAATTTAGTATTATCCTGGGAGAAATGTCTGCTTGTTTCCCATTACAGCTATTTGTTTTTCAGTCAAAACTTCTATGCCCAACCTACTGTTTTGTGAATTAAGAAAAGCAGTCTTGTGAGTGCATGTGTTTGTGCGTGTGTAGATGTATCCATGCATGTATCAAAACATCCAGCAAAAAATAATTTCAGAATTGAATAATTGGCCATTATTCAATCGTGGAAAAAACTTCATCACCTGACTCCCTACTGTGTCAGTTACCTCACAGGAAAATAAATCTTTAGTATTAAGAAAGGATAAATAAGGGTTATGGCCACTAATTAATGCTAAGCTTGGGTGGTAAGTTACTGGTACATAACTATCCTGACAGAACTGTATTTTAAAAACTCCTTAGATCAGATACTCAAAATATTTCCAACTACAAACTGGCATTTACTGTTTAAAAGCTACATAGAATTTGGGTTTTCCTGTAGAAACAACTATAAAATACAGAAAAGACAAAATAAATCCATATGTGAAATACCAAAAATACATAATTTGCTAGTACCTCTCAGCTGTTGACACAATATATGCTGCATCTAAAAGTTTTTACTATATATAGGCTTCAACCCATATCACTGAACTGGCAACTTTTTAGTCCAAGTGCACATACTTTTCTCTTAGAAATACCTCTTTGGGGGTTGATTTTCTTTTTTTTAAATGAAATATACATGTAGTAACATTCTATCTGGTACATCCAGAGTTTGCAAAACTCCTGGCTGAAATATGGAATTGTAGATGAATTCAATGGTACATTAATAAAAGAGTAAATTAACATAATTATAAAAGCACATTCAAAGCACGTCTTTCATTAGTTAAATTTATAATAAACAGCTATTTCCCAGACACACAATGCACAAATATTTTCAGTTCTATGTGAACTCTACAAGGTACATCTAAATAGTCTTAAATCTTCCCATTATACTATGACAGATAATGATAATGTGATCTTGACAGTGAGAGAGTATTTTAAGTAACCTGTTTTATCAGAGTTCTAATTTAGCTATATGATTTCTATGCTATTGCATACTAGACATTAATATATTCTTTATCAGCAATGTTGTTTGTGTTTTAATTGAAGAAAGTGAGAAAGTGAAATGCAACGTAACGACTAATTTAATTTGTAAGGCTGGCTGAAACTTTTTTGCCCATGACTCACTAGTGCTCTCTCTATCTTTCCCATACACATTGAAAGCATTAGTCTAAACTACAGGGTCCAAATAGGATTTGTGAATGTGATCACCTCTTATGAGGTATTCAGGAAACACTTAACAGGGAGAACTTAATCATGCCCTTATACTGCTCTGAAAGCAAAGGTACAACCCAAGAAAGTTGTCTCTACTTCAAGTGGGCACAGAGTATGCATTCATGTTGCATAATTTTAGATTAGGTATTAATTCTAAAATCAGATTAAGACTTCCAACTCCTTTATATCAGACTAATTATTCAGATGAGATAAAACCACATTTCTTGATATCAAAGTCCTCTTTAGAAGCTTTCGTCCCTTGATTTTATTAATGCTTTCTAAATGCATTCTAAAAAGAATATTGAAAGTCTTTCTCATTTCTTTTTTAACTGAAGAAATTTATTGTTTGGGGAGTAATACAGAATAAATAAAATTCTTCAGTTAAGATTGAGTTCTGCCTCTGAAAAGGATAATGCTTTTTTGAAACTGATTTTAAGGCCTAGCATGTGATAGTTTTATTTGGACAGAATAAGTGATACCTAATATAAATTACATTAATCAGGTTTTTATTCACACACACACACACACACATACTCATGTATATATAATGTTATTTGGGCATCTTCTGGATATACTTGGTTTGATTTGCAGAAATGTTGATTTTTCATCTCCAGTACTGACGCCAGCCAAGCCTGTAGTTTCTAACATGAGGGAGTTAATATTGTTTGTCACTTAGACAAGTGACAAGATTGTATGATCTGTGCTAAACAGCATTTGAAGCCATGCACTGAAGGGGGAGTAAAGGAAACATGAAACAGCTGTTCATCCATCGATTATCTATCATTTAGTGACCTGTTAAAGAGCAATCCCGTGGAAAAAACAAACAGACAAACAAAAATAACATATCTTTTCAAATAACATCTTATAATGATGCATTTACCTCAGGACTTAGAATGAAGATTGCACAGGTGTCGTGGCTTAAGCCCAGTCAGCAGCTCAGCCACGCAGCCCTCGCTCACTCTCCCCCCTTCCTCCCCCTGCTCCCGGTGGGGTGGGGAGGAGAATCAAAAGAATGTAACTCCCACGGGTTGAGATAAGAATAGTCCAGTAAATAAAGTATAACACAAACCACTGCTGATACCACCAACAATAATAATGATAAGGGAAACAACAAGGGAAGAGAATACAGACACTCACCACCTGCCGACCGATACTCAGCCCAACCCACCAGTGATCTAACCCTTCCAGGTAATTGCCCCCAGTTTATATACTGGTCATGATGTGCTCTGGTATGGAATACCTCTTTGGTAAGTTTCAGTCAGGTGTCTTGCCTCTGCTTCCTCTCAGCTTCCCCTCCTCCCTGGCAGAGCATGAGACTCAGAAAGTCCTTGGTCAGAGTAAACATTACTGAGCAGTAACTAAAAACATCGGTGTTATCAGTGCTGTTCCCAGGCTGAAAGTCAAAACCACAGCACTGTACCAGCTATTAAGAAGGAGAAAAATGACTGCTACTGCTGAACCCAGGACAACAGAGAACCTCAAATCTCTCATTTCTGCATACTAGATGTTACTGTGCTCTGTGGAATGAGGCAGGCTTCCAGGGAATTCCTGATGCCTCTTATGGCATCATAAAGAACTAAAGGGCCGGGCTTTGAGAGCTTTATAGCTATATTAGTACAATACTACACCTCTGCTGATAAAAAATTCTTCTCACAATAAATAAAGAGAAATAATTAAACCATCTCTGCTATTCTCCTTCTAGATCTGAAGGGAGCCAGGCTGCAGCAGGACCAGAGACAGCAGTAAAAGCTCTCTTACTGTTGATTATTGGGAGGAGTAGATAAACTATTTTATATTTTACTGCTTGAAGTGATGTTTTAATTTTGATTCTCATTCTGTAATTTCCTCACATACATATTAATCCACTGTTTATACAAGTAAAAAGGCATTCTGCCTTCATGCAGTCTGGAAGGAGTAATGTTTTCCTTATGTATCGTATATCAGATACAGAAGCAGAATGCCCTTTGAAGTCTCTGTTGCATTATGAAGAGATTGTGAATGTTTTATTAAAATTACTGCTAACAGATTTTTCACTAAAATACTTTTTCTCTAGCTAAATTTTTCCAGTAGTTATTGTTTGACTCAAATTCAGGTATAGCAAAGCTATATTTCATTAAGAGAACCATCTAAAGGAAGAACAATTTGGGGTTTCATTGCGGACTTCCTAAGAAAAGAAAATAATATTTTTGTCTGAACAAATAGACCAAATCTTGTTTCTTTCAGAAGGTTGTTAACATTGTTTTGATTATAACCAAGAGATAATATATTCTTATCACAAAAAACTACCCATACTTCACTTCCATGAAATAAAAAATGCAAGAATGAAAAAGAATTGGAGAGGATTTTGTCAACTCATCTACCCTCATCCTTCTAATTTAGCTATATTCTCCATTTTGTATTCAGCCAAACGTCTGTATGTGGTTGAATGAACATTATTTGTTCCAAAAAACAGTAAAATAATAAATCAAATTAATTTAATCAGGTCTAAAATGAGATTTGAAAATATAAGCTTTATAAACTCTAGTACAGATTAAAATAATACACAGAAGCCTTCCAACAAAACCTTCTATGCATCAGTTTTGAATACTTCTATTACTTCTATAGCCGCCTAACCACATAAATATTAATATTTTTAAATATTTATTTATGTTTTTATTTTGGAAAGAGTGTAAAATATTTACCGAGTTTCTGTAACAGGTCACTGGGTTAGGAACTGAAGAGAGAAAACTGTGCCCTAATTTTAAATTTAGAACTAACTTCAATTTTGAAATCCTTTCAGCTAAAATGCTTATATGAGTAGCTGTGTACTTACATGTCAAAGCAAGAACTTTAAAGGATTATCACTTGCACTTGACAAAATAGCAGGAAGTATATTAAAAAAAGGGGTAAAATATGATGGTTAAAGCAAATACTTGAAGACAATGTGCAACCTTATACATATTATCTCTAAACGTACTATATATATTCTATGTATAGCTTTATAAGTTGCATTAGAAGACACATGTGACATTGAAACATGCATACTGTTGCTACAGTTTCCCATGGAGATAAGCAAGTGTCTAGATAAGCTGGTGTCTAGAAGAAGGCAGAAGAAATATATGTAACAGTTTCACAAGAAAGAATTTAGGTCATCTCTTCTTCATGGGAATTCAAAATAAGATAACTATTTATAATAGCTAACAATCTACAAGGAAAGGGTTCAGAGATAGGCAGAGGGAGGGAGAAGGAGAGGGTGAGATGTTTCTCATTTTCTCATTTAAAGTAATTAGATCTCTCCCTTCTTCACCTGTTTCCATAACCATGTGTAAATTATTGTTTATTCTGGATGCTGCGAATGAATACTTTCATTTGCATTTTACTTTAATATTGCTTGGGATAAGAATCAATTCATATGACTGAATAAGGTTTTGGGTGAGTTCTTTTTCACCCTAATCCTACGAAGACACAGGATCAGCTTAATAAGTCTTCTTCCTACATACTCCCCACAGAATTGTTCAGGATAACAGGGTATGTCCCCGGGAAGATGAATGAGACTGATAGCTGCTTCCAAGTGAGTCACAAAACCTGATGACTAATGGTAATCCAGAAGGCTCTTGCTGTACAGGAAAAATCTGATAAACACCTTAAGTCTTGAGGGACAACACACTAAGCTTGCCGCAGAATTTTATACCAAAATATTTTTGCAAGTCTGGGCCTAAGGAAATAACTCGAATGAAATCCAAAATTGGTCAGTATAAAAAGGATAGAAGAAAGGAAAACACATACAGATTAGTAAGGGAATAAGCCCAAGAGTAAATTCTTCACAAGACTGTCAATTTCAATGATTCAGATCCTTTTAATTGAGGAGTCAAAGAATGCTCCATTTTTAGTTGCTCAATTGTCCTATATACTGAGAGAAGATTTAAACATTAATAGGAGAGAGCTGTGAAAGTTCCTCTTCAAAATGAAATAACCAAACATTAAAGTCTCTGTTACATAATCGTGTCATATAGAGTTTTAACTGTGACGTTATTATATTAATTAAGTTTATTACTACGTTCAGCATACTATAAACATACATTGGTCGGTAAACACTTGAGATATATGTTTCCTATGCAATATGAGTGCTAATGAGTTTTGAAAATTTGATAAAGTTATAGAATATTTTCAAAGTCTGGTAAAATGCTACTCTCCTCATTTCGTTGTCATGGCATTTAACTGTTATAATGAAACATGCTGATGACTGATCTATTTAAAACTACATTATTATAATTTTATATAAAATTATTTCATATGTTTTTTCCATTAAACAAAGTTTTAAGTCAGATAGTTTAAAATGAAAATTTAAGCAGAAATTTGATGCATTTTTCCAAAAATGATTCAAATTATAGCCTCCCAAAATACATCTTAAATTTCTCATGTTTTCTGAGTGCAAGTTTAAATGTACACTCAGAAGCACTCTGGCCTTGTGAAATAGGGAGAAAAATGATGGGCTACATCTTAGCTGCTGGCAGCGCAGTGGCCTCCATCTGGACTAGGCTCCCTCTGTAGTCAATGGAGAGGAACAAGTATTTGGCGTGTGTATCATCTGAGGTATTTTAGATTTCCACATTAGTTTGAGATAAATCTCAACTTAGAAATGAGAGAGGTAGGGTAATCACATCAGTAAATATCAGATCAGCAAATATCAACACCTGAGTGCCACACAAGTCATATAAATGCTACTATAATTCAACACATGGGACATGATATAACTCAACAGCAGTGGTCTCCAAAGATGACCTTCTTCACACTTTCTAATTATTCTAAATTTGGGCACAAAAAACCCTCCAGACTTGTGCATTTAGTTGTATCTCACACTGGATGTTACACTTGCAGATGCTTTGTGGTTGGTAGGAGGCTAAAACCAAAGTCAAGAATTTTTTATTCCTGGTGTTCAGAAAAGAGCTTCATTAAGAACAACTCTGCGTATAGTTTCAACAGTCTTATCAAATATTTTTCTTGATTACTGCTCTGATATTTGACAAACATCACAGGGACAACATGCCACGGCACTCTGGATAGGATATTCTTTATCTGGAAGATTATCAGTACTCTCAAGCTGATGAGTAAAAGAACAATAATTACTTATACATCTAGGGGTTTTCTGATATATGGCTTTCATTGTCCAGCAAAAGTGGAACGTTAAGTACTACGACACAGCAATCAGTTAGATTTTATTATTCAATACAGTGATATTTAATCCAAGCCCAGAGTGCTGCAAGCCACTCTTCCATAGCTGTCAAGGAGCAATTCCATCCAAAGCCAGGGAAGATAAGTGTAGGGTCCTAAAGTTAATATAGCAGCTGTCATGAATGGAAATGAAAATTTAAAACAAGCTCCAAAATTAATAAATATTAAATTGAATTCTGGGGGATTTTTTTTTTTTTTTTTTTTTTTTTTTTCCCTGTTTCTACCAATATACAGTAATTGAGCTCTTCGGAGATAAAATTCTGCTTAAAAAATCCTTCACTAGTTCAATGTTATTATTAATAGCTGCAATGATAGAATACACTACGCATCTTACAGCACACATAGCATTATAGAATCATAGAATAGTTAGGGTTGAAAAGGACCTTAAGATCATAGAATCATAGAGTAATAGAATAGTTAGGGTTGGAAAGAACCTTAAGATCATCTAGTTCCAAACCCCCACTAAACCATGTCACCCAAGGCTATGCCCAAACCAGCCTTGAACACTGCCAGCGATGGAGCATTCACAACTTCCCTGGGTAACCCATTCCAGTGACTCACCACCCTCACAGTAAAGAACTTCTTCCTCATATCCAATCTAAACTTCCCCTGTTTAAGTTTGAAACCATTAACCCTTGTCCTATCACTACAGTCCCTAATGAAGAGTCCCTCCCCAGCATCTTTATAGGCCTCCTTCAGGTACAAGGAAGGCTGCTATGAGGTCTCCACGCAGCCTTCTCTTCTCCAGGCTGAACAGCCACAACTTTCTCAGCCTGTCTTCGTACGGAAGGTGTTCCAGTCCCCTGATCATCCTTGTGGCCCTCCTCAGGACTTCTTCCAACAGTTCCATGTCCTTTTTACGTTGAGGACACCAGAACTGCACACAGTACTACAAGCAAGGTCTCACAAGAGCAGAGTAGAGGGGCAGGATCACCTCCTTGGACCTGCTGGTCACGCTCGTCTTGATGCAGCCCAGGATGCAGTTGGCTTTCTGGGCTGCAAGCGCAAACTGCCAGCTCATGTTCATTGTCTCATTTACCAACACCCCCAAGTCCTTCTCCGCAGGGCTGCTCTGAATCTCTTCTCTGCCCAGCCTGTAGCTGTGCCTGGGACTGCTCCGATCCAGGTGTAGGACCTTGCACTTATTATGGTTAAACTTCATCAGGCTGGCATCAGCCCACCTCACAAGCGTGTCAAGGTCTCTCTGGATGGCATTCCTTCCCTCCAAAGTATCAACCGAACCACACAGCTTGGTGTCACTGGCAAACTTTCTGAGGACGCACTCAATCCCACTGTCCATGTCACTGACAAAGATGTTCAATGAGACAGGTCCCAACACCCATCCCTGAGGGACACCACTCGTTACTGGTCTCCAGCTGGACATTGAGCCATTGAGCACAACTCTTTACGTGCAGCCATCCAGCCAGTTCTTTATCCACCAGGTGGTCCACCTATCAAATTGATGTCTCTCCAACTTAGAGACAAGGATGTCATGTGAGACAGTGTCAAACACTTTGCACAAGTCCAGGTAGATGACATCAACTGCTCTATCCCTGTCCATCAGTTCCGTAACCCTATCATAGAAGGCTACCAGATTGGTCAGGCAGGATTTCCCCTGAGTGAAGCCACGCTGGCTGTCACCAACCACCTTGTTGTTTTTCATGTGCCTTAGCATGCCTTGAAGGAGAATCCGCTCCAAGATTTTGCCAGGCACAGAGGTGAGACTGACTGGTCTGTAGTTCCTCAGCTCATCCATTTTCCCCTTCTTGAAAATGGTGGTTATATTTCCCTTTTTCCAGTCATTGGTAACTTCACCTGACTGCCACTGCAGCAATGGTGTTTTTACTGCCATTATCCAGATGGGCATTTTGGGTCAACATTTTGAAAACCATAGATTTATTTTACTGTGTTCATATTAAACACTCTAACAAAATTCTCCAGTGTCCATATAGGGGAAATTTTAATTTCTTCAATAAAATTTAGAAACTGCTTATCTAAAAAGTAGTTGTCTTTTTTTTAACTTTCACTTATTATGAGTTCTTAGTATAGGATTATGATCTAACAAGACACATTCCAAAAAGCAGTTGTATAAATCAGTATTCGCTAACCATCAATCTTATTATAAAATATTTGCCAGTGCAATTCTCACTCTTTATGCACATACTAATCTCCCAGAGTTGCTTATTTTTAGTCACAATAACTAAGGAAAATACAAACATGCCTATTCACTTTTTCGTATTTTCAGACATAACTGTTCTGAAAAACTCATTTGAATGATATAAAACTGAAGACTGATTCTATTGCAGATGGAATTTTTTAGTACATCAGGTACTTGCTACTTTTCTGCAAAAGTCTATTTTCTAAAACTCTAACACTTTTTTAATTTGTAGATGCTAGCAAGATTTTCAAAATAAGCTAAGGTGATTAAACAAACAATGACTAAAACTGTTTTTCTACTCAGTACAACTAATTTAGTTTCATTACTTTAGTAACTTTCTCCATTATGTATTTTGTATTGGATGAGCTGTTCCTCTTTCTTGAATGAAAGATTTCAGGTGTCTCCTTTGGCTTTTTTATTAAATTAAATAAAAAAACAAGTCAAACCAAACCAACCAAACAAAAAACTCATGAAACAGAAATTTTTGGTTACATTTTCATAAGTCACACTGTCTCTTCTGACCAAGAAAAAAAAAAAAACAAACGAACAACAAAGCAAACCAGAGTTTTCTGTATTTAAAAAGCTCAGTCGATGAAGGGGGGAGATTTAGCAGCAAGCCTCCAAAGGATAAATGTAAGATTATTTTTAAGAGCTCTCCTACACTGTATTTTTTCTCTGCTTTTTCTGCAGCAAATATGGCGAATGAGTTTAGGATCAATCTATCTGACATGCTCAGTAATAAAAAATAAGAAGAGTCTCATGATTGTTTCTCTATCTTCTTTTATGATCCTCTCTTATGGACCTCAGATCATAAATCAATGAAATCCTGTTATCTTACAATAAGGTTTAAAAATATCTGGAAAAGAACATAACTCATTGGTTCCTAACTGCAGACCAGGGTGGCAGTAGGTGCTAACAGGCAACACTTAGCTTACTGGAATAAGGGAAAAAACCCAAACATACATTTCCGCTTAAAAACTTAATAAGACTACATTTCTGTTTCATATTAGTGCCTCACAAAACATATATATATATTTAAACACCTGGTTTAACATTATGGAGTTTACTAAGTTTCCATGAAAAAACCCCGATACTCATCTAATCAAAATAGAGGATAAAATGACCAGGAAAAGGAAATTTCATAAATATTATTCACTCTTTATATGACATGAAAGGTGGTTTGTCTTCAAGGCACCTCTCATCACCTGAGGAAGACTTAAGACAAAAAAACGTTGTTGATATTTGGATTAGCCTTTGAAACTTTTCCTACCAATTCTAAAACATACCTTGATATCAAACTATGGCAAATGTTTACATCTTTAGTATATCTTGCCAAGCAAGTTGATTTACCTACATTTTTAACATGTTTTCCTTACATTGACCATATTTATTTTATACTTACAGTTATATCATTATGTAAAAAGCCTCTTTTGGTTTAGGCTATTTTTAAGTGGCAAAAGGTAACTTTATTTCCACCTGAACCATAAAATTTTCTCCCAGTAATGAAGGTTAACAGGGAACATGATTTTCTAGTAATATAATCCTAGCTGTCTGAGTTTTATCCCGTTTGTCTGTACACAGCAATTTAAGACACTATTTATCTGCAAACAGAAAAACTTGGTGTTCTCCCACAAATAACGTTTGTTAAATGACAGAAAATAATGTTAAACAAGAAGTACCATGCAACCACTATACTAACAGCAACTGACATTTAGGTAGCAAGGCTTCACAAAACTTTTCTCCCTTCTCTGGAATTTTAATGTAAACAAATACATTTTCTAGCCTGTATGAGCAGCAGAACGTGACAAAGCATACGTGTAATGGTTTGACCTAAAATATTTCATGCATCTTAAAAAAAAAAACCACCCATCAAAAACCCCACAAAAACTGATTTAAAACCTTTCCATGCTATTTTATGAAGCTACAGTATTTTACTTTAAAATATTGTAACTAAGTAAAGAAAGCAATAGCATGTTTTGCATGGGCTTCGGATTTACAATTTGGTGGCTTGTTAAGGAAAAGTGGTATCTGTTGCTTCAGTGGGGAAAAATCTCTCCCAAATATCATGGAAGACAAAATAAGCAATAGGGCAAGTATTTGCTCAAATAATACATATTTATACCAGAACCAAAAAGCTTCCCCAAGACAAACTGCACTGTACACAGCCGGTTAATACAAGGTCTTATAGAATATCAGGCAACAGATGCATTCTGGCTTTGTAGTATGCCCCTTCTAAATTTTATGTTTGCTGTATTTGCACATGACAAAGCCCAGCAAATATGGCCATAGAAAAATAAAAAGGCCAGAGATGTTTGGGGGAAGGAAAGGTGGAAGAGGGAGAAACCATCATAAGAGACCATCATAAGAGAAATTTCTGAGAGATGCCATGGGCAGTCTGATTACATATATCTGATGTTTTCTGGCAAGAAATAAAGTATTAGCAACAATGAACACCATAACACAGGTATTTTTAATGTAGCCAAGAGGCAAAACCTTTAAAGGGAGCACACTGAACAGCTTAGATAGATAGCAAGCCTGCTATTTTTAATTGCTGACATGATGAGTAATTTACTGTTCTATCAGTTTCTCATGTATTTTGAAGGTTTCCATACATCTTTGTCAGATTTACTGCCTACATTTGACATACTACACTCAGCCAACTTACTTTCCTTACACAACACGTAAACCCAATTAATTCTAAGAAAAAATGAAGACTTCTAAAATTATATTTATCCTGTAGAAGAGTCTGACATAGGATTAAAAACAGATTTCATAGTATATGGTTGCTATTTAGTACACTCTGTGCAAGAGGTTTTTTTCTTTCTTCACTGAAGGCACATAGGACTGTTACTTCTTGACTCAAGATAAACAATTTCAGATGTAATTTTTGAACAATCAAGATACAGAAGATCTTTTGTGTAGAGATATCCTTTACTCTGAACCAGGCTACATTCACTGCATTCTCAAGAATTTTAAGTTTATGTGCTATTGGTTCATTTCCAATCCAAAGTTTGACTCTATAAAAACATTGCTATCTTTTCCACAAAAAGAATAGATTTTTCAAAGGAGTCCTGGATTTCCTAACTCCTAACTGGCAATGAATTTTGATTAAGTAACATCTACAGACCTTTTTAAAAGTCCCAGCAGTGTGCAAAAGTACATTACTATATATTACTGCCATTTTTTTCCCTTACAACTGAAATCTGTTTTCTATTGCCCCTCATTGTCCATTCTTCACTAAACACCTCATTTTCATCAGTGCAGTTTCACATATTTCCTTACTTCTTCACAGCAGGAACAAACTGTCAGTTATGTATCCTTCTCTACTCCCTGCCAACCTGAACATTTCATTGCAATTCCTAGCAATTAAATGAGGTTCAGATTCTAGTTTAACCAATAATAGCAACCTCAAATTATTGGCAGCTATGCAAATAGAGACCTAAGTTTACAGAAAGCTTCAACAGGCAGGTCAGTAAAGGAGACAAGGGAATAGTGGGACACTCCATTAAAGCTAATGATCTTGTTAAAGTAATTACTTTACATATTGGGTATAATACTATCATGAACTTTTCTGATTTACTTTTCATTTATTCCTTCCCTGGGGATTTTTCCCTCACCTGCAAAAGCTCCACCACCCACCAGAACAGAGAGGAGAAAGAACAACTCTGAATTGTTTTCACAGACAAAATGTATTATTCATTTTCTTTAAAGACTGAAGTCAGTTTTGACACAAGCCACTGCCATGCAGTGCACTAGGCTGTGGTTCAGCTCAGGATGAGAGAAACCTGCCTGTCCCATGAAACAGATTTCACCACAAAAAACAACATTCCAATTTCTGTCTTTTTGATTACTACTGCAGCAGAAACTGTGATCAAATTGCATACGGTATATTTTGTGGCATATGACATCTATTACAGATAAAGAACAATATCTGGCAACTAAAGGAGAGTTGCAACATGTCTAAGATTGCTTTTAAGAATTGTAGAAGAAAGTTAGGAAGGCATGAAAAAACAATCAAACAATAACAACAAAAAAAAAAAAAAAAACCCACAAACACATTCAGGTCTCTTATAAAGAAAAAGCAGGAAAGGGAAAAAAAACCTTATGCAGTTCTTGCAATTTTTTCTGCTCTGCATGAAGAAATGCAACTAGATGTGGCTAGGGACATAACAAAAACCTAAAAGAACATTATAGTAGCACAAGCAATGACAAAAGCTAGAGAAGTGATCAAAGAACACAATAATTAAAAACTCAAAACCCCCTGAGTATGTGAACATTGATAGCCAGGAGCTGACAAAAAACAGCCTAAAACAAAATGTACATAAAATATTCCAGAACACAAACCAGTTACGACTTAGAGATGGCAGCACTAGTTATAACTTTTGAAACAATGAAAGATTATTATTCATTAAGAGCCATGTGCTTTAAGATAGGCTTTAAAATCTGTGAACGGCAATTACATAGATATATATCAATAGACAGCTGCAACAATGAAATTGAAGATCAATTCTAAAACTATAGAAAGCTGTAGACTACAAGCATAAACTACTTGAGGGCTGTGCTGAACATACATATAAAACCACAGCTATTTTCTATTAAAAAAATGTATTTTGACAAATACAGAACCCCAAAAGGCCTCCAGAACAGTGGAAAAATAGCAAAGACTGACAACTCATGCATTAGGAACAACTAATAGGTTATACATATTTCATATTTGGGAGTAACCTTCGCAATACTATCGTAAGCTAGAGGAACAAAGAATTAGAATCTGACTCTGAAGATTACTTACTGAAAATATTTTTGCTATAAGAATAGTTATTTTGAAGGAAATCTGAATGTAAACATCAATTCACCATAGATTTTCATGAAAGAAATTGCTAGATTTTATTAGGATTCAGTGTGGTACATTTCACAAAACATCACAGAAACTTGACATGCCAAAATAAAAGCAGCTATCTTTCAATCATTCAATGTAAGCATCTCTGTCAAACACGGATATATTTTCTTGGCTCTTTCTGCTTTTTCAGTATCATGGGTATTCCTTTAGAAAGACAGATCACTAAACCTTCTAACATGAAATAAAAACAAAAAACAAAACAAAAGACTTCCCAGCTTGAAAAAAATATATGGTTTATGAAAAAAAAAACAAAACCAAAACCATCACAATTCTAATAAGACCTTGTGAAACTCTCAGTAGGCAACATAATGCAAGGAGAAATAGCATTGTATGTCTTGACAGTAAGCAAGACTAAAAGGAACTACCGTAAATGCACAAGACATCATCTGTTGTATTTAAGTTGCCTAAACAAGATTTGGTTATCAAGAATAATATACTATTTAAAAAACAATCTATGGCGTCAATTATATAATTAGACTCAACACATGTAGGTAAGAGCAGGAAATGTAATGAAAGTCAGGACAGTTTGACAGCAAAAGCTTCATGAAAATACTGGGTTGGAAGAAATGAACTTGTAAACAGATTTATTCAGAAAAGTCTACAGATTTTTTTTTTTTTTTTTTTTGAAAAGAAGGTGGAAGTACCTTAAGTACCTAGAGCATGAGTCAGGGATGACTCCAAATCATCTGTTCAATCTATCTGCAAGTACACTGCAACAAGAAGCCAAATGACCGGAAGCACATTGTCAAACACTGCTTGTGCCTGCTCTGGGCGCACCATAGTGACTCAACAAGTGTTCAGTGACTTAACTGCCTTAAGAGTGACACCTAAAGGTAGAAGGATTTATTCTTTCCCTCAGTTAAATTTCAGAACACCAAAATGAAGTGCGAAAATGCTACTGAAGTACTTGATCCTTTTTTAGTACTCAATTTTCTTCACAGTGAAGTTTGAAGTTTCTGTGAAAGGTAATGATAGTAGCTTAACTTCAGCAAAGATACTACACAATACCCTACCAGTCCACTTAAACTCCATTTGCCTGACGCTGCTGTATCAATGTGCTATCTTGCTACAGGAACTGTTGTCTCCCCTACCACTGAACAGTTTCTTCCCTACTATTACATGGTTGCCTGATTTTCTTTTTATTTTTTTTCTTTTTTTCCCAGTCTTACCAGCTTTTTCTAAATAAATTACCTATCGATCAACCAAATGTAATGCAAGTTAGAATTTTCTTTACCTCACTGTAAAGCTAAAACTCACAAGTACTGCTAAAACTCAAATCTGGCACTGCTTAAGTCAGGTTATTGCAGATATTTCTTCCAAGAAACAACTAGATTTCTAATTTAAGTAAGATCAAGCAGTTCAGACTTTATTCTACAGTAGGATATCATTTCAGAGGTTCATTAGATTAAAGCCTGTGAAAGATTACAATACTACAAGAGACCTTATGAAGTTTAATTAGCTTCTGTAAGCACATTTTAAAAACACTGCTGACACACCAGCAAAGCGTGGATTTGCTATCTTTCATGATTGTAAATTACATCCCAAAGCTGTTAACAGGCTACTAGTCTCTTGTCAATTTCTATAGTAATATCGTGGTGGTAATGAACACTCACAAAATGCCATTATCAAGTTCACAAATCCTAAAATGCCTTAAATAATTCACTGAGATTGAACTTATGCTAGACCATTTCCCAGGTGCTAAGGATAATGATAAAGCACCTTAACTATTATCAACCAACCCTTTCAGACAACATGTGGAAGAATGCAGAACGGTGATGTATGTGCATGCTGCTTTTCACATAAAACAGATTTAATCCTTTTTGGTGATGCCCTTATGGACAGATCAATCTAAAAGAAAGTACTTCAATCAATGAGTCTTTGTGCTTTGCCACAGAACAATTTCCTCCATAATGGAGTTTGAATTAGATATTTGCAGACTGTGCAAGAGGCTCTAGTAACAATTAAAAACTTAGTGAAGATTATAAAATTGCCAGCATTACAAATAATGTGGAACATTGCAACAGCAGCTCCAATACCTGAAGAAAAGAGGACTGAGGATATTTTTTTTCATTTTTTCCATATTTATGATTATTTTCAAAAAAAGCAGTGCTCACTAATGAGTTGTACAATGCATGGCCTCACAAAATCAATTGCTATCTCAGACCTTTCATGATTATTTTCTGCACTGAATATTTTCAGTAAGAATTGCATATTATGTATATAAAGTATACATACATATACAAATACATTCAGTATTATATATTTTCAGTAAGAATTGAGATATTATGTATAACAAAAAAATTGAGATATCATGTATAACTATGCAACTATAAATAGTGTGTGCATATATATACATAAAAAACCCTATAGTATATTATAGCTATATGTAACTGAAGCTTCCATGCCTTTAAAACTATCAAAGGTAATCTTGGTTGTGTTTTTTTTTATTTAAAGTTACTGGAAAACTGTGGAACATGGTCCTTGTGATAAATCTTATTTACGATTTAACTATAACCTGCTAGACTGAAGTTCCAGGCTCCATCAGAAATTTTAGGTGTCCTGCATACCACTTTTTTTTTCAAACATGTTGTGACATAATATCTAATGCTTCATTACATCATGTAAGTTTTGTGTCTATAAAATCATTCAAAGGTGATAAATTTTGATCTACCAAGAGCTGAAAACCTATTATTTTTTTACATTTCCAGAAATAACAATCTTGCATTCATAATCTTAATTGTTTACCCTTACCCTGATGGTAAGGTCAACACCATATTCAGGTTCCTAAACTGAGTATGAAGAAACATTTTAGCTATCTGATATTAAAAATTTGAGCTTGTTTCATTTGCATATTAAAAATTTAGACTTGCAAATAAATGAGCAGACCTGTATACTTAACTTTCTGTTTATTTTTTTCTTATCTGTCTCCTATTTATTTAAAAAGCAAATAAGCAAAAGGAATTCTTGAAAGGCAGACATTTATGGTTAATACATATAATATGTCAAAAAAACCCAAATAATATAATGGTGCTTTCAAAGCAATTTAACTAAAGGATGAGGTTAGTTCAGTGAAAATCTATGCAGCCCATGTATAGAAAGGAATAGAACGATGTAATGATTTGGTATTTATTTTATCAGGTTATAATGAAAATTATTCTGCACATGCAGGAGTAAAATTTAATGTACAGCACTGTATTTATGGAACCTGAAATTACAATGTGTTAACAAAATGGCTAAATCATTATGGTAACACAAACTATGCTTAGAATTTGTTTTTCCATTTGTATTAGAAATGCAGCATTATAGTAGGCTATATTTCTTGTTGAAATGATACTACAAATAATGCATTTTACTATAATTGCAAAAAATATCTCCCTTACCATTACTTTGTATTAAACATCTAACCCAGGAGAAATACCTTGTCACCCATACATGAAAAATTCTGGGGAATAACACCCTTTACAGCAAGATTATCCCACTGGAAGGAAACACACACCAGCATTCATAAAAATGAAGGAAAAAAACACAGACACACTCTCAGTGTTGCAACACAGTTTTAGAATGTCCGAGAATCCACACACTTTTGTGTCCTGTCACTTTTACCTCTGCACCTAAATTCTTCTCATGTGTAACAAACAACTAAGTAAAAAAAAAAAATGTTATTCCTGTTTCACTGGTGTTACCAGTTGAATACACTCACATATAATTTTATAAAGTAAATCTCACTGTAATGTTACATCCATTTTTGCAATAACTATTAAAATGCGCAAAGCATGAGGTTTAGTCAAATATTCAGCACTTTTCCTAGTGCTTAATGAACTATGTTAACCTATGATAAGCATTATTCAAGGAAAAGGAACAAAATGTTATTAAGTGAAAAGGAGCCAATAATGATAAAGAAACAAAGGTCTATATGATATTCTTGCAAGGTTTGTAGAAAGCCAAACAGAAGCAGTTAGAAGACAGTGGGCTGATCTTTAGGGCTGAAGAAGAAGAAATGAGAACCATTATTAAGTTTTAAATGGATAGTTTCTGAAAACTGGGGCAGCATAAGCATTAAATTTATCATAGATAATTTTATATGTGGATATGGTTTTCTCATTGTTAATTAGAAAAGAAAGCAGTACTGTGACTCAAAACTGAAGCACTAAAGTAAAGCAAATAGGGACATCCAATGAAAAAGATGGCACGTCAACCTGGAGATATGAGATACACGAGCAAAATGATAATTCCATACAACTGAGGAGTTTTAGATGAGAAACTGTATATAATTGATGAACATACCAAAATTTTAAGAGTCCTCAGAGTAATAGACAGGACTAGCTATGTCAGTAAAAAATTGAAAAAGTAAGAAAAACTATTCAATTAGTTAAAAAGAGAAAGTTTTCCGAAGATGAGCTGTGAGTTCATGTGACAATGTGACAAAGACAACATTAAAATCTTAAAGGGTTTTTAAATATATTCCAGATATATGTTTGTAGAATTTTTTACATAAAAATAAGTTTATAAGATGAATTTTGAAATTGTTAAATTTATTTTACATATAAGTGTAATTCACATATTTTCTAGGTAGAATCTCCAGGTCTTCTCCTTACTGAAGTGAATGTCTTTAGCAGTAAGTACTGAACCTGTCCCTGTGTAGTCTGTGGTCTACCAGAAGAATGCAACCCCTACAATCTGTGGGCGGATTCACACTGCCAAATAAAGGGGACCACGAGTCTCACTTCCCCATGTTAAAAAACAAAATAAGTCACCTGTCTCTTGGAAGAGTAGCCAAACTGAGATGATTTGAAGGAAAAAAGAGGCTTATAAAAGGTGGAAGCAAGGACAGGAGGCCTGGGAAGAATACAGGGATGTTGTCTGGGAAGCTAGGGACCAGGTTAGGAAAGCGAAGGCCCACTTAGAATTAAACTTGGCTAGGGATGTTAAAGGTAACAGGAAGGGATTCTATAGGTACACTGCTGTCATGGGTTCAGAAGCAGCAGTCATTTTTCTCCTTCTTGGTAGCTGCCGCAGCGCTGTGTGTTTGATTTTGGGCCTGGGAGCAGTGCTGATAACACCAGTGTTTTCAGTTACTGCTTGATAATGTTTTGGTTTAACCAAGGACTTCCTGAGCCTCATGCTCTGCCAGGGAGGAGGGGAAGCTGGGAGGAAGAAGAGACAGGACACCTGACCCAAACTGACCAAAGAGGTATTCCATGCCACTGCCCAGGATGTAAAAACGGAGAGCAGAGACACGGAAGGGTGGGGGGTGCACTGCGTGGTCGGGCTGGGTGAGCGATTGTATTCTTTCCTTGTATTTCTCTTGTCATTATTATTATTGGTGGTAGCAGTAGTGGCCTTGTGTTATACTTCAGTTACTAAACTGTTCTTATCTCAACCTGTGGGAGTTGAATTCTTTTGATTCTCCTCCCCATCCACCCGGGAGCGGGGGGAAGAAAGAGAGGGGAGTGAGTGAGAGAACGGGCTGCGTGATTTACGGCTTAAACCATGACAACTGCAAATAAAGGACAGACTAGTGACAACATGGGCCCCCTCTGGAAGCTATCAGAAGAACTGGCTACCCTGGATTTGGAGAAGGCTGAGGTTCTTAATGACTTCTTTGCATCGGTCTTCACTAGGAAATGCTCTGACCACACCACACAAGTCTTGGAATGCAGACACAGGGACTGTGAGAATGAAGACCCTGGGTCCACTGTAGGAGAGGATCTGTTTCGAGACCATCTTAGGAACCTGAACGTACACAAGTCCATGCGACCTGATGAAATCCATCCGCGGGTCCTGAAGGAGCTGGCAAATGAAGTTGCTAAGTCACTGTCCATCATATTTGAAAAATCATGGCAGTCAAGTGAAGTTCCCAACGACTGGAAAAAATGAAATTTAACCCCCATTTTCAAGAAGGGGAAAATGGATGACCTGGGGAACTACAGACCAGTCAGTCTCACGTGTGTGAGACCACTGTGCCATTGTTTTGCCATTGTGCCTGGCAAAATCTTGGAGCAGATTCTCCTGGAAGGCATGCTGAGGCACATGAAAAACAACAAGGTGCTTGGTGACAGCCAGCATGGCTTCACTATGGGGAAATCATGCCTGACCAATCTGGTGGCCTTCTATGATGGGGCTATGGAACTGATGGACAGGGGTAGAGCAGCTGATGTCATCTACGTGGACTTGTGCAAAACGTTCAACACTGTCCCACATAACATCCTTGTCTCTAAGTTGAAGAGACATCAATTTGATAGGTGGACCACCTGGTGGATAAAGAACTGGCTGGATGGCCGCACGCAAAGAGTTGTGCTCAATGGCTCAGTGTCCAGCTGGAGACCAGTAATGAGTGGTGACCCTCAGGGATTGGCGTTAGGACTGGCCATGCTCAACATCTTTGTTGGTGACATGGACAGTGGGATTGAGTGCGTCCTCCGAAAGTTTGCCAATGACACCAAGCTGTGTGGTTCGGTTGGTATGCTGGAGGGAAGGGATGCCATCCAGAGAGACCCTGACACACTTGTGAGGTGGGCTGATGCCAGCCTGATGAAGTTTAACCATAATAAGTGCAAGGTCCCCCACCTGGGTCGGAGCAATCCCAGGCACACCTACAGGTTGGGCAGAGAAGATACTCAGAGCAGCCCTGTGGAGAAGGACTTGGGAGTGTTGGTTAATGAGATAATGAGCATGAGCCAGAAGTGGGCGCTTGCAGCCCAGAAAGCCAACCGCATCCTGAGCTGTATCAAAAGGAGCGTGACCAGCAGGTCGAGGGAGGTGATCCTGCCCCTCTACTCTGCTCTTGTGAGACCTCACTTGGAATATTGTGTGCAGTTCTGGTGTCTTCAACATAAAAAGGACATGGAACTGTTGGAACAAGTCCAAAGGAGGGCCACAAGGATGATCAGGGGACTGGAGCACCTCCCGTACGAAGACAGGCTGAGAAAGTTGGGGCTGAATGAGGAGGCTGCGTGGAGACCTCATAGCAGCCTTCCAGTATCTGAAGGGGGCCTATAGGGGTGCTGGGGAGGGACTCTCCATTAGGGACTGTAGTGATAGGACAAGGGGTAACGGGTTCAAACTTAAGCAGGCGAAGTTTAGATTGGATATGAAGAAGAAATTATTTACTGTAAGGCTGGTGAGGCACTGGAATGGGTTGCCCGGGGAAGTTGTGAATGCAGTGTTCAAGGCCAGGCTGGACATAGCCTTGGGTGGCATGGTTTAGTGGGAGGTGTCCCTGCCCATGGCAGGTGGGTTGGAACTTGATGATCTTAAGGTCCTTTCCAACCCTTACTACTCTATGATTCTATGATTCGATATTGATCAAACAGGAAAAGGACAGAAAGTGCTAAAGCACTCACACTAAGCATAGGGAGTAAGTTTGTAATGGGAAGCACGAAGCTTGCTTTTGGCTGTGCGAAGCAGAACAGCCAACTCACTCGGGGAGGCTATTTTAAAGGGTTCCTTCCCCACAGTGTTTCCCACTTAACTAGTTGTCAGTGGCTCCTAACACAGCATGTGGCTCTTGTGGTTCCCATTTGAAATAACTTTCCATCTCAGAAAAGGCAATCCTTCCTGAAAAGGATGCAAGGTAATGTATTCTTCCTGTGTAGTAGCAGCAGACAGTTTGCTAAATTAAATTTGTGGGGTCAAATAGAGATGATCTATAGCAATCTACTGGACAGCTAACTACAGAATTTGTACTAAGAGCTTTTTTTAACTGGTGATCATGCTACTGATGAAGTGAACCAAGATGGATTCTAGATTGCTATTTCAGTGTGCTGAGCAGGCATTAAAAAAAAAAAGAGTGATTTTTTAAAAGGCGCATGTTTGATAGGGACGCTGTAAGCACAAGCATAAATACTTTTTTATAAACTCATTTTCAAATGTGAAGAACCAGCAACAAATCCAATAGGAATATTTAGTGGGAAATACTGCAAATGTATTTTCAGTTATATAAACATGTAGCGATAACATTAAAGGAAGTAAATTAACGACTGCAAAACATTGAGAACTGGGATTAAAGCACAGGAATGCCTAAGGCCCCTATCTACTATATTAGACCATAGCAGGAGTTTTTCCATTGTGCCTATGGACCTCTTAACTTGATACCTTCTCTTTCCTGCAAATGGGGAAGGAGTGGGGAGTGCATGATGACAAGTCAGTTTGTTTCCCAGGGATAGAGATATGCTTGGTAGCCAGGGCTTTTTCCTCAAAATTTCCCCAGCAGAACATGGGAAAAAAGGAAGAAACCAACCCTGAAATTATACCATATGTCAGCTAGTCCAAAACATAGTCACATCCAGCTTTGTTGGAGTTGAGGCAAGAAATATAACATCCGCTTATTTTCAATCCATTTTCCTGAACAGTTGGGACATACTGCTGAGACTATAGGACATTCTATAAGCTCTAAGGAAAGGCCATCCCTTTCTCTTGCAAGAGCTCTGAAGTGACAAAGTAGCCATTCCCCCCACACACCACCCCAATACACTGAAAACAGTTGAAAGATGCTGTTTAACTCCAGCATGAAAGGAAAAATAGCCATTTGGGGTCTCCCAACCTTGTATCATATCCTCTTCTGGGGCAGCAGGAGAAATGAAGGAAAAAGGATTCGGAATAATAGAAACAGTGGTGCAATCACTCCAACCTCATCAACACACAGCACAACTCAGAGGCTTCCTGTTGTGGCACAAGATAAGGTCTGGCGGCCGGAAGATGTCGTGCTGTACGGAAAGACAGGACTCCTCCCCTAATAGCTAACAGTGTCTACGTTATGATGTAAGCACACGGAAGTGACGTTGTAAACCGTGGATATATAATGTTGTGTTTTCCTGTAATAAACGCCATTTTGCTGTTCACCATATTGGTGTATATGAGCTGATGGACCAAGCGGCCAGGGGTTGGTCGCCGTGCCGTTCCTGAACCAGGTCGCCACGCCTCCGTGAGGCAACAAGTGGTGCCGAAACCTGGGAAATTCGCCTGGGGTCAGGTGAACGGCGGCCGGAGCGGCGGGACCGGCCCGGCGGGGAGGACGCTCCCGGATTAGTAAGGAGGATGGAAGCTCCTGAGAAGGTCGTATCGCAATTATATAAGCAGTGGGGTGTTGATTGTAAATCCAAAGATTTTGTGTTAGCCGTTGTGAGGCTGTTACAGATTGGGGCTATTGATCAGCCGGCAGATATTCTCCACCCAGAAGTGTGGGTTAAATGTACTATAGCGTTAGCCGAGGAGATGAAGTCCTCGGGTTGTGGGAAATACCTTAAGTCGTGGGGGAAAGTTGAACAGGCTCTGCGAAAGGCTCGGCAGGAGCAGGAATCCTGCATGTATGGGGCAGCCGTACAGACTCCGTACCCATCGGACGGGGGCACCTTTGCTGAGTCTGACGACTCGCGGGAGGGTGATGCGCCCTACGAATCCCCGGACCTTGAACCACTTACCGAGGGACAGAATGAAGCGAAATCCTTTTGGGGTGGATTAATGGACTGGGTTAGACCGCCGCCCTATGCGCCCCAAGATGGCGCCGAACCGCGTGGGGAAGAGCGGAGTGAGGACGTCCCTGTCGGGAGCCGGGGGGAAGGGCGGAGCGAGAAAGTCCCTGTCGGGCACAGGGGGGAAGTGTTAGGATTGACATGCACACACAAACGGGAAGAGGGGTGGAGCGCGTGTGAGGCGCGGGGAGCCAATCAGAGCGGCCGTTTGAACAAATGCCCTTATAAGGTAAACGCCCCTCTGAGTGGAAGGCGGGGTGAGTCAGGAGGGGGGGAGCGGCCCGCCTGCAAGGGACGTGGGCGGGACCGGAGCAGAGGAAGAGCACGGCCCACTTGTGGGGCATGCAAGGGAGCCGGGCAGGCCCGGAGCCCAGCAACAAAGTATCGGAACCCGGAGGTACCTAGTCAGTCGAGCTCTGATCCGGAATCAGACACTGACGGGGATGAGTGCCTCTTAACCAATTCTGATTCAGATAAAGAAGAACTAGGGGTAGATAAAATCAAAAGCCAAATTACCCCCTCCTGTAATAAAGGGAAGCCTGAAACAAAGACTACGTGTGCCGAGTGGGTTCCACCGGCCCCATTAGCATTCCCGGTCCGAGTAACGGATGGAGGACAGAGGACTTTTTCCCCTGCAAACCCTAAAGATATACAGGCAATTGTTAAAGCAATTGCAGATAAGGGGCTTAATTCTGCTATGGTTTCCACCCTTATAGATGGGGTTTTTGGGGGAGATGATATGCTCCCATTTGATATACAACATGTTTGCAGAATGATTTTTGGAGGGGCAGGGATGATTGTTTTCAACCAAGAATGGCAAGATAATTGTAAGAAACAGCTAGCCCTAGCAACTGGGAAACGCCATCCGTTACATGGTTCCAGCCTGCCACGTTTAATGGGCACTGATCCAACAATGCTCACTCCCCAGACACAAGCCCAAGGTTTGCGGGCCCATGAAGTCATGATAACTACTCGTGCAGCTAGAGATGCTATTCATATAGTTTCTCGAGTTATTGCTAAGCCTTCGCCATGGGCAACAGTAAAGCAAAATGAAAGTGAGAGCTTTACACAGTTTGTGGATCGCCTTCAAATGGCGGTCGATTCTTCAGCCTTGCCCGCAGAGGCAAAAGGTCCAGTCATTGCAGATTGTATACGCCAGCAATGTAATGCAAAAACTAAAGAAATCTTACGGTCGATGCCGATGGGATCAAGTGCCGCGGACATGATTAAACATGTTTCAAATGAGGAGCAGTTAACCCCGCTTCAAGCAGCTGTTACAGCAATGGCCAATATGAGGGGGTGTTTTAAATGTGGTCAGGTGGGCCATGTGGTGGCAAACTGCCCCCAGCAGGGGAACTCATCAATGGCATCCCCCTCGCATCATAATCAATCTAGAGGGCCGTGCTGGACTTGTGGAAAGAAAGGCCATGTCGCTAAGGAATGTAGATCTAAAATCCCGGGAAACGGGAGGGGGAGAGGGCGTCTGGGCCGCACTCGGCCCTCTCCCGCTTGGGATATGAGGCGGCCCAATTATGCCAACCCCGCGTGGGGCGAAGCGCTCTCGAACCCACTGCCCCTCCGAGAAGCGACCAATTTCACGGCCCAACCGTCAGTTCAGCCGAATTCGTCCCTATCTCAGGGACAGCAAGGACAACCTCGTGGGGGCGAGACCCCAGGGTGGCCCTGGCAATAAAGTGTGATAACCCGCCAGTGGTGTGGGGAATCTGCTCCCTTTATAATAGTCCAGATGACACTACTATTAGTGTCCCCTTTTTGATTGACACCGGAGCAGACGTTACAGTTATTCCTAAAACGAATTGGCCCCCACACTGGAAATTGACAAAAGCCCCTATGGTGGGTGGAGTCGGGGGACTAACCCGAGCTTGGAAGAGTGTTCAATTAATAGCAATCACAATTCATACTGAAAAGGGACCGGAAAAAACTATCACCCTTTTCCCTTATGTCATGACAGAAGTCCCACCCCTATTAGGAAGGGACGCTTTAGTCCTATTAGAAGCCAGGGTGACAAATTTAATCTAAGGGCCACTGCCGTATACCCACCTCTACCAATTAAACTGACATGGAAATCGTTTGACCCAGTGTGGGTTGAGCAGTGGCCCCTATCAAAGCCTCGAATGGATGCCCTTCTTGAGCTGGTTGACCGAGAACTACAACGTGGTCATATAGAGCCCTCCACTAGTCCATGGAATACTCCAGTTTTTGTAATACCCAAACGAACTGGCGAAGGGTTTCGTCTCCTTCATGATCTGCGGGAAGTAAACAAGACAATTCAACCAATGGGTCCTGTTCAAACGCTGTTACCTATGAACTCTATGATACCAGAAGGACAACCTTGTGCTGTCCTTGATATCAAGGACTGTTTCTTTTCGATACCCCTGCATGAGGAAGACAAGGAGCGGTTTGCTTTTTCAGTTGTGTTTCCAAACAGCCAACGCCCTAATCTACGCTTCCAGTGGAAAGTGTTGCCCCAAGGAATGATCAACTCACCCACCATTTGTCAGATCATGGTGGACCGAGCACTGGCACCGATTCGGCACAGTGATCCGACTGCAACCATTATTCAATACATGGATGATATCTTAATTGCTGCACCGTCAGGAGGTCAGGTGGACCGGCTAGTGTCAACGGTATCAGAAGTTCTAAGGATAAACGGATTTGAGATCGCGAACGCGAAAATTAAAAGAGGACCATGTGTAAGTTTTTTGGGAGTGGGGATTACAAGCTCTTGCATAACCCCTCCCGAAGTAAAAATTCGTCGAGATATTCAGACACTTCATGATATGCAACAGTTAGTGGGGTCCTTGCAATGGCTTCGTAATATTGTTCTGATTCCTCCCGAAATCATGGCCCCCCTGTACGATCTTTTGAAGGGAAAAAACTCATGGGAACCAAAAACTCTGACGGTGGAAGCAATGAACTCTCTTGACTTTATCGAGCGACAGATGTCATCGAGTACACTCGCCAGGTGGAATCCGAGTATACCACTTGATTTGTATGTGCACTTCACAGAGGGGGGGGGAGTAGGCGCGTTAGCCCAGGGCCCTCCCGAAAAAGCCCAACCAATACAATGGATAGTCCTGGGAAAACCATCACGTGCATTTTCTCCGGGAGTCGAGTGCCTTGGCAACCTTATTATGAAAGGCAGAAAACTTGCCCTAAGACACTTAGGCATTGAACCCGCCAGGATATACCTGCCCTTCCGTAAACAGCTTCCAGTACAATCTGTGGCAATGTCAGAACATTTGGCCATAGCTCTTGTTGAATTCGGCGGAGAGGTCCGGTATGCTGTGAAGCCCCCCTGGACTCAAATGTTAGCAATAGTCGACATCGACCTTCCAAAGAAAATCATGGATCGGCCTCAACCGGGACCAACAGTCTTTACTGACGCGTCTTCAACAACCTCAACCGCTGCAGTGGTGTGGCAATCAGAAAATGAATGGCATTGTGTTAAAATGAGCGATCGTGCTCTTTCAGTTCAACAGTTAGAAGCGACAGCCGTGGTACTGGCGTGTGGACTGTTCTCAACAGAACACCTTAATATAGCAACTGACTCGATGTTTGTGGCCAAACTTTGTTTGGCCATGTCGGGACCTGGCGTGTCAACATCTACAGTAGCTCTGATGCTGGAAGAAGCACTTTTTTCTCGAAAAGGCACTATATCAGTCATCCATGTCAATAGCCACAGCCCAATTAAAGGGTTTTTCCAGACCGGTAATGATAAAGCAGACGCTGCTGCAAAAGGATTGTGGACATTAAGAGACGCCCGTCAGCTACATGAGTCTCTCCACATCGGAGCCAAAGCATTAGCAAAGAGATGTGGGATTTCAGTTCCTGAAGCGAAACATATAGTAGCTACATGTCCTTACTGTCAGAAAGCACCACTGTGGTCCAGTGGGGTAAACCCCAGAGGGCTTAAAGCCTCCGAATTGTGGCAGACGGATTTTACAATCTGCCAGTTGTTGAAACCTCGAGCATGGCTAGCAGTAACTGTAGATACATATAGTGGAGTGATAGTAGCCACTCAACATCGTAAAACCGATTCCAAAGCAACTATTCAACATTGGCTAACAGTCATGGCGTGGCTTGGGGTCCCTAATCAGATCAAAACGGACAATGGTTCAAACTTTGTTTCTAAATCAGTTCAGGCATTTGCTCTCAAATGGGGTATTACCCTAATACATGGCATCCCGTATAATAGTACGGGACAAGCCATAGTAGAACGAGCGAATCAAACTCTTAAATCTAAATTGGAAGTGTTAGCAAAAGCAGAAGGTTTTGCTGACGCTATCCCTTCGGGAGATCAAGCACGCCTATTGGCGACTGCTCTGCTAGCATTAAATCAATTTCCCAGAGGAGAGGAGGTAAATAGCCCCACTCAAAAACATTGGGCCACTCGCGCACTAGAAGAAGGTCCATTAGTCATAATTAAAAATGAGCTGGGGGAATGGGAGCAGGGGTGGCGGTTGGTTTTGATGGGGCGAGGGTACGCTGCCGTCAAAAAAGATGGTAGAGTTAAGTGGTGTCCGCTTAAGTGTATTAAACCAGATCTCCAGAATAAATCTAATGAAAATTGTGAGTCTTGTTCACAGGATTAGATCATCGGACGCCCCCGTAGCCCATATACCTCAGCGTCATGCGTCCCATCCAAGCTTGGGAGTTCCACATTGGCAGAATCCAGACCACGACAAAATGACCATCGTTGGGAGGGGTGGTGATGCTTTCGTGAGAATCAAGTCACCAGCCCTACAAATAGGTGCTTGAACAGGGCCGATCGCAACAATCATCATGGTACTGATCTTTGGGCCTTGTAAGCAGTTAGAGCACCAACAACTGCTTTAAGAATGTATCTACTCGGTGCTATGTTTACTTAGTGTTACCTCAGTGTTATATCTCAGGTTACTTTTAAGCTGCCTTAAGTTATGATGTTTAGGTTTTGTCGACCCTTGTAAATTGGTATGAATATTACCGGCCACTTCTTCCAATGCAGGCTGGCCACCTGCATCGGAATGAGTGTGCATTTTGGTCAGTTTAGAAGCCCAAGCCTCAGACAGTGTAAGGGAGGCATGCACCTTACGTTGTACTGACGCTGTTTGGAGCTGGTTTTTTTTTGATTTTTAGTAGGGTCGTTGCACTATATTTCAGTAACACTTTGTGTTTTGATTCTTATATTTGTATGTAGTCTTTTGTAAGATCGATCTTGTCTAAGGTGTCTTACGTGTTTTATTCAAGTTTATTATATATGTTTTGTACGGTTGTTATAAGGTATTGAATAAGATTTTATAAAACATAAATAAGATTTTGATTAAGTATATTGTAGCTAATTTGGTTAAGCATAGGGAGGGGGGATATGTTGTGGCACAAGATAAGGTCTGGCGGCCGGAAGATGTCGTGCTGTACGGAAAGACAGGACTCCTCCCCTAATAGCTAACAGTGTCTACGTTATGATGTAAGCACACGAAGTGACGTTGTAAACCGTGGATATATAATGTTGTGTTTTCCTGTAATAAACGCCATTTTGCTGTTCACCATATTGGTGTGTATGAGCTGATGGACCGAGCGGCCAGGGGTTGGTCGCCGTGCCGTTCCTGAACCAGGTCGCCACGCCTCCGTGAGGCAACAGAAATTATACCATATGTCAGCTAGTCCAAAACATAGTCACATCCAGCTTTGTTGGAGTTGAGGCAAGAAATATAACATCCGCTTATTTTCAATCCATTTTCCTGAACAGTTGGGACATACTGCTGAGACTATAGGACATTCTATAAGCTCTAAGGAAAGGCCATCCCTTTCTCTTGCAAGAGCTCTGAAGTGACAAAGTAGCCATTCCCCCCACACACCACCCCAATACACTGAAAACAGTTGAAAGATGCTGTTTAACTCCAGCATGAAAGGAAAAATAGCCATTTGGGGTCTCCCAACCTTGTATCATATCCTCTTCTGGGGCAGCAGGAGAAATGAAGGAAAAAGGATTCGGAATAATAGAAACAGTGGTTCAATCACTCCAACCTCATCAACACACAGCACAACTCAGAGGCTTCCCCCCCAACTGCTGATACAATGCACTTGTTTAAAGACATTGACTAATGTCTCTGCTTTAGTAATGCTATCATTCAGTTGTATTCTGCAGGGGACTAACACCAGTACTGTTGTGTTCTGCTAGACAATGCAGAAGGCAAAATGGATGTAAGCTTAGGCATTTGAACATGTAAAGAAATTCTTATATAATCCTGATATTGTTTTCCTGTTAACCCATTCTATCTACAGTTACAAATTGTTTCTATGGGCATATTATTGACTTTAAGACATTATGACTTTGTTATTTCCTTCTTTATTAAAAATCATTCCCAAGGAAAAATTCTTTTCAGGGTTCTATTGTCCAGCCAGTGCACAGAAACTGTGGACTGGTCCATTTGGTATTAAATGCTATTTTTTTAAGGAATTTAAGTTGCTTAAAGCGAACAAGTATTTTGACAATTACCATCCATCTAATGCAAGAAACAGATGGAACACAAAATGTGACATAAAGTGCTCTGGAAATAATTAGCTACCTGGCTGCAAGAAAAATCTGACTTCATCAAATTAAAATATTTAATCAATGTTCCAGCCTAAAAAAACAACCAAACCCAACTATTTTAGAACTCTGTACCTTTAGCATCTGGCTAATATCTTTTTCCTTACACTTTCATGATGTGAGAAAGCTTCTGTGCAAATAGCTGTTCCATGTGGCAAATCAAATGGCACCATTTCATCGTATATTTAACAGTCTTTAATTAGCTTTTAAGTAAGAGGTGACATACCAGGTGCAGGTTCGTGGAGGCTGCAGGGGCTGCTATGAGGAGATGATGGGGCTGCCCCATGCAGGGCACAGGCAGTTCCAGCTGTATCCAACCAGCTGAGACAGCCCAGGTAAGGGTGGCGCCTCGGGGGAAGTGTACTTAGTAAAGGGCAAAACATGGCCCAGCAGAGTAAGAGGAGTGCGGTAAAAAAGGTTCAGAAATGACCCTGAGAACACAAAAAGAAGTAGCAGAGGGAAGCGGTGCTCCAGGCAGTGGGGCAGAGATTATTCATACAGAAGCAGATTTATCCTGAACAACTGCAGCTCACGGAAAGGAACCATGATGGAGCTGGGGTGAAATGTGAAGTGAAAGGAGCTGCAGAGAGGAGTTGATAAAAACTGACCACAACCTCCATTCCACATCTCCCTGCACCACTCAAGGCTGGGGGGAAGACAGGAGACGAGTCAGGAATGAAGGAGCAAAGTTGAGCCTGGGAAGAAGTTTTTGCCATTTTTTTTTTGCCATCCTACTCTAACTGGCAATAAAATAAATCAATATCCCAAGCTGGGCCTGTTTTGCCTATAGTAGTAACCAGCAAGTGATCTCTGTCTTTATCTCTACCCATGAGTTTTCTAATCTTATTTTTCCCCCTTGGCCTGTTGGGAGGTGGGGGGTGGTGAAAGAGCAGCTCTCGCATCCAGTCAAGTACAAGCCACCACAGAGGTGAACGAGTATTCAGTTGTGGCCAACTTAATGACAGCAAGACAAAATAAAAATAGCCTCAGTGCAGACCCCTACCTATCTTCTAATACAGTTCTACCAGCTGCATACATCTACCCAGATGGATGTTTGCTTTTGAATTTAACTGTGTTTCATACTCACGAACATGGGGCAGAGGGAAGGGAGAAAAGGAAAAAGAAACTATAAGTGTGTTTCCCACAGGATTATAGTAAATCCAGCAATTTGTGATCTGATTAAATTGCACAGTGGGAACTGTAGTACTCAGATGAGCAGATACTCCAGGTGACACGCACAGCTGCACAAAACATACAACTCTTTAAGAACTTTAAATGTAATACAGGTCTTCAGGAAATCAGAAATGTAGATAACTGTTTCCTACATGTGATACTCTAGAAGTCATCAAATAAAACTCTCTAAGACTTGCCTTGAAATCTTACAATGCAGGCATTCTTTATTGCAGCACTGGAGACACAGGGCTCTTTCCACCAAATGTGTCTGCCTGGCATTCACAAAAGAAGGCATTATGTGATAGTAATACATACATGTTCACTAAATTTTCTGGAAAAGTGTCATGTATATATACATATATATTTAAATAATTTCTTGGAACTCATAAATAACATTTATCAGTGCTTTACCAGAGTTTGCTTCAATAGTGCCAAGCCTGAAGCCCTTTGTTACATCTTGCTTACACAGACACTTATTCCACTCCTAGTTAAACATTTCCTGTTACACAAATTGCTCATCACAGAACGTATAGAAGACAGCTCAGTTCGCTGTCTGCAAGGCTAAGCCTAGTTCACAAAGATTAATCCTTTATGGTCCAAGTAAGTTGAGTGTCACATGCCATTGTGCAGGTCAATGCCCTGAAGAAAGTAAAAACAGTCACAGAATATACAAAGTCTTTGCACACCAGCTGCAAACAGACAAATGACTGCCGGCAGACGAAACACAAGTCCGTTAATATACTGCTATTAAAATCCTTAGAGTAGCTTTTCTACTGTTTACCAGAAAATCATAATAAACTATAAAATAGATGGTAATCTGAAAATTTGCAAGTTATTAATGAAATTAGTGTTTCTCTCTTCTCTGAAATGGTTTCAACTGTCCAGCTCAAAATCCAAGGGGTAGCATCTTATACCCCCCAAATTATTTTAATAAATCAGCTTTGAAATCACAAATTAATGACACTGTATCCTAAAAATTAACTATTAATATTCATGGATGAGTAACTGGGACTAATTAGTACTTAGCATTGCTTCTACAAATTTCAATCACTCAAGAAAGACAGTGGGTAAAAGATGTAACCGAAGATACTGAATGTATCATGAAATGTACTGCTGAATACATCTATTTGTCGAACTTTGGAAAGTGAAAGAAGCTTACTGATCATACAATTTCAAGCAGCAGACAAGCATTATTTATATGTAAAAATAGGACCAATTAATCAAGATACTTTGACAGGCACTGAGATACTAAACATTAAGATAGATTGCATAAGCCATTCCACATATTTCAAGCAGACTCCTTTTATTTTGATTCCATAGTGGTATTTAAATCCAGTAGGGGAAATTGAGAAGAGAGATAGTAACAGTTTGTCAACCTCTGATTTCCCTAGGTTTTGTTATTTCACAACAGTGACATGCTTAAGAAACTGAGCATAAACATGAACAAACTGTTAATGAATCGAGGAATACTCATTTATCTAATTTTGAAACTGAGGAATGCTTCTGTTAGCAAATAACTGCAAGTATTCTTCCTTCATGCTTCAGGAAAAAGAAAACAACCAGCTCCCTTTATGGCAAGACTCACGCAAACAGTATTCATAGAGAAGTTGTAGTATCCAAGATCCCTCCATGTACCTCTGTTAGGTCTGCACCATGAAGTAACAGAAAAGTACTGAGATTTGTAATAGCAAAATGTCCTGCAACTAAGACTCTTTCCTTGCTCTTACAACAGCCTATGTTCTATTGGTCTGAACAAAAATACACTTTAATAGCTTTTTCCTTCTCTAAACATATTTATAGATAAACTAGCAAAGGAATGTGGTTTCATTCATACCTATTTTGCAAGTACTCTTAGCTATTCTTAGTCCTCAAGCAAGAGAATTGTGGATAAGGAACTATAAACAGACATTTAATTTTGAAGCTCGTAGGGGCACACAGGTTGGTTGACACACTCAGTTGGTTATATCTGGGACTTTATGTTCTATGAGTCAGGCCTGCTAAGCATATGTTGGAATTATTCATATACCTAGGACATTTCGTACGGCTCTGGACACCTATATTTAAGCAACTGAACTAATGATTTCAGTCCCAACACTGGGAGGAAGACCAACAGGAGACCAAGACACCTAAATTATACGTGTATACAGGCAGCATAGCTGCATCACTTGGTTAATTGGTCAATGAGAAACTGAACATGACCCGGCAGTGTGCGCCTGCAGTCCAGAAACCCAACCGCATCCTGGGCTGCATCAAAAGAAGCGTGACCAGCAGGTCGAAGGAGGTGATCCTGCCCCTCTACTCTGCTCTCGTGAGACCTCACTTGGAGTGTTGTGTGCATTTCCGGTGTCCTCAACATAAAAAGGACATGGAACTTTTGGAAGAAGTCAAGAGGAGGGCCACAAGGATGATCAGAGGACTGCAGCACCTCCCGTATGAAGATAGGCTGAGAAAGTTGGGGCTGTTCAGCCTGGAGAAGAGAAGGCTGCATGGAGACCTCACAGCAGCCTCCCAGTATCTACAGGGGGACTACTGGGGTGCTGGGGAGGGACTCTTCATTAGGGACTGTAGTGATAGGACGAGGGGTAACGGGTTCAAACTTAAGCAGGGGAAGTTTAGACTGGATATGAGGAAGAAGTTCTTTACTGTGAGGGTGGTGAGTCACTGGAATGGGTTGCCCAGGGAAGTTGTGAATGCTCCATCGCTGGCGGTGTTCAAGGCTGGGTTGGACATAGCCTTGGGTGGCATGGTTTAGTGGGAGGTGTCCCTGCCCATGGGAGGGGGGTTTGAACTAGATGATCTTAAGGTCCTTTCCAACCCTAACTATTCAATGATTCTATGACTGTAATTCACTTCTTGCTCCAAAAGGCAGGACTTTTAATTGGTCTTTTAATATAGGTGACAATTCCATTCTCAATTATCCCAGGATAGGTTTAAGCAAATGTATTGCACTGCTACTGGCTGACTGAAGACCTAAACAAATTTCTAGGCTCAATTTAGTGTACTGGCTAGAATTTTATCAATATAATGAGAGCGTAGAGACCATCCATATGCAGACATTAACATATAGGCAATTCAGTTTCAAGTGCTTTAATCTCTTGCCAAAGTCTACTCTAAGGAACACGTGCAGCTAACCTGCAGACTAATCAATTATTACCCTTATACCATAAGAAGGAACAGGAAGATTTGTCATTTCTATTTTTAAATAATTAGAAAGTGCTTAAACGTATTTATAGTCCCATTTACTTACAGAGAATATGTATAGCTATACATAGCTACTCATTTATTTCAGTTTTTAATGCATCACAGTAATTAAATTTCAACTTTCATTTTTAATAAAGAGGAACTGATTACAATCTCTTTACTAAAAAGCCATGTAAAGAAGTTTAGAGACTTTTGTGAAAGCCCCTACAAAAATAAATCACTTTTTAATGCAAAAACGAGCACACTCCTGGTTAGACAGAATCAACAAATTATAAAATCATAGAATAGTTAGGGTTGGAAAGGATCTTAAGATCATCTAGTTCCAACCCCCCTGCCATGGGCCAGGACACCTCACACTAAACCATGTCACCCAAGGGTCTGTCCAACCTGGACTTGAACACCGCCAGCGATGGAGCATTCACAACTTCCTTGGGCAACCCATTCCAGTGACTCACCACCCTCACAGTAAATAATTTCTTCCTCATATCCAATCTTAGCTTCCCCTGTTTAAGTCTGAACCCATTACCCCTTGTCCTATCACTACAGTCGCTAATGAAGAGTCCCTTCCCAGCATCCCTAGAGGCCTCCTTCAGATACTGGAAGGATGCTATGAGGTCTCCACACAGCCTTCTCTTCTCCAGGCTGAACAGCCCCAACTTTCTCAGCCTATCTTCATATGGGAGGTGCTCCAGTCCCCTCATCATCCTCGTGGCCCTCCTCAGGACTTCTTCCAACAGTTCCATGTCCTTTTTATGTTGAGGACACCGGAAATGCACACAATACTCCAAATTCGGTCACATGAGAGCAGCGTAGAGGGGCAGGATCACCTTCCTCGACCTGCTGGTCACGCTACTTTTGATGCAGCCCAGGATATGGTTGGCTTTCTGGGCTGCGAGCGCACGCTTCTGGCTCATGCTCATTATCTCATTAACCAACACCCCCAAGTCCTTCTCCACAGGGCTGCTCTGTATCTCTTCTCTGCCTAACCTGTAGCTGTGCCTGGGATTGCTCCGACCCAGGTGGAGGACCTTGCACTTGTCACGGTTAAACTTCATCAGGTTGGCATCAGCCCACCTCACAAGCATGTCAAGGTCTCTCTGGATGGCATTCCTTCCCTCCAGTGTATCAACCAAACCACGCAGCTTGGTGTCATCAGCAAACTTGCTGCAAGCACACTCAATCTCACTGTCCATGTCACCAACAAAGATGTTGAACAAGACCAGTCCCAAGACCGATTCCTGAGGGACTCCACTCATTACTGGTCTCCAGGTGGACACTGAGTCACTGACCACAACTCTTTGCATGCAGCCAGTGTTATGACTAGTACTTTTCCTTCCCAACTTGCATTATTTGTTGAGGTTTTAAACACATCTGACAGAACTAGAAACAATCCTTTATTTTTCAAGTCATAATGAAGAAAAAATAATATCCATTAATTCTTATCATCAGGCATCACAGATTTTCAAACAAGATATGCAATCCTATTCCCTAATGATCTGAAAGTGTTCAGAACTCAAAAAATCAAACTGTATTCTTAAATTGCCTTTCCTGCAAAAGTTATAGCTGTCCTCAGGATAAAATAATTTGATTAAGACAGGCCCTGTAGCTGTCGTGGTTTAAGCTTCTCTAACTCACGCAGTCTCTCTCTCTCACTCACTCCCCCCTCTTTCTTCCCCCCACTCCTGGAGGGATGGGAAGGAGAATCGAAAAGAATGCAACTCCCACAGGTTGAGATAAGAACAGTTTAGTAACTAAGGTATAACACAAGACAATAATAATGACAAGGCAAATACAAGGAAACAGAATACAGCTGCTCACAACTCGATACCAAGCCCGACCACGCACTGCACCCCCACCCTTCTGGGTCTCTGCTCTCTGTTGTACCTCCTTGGGCATGATGTGCTGTGGTATGGAATAACCTCTTTGGTCAGTTTGGGTCAGGTGTCCTGTCTCTGCTTCCTCCCGGCTTCCCCTCCTCCCTGGCAGAGCATGAGACTCAGAAAGTCCTTGGCCAGACCAAAACATTACCAAGCAGTAACTGAAACACTGGTGTTATCAGCACTGTTCCCAGGCCCAAAATCAAAAACACAGCGCTGCACCAGCTACCAAGAAGGAGAAAAATGACTGCTGCTGCTGAACCCATGACAGTAGCCCACAGTAACATAACGCTCACCAGTTTGTCACTGCATGACTTTATTTGAACACCTCACTCCAAACTAATTTGAGTATTTAAATGTTTGCTATTTATATGTATTTTTAATGAAAAAGGCTGTCAACATAGTAATAGCAATATATGTATCCCTCACCTGATCCTGTTTTTCTTACTAGAAAGAAGGACTACATGGGGTCATTAATTTGTTCACAGAATATGAAACTTCTTTTGAAGCTTCTTTAACAAAGTGTTTGAGGTAAAACATAATATTTCCTTTTCACTTGTTCAGCAATTTCAGTTTGCCTTTAGTTCTCTGTACTATATTGGTTTACTTTCTTGGCTGAGCTATTTTACTTAAAAAAGCAAAAAAAAAAGCAAAAAAAACCCTGCCAAAACAAAACAATACCAAGCACTCTAGAACATCAATACACTGATTGGTGTTTCTATCAATGGATAATCCCTGGTTTCAGCTACTAGTGCAGAATATTACAGGCAGAAGGGAGGTATGGGTCATGTAAAAGAACTTTTTTCAGCTCCAGCTACAGTTATTTCTATATGAGAAATCTGCATTTAGCAGGATAGATCAAAATCAAAGAGAAGACACTTTGATTCTGTTCTCTCATCTAATGTCTCACTTCCAATACTATCACTTTGTTCTACTACTGCACAAATCAAATACACGTATACAGGAAATAGTTTTATAAAGAAGAAACTGTATTCTTAAATGGAGACCTGCGGATTTTCATGTAGTCATGCTTCTTGCTCCCAGACTACTTCTCTTCCAATCAAAATAAGAACAGAGACCACTTTCCTGTTGAAGACAATCACAGAGGGAAAAAAAATGCACTGTTTGCAGCTCAGGAGGAAGAGCATCTGTCATAAATTATATCTGAGCCTGAAATGCCAAATACATGAGAGGTCCTAGGTACATCAAACAAGGCAGATGTGTAAAGTCTGACATCCAGTTTTGATATGACCCTGAACACCCTGCTCTGGAACCATCAGTATGCAACATCCAATTCCATCTGTATCTGACTTAAAAGCCCCACAGATTTCTGAGTCCATAAACATGGTGTCCTTTCATCAAAACTCCTTGAAGAAGCTTTATCTACTGGATCCTTTTAAAAGCTAGCTAACATAGTTTGAAAAGCTGGGGTTCCCCATTCCCTCCAAAAAAAGAAAACCAAAACACTTTCTTTAAAATATGGTTATAAGACAATTCCTCTCTGTATTAGCCTAGGGTGCAGAAACCTCAGTGCTTCCACTGCAGTGCACTGGTTCAGTATCTTAATCTCTGTGCTTTAGGCACTTCTAACCCAAGGAGGACCATCTGCAATCCTCTTGTGCTCCACTTCAGTAAACAGTTGCCTCATAAACAGCTCCACTGAGAAGTACAAAAAAAAAAAAAAAAAGACAGAAAATGTCAATTGCCTACAATGGCAGATCAGGTTCCACTCTTGACTCCATTACTTTTAATATATTTTTAACACAAAACAGCTGTTTAAGTAAGTGCAAGGGCAGTCCTGAAAGCATGGACACTAGGTCTCTCTTATCACTGGAAATGCCCTGTTAGTCCACAATGGCATTCTTTACATCACACCTCAAAAGACCTGATAAGCAAACTGGTTTAAATGATAAATTTGAAATTCAATCAGAATTTCAGATATTATGACTACTTTAAATGAATGCTTACCCTTGATCTGCTGAAAGACAGATTGTTCAAAATACACTGTAGAAGATTTGCTTTCATGTGTAGTTGGGAGTCTCCTCTAAATAAAACTACTTCCTAGTAATTAGAAAATGTCTTGCTTTTTGCACATTGCTTTGGGCCATCAAAGCGTTAAAAGGCTATGGAAAACAATCTTCCTATTGTGAAAATCTTTATTACTTATAAGTATGAAAACCAGAAATAGTTTGTAGCCACATGGACCTATCGTGGTTTAAGCCTCTATAACTCACGCAGTTTTGCTCACTCACTCCCCCCTCTTTCTTGCCCCCCACTCCCGGAGGGATGGGAAGGAGAATCGAAAAGAATGCAGCTCTCACAGGTTGAGATAAGAACAGTTTAGTAACCAAAGTATAACACAAATCACTACTGCTACCACCAATAATAATAATGACAAGGCAAATACAAGGAAAGAATACAATTTCTCACCACCTAAACCAAACCCGACCACGCAGTGCACCCCCCACCCTTCTGGGTCTCTCCTCTCCGTCCTCCATCTTGGGCATGACGTGCTGTGGTATGGAATAACCTCTTTGGTCAGTTTGGGTCAGGTGTCTTGTCTCTGCTTCCTCCCGGCTCCCCTCCTCCCTGGCAGAGCATGAAACTCAGAAAGTCCTTGGCCAGACCAAAACATCACTAAGCAGTAACCGAAACACTGGTGTTATCAGCACTGTTCCCAGGCCCAAAATCAAAAAACACAGCGCTACACCAGCTACTAAGGAGGAGAAAAATGACTGCTGCTGCTGAACCCATGACAGGACCTTAAGAAATAAATAAAAAATTTACATGTTTTTTAGTCTTCCTGGGAAAAAAAACTTACATATATTTCTGAGGTCCCTAAACAAAAAGAATTGTGGGTTTTTTTCAGATAGAAAATGCTAATGTATTTCCTTTAAAGTAATTGTTCTCATAAATGTTTTGAGGAAGTACTGATCGGTGTGATTCCTCTCTCCCTTTTCTTAAATTAGAGCACAGTAATAGTAATTGTATTTTTACCCTCAGATTTAAAAAATGAGTCTTTTTATCTCCCTAGCTTATAATATAGCCTTTAAGTACTCAAAGCTCCCACTGATTTTGGTGACAATTCTCAATGTGCAAAATCAATATACATGGGTGCAGCCAGAGTAATAGTTAATATCTGAAGAAAAAAAAGCCCTGAAAGAAAGAAAACTGCAACCTCAAGCATCCCCAAAAAACTTACTACCATACTGTGGAAATTCTCATGTGAGAGTAAACAGAAAACCTACAGCCAGCTGGATGGGCACTTACCAGGTAAAACATGTACATACTGACAGAGATGAGAAAGTACTGCAGAGAGGGAGATTGGCATTGCTTGGAAATGACAATAAAAAAACTGCTTATTATCTCTGTAGGCTCTGTAAGACAGTACACCTGATCATTATTGCCTATTCCAATTAGCAGTAGCTATAGAATTAACTTTCCTTTGAGAAAAAGATTTTTGTAGCATTTACTCAATCAGTTCCCAAATTAGCTGATGAGGAGCAGTGTAATGACATGCCAGTTCTGTTGTATCCATGATAATGTGCTTTGTCCTTTTTGATAACTTCAGGTATCTATCATTATAAAGGAAAGAGGCAGTGCAATTTTTCAGGCGGAAATACAGAATTAACTCTTGGGTTACTTAACGGGTTATTTCAACTGTGCTGAACAAAACAGGGTTTTAATTCATTTTAGACTACAGTTACATGCATGCAGGTCTGTATATAGAATGCATATCAGTAACATCAATAGAAAATAAGCATTTAATGACTCACAGTGTGGGTCATTTATTCTTACATATGTGCCAAGAATGCAGATTTTTATTCTATAACTTTATTACAGAACAGTTTTGAGAAAAAAATGCAAAGGATTTACTGTGGTGAGATTCTGCTTTTGATCCATCAATCTCAAAGTGCTCAGAAGATGCTAATACGTTCTTATCCCACCTTGAAATAATGTTTCTGATTACATATCGATACCTCATTTCTTTAATTAAGACTATGATGAAGAACCCTGAATGTGTGTGAGGCACAAGAATAAAGCCCAGTTGACTGCCGTTTTACTGTGAACTATCCAAAGTAACGGCACTTCTTGAGTACTTTTCTGAGGGATATTAAGTTTTACTGAAGATGTAATTGCCTGAGAGGACTCATGGCCAAAATAAGCCTCATGATATATATAATAACACCTATTGTTCTTATCCAATATTTTGCCTTTTCAATAAAATACAGAATATGTTGAATTATAAATATGTTAACCTATTCAGTATCAGAAAGGAAGCGCTTGTAATTTATTTATATTCAGTTTAATTATACATACATTCTACTAGTATTTTAACATGCAGCATTATTGGATGATAAATAGTTTCTGTACCACACAAACCCCAAGAAGGTATCTAAAGTAAAAGCTACTCTAGCAAAAGCTATTGCTCATTTGATAGCTCACCTATAATGGTTGAGGACTAGCAGACAGGAAGATGCTTGTTTACTTTTTGCAACTTTCATTTTATGAGAGCAGCAGTTACTAGTTCTATTACTGTGACATAAATAAATAAGGAAACAAATTTGGTAAGCAGAAGGAGTATGCTAAAAATAAGTTATAAAACTGTTAAGAAAGGATTAAGGGAAGACAACTGTCAGTAAACTGAAAGATTCTGCTCTAACCTTATTTTACTAGTAAGCTGAATTGAGCTTGCAAACATTTGATTCAGGATAAAAACTTGTAACTCTAGCTTCGTATCAGAGTAAATTGTCATTTGTTTGTGCATTGCTCCCGAGAGTGACTGATGATCAATCAGAAACCCTCTTATTGAAGCAAAATACTTAACTAATGTCAACGATGACAAATACATAAACTGGTGTGACTACTGCATTAGCTTTCTTTACATAATTAAAAGGACAATAAAACTAACTTCAACTGCACTAACATCATATCCGGAACACCAAAAAGATAAGAAGAATAATAATAATGATAAGGGAAATAACAAGGGAAGAGAATACAACTGCTACCACTCACCAACTGATACCCATCCCAACCCATCAGGGATCAAAGCCTTCCGGGTAACTGACCCCAGTTTATATAGCATGACGTGCTGTGGTATGGAATACCTCTTTGGCTAGTTTGGGTCAGGTGTCCTGCCTCTGCTTCCTTCTGGCTTCCCCTCCTCTCTGGAAGAGCATGAGACTCAGAAAGTCCTTGGTCAGAGTAAGCATTACTGAACAGCAACTAAAAACATCGGTGTTATCAGCGCTGTTCCCAGGCTGAAAGTCAAAAACACAGCACTGCACCAGCTACTACGAAGGAGAAAAATGACTGCTACTGCTGAACCCAAGACACATGGCTGAAAAACACCCATTATATTTCCTCCATGCAGAAGTATAAGAAACCTTGGTAGTTTTTATTTCCATATCCTATGCCAACCCATTTTTTCACCTGTATAGTGTTGTGTCCCTTTTGTTTCTTGGGATGTTGCAAGCAATACATCCAGAAATCTCTTCATATTGTGTACGTACAAGTCCTAGGACAGTGGACACCCAGCCTGTAATTTGAGGATCAGCATGCTACTGCAATACAGTTCTACAGAGAAGAGAGCAATATAATGCACTGCTTAAAAGAACAATCCTGAAGGATCTGCAATACATTGCATCTTCAAGCCCCTACAATAAACAGAGATTATTGGGGATTTTTTTTTTTTTTTGAAAATGGAAGAAAAAGCAGAATAAGATGACAGATTTGGAACTCTATCTGTGAAACTGTAAGCAAATTTGAATGCATATTTGTGTGTACATAGTGTTGAAGAAATAATTTTCAAAAAGATCTCTTAGAAACTGTATCTCCACTGCTGTGTGTGGAGCTCCTATTTTTCAGAAAAAGTTAAAGCGGGAAAAAAAAAATAAAATAAAAGGCAACATTTTACTCAGGGCATAATATTACTTGTTAATTTTTATAACCTCAAAGTTCTGAAGTGTCTGCTTATCAACTACTCAGATACCATTAAATATAGGAGTGTACAGGGCCCACAGACAGCCTGATAGAAGCACCTTCCACAGGGGACCTGGGGTAAAGAGAGAGCCAAATAAGGGAAAAAAATCTATTAATAAAAAAAAATAAATCTTTTTAGATAATCTACTGTTAGGATTCTTATACACAGACTTTTTATTACCATGTTCAATAGAAATTCTGGGGGAGGGAAAGGCTTGGAAGTAAAATGAAAAACTGCTCAAAGTATTAAAACCTCTCTTTTGGCTCTGAAGTCAGACAAAAGATTTATTAAGCTATTAACAAGAGACTATTTCTAAATAGCAGCCTAATTTTGCATTAAATTACCTTCACTTTTGTGTTTGCAAGCCCCATACAAAAATGTTCAGAGCTGAATTAGAGTCTCTGGAGACTGATCTCAGGTAAAGAGTCCTACATTTTGAACCACATACTATATGCAGCAATAATGTGTGGTATATATTACACAGACAAAGATGTTTGTCTTTGTAAAACACAAAAATCTCTTTGAAGCAAAAGAATTTAGGGAGAACTGACGGTAAGAGTGTAAAAATATAAAGTATATTTTCACCTTCTGCAAATCATGGTATCTAGATTACAGCTCTACTGAGTCATTAGTTCTTCATGTTAATTCTTGATTTAAAGATTTCTTTATTCTTTCTTTGAACATAGAGATTCTTACGCAGATGTTAGGTGAGGTCAGAGAAAAGCATTGATCCTGTGATCTGTGGCAACTAGCTAGGGGGAGCTATCTTGAGGAATAAATTGTAGCCTTTGAAACACAGCATGTTGCACAAAAATTAAAGCAAATTCTACTCCATTCTGATTAAATTAAATCATCATCACAAATAAACAGATGAAAAGAAAGGGAAATAATTTACTCAAAATTTCATTTATTTCTCTGTTACACTTGATAACACAACTGTGCGGTATGTCAAAATGAAACATGGAGTCTCATCTGGCATCTGATCTCAGTAAAGTATCCCTTTTTTCTCAGAAATATAATTCACTTCTTACATATGAGATACAAATACTAGACACTGTAGGGCCCACTCCCACAGTCAACTGACAAATACTGCATCTTTAAACTATTTTTGCAGCTCCAAAGCTGGTAGAAAGAGGGAAATCTCATGTATTTACATAGGTGGACACAGAGTAGGATCATAAAAAACAGCCTCAACCTTGAGAACTAGGCAACTTCCAGCATCTTTGCTCCAGGAGCCACAGGGATGATTATTATTTTCCTAAAAGCAGCGAAGTCTACAATGCCATACATCTGAATAAAAACAAGTCACTAGTACCTAGACCAGATATGTCTGAGGGCAGGGCATTTGCTTTTACTTTTATATTATTCAGAAAATAACTCTAATAGCTCTCTTTCCAAGTTTGGATTGTAAGGTTTTTTTGTGTTCTACTAATGATCTAGATTCAGTTCTCTCCTTTATTACACATGCTTCGATAAACCACTAGAGTCAAAAGGCCCTTCCTGAGAATATCTTTGAGCAAAGCTTAACATTTTCAACACTGAAAGCTTTTTAATAAAGCTTTTTAATACTATGAGTACAATTATATTCAGATGCAACAAATACTGAGCAGAAAAAGGATGAAATTTATATATGGCATTTATTAGTCCAACCAGAGTGTCTGCTTTACCATCCGTTTATATTTTTACAGGAGGCCAAATTATATTATCTTCTGCTGGGATATTATCTACTACTTTTTCCAGAAAGAAAAGAGTAACAGGAAAAAAAAAAAAAAAAAAAGGGGCAAAAACAAACAAGAAAACCTGGATTTGTAAGCAGTAGTCTATGTTTTTTGAAATTTCATTTCAAAGTTGAAATTACTTATGTTCATGGCATAGTAAGCCTGACTTTTAACAACTAAAAGACTTTGCCTCCATATCTACAATGCAAATAATATTAACTCTTTTTGTAGAGTATTTTCAGAAGTGGAGATGAAAAATATTGTTTAACTCTGAGAAGTATTCATCATCTTCATTTCTACCTCACTATGATCACATTCTATCCAAGTTTCTCTCTTATGCCATGTTCTCTCTTTCCCAGATCCTCTACAGGCTTGTCCTGAATGTTCAACTGAATGATGTTCTTGTAGGATGGTCATGAGTCTTTCAAAGACCTAGAAGAACAGCTGGTTTTATTATATGATACTGTACCCAGAAACTGAGAATTAGCACAGGGACCCAAATTAACCAGCAAATTTTAACAGGTTTCCAGAGCAGAAAGAAGTGAGCAAGTTAGTCCTTTTTTTTCAGAACAGAAGGACTTTAGAAAAGCTGAGCAGTAGAGGACTGCTTATAAAGCTCCTATGAACAGGTTTCTTTTTTTTGTTTGTTTTAGAGATACTGAAAGGTCCTCCTGCTGACCTGAACTAAGAGTTACTATTTTTCCTCATTGCTCACTGTGTGGAATGGTATGGATTAAGAAATAAAGAATGGAAAGCAGATTCCACTCAGTCCCTGTTTCTACAGGACATATTTTACTCTACACTTTCTAGTATTTGCTTATTTGCTTTTCTCAGAGCTGTTTAATAGAATTTGTTATTTACTACATCAACAACATAGAAAAATGTTCAAATGCTTTTGACAGTTACATGAATTTTACTCTTTATCAGGAATAGCTTTTGCGATTATAAATAATCATTCTAATTCTTTTAATTGAATCAACTAATGAGTCTTCCCCTAAATGTCTTCAATGCAGCCTACAGAAAAGAATTCACATCATAGTTGATACAATACTGGCTTTCAGGACATAATTTTTAAGGCCATTTTTATGACTTCAAAAACATCTCTTCCAAATGAGTGAGATAAGTAATTTAACCACAGCTAATGAAATCAGCTTCATTAAAAGCAAAAGGTTTGACAATGAAAACAGTACTATCGGGGGGGGGGGGGGGGGGAATAAAAAAAAATTAAGAGAGACTAACAAAGCAGCACTACCACTCTGTGGAAGATACAGCAGGAGGAAGAAGAGTACCAGAGAGGAGACCTAACGCAACTAGATAAAAGAGTAATTCCTCTATTCTTACAAATTAAAATGGCATTTAAATATTCTCAATAACTTGTAAGAATGTGTTCTGAATGTCCTAGTTTCAGTCATGTGTCCATCATTTACATCAATATTTATTTTTCTTCAATAATAATGTAATTAACACCTAACATGAAAATTATACCTTTTCTTTGACTTTTGTTGTTGTTGATGCTGTTGTTTCTGGTTTTTTGTTTGTTTGTTTGTTTGTTTTTTTGTTTGTTTGGGTTTTTTTTGGGGGGGCGGTTGTGTGTTTTGTTGTTGTTTTTTTTTCCACCTAACAACTCATCAGTTCTTTGGACAAGCCAAGTGGAAGTAGCAGACAAAGTAATCTTGTTTCTATAACTTTATTCATAAAAGAACTTCTCTATCAAAGAAATGCTGACAACAGACCAGAAGTCAGGGTTGCCCTACACAGCACACCTGACAGCTGTTCAGTTTTAAAATACCAGAAGTACAGCTCAGATGTCTTGAATGATTTGAATGTTTTGTGATCTCAAGGGAGAAGGATAGGAAGAACGTCTGTTATAAACAACTGTAGTTTGGGGTCTTTTAATAGTTTATCAAGTATTCAACAAAATTACCTGCCTGTAAACCAACTTGTTCCCGTGGGACCTCTCAGGAATTCTCGCCAGACTTAAAGGGATAAGTTTCTAGCAAGACACATAATTCTCAGAATCATATGAACTCAGTCAATAATCACCTGGGATAAGTTGTAATTTCATATTAAAATGAAATCAAAATGTGGTGGGTAATCATTAATGCTCGCTCACTTTGGATATGAAGTACTTAAATAAAAGTCAAATGTGACAGAGAAAATCTAATTACTGTTTTCAGATTCTTTGTGTTGGTTATAGACAAGATAGAACCAGACGCTTACAGGTACGTGCTAAAGAGACTAATTTTACCACAAGGTAAATACCAGCTATGAAGAAAAATATTGCAATGAGAGCAGTTAAACACTGAAACTAGTTGCTATGGAATTTCCGGTGTCCTCAACGTAAAAAGGACATGGAACTGTTGGAACGGGTCCAGAGGGCCACGACGATGATCAGAGGACTGAAGCACCTCCTGTATGAAGATAGGCTGAGAAGGTGGGGGCTGTTCAGCCTGGAGAAGAGAAGGCTGCGTGGAGATCTCATAGCATCCTTCCAGCATCTGAAGGGGGCCTATAGGGATGCTGGAGAGGGACTCTTCATTAGTGACTGTAGTGAGAGGACAAGGGGTAACGGGTTCAAACTTAAACAGGGGAAGTTTAGGTTGGATATGAGGAAGAAATTCTTTACTGTGAGGGTGGTGAGGCACTGGAATGGGTTGCGTACAGGGAAATTGTGAATGCTCCATCGCTGGCGGTGTTCAAGTCCAGGCTGGACAGAGCCTTGGTTGGCATGGTTTATTGTGAGGTATCCTTGCCCATGGCAGGGGGGGTTGAAACTAGATGATCTTAAGGTCCTTTCCAACCCTAACTATTCTATGATTCTATGAATTTCCACCCCTGGAGATATTAAAAACAGAGAAAAAAGATTGAGCAACCTCATGTAGCTTGAGAGTCAGCCCTGCTTTGAGCAGGAGGCTGAACCAAGAGACCTTCAGAGAGCTCTTCCTCAATTTCTCTATCAGTCTATCATTCTCTATTATCACACTATAAGCAATGTTGGTTATTAAAAGAACCAATTACAACATATCAGTCTTTTCTTTCAATTATGTTGAATTTTTATGTTGAATGTTCTTCTTAATTAAATTCTAGCCCTGAAAATCAGAACATTGACTTTAACAGGTCATCTATTACATCTTCTTGCTCCACAGCAAAAATGTTATTTGTACCATATTTCTGATAATTTTGAATCTGATTTTAAAGACAATGGCAGAGAATTTGCAACTGCTTAGTTTGCCTCACCATGCATACTATTAGAAAGTATATCTAATATTTCACCTTAATACCCTTTGCTTAAAGTTAAGCCTATTATGCATTTATCTACCCATAATAAAAATATTATGAGAATAGAGAGCCATTATTTCCTGGAGTCTTTCTCATGAAGTTACTAAAATCTCATTTTGCCCTTCTTTTAATCTTAAGTAATGCTTTTTCCAAATCTGATATTCTTTGCTTTGCCCTTGTGAATGCCTTAAAATGAGGAAATATAAATGATCAGCTGCTGTCTTCACTACTAGTTAGTACAATGGATGTATCTTGCAGCCTATATTCCGGTTTATAAATTATATAATCATAGAACGGTTACGGTTGGAAAGGACCTTAAGATCATCTATTTCTTATCTTTTTGCAAAGTATGAAGTTCTTGAGTCCTGTTCATATGGATATATGACCATGTGTATATGTCTTCTGTAAAAAATGCTACATATCAATTTTATTTTGTTTATTGTGACCCAGTATCATGCATATACTTCATAAATTTATATATTATACCAACATAGAGGGCAATAACACTTATACTGAATAGTATCAGACTTGCCACAGACAGTATAGTACTGCCAAGGAAACTTCATTTTCAACAGGTGAAAAAGAAAACTCATGTTCAATAATAATTCTATGAAAGTGTATCATTTTAAAATGTCATGTGAAACATTACCAAAAATGTTAATTAAAACATTGTATGTCTCCACTGCCTTCAAGGCCTGTAATCATGCTACCTCCCTTTTTTGACTTTTATTTTAAAGGAAATTGCTCAATATTAGGTTTCAGATACCATTCATTACCTGTCTTCTATGCTCTCCCAAAATAACTGTTAATGGTCCAAACTTTTCTCTGCATGTCCAGATAAAAGAAATAATAAGCTCACAGTCAGCAAAATGTAGCATACGTTTCAGAGAGTATTCCTTCTCCTAAAATAGATATATATATGTCTTTCAGTATGCAATTAATTTATTATGACATTCTGCATAGGTCGTTATTATCTTTAGGAACAATTCCCTACCTTCAAATTTAAGACACAGGGTTAAATAAACCTAAAACTATAACACATATATTGGGGGAAAAAAAGGTGACTATACCAAATGGAATAAGGCCTTTTCTAGGTAATTTTAGAGAAGTCTCTGAGAATTTAATCAGAGTTCTGTCTTTTCCAGCTACAAGGATTTATTTCTATAGTTGTCACAGATATTTGGAAAGCTTTACCTCTATAACGTAATAAAGGCTCTGGGGAGCCTGAGTAACCTGATCAGTGCAAGCCTACCCACCAAATCAGCAGTCCCGAAGTCCACCAAGGAAAGCAATTTGATCATTGGCCCTGGTGTGAAACCCACTACCATGGGGCTTGTAAAACACAGCCAGAGAAGAAATTCTCCCTTCCTGAAAAGACTTTAAAACCACAGGGGCTTATTTCCTATGAGGGCAGAGGACTTAGTATGAGAAGCAGGAGAAGGACAATTCTGAGACTGTTTTAAAGGGACTCTGGCTGTGTGTCAGATTTATTAGGGGTTGTTTAGGGAAAGGACCAAAGGAAAGGAGAGAGAGGGATCATGATGGACCGGGGAAGAAGCAGCATGACAGAAAAGATGCAAAAGCTTCTTGTTAGGGGCATGTATAAGAAAACTATTTAACACTGATTTGAAATCTAGATTTCCAGACAGGAATACTAAGTCATGGATTTTAATGTCAGGATGGAAATCACTCCAGAACATGTCTCTTAGATATCTTAAAGCAGCTAAGCCTTTCATTTGAAGTAATAAGAGAAAAAAAGATTTAAAAATATTTTAGTTGAACACAAAGAACTTTAATTAATAAGATGAAAACTTGTTGTGGTTTAAGCCCAGCCGGCAACCCAGAATCATGCAGCCACTTGCTCACTCCCCCTTTTTCCTCCCCCCGCTCCCAGAGGGATGGGGAGGAGAATTGAAAGAATGTAACTCCCATAGGCTGAGATAAGAACAGTCCAGTAACTAAGGTATATAACACAAACCCACTACTACTACCACCAATTATAATAATGGTAAGAGAAATAACAAGGGAAGAGAATACAACTGCTCACCACCTGCTGACTGATACCCAGTCCGATCAAGCAGTGATCTAAGCTTTCCGGGTAACTGACCACCAGTTTATATAGTGGGCATGATGTGCTGTGGTATGGAATACCTCTTTGGCTAGTTTGGGTCAGGTGTCCTGTCTCTGCTTGCTCCTGGCTTCCCCTCCTCCCTGGCAGAGCATGAGACTCAGAAAGTCCTTGGTCAGAGTAAACATTACTGAGCAGTAACTAAACACATAGGTGTTATCAGCGCTGTTCCCAGGCTGAAAGTCAAAAACACAGCACTCTACCAGCTACTAAGAAGGAGAAAAATGACTGCTGCTGCTGAACCCAGGACAAAACTACAGTAATAGAAATGAATTCAACAGATTTTGCTTTAAAAGCAGTGTCTAGTCTTACAGCTCCAATTCACAACCATGCAACTGAGAACTGTCATACTACTTGAACTCCAGTAAAATCTGAACCTATAATTCTAGGACCTTGACTCTCCCATAATATTAAACATGTAGAAAATCATAAAAATCAGACAATGCCAAGAATATGGCTACACACACATGCTGCTATTATTATGTAAGTAACGAAACAAGATTATGAGTCATACACAAGGCTGCAAGGGGTGGGAGACAGAAAAAAATAAAAAGAAAAAGGAAACATTCTGTAAACAAAACATTAACCTTGAATATCATTAAACAAAAAAACAAACCTGAAAACTTTTTGTGTTTATTTTATCAACTGTTGGCTTAGAAATTTTCTGCAATAATTTAAACAGCATTCACTTATTTTAACTGAACATTAACTTATTTTAACTCAACCAGAGTTTTAATAAAATCATTAGAATGCATTAAGAAAGTCATCATCAAAAGAAAGTACCAGCATGTGCTTCATTTGATTTCCATGATCTTAACAACCTCATGGCCTGGGAACCCTTCCCGAATCAGAGGTGAATGCAGTGAAAACTGCAATTCAATCCAAGGATTTCAAGTCCTTACAATTGCACAACTGCATAAACAAATTGTAACTGATCTTTTTTTTTGTTTTGTTTTTTGTTTTCTCTTTAAACCTACCCATTTTCTACAAATATTTAACACATCAGACAAAAGACAGATGGCTTAGATAGTAAATTTTGCAATAGGCAGGTTCAGACCCCAAATAAGCTATGAAAGACAGTACATAACCTTTTGTGTTCTTTCAAATTCACATGCTTGGAAGCCTTATGCTCTGATTTCAAATGAATTCATCTACATAAGCCAAGCACTGACAAAAGTCAGTGTTTCTTCTCACTGTTAAAACTGTTTGGCATACAACTGTTTATTTTTCTCTGAATGTTAGAAAAACAAAAATTAGCATGTTTCATTGCACAGAATACTTCCAGGAATAAGACTACTTTTAAACTAGATTCAGAAAAAAATGTTTAGTGGAATCTTATCAGATGTTCTACTAAATATTTTTTGCAGTTGCTGCAGCTAAGATTCGTTGTTGGTTTTTATTATGCATATGAGCACATCACTGACATACTTTTTATGTATACTCCTGACCTGATTTACGGGGGTGAATCAGAAGTTTTGGGCAAACCTAAATGCCAGAGTATGTAGTCTTTATGGAGACTTACTGGATCAGGCACAGTCATGCCAAAAAAACAGCTATGCTGTTTTAAGGATCATCTTGGATGTAAAAAAAGTACAGGTTTTATCACGTATCAGGCATGGTAAAAAACATATCCACAACAGAAGTCCCTATATCACATTTCTGGAAAGCATAGGGTCAATGCTGAGCTTGATGTGACTCAGGATACAGCAGGATCTAAATTGCTCTAAGTCTTTTTTTATCATTTACTACAGCTTGTGTAATTTTAATGTCAGTGGATACAAACAACCTCTACTACCTTGCTCAGGTGGAGCATGGAATAAATGGACAGTCAGATACCCAGGTAGGAGGACTGGGAAAAAAAAAAAATTAGCTACAAAACATTCAAGAGAGCACACAGCTCAAAACTGTGAACAGATGGGATGCTCCTCATGGACTTTCTCATTGCACATGCATAATAGGATCAGCCTTATCTTGTGTTTGCTTAGAACATTTATTTATAGTAAATTAAAGCTTTTGCAGACGTTCTTGGTGTCATTTTCTGTAAATTGCTAAGTTGTGTGTAATCTCATCATCCATGTGTTACTTGGGGTTTTGTGGCCTTTACTAGAACAGTCTTGCATAACATGGAAAACAGGATATTGGACTGAATGAGGCATGTGATGGATTCAGTTATGCAGTGTTAAATCTTTTGCTAAGAAAGAACTGATCCTTTGCATTTTCATTTAGCTAAAGAACTCTCACTTCTAACATTTATTTTGCAACTATATCATAGGAAAACAACATTTAATTCTGCTATATCCTGGATATCATGCTGGTTTTATTTAAATTGTGTTCTGTCAAAAAAAGGGTCATACTTATTTACCTTTCCTTTTTGTTTCAAGATTAATGCAAACAGGAGAAATGAGGGTTTTGCCATATTTCTCTGTATGACTTGTGAACAGAAGAGTGACAAAGGATTCTTTCACATATTAATGTGAAGCTGGATCAATTAGAGCCCTATACATACTACATTCCTGACAGAAATGTCTCATTCACCAACAGCATGAGCGTTCCAATTGAAACACCTGGAGTTCAGGATGGGATGCCTAATTTACTCTGATGGAGCTGTTGATTTACCAGAAAACAAATTCTATCAGACCTGCAGACTTCTCTCCATAATTACATTTTAGCAAACAAGCACAACAAGATCCTATGAATACTAAGAGCCTTAAAGATATTGAACAGAGAGATTCACAAAAGGATAATAATGACTTGTTTTCCCAAAATTCAGGGAGGTTAAGGTATCCAGAATAAAAAATAAATGAAGCAAAACAAGTATCTTCTTGTGTAAATTGGCTGAGAGCAACCTATGTAAAAAGACAACCCAGCTACATAATAGTTAAATATGGTTTCAATAGGACTGCTCACAGGGTAAAATTAAACTGGACCACATAAACTGAGAGTTGCAATACTCAATCTTAAGTGACAACTCCCTTCGTGAAAAAGCTTACTGTTCACACAGTAAAAATTATTCTTTCATATATTGTGTGCATGTAATTAATAAATTACAACAATAAATGCATCTGCCAAAGGTTTTCTACATGGCCATGCACAATAAACAACCTGAAAATCAGCTACATTTTAGCAGTTAACTGTTTATTTCAAACTTGACTTATGTATTGCTCCTTAAATAAGCTACTTTAAACATTCCATTGAAAAAATGATCAGAACTGAGCTCTGAAATCCATGGGCATTTGCTTGAATGAGGAAACCAAGATTTCAAATTTATCAATCACTGCTGAAAAATACCATAACTATCTTTTCCTGCCTTTTTAAGAAAACCTTTTTTAAAACCTAGTTTCCCAGTAGACTAGAGATAAAATATATTTCACAACATTAAAAAGGTGGCAGAACATAGACTGGGAGTGTTATAGGCTTAAAAATAGGCAGCTATGTTAGGAGTGTTAAGAGTATTAGAGGCATTTAAACAAACTGACAGGATATACACAGGAATTAGAATAAATCCTATATTTAGGGGATAAAAAAACTTGGGCTGTTCTGGCAGTTCTCAGCTACATATTTTACACTAAGACTTAAAACTCATAGTAGTAGCAGAATTTGAATGATTCGGAGATAAAAACGAAATGTGCATTTTCAATCAAGCTCATAATTTAAAGAGCTGCAATAACTACTAATGTTTCCATTAGAGCATGTCATTCTTTGTTTAATGTCATGAAGAAACAATTGCAGCATGCATTTATTTTCACCAACAGTGTTTCTGTACAATGTTTGTCACTATGTATCTCATACAATATGCTTTTTCTGCTCTACGAAAGTGACTCAAAGCAATACAGTATTAAGCCAGTTTATGTTAAGAGACTGCTGATCAGCAAAGGTTCTTTATGTATTACTCTGTGAAAGAGTATTTTAACAGTTTGAAATGTTTGAAATTATTTCACAATCATTTGATTAGTACATATAAAATACCTGGCTTAAAAACTCAAACCCAACCCATTAAACTATTCCTTTACCAGAATAGAAGCCCACTTGTTTCTCTCAAGAAATTATCTTGAATTGTAAAATCTGCATGACACCAGATTTCCCTAAGGTACTGTCATCTTTTTGAAAGGCTTCTGCTACATCAAAGTACAAGATAAAACTGAAATTAGATCAATGAAATGTACTACTCATATGGAATGAATATTTCCAGCAAAACCTTCACAAACAAAACCGCTCTTTGAACGGTTTGTGAAAAAAAATATATTGACTTTTTTGGTGTAATTTGTCAATGTTTACGCCATGAACATATTTAGCCTCCTTCTGCAAATTACGAAAAATGTAAAAATGGCTCAAAATACAGCAAAATAGAACTTTTGTTCATAATATATGCTTAGTAGACCTAAAGGTTGGTAGAAGTAATTTTATCCAGTATCTATGCTGTACAGACAACGGCAAAAGTATCATTTCTGTGTAGGCTCACTAAAAGCAAACACTATGTTACCAAAGCTCCTTATGGTAAACTTCCAAGTTTTTGTCTACATTGTGCAGGTACTATCATTTTTATTCATGACGGTTTTTTAACATTGCATAACAAGCCATGGTATTTTTAACACTCCTCATGATGCACTGCATTACAGCAAATGGGAAAACCCACCAGCTTAAATTTGTTAACAGAACCATATGGCAATCCACAGTAACACATAACTGTCAGTTGTTTCACAGATTAACTGTACAATGATTTTACTTAAAATTATGTTCTAAGAGTGCTGATACCACTGGATAACAAAGATTAGTTTGCTTTTATGAAAACTGAATGGTCCAAACGTGTTATTCAGAAAATAGTCTATAACTTTACATGCAAGTTATTTCACAGAAGTCAGTGTGCTTTACTTTGGTATATACATTGCTATAACTCTTGTGCATACAGAACTGTAGTTACAAATATTGCATTCAAAATTATTTCCAAGTGCATCTACTTCATAAAACTACCTTATTATTATTCCTAATGTTTCATGAGCAAACAGTAAAGCATCAAAAATTATTATTTACATATGCAAACTATTTGAAACACTTGATAAATAGTTTGAAAACATTGGCAAGAGAATGAAAATTTGCAACAAATTTCACAAATCATTTTCAGCAGCTTTAAATCAAATATTATCTACATTCTCCAACACAGGAAAGCAAAAGCTCAAATAAACCTGAAACCGTATAAGGTGAAATGTCATTATAATTCTCAAAGTTCAGAGAGTATAATGTTTTAAACATCATAAATGAAACTTACTGTCTCCGTTACATTCAAAACAGTTTATCTAAACTGTTTAAAGTCTCCACCCTTTGGCTTTTTCACCTCCTGGTTTATAATTTCTTAAAATATTAAAAGTAAAGACACTTAATTTAGTTCCCACTGGTATGCACATAGCAATGACAATACAATCTTAAAACAAGAACCCAGCTCTTTGCTGTGAATCTTGGATAGTTTACTGAATAGCGCATGTTGTTTGCAGTGATCACTTTGATTTTGACAGAAACACAGAAAAACATTACGGAGTAAAATGACCATTATCTAAGAAGAATTACAAACCAGAGTAGGACCTTAAAAAAACCCACTGGATTCTGAGAATTGACAGCTACTGCAAGCATCCTTTTCAGAAAAATTCTGATTATTCAAATAAAGTTTTCTGTTTGCCACTGGACATACCCTATTTTAAATCTTAACCTGCCCTCAAATACAAACTGCTTTGTAGCTGTAAGTTTTTAACTTGGAATGGAATGGCTTACTCTGTGCAGTACTCCATGACTGAATACAAAAAAGAAATGCAAATGCATTCACTGCTTGAACCTCAGAAATAGAGTAAGTAGAAGCCCTGAGAAGCTGGAACAAGTTCTGACTTTAGCAGTAAGCAGTGGTAAAGACTTACTGGATGCTTATTACAAAATATACACATTTTATGATTTACTCACATTAGTACAACATTAGTTCACCAAATGAATCCAAATGAGAGTAAGCCAGATTGACAAGTGTTCACTATCTTCAACTGAATTGTGATTTCTGGTTGCAGCTGCTGAGGCTCCTATTTTGTCACCATCTCTTCATTATTTTTATTCATAAATTCACATAGGGGATCTGTATCCCGCTTTACAGTCTCAGAAATATCTTTTCGTAACAGTTCACCCCATAATGAAGAAACAGTTTTGCTTGCTTCTAGTCAAGCAAAAAGATCATAGCTACCTAAAACACTGACAAAATTTGATGTGTATACCACAGAAGGGCCCTGAGGACGGATTTTAATTTCATGTTAAGAAACCTGAATTTCTGTGACTTAATGCAAGTGAGCCAGCTTGTAAACTTCCTTTTCAGTACAGGATTATTTAATCAAAACATTGAATCATAGAATCATAGAATAGTTAGGGTTGGAAAGGACCTTAAGATCATCTAGTTCCAACCCTCCTGCCATGGGCAGGGACACCTCACACTAAACCATGCCAACCAAGGCTATGTCCAGTCCAGCCTTGAACACCGCCAGCGATGGAGCATTCACAACTTCCTTGGGCAACCCATTCCAGTGCCTCACCACCCTCACAGTAAATAATTTCTTCCTCATATCCAATCTAAGCTTCCCCTGTTTAAGTTTGAACCCATTACCCCTTGTCCTCTCACTACAGTCGCTAATGAAGAGTCCCTCCCCAGCATCCCTAGAGGCCTCCTTCAGATACTGGAAGGATGTGATGAGGTCTCCACACAGCCTTCTCTTCTCCAGGCTGAACAGCCCCAACTTTCTCAGCCTATCTTCCTATGGAGGTGCTCCAGTCCCCTCATCATCCTCGTGGCCCTCCTCTGGACTTGTTCCAACAGTTCCATGTCTTTTTTATGTTGAGGACACCAGAACTGCACACAATCCTCCAAGTGAGGTCTCACGAGAGCAGAACAGAGGGGCAGGATTACCTTCCTCAACCTGCTGGTGAGGCTCCTTTTGATGCAGCCCAGGATACGGTTGGCTTTCTGGGCTGCAAGTGCACACTGCCGGCTCACGATCATTTTTTCATCAATCATCGAACATCCTAAAAAGAGATTCAGCTCAGTTTGAAGGAGACAACTTAGGTGGAATTCAGCTGATTAAACATAGGCGTGTATTGCCAATTGAGATACCATGGGGCGTCGAAGACATCTACAAAGAGCTGATCCATCAATTCCTGCTACAGAGTGGAGAGAAAAAGCAACTAATGACAATGAAAAAAACTGACTATCTCAGGATGCTATCTGAATTGGTTCATGTGCAGTCAGCTCAACAGCTTACTCATAACTGCATCCACAACTACGTTCATTGAGGATAATGGCTCACAAAGGGTCACCCGCTAATGAATCATCAGCAAGTGTTCAGTTTGCACAACTGCTAGAGATTATTAGCAGCCTACAGAACAACTGCTGAGCGTATAAAAGCCTAGAAACAGCTGACAAATATCTACACATTACACTACTCCTGGGTCTCTTGGTGCAGTTGTTTCACCTCGGGTACTTAGATTGTAGTTCACTCCTGACAGCATTCCATTGCATGAATATGCAGATTTTCTAATGTTTGCCTTTACCTTGTCCCCTATCTTCTGCCCATACACTCTACACTCCCTAGTTTCTTCTCCCTTAGATCCTTGCCAGAGACCTAACACTTTGGGACTAACTGCACTGTGATATATATTATGTTTCTTTACAGCACCCACTGCAAGGTAGAAAGCATCATAGGTAACTCCAGTGTTAATCTTGGTTCACTATCTGAAAGTTCATATTCTAGCCTGGAGATGCAACATGATCAGTCAGGCGGACTCAGCCAGAATCAGCTACTCCAGTCACAAGTTGAAGAAGTTAATGATTTCTGTTACTCTTTATAACAGCTACTTTTCACTGGCTTTTTGGTTACTTCAACTGTTCACATACTGTGATGTGGAAGATTCCTTTAAGAACAAAACAAAAAATGGCTCTGATCTGCATGAAAGCATTTTAGATATATCCTGCAGTTATCCTGCCTTTCAGTTTTTGGTTCTTAAAGCTGTTCTAAAAATTTTATAGAAACCTTTTCCACATTGAACTGCAGTGCAAAACAAACCCCTTTTGGGAAGCACTCTATCTGCAAAGGGGCATTTGCTGCAACCACAGAATCACAGAATGGTTTGGGTTGGAAGGGACCTTAAAGATCATCTAGTTACAACACCCCTGCCACAGGCAGGGACACCTTCCACTAGACCAGGTTGCTCAAAGCCCCATCCAACCTGGCCTTGAACACTGACAGGCACGGAGCATTCACAGCTTCCCTGGCACCCTGTGCCAGCATCTTACCACCCTCACAAGAATGAACTTCTTCCTATTATTTAATCTAAGTCCACCCTCTTTGAGTTTAAAGACGTTTCCCCTTGACATATCCCTTCATGTCCCTGTAAAAAGTCCCTCTCCAGCTTTCTTGCAGACCCCCTTTAGGTACTGAAAGGCTGCTGGATAACAACCTTGTCTTGCTTTCTGTTTTCTTTTTAATTTAGAGATTTTTTTTCCCCTCAGACTCTTCCTGGAAACATGTCCAGGACAAATTCCTTTGAACTACAGTCCATCAGCAGCAAATGTATCTGAAGAAGCTGATATAGGTTAAGAGCTCGCTAATCAGCTGTCCTACATACAGTCTTCTCATACAGTCTTCTGTCACTGTCCTCTCTCTTCCTGAAACTCATGCTAGATTAAAAATACTTGCACTTTGCCTCTATTTTGATTGCACTCATAGTAAATATCAGGCTCTTTCTGAAACCCGTTTTTCCATAAGCTTGTTGTCTACCATCATCATAAACATATTATTACACAAGCCAAGTCCATTTTTATTTGTTTCAAGAGAAGTCAAGTACATGACAATTAAAAGACATAGATTAGGGAGATTAGATGTTTTCAAGTGGTTCTTTGATCACATTTTGAGGTTGCTATGGTGAATGCTCATCTGTAAGACAAAGGCAAGATTCAACATTCCTCTCCATATGAGAAACAATACCTTTTTAAAATGGATGTAACAACACTTGCTACTTTATTTTCAGAAATTTAAGGTATATATTTTTTTCTGATACTTGTTCTTGATGTTTCTGGTATTAATCCTTGATTAATTCAACCTAATCAACCAACTGATTAGGCAACAAAGAGAAAAATGCTATTTTATTGTTAAATATTTAACTTTTGCTAATGACAGGTGGAATATCCATATTCTTGTTATTGTTTTCCAAAATGCATGCCCTAATAACTAACATTGAATCAAAATTTGAACTTTCATTTTTTTCCTTTGTTCTGTCTGTAAAAGTTTTTGAGAATTTGAGTTCAAAACCTACTTTTTTTAATAACCATTTCCATTTCAGAAGCTGACACTTTAATTTCTCTCCCATTTTATACAAAAAACTCATTTAGTCAATTTTAGAAAATACTACAACGGAATGTTTTGATTTTTTTTAAAAATAGAAGATGTATTCTTCTTACGTATTTTGAGTAGCTGCCTTCACAAGTCTCCTATAAAAGGTGAATCAGAGCCTGGGAATCTCCCAGTACTGACAATAGAGGAAGCAGAAGGAAAAATAACCTTTAAAATTAAACGCTTAAATTAGGTGCCTAAGCATAGATCCCAATCATTAATATTTCTTTGCGTAATGAACAGTCAATTTACACAGAACATATTGACCACTTATGGATAACATTTTGCTCACTTTCATTGATGTAGACTGTTTCATGATTAGTCATGGGAGAAATAAACAGCACAAGTAAAATCTGTTGGTGACTACATCCTTCACAGAGATAATAAAAAATCAAAAAACAGATACGTAGTAAAAAACCTGCTCCATCTGAGGCATGCCACAATTTATACAAATGTTGAAAGTTATACATTTGTGTTTGTAAAATTTCTGAGATAATTTCTTTTCAAACAGCATTACAGTTGTTGCAGGTATCAGTTTACAGGAAGAATTAAACTTGTTACATTTTAGGATCCTGCATTTTGGAGTTATATTACATGAATAACATCGACCTAACTCCTTCTCTGGAAATGGAAGAAGAATTAACAACATAGCTTAAATTAAAGTGTAATTAAAAAGAAAAAAGACAGTCTCACAGTAATTCACTGTTTCTGTTGCATATCCAGCTACTTACTCATGGTAAATTAGGGATAGGTTGAACACTTAGATGCTTTTATTTTGTATGGTTTTGGAGAACTCTGTTGGATTTCCATCTTCATGGCACAGCCTATTTTGCACGCATTGGCTGATATAGAACAGCCTGAAGGAGTAACTCTCTGTTGTAAACATATACATTGTCACACCAAGTTATCTTTCTGCATTTCTCACAAGCCTGTTGTAATACAATCTGTCTTCATGTCAGCTGGACACTACTTCCCCTAAGCTCTGCATCAGTCTTCATTCTACAATTCTTTTTTTTTTTTTTTTTTGAAGACAAATCATAAGACTAATAGCCGTGATGAAATTCATACAAACAGGTGGCACTGCTCTCTCCATGCTGCCAGGAGAGAAAGGCTCATTACAAAAACAGTATTATGGCCAGTTTTTCAGAGTGGCCATATATGTTCCTTGGTATCATGCACCTGCACCCTATCTGACAATATTTTTATGAATTTATGTATTCACAAAAGTGAACCTCTTCGCCTCGAAGAGTCATTCAAATTCTTTGCGGGGAAAACTACAAGAGCTAGAGATGCAAATAGGCTGCTCAGATCTCAGGGATCATCAAAGATATAAACCAATCCTTTATGGCTCTGATACATCTTCACGGTTTTATGGAATTCCATTATGTCTATTCACTGGCACCTAGTTTCCAGACAAAAAAGTTTCTCTCTCCAAACTTAGTCATTCATTTTATGAAAGCATTCAATTGCTTTGATCCTCAAATTGCACAGATAAAAATACATGAAATTGGTTTTCAGTATTCTCTGGAGTCAATGGAAGGGTGAGTTACATTTTCCACTGATCTTGTGATGAAGAACTCTATACATTACACACATTGGTGTGCTGTTTTGGTTTTTTTTTTTGGGGGGGAGTATATTTTTCTTTTGGGAAAAAAACAACAAACAAACAAGCAAAACAAAACAAAACAATACTAAAAACCACAAATCCCCACAGTATCTTCTTTTTTGTTTGTTTTGGGTTTTTTTGGCTTTTTTTTTTTAATAAAGATTTTAATCCAGTGTTGCTTATTAATTAGAATGAGTGTAATAAATTATTCAAAACCCATTTTATATTTTATCACACTTAATATTAATTATCCAAGCCATGGTTTAAAAACAAATGTTTCCAAATAAAAGAACCAATTTATTTTTTGTTTGTGTAATGGAGATAATTCATATATAGAACAGAGACTCATTCAATATATAACTATTTAAAGGAGTGAATTCTTAGGGGGAAAAAAAGCATATAAAAATATTGCGTAGTTACAAATATAGGAAAAGATTGCATATCTACTTAATCCTACCAGTTTCATACTATTCTGGAGTGGGTAATATTTATGTTATTTTATACTGCTTTTAACACTGAACTAAACTTTCAAAACCAAACAAAAAATGAACAGTCAATATATAAATTAAGGTTTCTATTGGGCATCTTTCTGATACCTTATGCTAATTTTCCTCAAGAAGAAAGACAGAGGAGAATGTGCCAGACTGAACACATCACTTCAAATAAATGATTGTCCTGACACATAAAACTTCAAGCAAAATTGCACATTCACAACTAAGAAAGGATACTTAAGGAGTAATGATACTCATGTAAGATTTAGAAAGCCCCAGGTGAACTTTCTCTTCTGAAAGACTGCATTAGTAGGACAGCTACATAAATTTGAAGCCTGATTAAAAAAAAGCAAAAGGAATAAAGTATCCAAACTCTGACTTCAGTGGAATTTAAATACCCAGTGACCAAACAGCAACATTAAAAATCTGTGTAAACAAATGCTGACTATAGAAGTGCTAGAAGCAGCTTTATGTTGAATTTAGCTAGTTAGTAGTTTTATTTTATTGAGTGTCCACCTGACATTCTGCTTCTGCATGTGCCCTCAGTGTGAAAAACAAGTAACGGTTTGGCATTTTGATCACTCATTGACAACCCAAGAGCCCATCTATTTAGGTTCTATCATTTAGGTTTCACTCGTGCAAGAACTACAGTTAGAGCCACAGCTTTCCTTCAAAGCATGTAAGGAGGTGTACATGGCCGCTTTTACTTAACAATGCTATGATGTAGCAAATCTGAATACATTTCTTTCTGTGCCTGAAGGAAACCTATATTTGCAATCTCCTCTAGAATATTTTAACTGGTTTGATGTAAGAACATTTTCAACCTTTCCTGCTGAATTTTTATGAATTTGTATGGAAGAATTCAAGTTTATTTGTTTAAAAATAGATATAAGAAAGACTCTAACCTAGAATAGTAAAATTAGGATTGGTTTTTGAGTCCCTGCTCCACAGTCTGTTTCGATATTTTGTAAGATACAGTTGGCAAATTAAATGAGTATCTAAGCAATTCTGAAAACCCTGAATTAATATAAATACAGAACAGAACTGTCGTGGTTTAAGCCTAACTCACGCAGACTCTCTCTCTCAATTCCCCCTCTTTCTTCCCCCTGCTCCCGGAGGGATGGGAAGGAGAATCGAAAAGAATGCAACTCCCACAGGTTGAGATAAGAACAGTTTAGTAACTAGGGTATAACACAAATCACTACTGCTACCACCAATAATAATAATGACAAGAGAAATACAAGGAAAGAATACAATTTCTCACCACCTAAAACCAAGCTCGACCACGCACTGCACCCCCCACACTTCTGGGTCTCTGCTCTCTGCTCTTCCATCTTTTCATCCTGGGCATGACGTGCTGTGGTATGGAATAACCTCTTTGGTCAGTTTGGGTCAGGTGTCCTGTCTCTGCTTCCTCCCGGCTTCCCCTCCTCCCTGGCAGAGCATGAAACTCAGAAAGTCCTTGGCCAGACCAAAACATCACTAAGCAGTAACCGAAACACTGGTGTTATCAGCACTGTTCCCAGGCCCAAAATCAAAAACACAGCGCTGCACGAGCTACCAAGAAGCAGAAAAATGACTGCTGCTGCTGAACCCATGACAAGAACTTTCAGGTTTGAGACAAGTAACAGCATGAAGCTGGCCTACACAGTAGGTAAAATGAGCGTTTCTGCAAATAAGTTTTCTCAGATATTTTTCTGAAAATCCCACTTGGTTAATATAATTAGTAGCATGAATGAAATAAGATGGCACAGACACTGTCTTTTATCCAGATTAGTGAAGAACGGCCACTGCAGATGTAGTCAGTTCTTTAAAATTAAAAAAAAATAATTATTTGAATATTAAATATTTTGACAGCTCAGATTTATTTTAAGAACATTTTTAACTTGAAAATTTTTTGCAAAGTTGAGATTTACCACATAAATAAATACCAATATTGCAGTCTGTATCTGATTAATTTAATGAGTGTGCTAAGGGCCTGTCCTAACCAGGACGTTTTCTCCTATATCCTCAACAGTATCCAAAGTAGAAGAAAAATCAGACATCACTTAGATATGCTGGATGTGTCTAACTTTTTAATGTAAACCCAAAAAAAGACCCTATTTGAAATTCCAGATATAGCCTTTAATCTCCCTGCAATTATTAACTTCTAGGTCTGTAAAATTGTAATTAATGCTCTCAGTCTTAGAGAGATATCTTACTTTAAAGTAATTTTGTTCCCAAGATAATATACTCTGTATCTCTGTACATATTAAGAGATATCCACCATCTGCTATGGGCAGCATACTTACTTATAGAATCATAGAAAAGTTATAATAGTTAGGGTTGGAAAGGACCTTAAGATCATTCAGTTACAACCCCCCTGCCATGCACAGGGACACACCTCCCACTAAACCATGCCACCCAAGGCTCTGTCCAACCTGGCCTTGAACACCATCAGCGATGGAGCATTCACAGCTTCCTTGGGCAAACCATTCCCGTGACTCACCACCCTCACAGTAAAGAATTTCTTTCTCATATCCAATCTAAATTTCCCCTGTTTAAGATGGAACCCGTTACCCCTTGTCCTCTCACTACAGTCCCTAATGAAGAGTCCCTCCCCAGCATCCCTATAGGCCCCCTTCAGATACTGGAAGGCTGCTATGAGGTCTCCACGCAGCCTCCTCGTTCAGCAACAACTTTCTCAGCCTATCTTCATACGGGAGGTGCTCCAGTCCCCTCATCATCCTCTTCACCCTCCTCTGGACTTGTTCCAACAGTTCCATGTCCTTTTTATGTTGAGGACACCAGAACTGCACACAGTACTCCAAGTGAGGTCTCACAAGAGCAGAGTAGAGGGGCAGGATCACCTCCCTTGACCTGCTGGTCACACACCTTTTGATGCAGCCCAGGATATGGTTCCCTGTACTTAAAAATTTCTCAACACATCCATCCCTTCAAGTAATTTCACCAGTTACAAAAATTCTTTATAAAGCAAATATTTCAAAATAATAAATGGTAATAGAAAAATACATACAATAGCAATGAAGCCAAAGTGTGTATTAGCAAATTGTCATTAAATTGTTCTGTTTAATTGAGCCTTTAACAATAAAGACAGCATTTTTTTTTCTAAGTATGCTAGAAACTTTTGAACAACAGGACACTTTTTTCATTGATCAGAGGCATCTTAAAGTTAGATGCCTGCTAAAACAGCTAACTTGTTTTACTTCGTGTCAAAAGAGACAGAGAGGAGGTATTTGTCCTGGTGTTCCCATACAACTCTTAGAATAATGAAGTGTCCTTTCCCTACTTTGAGATTAAACTAAACGTAGGTTTCTACATTCATGTGGTCTATGAAGCGGTGCTTAAGATCCTATTTACATTTTGAAAAGATCTACAGCTCACTTCAGATTCCTACATATCCTTAAGCATGTAAGGACACTAAATACTCTAGGCTATCCAAAACATCCACATTGGTTTAGCAGCACTGACATGAGGACCTTGGGAGCCCTGTGATCTTGAGCACCAGCCTACTTGCAGCTACGCTGGCATACAAATCAACCTGTTAGTGTCATTTTCAGTAGTTTTAGGTATCCCTGAGAAGCTGTGGAAGCCACTTCAGAGTGCTGGGTGGTCTTCCATAAGCCTAAACAACATACATAAATAGCAAATAAAATGCCAGTAGATGGCATTATATCCCAAGATCTTACATAGCGCTTTGTATTAAGACATACTGAAGTCGAGCACTAAGTGAAACTCCACTGAAAGTCCTTTCTGCATAGAATTTTAGCTGCTTAAATTCAGGAGAGTGAGTCAAGAATGTTTAAGCTGACATACATTCCGTGTTGACAGTTTGAGACAAAAATTTCCCTCCACAGTTAAATTTACAGTACTGGACATGCTATCTATTATTTCCAGCTTGCTGACTGTTCAGGTACCTATTTCAAGGCATGTCCCAAAACCAAGAAAATTATATCCAACACAGAGACTGCTTTAATAAACCTTCTTAGGCCATACTGAACCCACTTGGATCTGGGCATAAAAGTCTCTGGCTACACATTTCAGTTTTCCAATAGTGACTAAAGGCATGAAAACTAACTGAATTATATAGAAGCCACAAGATTTTCCTGTTCCTTGACTTAGTTTTTCAGCGACTTTGACATCTGGAGTACAATATCAATCTGAGACTCAGTCTAAAGTCAAAATTTCCTACCAATATAGTCTAAGTATCTGGAATCAGCCTTGCGAATCTCACTCAAGAAGCTAAGTGCTTAAATACAGATATTTGTAATACTGAGTATCACCTAAACTGTTTTGCTGAATGCGAGTCCAGTGCTGTTGCTAATGGGATACAATTAATTCCAAGAGTTAGTGAACAGTTGTGAGCTTGGCAGGATTGCTACATTTGTCAATGATATAAATAGCTGCTCACAGTGTATGGCCTTGTCTATACAGATCTTTACTTGAAGCTGTTAACTACAATCCCAAGGGATGAACAACTCTCTGCTGAAATAAGTAACAGAATTATGGGAAACAATATTGCTGCAGAAGAGAGTAACATGAGAAAATACGAGGACAGTGGACACTGAGATAAAAAAAGACTTCAATAACAGACTTTGAGAACAAAATTAAAACCTCAGAAATAGACCCAAACTGGCACAGACTGTGAACAACACAATCCTGTCAGGGCTGCCCTGGCTGCTGGCTCCAAGTAGCCTCCATTGACTGGCCATAGTGGGTGCAGCATAACACCTGGTAAGGCAGCCTGGACTGTTGTCCCCAGCTACCATGGCACTGGGACATCATGGATGGAGAGAGGCAACCACCGAAAGGTGGACCATGATCCAGAAATTACTGCTTGCTGTGGTAGAAGTCTTCTCCCTTCTTCCTCTTCTCCAACCCAACCAGTTACCTACCTTACTTTTTGAAGTAGCTCCTTTTCCCCTGGTGAAGCCCCACTTACAGGTACACGGGATGGTTTTGATAAATGGTATCAATTATTAACAGAATTTTCACGTCAAAAGGGGTTATTCTCTATCATGAGAAGAGCAATGCTAAACTGAAACATTTAGGGAAGCAGTGCCATTTGCCAGAAGGGTTGGTAGAAACTCTGTCAGTAGTAAAGGGAAGACAGAGGTATTGCTGCTGTTCATAGATAATACACAGATGAAAACAATAGTTAGACTTACCTGTGGAAGACATACCAAAGGAAAACAAGTTTTACCATAAAAGTTAGTGAAAAGCAAAAACTCAATAATTAGGAAGAAGAAGAAAAAATATTTAAAGTTATATCTTCTGTTACCATGGTACAGGTGAATGTACCACGTTTCAGTTGTTTGGGGTTTTATAAGACAAGTGGGAAAAGCATTCACATGAGTGATTTACGACACAAAAATATTTGTTACAAATATATTCCAAAAAACATAAAAATGAGAGCCAAAAGAACACAAACAAACAAAAATCCAACAAGAAACAGAAGCAGTTACCGGGATTTGTCCTTGCCAGTAAAATCTTATTTTTTTGTCATTAATATACACGTTTTCAAAATCATTTGTCTAATTACATTATCATAAATACAAATAGCACCCATTGACTCCAATAGCTTGCTCTCACTAGCTAACAGCTAATTTTTTTATTTTCTCCTCCTGTAACCCAAATACGTAGATTCTCTAGTGTGCTTTGAGTATACACCTGCACATAAATCCAAAATGGGAAACCCTTTGTGCAAAGAGCAAGAAGAGAGACATATAATAGGCATTAGTGTCACTCCTTAATGAACTAGCTGATACCTACAATTTAACAAAGTAAATATATGGAATGTAAGAGTTCATAGAGAGTATGAAATAACATATAAAAGCAAAAACTGAGTGCCAAGAACAAGGAAAATTTATTTAATAGTGCTGAAATCTTCAAAGACCAAACACTGGATGAAGTCATAAGCTATAGAGTTTTCACTGCTTGCATGATGATACACACTCATCATTATACAATGTAAACATTTTTATGGAAATAAGGCGGAACAGCAGTAACTACTGCACTTCTGCTCAAAAAGATTTGTTCTTGAATTTCTGTGATATGGAATCAGGGAAAACTTTTTTCAAATAACATGTTATTTTATAAATGCATTTATTTAAAATGATAAAATAATACTAATTAAAAATATTCTATAGTCTGTTATGACATAGAACTCAACTTCTTCCTTCAATATAAGGATTAATAGAATCACAGAATAGTTAGGGTTGGAAAGGACCTTAAGATCATCTAGTTCCAACCCCCCTGCCATGGGCAGGGAAACGCCTCCCACTAAACCATGACACCCAAGGCTATGTCCAACCTGGACTTGGACACCGCCAGGGACGGAGCATTCACAACTTCCTTGGGCAACCCATTCCAGTGCCTCACCAACCTCACAGTAAAGAACTTCTTCCTTGTATCCAATCTAAACTTCCCCTGTTTAAGTTTGAAACCATTACCCCTTGTCCTATCACTACAGTCCCTAATGAAGAGTCCCTCCCCAGCATCCTTATTAGGCCCCCTCAGATACTGGAAGGCTGCTATGAGGTCTCCATGCAGCCTTCTCTTCTCCAGGCTGAACAGCCCCAACTTTCTCAGCCTATCTTCATATGGGAGGTGCTCCAGTCCCCTCATCATCCTCGTGGCCCTCCTCTGGACTTGTTCCAACAGTTCCATGTCCTTTTTATGTTGAGGACAACAGAACTGCACACAATACTCCAAGTGAGGTCTCACGAGAGCAGAGTAGTGGGGCAGGATCACCTCCTTTGACCTGCTGGTCACGCTCCTTTTGATGCAGCCCAGGATTCGGTTGGCTTTCTGGGCTGCAAGTGCACACCGCTGGCTCATATTCATTATCTCATTAACCAACACCCCAAGTCCTTCTCCGCAGGGCTGCTCTGAATCTCTTCTCTGCCCAACCTGTATCTGTGCCAGGGATTGCTCTAATTGATTCTCTGCAGCCTTTCTCAGGTGAAGCCATAATCCAAATCAAAATGTCTTTAATCCACACCTCACCATTTCCAGGGCAAAATGATGCATGTAAATGATGGAATTCCTAGTATTCATTATGGATGTAAAATGTCCCAGGCTTCCAGAGGCACGCACATGTATCCACATCTACAATACTATATTAATAAAAATATTCACCAAATTTAACCTTCTATAAAATGTTTCAGTTATTCCCTCACACCTATTAAATTGCTTTTGACATCTAACACCCCTGAGATAAAACATCTACCCACTTCAGCAGTCTGGGCTCCATTACCTCAAGATGAGCGACTTTTTCGGCATTGACCCCTCAGAAAGCCATATGGATTGGGAAAGTACCTCATAAGGCAGAAATCATAAAAAGACTTAAGCTGTGTTACCTGAAGTAAGACTCAATCCATTAACAGGAAATAAGCCAACTTTCTTCTCTAGTGTTATGGTCATACATTCTTTTTTTGCCTTTTCTCATCCCTTGTTCCTCAGGGGGAGCTTTCTGCCCTTTTTTGGCTACTAGCCCAATCCCTTACCTCCTCTGTCTTAACTGCTCCACAGTCTTTGGATTACTCCCCCATTATTAATTTATTTAATTTAAATTATTTTTGCTTATATATCTCTGAGTTCACATCAGCAAATATTAGTCATCTGCCAATGTGTTCTGCCTCATTGTCTTTCACGTGCTTGATGATGGGAGAAAAGGGTGCAGAGGCAGAGCATCTGCTTTCACAGACTGCTCACACACAACACAAAGCTGAAGTGAGCCTCTCACCATCCACTCATTAGCTGAAAACTTTTCACATGGTACTCCAGGAATATTTACAAGTGATTATTATATATATTTAAATCAAGAGCAATTCCTAGGCAATTCACACAAAGGGGAAAAACACTGCTTTAATAATTAATATTATCAAATGCAGCTCCATTCAAAATGAGGGTAGGAAAGGTTTTGAAACATTAGAAAAGTATCAAACTGAATACATAACATTTATTTTAAACAGACAAGAAAGATTCTTATAGTTGAACAGTATGTTATGAAGGCTACTAACACTAAGGAAAATAGTAGCTACTGATGAAAGATCACACTGAAATATAACTTGGTTATAACAGTACATGTTTTTTAATAAAAATATTTCCGTAAAACTTTTATCAGGCAGATCTTATGACCCATATAATGTGTAAATATGGAAAAGATGCATGAAAGCATCTTCCACAAATTACATACCACATCTTTAAAAATATAAACAGATCTAATGGTCTTGAAGTCAGTCATTTTCTGTGTTCTTCAGATATGCATCTGACAAACCCTTAAAATATTTCAGATACCATATTAATAGCTACACTCAAGATGTTGGTAGGCAATGGAATCACCAGGTCACCTGCATGGGTCACTTGCAACCCACTGCACCCGCAGGCCTGGGCACTGCGGAGAAGCCAACGTGCAAGAGCGGCATCACACACACAGTGAGGTGTACTTTGCAAGACTCTTTCAATTTGTGTACACACACACACATAGGCTGCTGTTAAGGCTCATAAGGGACTTACACCACTGCGTGTAACTAGTTGTAAGACATAATTTGATCTCAGCAGCAGCCTTCACTGGGAACTGAAAGTGCTCAGCATCTTGCAGGTCTGGACACCGAGGCTGCCTTTGTTAGAACATATGTAAAATCAGAAGGAGGAGTGACAAACTGTGCACAGTGTTTTACCATAAAATTTATACAAATCCAGTATTGGTTTTAGGTATTCTGAGGACAGCCTTAAATAGATCATATACAATATGGACACAGAGAATATGGATGCCTAAAGTCTTGTAATTTCATTACTGTCAGGCATTAACTGATCAATTTGCTTGCTTTTTCTCTGACAAAAGAATGCAGAATTATTTTAGGCAGAATCTGCTACTGTAGCATGAGATCATGGAACTAATGGAGAATGGAGCTGTGACACTTCCCAGAGCTAGCCAAAGGCATACCATATGGAATATCAAGGCAACACAACAAAAACTGTAGCGCAGGGAAAAAAAAACAACACAAAAAACCAAAAAAATTAACCAAAAGATCTAAGATAGAAAAGAGAAACATTGTTTTGTTGCATCTTAACTTCATCTTTATTAAGGGAAAGGAAATAATATATGCTAAAATATTCAGAAATGCATAGGTTAATGCTCAGGATACTCTGTGTGTACGCATGCATCTTCAAATTGATAAGAAGGCCTCAGGTATTTGTGACAACTGGGCAAGACATTTTTTGGACTGCCAAGCCATCAGTATAAATGAGAACTGCACTCTTCATTTATAATCAGTATTTAAACAAGGAATTCTCCAAAATCAGGTTTACAGCAGTAATGTGAACAGGGAAGGCCTCCATCCCAGGATGGACAAGGGGGAAGCAGGGGATACCACTTCCCCCCTGTGTCACTGTGGCAACCCCTGCAGTCGCCTCCAGCAGGCTCCTCTGCCTTCCTGGTCAGTGACTGGAGGCAGCCAGGCCCCTTCCAGCAGCTAGGAAACATTTCTGGCAAAGCTCCCTACAAACGTATCCACGCCACACAAATAAAAACCAGAGCCCAGACATGGTGTGTTAGTATAGGGGTTTCCCAAATAATGCTGTTCATTAGAAAGAAAGCAGGAATCCTGTTAACAGCTGTGCCCTAGGACAGGGAACCTTGTTTCTGCATATCACATGGCAGCTTTTCCAGGAAAAGGTGGTAAAATGAAACATTTCATCTAATTGTGCACAGAGCATGCAATCCAATCTTTCTTTCTCATCTCACACTGTCTTCATGACCTAAACGTGTCCAGTAGAATAAACCTGCAGGATACAAACTTATCTAATATAAAATTAATGACAATGATGTCTTGTTACACTGCATGTATTTAGGCTTCATCTTGACCACATAGTAAAACAAAAGGAAAGCAAAAGGACTGTCAAAAACAAAACAAAAGCAAAAGGACTGTCAAATTCTTGGCACATAAAAGACACGCATTTGAAGCTATCTACATGATAAAAATATACCGATTCTAACTTCTTAAGAAAACAAATTTTTTTTATATAGTGTAATTTCAGTCATCTACTGACTGGAAATGGCACTAGCAAATCTTTATCTGGCTTAACTGGTATTTACTGTTTTGTATTGAAGAGCTAAGGTATACAGCTGCTCTGAGCAATTATGCAAACAAGAAAAAATGTTCTCAGCTGTGCTCTTTAGACCCCTCTTACCAAAAATTAGCATATATAATAACATTAATTAGGAAATGTCAGAATGTTTTAATGCTAACAAAGATGAAATCATCTAACAGAATCACACTGTACTATAAATAATTTTACTAGAGCATTTACATTTTTGTTTATATGTCATTTTTCTGGTGAAATTGGTGGGAGGGTAAACATCTGATCAGTATTTTCTGTTAGCTTGTCATCCAGAACTGCACAAACTTGGAGAGGTGACAAATTAATAGCTATAAATACACACAAAAAAATAGCAAAAGTATTGATTGAATGTAGATTCTTTTGAGGCTCTTCAGTTTCAATTTAAAGCTGGCAGGTTTTTCTATTTCAATTCTAAAAGGTTATACTACCACCTTCTCAATATCATAGGAAAAAGATTCACCTTAACATTTAGCCTAATTTAATATTTAATACATAAATGTATTAATTGCCAAGCTCAGTTCATGAAGATGAATAAATATGTCCTGAATTTTTAAAAGTTCCTTTTTTTATATATATATATATAAAAGTATACATTGTGCATGGAATGCTGCAGCACATAATGCTACAAATTATGGCAAGTGACCCATTTGCTTAAATACTGTAGCATGCTAGCCATTTCTAACTCATTGAAATGAAAATGCAGTATATTGCTTATAAATTAGTTATAAATTACTTTCTATCCCTCCTTATCTTGAAAAATTGTATCAAAGCCATAGAAGAAAATCAGTCACTTTTTTTTTCTTACATGAAAAGTTGTTTAAATAAATGAGTATGTAGGAATTGGAAAACACTGCATTCCATGTGTATAATGAGAAATTATTAGATTAAATTGTATTTACAGAATAGGAAGAGGTATTTCTCAATGGAGAAGTAAACTAATCACTGCAGCTCTTGATCATATGAGAAGAATGTCATGGGATATGTATTTGCAGAGTAAGAAAAAAGATTTCAGTGGGTTTAGTCCAGAAGCTCAGAATAGTCTGTCATCAAACACAGCAGCATTATTGTCACAACTGTAATGCTCTGAGGTTATAAATCAAGAGAATATATGTATGCACTGAAAGATACTATCTTTTATGACATAGAATATTTACAGAAGAAGCAGAAGGCTTTTTTTTATATACGATTCAAAAGCATTGAATTCGATATTACATAGAAGTTAAAAAAAAATGGACCGAGTTTAACTGTTATGTCAATTGGTTCAACAATTTGAAAGAAAAACGCGGCCAAGAGGTATGTAGGAGAAGAGGAAACTAAGAAGGACTGAGGCGACGATACTTCTGCAGAACAGAAGGATACGTACATGCTAGCTCCTGAACTTTGAGGTATGGCACACCATGATTCTATCAAGGGAATAATAGCACTCCAACCAGAGAAGAGCAGAATATAGCTGCAAAGATTTTGTGCCCAGTCCTGCCCCTCTTACAGTAGCCAGCTTTCCTTAACTTAATCAATCTGCTTCAAAAAACTAGCTTTTTTTTAATTTATTTTTTCCCCTCATTATATTCATATTCTGGTACTTTATTTGGGGGTTACAGAACTTCCACTGATTCCCAATCAAAATTTAATACATAGAATCATAGCATCATAGAATAGTTAGGACTGGAAAGAACCTTAATTATCAAGTTCCAACCAACCTGCCACGAGCAGGGACACCTCCCACTAAACGATGCCAACCAAGGCTATGTCCAACCTGGACTTGAACACCACCAGTGATGGAGCATTCACAACTTCCCTGGGCAACCCATTCCACTGCCTCACCAACCTTACAGGAAAGAATTTCTTCCTCATATCCAATCTAAACTTCCCCTGTTTAAATTGGAACTCATTACCCCTTGTCCTATCACTACAGTCCCTAATGAAGAGTCCCTCCCCAGCAGCCTTATTAGGCCCCCTTCAGATACTGGAAGGCTGCTATGAGGTCTCCATGCAGCCTTCTCTTCTCCAGAATGAACAGCCCCAACTTTCTCAGCCTATCTTCATACGAGAGGTGCTCCAGTCCCCTGATCACCCTCATGGCCCTCCTTAGGACTTGTTCCAACAGTTCCATGTCCTTTTGATGTTGAGGACACCAGAACTGCACACAATACTCCAAGTGAGGTCTCACAAGAGCAGAGTAGAGGGACAGGATCTCCTCCCTCGACCTGCTGATCACATAAAAAAAGTTTTGATGCAGCCCAAGATACGGTTGGCTTTCTGGGCTGCAAGCACCCACTGCCGGCTCATGCTCATTTTCTCATCGACCAACACCCCAAGTCCTTCTCCACAGGGCTGCTCTGAATCTCTTCCCTGCCCAACCTGGAGCTGTGCCAGGGATTGCTTCAACACAGGTGGAGGACCTTGCACTTGTCATCATTAAAATACAGAATGTTGGCATCAGCCCACCTCACAAGCATGTCAAGGTCCCTCTGTATGGCATTCCTTCCCTCCAATGTATCAACCAAACCACAGAGCTTGGTGTCATCGGCAAACTTCCTGAGGACGCACTCAATCTCACTGTCCATGTCACCAACAAAGATGTTGAACAAGACCGGTCCCAACACCAATCCCTGAGGGATACCACTCGTTACTGGTCTTCAGCTGGACATTGAGTCACTGAGCACAACTCTGCATGCAGCCATCCAGCCAGTTCTTCATCCACTGAGTGGCCCACCTACCAAATTGATGTCTCTCCAATTTAGAGACAAGGATGTTGTGTGAGACAGTGTCAAAAACTTTGCACAAGTCCAGGTAGATGACATCAACTCCTCTACCCCTGTCTGTCAGTTCCGTAGCTCCACCACAGTAGGCCACCAAATCGGCCAGGCAGGATTTCTCTTTAGTGAAGCCATGCTGGCTGTCACCAACCACCTTGTTGTTTTTCATGTGCCTCAGCATGCCTTTCAGGAGAACCCGCTCCAAAATTTTGCCGGGCACAGAGGTGAGGCTGACCGGTCTGTAGTTCCCTGGCTCATCCATTTTCCCCTTCTTGAGAACGGGGGTTATATATTCCTTTTTCCAGTCGTCAGGAACTTCACCTGACTGCCATGATTTTTCAAATATGATGGACAGTGGCTTAGCAACTTCATTTGCCAGCTGCTTCAGGACCCACGGATGTATTTTGTCCCGTCCCATAGACTTGTGTACATTTAGGTTCTTAAGATGGTCTCAAACCAGATCCTCTCCTAGAGTGGGCCTAGTGTTTTCATTCTCACAGTCCCTGCGTCTGCCTTCCAAAACTTGGGTGGTGTGGTCAGAGTGTTTGCCAGTGAAGACTGAGGCAAAGAAGTCATTAAGAACCTCAGCCTTCTCCAAATCCAGGGTAGCCAGTTCTTCTGATAGCTTCCGGAGGGGGGCCACACTGTCCCTAGACTGTCTTTTATTCGCTACATACCTACAGAATCCCTTCCTGCTATCTTGAACCTATCTAGAGAAGTTTAATTCTAAGAAGGCCTCAGCTCTCCTAACCTGGTCCCTAGCTTCCCAGACAACATCCCTGTATCCTTCCCAGGCCGCCTGTCCTTGCTTCCACCTTTTATAAGCCTCTTTTTTCCTTTGAATTTTCCTCAGCAGCTCCTTATCCATCCAAGGAGGTGTCCTGGCCCTCCTGCTGCACTTCCTTCTAGTCGGGATGCAACACTCCTGAGCTTGTAGCAGGTGATCCTTGAATATCAATCAACAGTCCTGGGCCCCCCTGCCCTCTAGGGCTATTTCCCATGGAATCTTACTGAGCAGGTTCCTGAAGAGGCCAAAGTCTGCTCTCTTGAAGTCCAGGGCAGTGAGCTTGCTGCACACTCTTCTCACTGTCCTGAGGATCTCGAATTTGACCATCTCATGATCGCTGCAATCAAGGCTGCCCTGGAGCGCCAGATTTCCAACCAGCCCTTCCCTGTTGGTGAGCATGAGGCCAAGCATGGCACCTCTCCTTGTTGGCTCCTGTATATCTTGCAGAAGAAAGCTGTCTTCCACACAATCAAGGAACCTCCTGGATTGCTTGTGCCGGGCCGTGCCGTCTCTCCAACAGATATCAGGGTGGTTGAAGTCCTCCATGAGAACAAGGGCCTCTGAGTGTGAGGCTGTTCCTGTCTGTCTACAGAGTATTTCATCCACAGAGTCCTCTTGATCAGGCGGTCTGTAACAGATTCCCATAATAATGTCTCCCATCGCTGTTCTCCCTTTAACCCTCACCCACAAACTCTCTGTCGATTGCTCACCTGTCCCCAGACAGAGTTCCATACTCTCCAGCCTATCCCTAACATAAATAGCAACTCCCTCTCCCCTCCTACTGGGCCTGTCTTTCCTAAAGAGCCTGTAACCTTCCATTCCAACACACCAGTCATAGGAGCCATCCCACCATGTTTCTGTGATGACTGTGATAACATACCCCCAAAGACGTGCACACATCTCTAATTCCTTTTGTTTGTTCCCTATGCTATGGCTGTTTGTATATGAGCATCTGAACCAAGCTCAAAATGAAGCCGGCTCATTGGCTGGAGCAGCTGGAATATCTCTACATTGCTCAGGGCATTTATTATAGGTGCTGGCCAGTGATTGGTTGTGTTGGGATGGAATGATGCCCCCACCCCCAACACGTTGATTTTAAAGCATCCTTGACCATTCTGGCAAGCCTCCTACCAAGACGGCTCTTCTTCTTCTTTGTCAGTCCAGCTCCACCAGCATCCAGTAGACCTGGCCTACTAAATTGAGTCCCATGTTCTAGATACCCCAACCCCTGACTATGGCACCACCCTTCTAACCATTTATTAGCCTGGCCAATCCTCCCAGCCTTTTTAAGGTCCTACCCTGTACCCTGGAGAATTGATGAAAAGACAATCTGAGCTCCAGAGCCCAAAACCACCTCTTCCAGGGCTCTGTAGTCCTTCTTTATATTCTCCAGGCTACTGCTATCTATATCAGTAGCACCCACATGGATCACTGGAAGTGGGTAATAGCCAGTGGGACCGACTAGAGCAGGCAGCTTCTCTGCAACATCCCTGATTCGAGCCCCTGGTAGGCAACACACCTCCCTTGAGACTGGGTCAGGCCGACAGATGGGTGCCTCTGTTCCTTTCAGAGTCGAGCCACCTACTGCTATGACCCTTCGCTTTTTTCATGGCAGCACCAGTAGCGATATTCTTTGCCCGTGCATCAGCCAGTTGTTCCTGGTGCAAGTGTGTTTCCTCATTAGCCCCCTGCAGAACAGCAAAGCGGTTCTGGGTGGGGATAACAGATTTAGGAGGAAGCCCCTTCCTTTTAATTGTCCTCTTCCTCCTTTTTTCTGTTTTTTTTTTTTGTTGTTCTTTTTTTTTTTTTTTTGTTTTGTTTTGTTTTGTTTTGTTTTGCTACTCTCTCCCTGCTTCCTGAGTTAGGGGCCTCCTTCTTTCCTCCACGAGCTACAGGGGACGCTTTGAGCCCCTGCACAGTCTGGTTCTTGAGCAAGCAGCGCTGCTTCCTCTCAGCATCCCTGACATTTTCCTGCCTATTAACAACATCCTGCAGCTCAGCCACCTGCTGCAGGAGGACCTCCACCAGGGAGCACCAAGTGCAGCCCTGCCCATTGTGCACCCTCGCCTCAGGAGAGCAGTGCAGGCACTCTACGCTCCGAGCTCTGCACTGCGGCCTCCCTTCTCATCAGCTCTGTCTGGGTGCCTATGCTGGCCATTGCCGGGGCAGCCAGCACAGAGCTCGCTGGCCAGGCTGTGGCCATAAGGCAACTGCTCACCATCCCGCTCGCCTGCCTGTGCGAACTGCTGTGCAAACTGCCTCAAACCTGCCCTGTTCGTCACACTTCTGGTCACTCGCACTCCCTGGGGCAGTTGGGGCTCATGCTGCTCCTCCTGGTGCCTCCCCCTGTGAGTCAGCTGCTCGCTTCATTCTGGTATGCTTATGCACAGTTGTTATTAGGTTGCAGTAGATTATGTCTCTATTTGGTGTTTTTACCTCTGATGCATCTGAAGAGCCAGAATATAACGTATGATTACATTTTCACTGTCCTCCGGTAAGCTTTACTACATTGGAGACACTTCTGGAAAAAAAAACCAGCAAGAAATAACCTACACTAATTGGGACTTCTTTTTTCTTAACCATGTGAGAACCAAAATATAAGATGCATTCTAGACTGTTACCGGTGCATTTTTCAGTGATTCACCTTTTCCACTGACATCACAATTGTAATCATCATAATCTACATGAAACTTGTTCTGAGGATAAAATAGTTCAGGTAGGAATCTTCCTGTATGCTCAATATTTACTTCCATTACATGCAATGATCTCAAGTCACTGGTGCCTACAGACCTTGTCAGCTATTAGATGCAGGATTTGGTTACTGAAACATACCTGTCTAATTCATTTACAATGCTCTAGGTTTGCCAACATAGGCATGTAGTCTGCCAAACCTTACACAAGACTGATAAGAAACCTTCTTCTTTAAAAGATTAGTCCAGTCACCTAAACAGAGACATCTAATATCATTTCAGATGCATGAGGTTGACAAGATATCACAAAGAACCTGTGAGAGACCAGCATGTGGTGGAGTGGCACCTGGAGACCAAGCAGGGTCTCCTAGCATATCTACAATAGCACAAAGCACCTATTCAGCTTGGGTGCAACTGAAACTAAGATCTCTGCTACCGACAAGACTCTAGATACCTACCATGTCTATAAAAACGAGGTAGAAGGTATATTTAGGTAATCTAAGTCTCTGCTTCCTACCTCATAGTGACTAATAATCCAATGATTTCATTCTGCATGGTTGTTTTCAAATTTCACTTTATAGCCAATAAAGTCTATGACCTTGAACATTTACTATAAAACTATCCTGTTTCTATTAGTTCAATCTTCAAGGTCATGTAATTCTTCCTCTAAGTTCTTTTTAATATTCCTGTGCTTTAACGTGCCTCCTGATTTTTGTAACATGAATAGATTTCAATAGTGATGCATTTTGTGACAAGGTACTTCCTGAAACTCATAACCAACATCAGGGTTAAGTTTTTTGAGGAATTTCACTAATCATACATCCTCATCTAGACAGTTTGCTTTTAAAATGGCATATTTGCTGCATTTACTGTACACCATGTGTGTGCTATGCCCACAGTCAAAATCATTATAAAGCCTTTATAAAATAGAAACAAAAAATTATTGGCCTTTAGATCAGGCAAGGTCAGAATGCTGTTTGAAATTACTTCTGTCTCAGAAGGTTTTATTTAATGTGCAATGATATATATTCCAATAAACATACATTGTTTTTTATTTTCCATTTGAACCCAATGTACTTTGTTTTCCTTCAACATGTATTCACAAAATTGAGGTTGGACTCAGAAATAATAATCACTAAAATCGCTTCAAAGCATGCCTTTAAATATGGGCACTGCATTTCTTAGTATTCTTAATGGTTTCATCCCCATGTTAATAGAGTAATTAAAAATCCACTTAAATGACCTGAGATTTCATTGCCTAATTGTAGGCTGGAGATTATCTTGTCCCATCCTACTTTGTGAACATTAAACTCTATATGAAGAGTAAGCAAAATTCAAAGTAATCTCCATTTACACATTCTTATTAACAGGCTGCATTTTTCTCCATACTCACTATCACATGAAATAGAAAAACGTAGCTTAATATCTTAGGTCATATCTAAATTCACAACAAGAGCCCTACTTAATAAGGATATCTTTTTTCTTTCTCACATTAATTTAATTAGTTTAGCTACAGCAAATGGAGGTCATTCTGATATCTTCCATTTTGTCTCTGTTCTTTCCAACCTCAGTACCATTTGGAACCATGACCAAATAAAAATATTGTAATTTGTGTTGAGGCATATAGCAAAGCAATTGAAATTAATGGAAACGCGGGACAATTTTCTCTTTTCCTCTTCTTGAAATATTTTTAGGATAACTCAGAAAGTTTATTCCTATGTAAGAATAAGTAACAAGAAAATACTCTAGCTAGCTCTACCACCTCTGAAGCCAGTTTATAGATACTGTCCTTTAAGCTGCTTTGTTCTCTTTCAATTAGTATTACTCACTGAGGAAAAGGGTTTTGTAACAGGCAGGCTGAGGCTTTAGTGGATTTCCCACCACTTTAATATCGTTGCTAAATTATTCTACTGTGGATTTCTTTTTCCTATTTCTTTTTTCTTTGTTTCCCCCCCCCACCCTTTGTTTTTATTTTCCCTTTTTGATTCCTACTTCCTCTTTGTAAAATATAATGAGAATGGTGAATCTACATTCTCAGTGTGATTATGCTAGACACCTACTTTCACACATAAAAATTGAAATAATTATCTAAGTACAGATTTTTATATATATGTTATAGCTGCTTCCACTTAATAGGGCTTACCTGGAAAGATTTATACCACCTATTTACTGGAAAATAAAACAATATATGTCCCACACTGGGATAACAGAGATCCACAGAGAGCATTATTTGAGTTGAACCCCACTAAAGTTAAGATCATTTTTCACTCCACTCAGTCTGAGGAAAAAGTCAAAGCGTAAAAGAAATAAAAAATAAATAGCAATTTCCTTTTTTTTTTTCTCCCAAGTTATTGCTGGAGGAGGTTTTTTGGGAGGGGTGGGTTTTTTTCTTTAATATTTCCCAACAGTTACATGTCTTCTAAAATACAATATAACTTTGCAATCACTTTGATTTACACATATTATTAGCTACAGAACTGTTTTAGAGTCTTTTTTTCCTAGCAAGTGGGCAGAAATATAGATATACAAAGTGGACTGTGAAAAATGGAGAAAGATATAAAATCAGAATTTACAGGATCTGCTTTTAATCTAGATTTTCCAACTGAACCAGTTTGGGTTGACTAAGTACAGGATAATGAAAAGATCAAGATAAATTAAAAGCAAGTTAATGTCATCCGATAGTCACTACTACTACAGTGTCACAGTTGAAAAATAAGTTTATGACAATTCCCACCTAGAAAATGTCATTACTGTATTGTTTGCTAGCTCCATTCCTGGAGTAAAAACTTAGGTTTGTTTTTTTGAAGCATTATGCATTGACACATTGAAACCAAATCTATTCTAGTGGTTCAAGGATATCAATATAAGCCTTTTCAGTACTCAAACTTAACAAGCATGTTCAGCTGAGAAAAGTCCTGTTTCTATTTCTCACTCTTTTAGAATTTACTTATTTTTAATTAGGAACATACTCCTGAAAACTAACTTCTGTAAAAGCTTTACACTTGAGCACACAAGTCTTAAAGTAATGAACAATTTCACTCACCTAAACAATTTCTGTAGCTATATGGCTTCTCCCTTATTATTTTACTGTTAGCTCTCCTGCAAAAAAAAGTTTTTCTATGGTAACTTACACTTTTGGGAAAGGAATGGATGCAACTAAAACATAGTATTTTAATTAGTTTACTTTGAATTGTAACATGGCTGTCTAAATTGATTTGAGATAGCATGGAAAAACATCAGGACCAGGAGAAACAGCAACCTCATTTAATGCTCGATTAATAAGAAGCACTGATTTAAAGTTCCACTGCAGCTTCTGTCATGGTGCCTCTTACACCCATGCCTGAAGAACAGTTTAATTTTAAAACAAATCTAGTTACAACAATGAAAACTCTTTAGTGAAAATGTTCTTAAACAAGTTTCAACTTTGCTGCAAGGCTTAAATTTCAGTCTCTAAGCTAAGTAACAAGATCTGATCCTTGTCTATAGGCAGAAATCTACTTTTTAACAAGTGTTCTTTTATTTGTGCCTTGCAGGTTGGTAAAATGGGATTTAATCTCTCTCTGATGAAATAGTGATGGATTAAACCTATGTCTTTAGCTTCTAAATTAGTTCAAAGTTTTGTTTCTTGAACTGTGTTTTCTGTGCAGAAGAAAACTGTCTCTGTAATAGACAGACAATATTCTGCAAATACTGCATAAATGGAAGAGTCCTTCCACATTTAAGGGGACTCAAAACTGCAGAAGTATTCTGACTTATGTCTAATTTTAAATATCCTCCTGTATTGTAGTTATTCACGTTTCATACATATCCAGCCATTAAACACACTTGCTGAAAGCAGTGCTTTCCAAATGAGATAACCTTAAGGTGTAAACCAATGTACTGCCAGAGAAATCATAACAGTATCTTTCACAGTAGTAAAAATCCACGTGGTGCTAGGGATACAAAAAGTAATCACAGGGCTCCCATTTCAGAGATGACTCTCTAAGCATCATCTTCCAACTCTACAAATTCTCAGTTCGTGTCATTTTGTGCCTTTCAGCGCACAGCTAGGTGTTTGTGCCCACCATGCCAAGAATGATGAAAACTTAGGTCAATATAATGGAAAGCAATACTCTAGCAACATTTTTTTATCATTATCTTAATATAACTGATGTCTGAGTTTGAGTATTTTGTGTAATTCTATCAAACATAAAGTCAACATCTCTATCAACTTTTTCATTCCACTACATATGGGGGTGGCAAAGGGATCAATGCACCTAATAGAGCTTGAAATGAATCTTTTTGGTTTAATTCCATGTTTTTGTACTAAAATCCACAATGCACACTGATGAAATAAAGACATAACAACTTCCTATTATGGTAATAGGATTTGTTAGTTGTCACTGAATCAACTCAGGAAGATGAGAGTAAGCTGCTAAAAAGTGTGACAGGTTACAGGACTGCTTTGTTTACTCTTCCCCAAATCTTGTCTTCTTCTCCAGAGTTATAGGGTTAGGAAAGAATGAGAGAGCAAAAAAGGTACATGACAAATGTTACAAGCGAAAAATTTGTTCTTAAATTGCAGTACAAATATGTTATATGGCAAGTCATACTAAACAGCCTGTTGGGCAATCAAAGTAGAACAGAAGACTACATATTTATTGTTTATGAATGCACAGTCACAGCATAAGCTTTTCAAAGACTGAGGGTGCTCAGGTGAGCCAGTGCTAGGAAGCCCAGATGATGCAGGCAGGCTGCATAGATCTGGAAATAAATTAGGAAAGCTAGTACACCTGCCTGTCACAGGATGAAGACCCATGGCCAGACTTCAAAAGTGATGGAAAGGGAAGATTTTAGTTTTCACTGAAGAATTTTCAAGAATTTCTTTCAACCAAAGAAACCACTGAAGAATGCCGGACTGAAAGGAATTACTGTGAGGAAAGACTGTCTTGCTGAGAATAAAGGGAGTGGATTTTTTTCTCAATACCTAGTCTTCCTCACCCAGAAGTTCCAGGTTTTCCCTGTTTACAGTAAGATCTTACTCTATTTTACTACTTTGTACTCCACAGAAATTGAAGTTTTGGAGATACTTCGCCTTCAGTGTAATTTAATATGCTAATTTGGAAAGAAAGGGATGAGCACAGACAGAATCCAGCTAAATCAAGACTCTTTGTGATGCGGTATCTTTTTGTGGGCAGTTCTCAGCAACCTAGAATCACATCCTTCAGCTCAATAGCAATTCAAAACTATTTCAGTCATTGAGTATTACAGTATTTAGATACTATTGCATCATATTTCCTCTGTTACTAAAACTGAAAAAATATCTGACAGTTCCTCCCCTCTGTCATACCTTCAGAGTGATTCCCAAATCATGAACCAGCAAAACATTCATTAGGTATAAATGAATAAACCTCAAGAAGAAATGGCATTTGAATGTTTACACTAATGTTTATAAACAAATAATATCATTGTTTGTAAATGCATTTATAAACAAACATAGAATTTTCTCTGTTGATAAATGCAGTGTATTTATCATCATGATCATGATCATGTCATGATCATGACAGTCATTTGACACGCTGAGAGAAAAAAAAATTGCAAAAATGCATTATTCAAGCATTGCTATTTCTTACCAACAGAACACTTGGTTTACTTGCCAGTTAAAAATCTCAGTACTGCATATGCAGACCTTAGAAAACCATATATTTTCAAGTAAATTCTCAAGAAATTCCTTAGAAATTTAAGTATAAGCATATAAGACTCTCTCTCTCTTAACACCCTCTGTCTTCTCCAGGCCTGGGAGAAATGTAACAACCATAGATGCTGGTTTCAGCTGGAACAGCATCCAAAACAAAAAAAAAAGTGCAAATCTCTGTTCAGTACATGACTTCTAATTCTAGACTACATTATGAAAACACACTCACCTCCTGAAATGTTCAGTAAAATACATATTAAAAGATTCTACAAGCGGACAATAGACATTTTCTTACATTTTAAAAATATGGTACTCTTCTTGAAACTGATTTAATATTCTGCATACTAACCGATCTTTAAAACAAATGATTAAAAGGATGCATTCACTGTTTTGCATTCAAACTTAATACAAAGTCATGCATTCAAAATTTACTAGTTTTAACCTTTACAAGCTGAATATTTTATTGACATATGCTTTATAATCAAATTTTTTATGTTTGTAACCAACCTAAACAAAGGAGTTTTCCATCAATATCAGCACCCTTAGAATTCCATTAAAATTCTACGGTAGGAACTGCCAAGGCAACTGCTGATAAGAATCAGTTCGGAAATGGGTTTTTAATATTAATTTCTATTCATCAGAAATTAAATTAGTACCAGGAAATTACACTTCTTTTTTTCAGAGATTTTTTTTTTGGTAAAAAAAGGTTTTTATAAAGTAAAATTGTCCACTAAAATAAATGAAATGGAAATATGTTGTTTCCCATTAAAAAGTGATAATGCAATTAAAATTTTATTTGGAAACAATAATATTTTCAATTTACTAAACCTAAGACTTGGAGCACATACAAAAATTGGTTTTACTTTCTTTTAAAATGTAATTTCCTAACACCTGTATTTTCATAGTACAGATAAGTTCCTTTCTTAAGGAGTTTCAGCTTTCAACTCTCCGTCAATATGCACAATGAATGGTAATCATGAAACTCTGTATCTACCTCTGCTAAATACTTAATATGATCATTAAAAATTGGAAAAAACACCACCATTTTTTTTTGTTTCATTCCCCTGAACTTATTATTTCAAATACAGATTCAAAGTAGAATAACAAATGATTTTATCTTTTTCACACCCACCAGCATATTACTTCTGATTTAAATAAATAAATAAGGGTAGGGAGAGAGGCATTTCATTCACACAGAGAGCTAGCTATTCAAAGCACATGGGTCGTCATTTAGCAGAAATGTTTTGGAGAATAACACTGTAGTCCCAAGGACATAAAGGTAATTGATAAGCTTGCATATGTTTAAATAAGGGAAATTCAATAGAAACTAGGAAATTAAATTTCTACTGAGCAAAGATAACAGTAGGCTTTTTGAATATTAATTTTTACATAGCTGCTATGATTTGGTGTGACTACTACTCCTAGATAACTACTTCTTTCAAGTTGAATCATAATCACTGATCAAAAATCACAGCTTTTATAACTGAAGAGAACCAAGGAACACCTTGCTGGTTTTATATTTCTTGCAAACAATGCAGACTGAATTTAATAGTTGATGAAAGGTGATTAACCACACAAACCTTTTCAGTACATGTAGAAAACAATTTGTTATTTCTTGACACAGGTACAAGGGGCGGGGGGAGATATCTTCTCTGTTTTCTGTGGAGCAAGTAAGTTCCTATCCTAAAGCAGTTTATTGTGCAATGTTAAGATTAATAAAAGTTGCAGAAAAAATGTAATTAAAAGGATACAGGCATACACAAGTTGTAGGGTAGTGGATATATGTTACTCTTGGACACTGAATAGCAATGCTTAACTGCCTGGAAGGTCGTCACTCTCACACTGACCTGTGTGGTACAGTTGAGTTCTCAGGGAGCGGCTTTTTACACAGCAAATCCCCAAAATGCCTAAATGAAACCAGCAACAGCAGCTGTCCACAGGTTGCTGTAATCTAGATTATAAGGTTTAAAAATCAGTTTTGCCAATGAGCAGGTCAACCTTCAGATGTTGTGAACAGGGCTGATTAAGGCAGACTGTCACAACAGTAACAAGCACTGTCTGCTAAACGTGCAACAGGCAAAAGCTGATGTTAATTCTTTAGTTTTCTTTGACTACTGGCTGCACTTCATGCTGAAGGGGACAAATTTTCCCTTGCATTTTCCTTCTTTTTTTTTTCAGTCAGGTTTTAGTACTGTTTCATTATTAAATGGTATGTCTTAAAAAGTAATCGGCACAAGAATAGAGACAGAACAGCTATTATACCAACAGCTTCTGAAACAGCCTTGATCATTTGCTTTTCCAGACTTTCTCCCTTAGCCTTTCACAAAGTGGTGTTAAGCTGGAAATGCAGAAATAACTGATTACATTGAACTCTGCCACCTATATAAGCTTTTAACCCTGGCAGTCAAGAAGACAAAGATAAAAGGTTCATAATTATACTGAATATCTAAGCAACACTGTTATTTTAAATGTACACATTAAATTAATGAAAAAAAGAGTGAAATTGCTAATACATGCTACTTCAAAGTAGAATATGCATTCAGCACATTATTATGGATAGTGGAAGAAGAGTGAGATGACTGCTCTCCACCACCTCAACGGACTTCGATCTTTACACCTAAGCCAAACAATTTAGATCTTCCTCCGTGCCTTACAAGAGCAAGATAGAATTTTTTGTTCATTATATAAAGAAACAACAGTTCGGTTGGTTTTGTTTTTGGTTGGTTGGTTTTAATCTATATATATTTATTGTTAGTAAAGAACCCCCATGCTTATTTTTCTGACAAACAGAATTAATAATGTCCCTTCAGTTCTGGATACTTGGATGCTTACAGAGATAATTTTAAGTTACAGGTTTAATCAAACAGAAATATGCTTACTGAACCCTGAACCAGAGACTGAGGCTAAAAAATTCCATGCTCAAGACAGTTTTTCAATACTTGTTCCTTGCCTTCTTCCATTTTCCAGGTCTTCTTGAAGTCTTTTGTAAGTTAAAGCAACAATTAGCAAATAAAAAAAAGGTGTGTATTAAAGAACAAAGGCTGATCCCAGATGCTAGGTCTCCAAAGAAATGGAAACATTGGCAAAAGGGAAGAAAAAAGGTGTTCTCAATTCTTCTAAATATGCTCCAATCTACTCACTATTTTTTCCATATAGAGGCATGAAAATAGCACACTTTAGTGCAAACCATATTGCAACCCACCATTCTTTAGCACTGTTGTAAATCTGGTTACTGTGGATGCAGACTACACTAATCAACTTTTAAACACATTAGAAACTGGAAGTTAAAAAGATTATATATAATCTTTTAACTAGGATTTTAAATAAAATGATTACCAGGTAATTAAAAAAAATAAGATACTACCTTATTTACTCGGAGAAAAAAACTGTGTGCAACAATTGACACAACAGTTGCCCAGCATGTTAGAACTCTGCATGCACCACTGAAAAAATTTCTGGTGTTTTTCTGTTATGTCTGCTCTCCATGACATGATGATATACAATAAAAGCCAGAGCACTGAAATGGAAATCAATGGAGATCCAAACACCATGGTATCTCCTGTATTTATTTTTGCCATTAAATAAATAGCAGGTTGAAGGAGGTGATCGTGCCCCTCTACTCTGCTCTAGTGAGACCTCACTTGGAGTATTGTGTGCAGTTCTGGTGTCCTCAACATCAAAAGGACATGGAACTGTTGGAACAAGTCCAGAGGAGGGCCACGAGGATGATCAGGGGACTGGAGCACCTCATGTATAAAGACAAGCTGAGAAGGCTGCATGGAGACCTCAGAGCAGCCTTCCAGTATCTGAAGAGGGGCTATAAGGATGCTGGGGAGGGACTCTTCATGAGGGACTGTAGCGAGAGGACAAGGGGTAACAGGTTCAAACTTAAACAGGGGAAGTTTAGACTTGATATAAGGAGGAAGTTCTCTACTGTTAGGGTGGTGAAGCACTGGAATGGTTTGCCCAGGGAAGTTGTGAATGCTCCATCGCTGCTGGTGTTCAGGGCCGGGTTGGACAGAGCCTTGGGTGACATGGTTTAGTGTGAGGTGTCCCTGCCCATGGCAGGGGGGTTGGAACTAGATGATCTTAAGGTCCTTTCCAACCCTAACTATTCTGTGATTATATGATTCTAATGCAACAAAGTGTACAAGAGGCAAGAAAAAAATCCATTACCTTATTTATTCAGTAAGGGGTAAGTAACACTCTAATGCATCAATGATTTTTTTTTTTTGTGACTTAATTTGATTTTAAATATATGTGATAAAATTAACTATTTTGTCAAATTAAGATATATATAGTATATTAAAACAAAACTATAGTTTTGCCAATAGCTTTACAGATTTGTGTAATTTTATGAGAGTTTTTTATTTTCAGACAAAAAAAGTCTGCCTCCTTTAAAGCTGTCTGTTTCGTTATTTCCTTTTCTTACCAAGGCTCAAATTCAGTGAGTTGAATAATGATAAAGCAGATATAAGGGCCTGATCCCATTCTTGCAGTCAGTGAAAGTTCTAGTCTAAGTCAATAAAAAGAGAGAAATATTTTTAAGAACCAGATGAGTCATAAAATGTGCAGGATGAATGGTCTAGCTCCTGCTTGAAAAGGAACAAAAGGGGAAAAATAACAATTTTTTTATTAGTCCATCCAAAGGCCCTCTACAACATAGGAAAATTCTCAATCCAGTCAAGGTCTTAAAAAATCACATGCAGATATGCCACTACAATGTAAGTGGATGCTTTTGTGGAATGTTTTTTATTTACATTTTTATTGGCTGCATTTTAAATAAAACACAAATACCTTTTCTTTAAAGAAAAAATCCTATCAGACTTTGCATTGAAATGGGTTGACCAGAGAGCTTGTGTGGTCTTCATCCTGGGGCATTTTCAAGATGCACCTGGACCCTCAGAAACCTTGTCTGACACATAGTTAACCCTGCTTTGAGCAGGAGGCTGGACTAAAGACCTCTGGCTGTTTCTTCCTCCCTGAATTATTCTACGAGATGATTTTTTCACATCTTAAATATTTAAAATGATTGCTACTTAATTATAAGTCATTAATTGATTTTTTTTCTGTTTTTAAATAGGTAGAAAGTACTCATTTGGGTTTCAGACCTACCTTTCAATAAATTCAGCTCAGGAAAAATAATATATAGCATTATCAGTGACTTCTTTTGTTTGTTTGTTTGTTTGTTTTTTAAGAAATCCAATTTTGAAGAAAAATGTTTTTACTGTGTTATTTCCAGTATAAAATTTGTCAAATATTGGACAATATCAACGTCATCAGAAGTGCTTTTTCTAGCAAAAAAGTATTTCTGACACAAATTCTTGGCTATAGTTTCTCTCTTGCCTGCCTGTGATGAGTATAAGGGGGCATAATTGGGTCATGACTTCTGAAAAGTTGAAAAGATAAGGGAAAGAAGATACTACTGCAGATTTTCTTGATCCAACTAACCTCCACAGGGGAAGCATGTACTCATGTATAGATTCACCCTCTGCAACTGTGAAGACTAGACAACCCTGAATTAAATCTTTACAAATGTAATAAACAGGAGAGATATTCTAAATGTATACTATAGAAAAAAACACACAAAAGGTTATACAAATCTTAGACTGGACCATATAAGCAACTAGGCAGAAAAAAGAGTAACTTCATGAAAATCTACTCACAACAAAGAGAGAGAGAGAGTCCGAAAAGCAATTCCCAGACTTAGCATTATGTTTAGCTCCAACCAAAAAAAAAAAAACAAACCTCAGCAATGCAAATTTAAATAAAAGTTAAAAAGACAAAATGCCAAAACCATGTGCAAGAGGTAAGAAATGATCATTGAAAAACCCAGCAACAATGTGCACTTAATACCCACAATTCCAGCTCAACAGACATAGGAAGACAGGGCTTCAGGTCACCTAACGCAGGGAACAGTATTCACTTTTTATGTAATTTGTAAAAATTCTGGTAGACATTGCATAGGCACTTGGGATAGAAAAAAATCATCCTGTATTTAAATATGTTTAAGAGAATATTTAGTCTGTTCTCATAGCTCATATAATCAAAATGTTAGACTAGAAAACCCGAAGGGTAACATATAATTGTCATTTCTTGCTGAAAATAGTACAGCGAATGAATCAGCTCAAGGTCTGAGTGATTTTATTCTCCCCAGGGTAAATGAAGCTGTGTTCACACATTAAGGGAAACTTACAGGTCCTTCATCTGTCTTTTCAAGTTTTCTATGTCTCAGATACAAAATTCATAATGAACACAAAGTGGAAACAAATATCCTTTTGATTAGCTATTTTCCTGAATGGATGCATCCTTACTAATCATGTAATCATTGACTAAATTAAATAAAAGCTACCATGTGAAGAGATTATATAAATACCTTAAAAGAGATCTTTTATAAAAAAAAAACACACACAAAAAAAAAAAACCACTACAAAGCAAAAGCAAAACGAAAACAAATTACAATTACTGTCTAATTTTTGAAGTTTCCTTTTAGTTTCTTCTTCTATAACATAATGAACTTGTGCAATAAAAGTTGTAACATCTGTAATCAACAGCAACACACACACACACATGTGAGAGGCCTATATTAAAGGAAAAAAAAAGTTGCAGAACGCTAATGAAAGGCTGTTTATTTTAGAGCATTCACACAAAACCTTGAGAAGCCATTAGCATTAGACAGGTATTTGAGTTATAGAACCAATCTGAACTTTTCAGGGATTTGCTGGAATTTACTGGCACTCCAAGTGACATTTATATTGTTAAATGAAAAGCTAAATGCCTGAAGCTGCCAATGAAGTAGTTATGAGGACTACTGATCACAGAATACTATAAATTACTTGACCATAGCTAAGCTCCAAAATTCAAGATCTCCTGATGTTCACACTAAAACCCTATTGTCTCTACAGTCAATACACAGAAACTCTTCACTGAAAATACCTTTATCCAACTAATCCTAAAACTAATTTCTTCAGTGTTATTTAATCTGCAATGACTCTTCTTCTGCAAAGCCTTAATGAGAAAATCACCAATGCAACGAATAGAAACCATTAGTCTGCAAGTCTATGATCTCAACTTTATGAGATTATGTTCTATAATCTTAATAATTTTAGGTTCAGTTATAAATTGCGTATGTTTATATTTTACATTGTATTTCTTACAATTAGTATACTTGATACATTTATTTTAATTAACTTGTTAAGCTTTGTAAATTAACAATCTTTAGCATTAGAAGCTAAGCATACTATTTTTAAAGGCTATAATGCTCAAGTCCACAAGGACGATTACTGCACATCTTACATACATCTGTGTTAGTGCAGGACAACTTTCAGCATCCCCATGGCTTGTTATCAGCTGGCAGGGGACTCATTCAGAATCATAGAATCATAGAATAGTTAGGGTTGGAAAGGACCTTAAGATCATCTAGTTCCAACCCCCCTGCCAGGGGCAGGGACACACCTCCCAGTAAACCATGACAAACAAGGCTATGTCCAACCCAGTCTTGAACACCGCCAGCGATGGAGCAAGCGATGGAGCATTCACAACTTCTCTGGGCAACCCATTCCAGTGACTCACCACCCTCACAGTAAAGAATTTCTTCCTCATATCCAATCTAAACTTCCCCTGTTTAAGTTGGAACCCATTACCCCTTGTCCTATCACTACAGTCCCTAATGAAGAGTCCTTCCCTAGCATGCCTATAGTCCCCCTTCAGATACTGGAAGGCTTCTCTGAGGTCTCCCCGCAGCCTTCTCTTCTCCAGGCTGAACAGCCCCAACCTTCTCAGCCAACATTCTTACAGGAGGTGCTCCAATCCCGTGATCATCCTCGTGGCCCTCCTCTGCACTTGTTCCAGCAGTTCCATGTCCTTTTTATGTTGAGGACACCAGAACTGCACACAATACCCCAAGTGAGGTCTCACAAGAGCAGAGTAGAGGGGCAGGATCACCTCCTTTGACCTGCTGGTCACACCCCTTTTGATGCAGCCCAGGATATGGTTGGCTTTCTGGGCTGCAAGCGCACACTGCCAGCTCATGTTCATTTTTTCATCAACCAACACCTCCAAGTCCTTCTCCACAGGGCTACTCTGAATCTCTTCTCTGTCCAACCTGGAGCTGTGCCTGGGATTGCTCCAACCCAGGTGTGGGACCTTGCACTTGGCATGGTTAAACTTCATCAGGTTGGCATCAGCCCACCTCACAAGCATGTCAAGGTCCCTCTGGATGGCATTCCTTCCCTCCAGCATATCAACTGAACCACACAGCTTGGTGTCATTGGCAAACTTTCTGAGGGCGCACTCAATCCCACTGTCCATGTCACCGACAAAGATGTTGAACGAGACAGGTCCCAACACCCATCCCTGAGGGACACCACTCGTTACAGGTCTCCAGCTGGACATTGAGCCATTGACCAAAACTCTTTGCGTGAGGCCATCCAGCCAGTTCTTTATCCACTGAGTGGTCCACCTATCAAATTGACGTCTCTCCAACTTAGAGACAAGGATGTCATGTGAGACCGTGTCAAACGCTTTGCACAAGTCCACGTAGATGACATCAACTCCTCTACCCCTGTCCATCAGTTCCATAGCCCCATCAAAGGAGGCCACCAGATTGGTCAGGCAGGACTTCCCCATAGTGAAGCCATGCTGGCTGTCACCAACCACCTTGTTTTTCATGTGCCTCAGCATGCCTTTCAGGAGAACCCACTCCAAGATTTTGCCAGGCACAGAGGTGAGGCTGACTGGTCTGTAGTTCCCTGGCTCATCCATTTTCCCCTTCTTGAAAATGGGGGTTATATTTCCCTTTTTCCAGTTGTCAGGAACTTCACCTGATTGCCATGATTTTTCAAATATGATGGACAGTGGCTTAGCAACTTCATTTGCCAGCTCCTTCAGGACCCGCGGATGGATTTCATCAGGTCCCATGGACTTGTGTACGTTCAGGTTGCTGCATGCCAGCATGTAACAAAGGGAACTCAGAAGTTTCCCTCTTCGACAACGCAGCATTATTTTTAAAGGAACTTCAACTGAAAGTATATTAGGTCAATACCACTACCTCTAAAATGGAAGCCATGCCTGAATTAATGATATTAAAATAAGAGGAAAACTAATTATGATTTACATTCAATTGCACAAGCCTGGAATCAAAACCTCTTAAAGTAAATATTCACAACAGCAATACAGACAATATTGGTGCCTTGTCTAATCTGTCCATTATCCCTCTTAAACGTAAGTCAGTTCAGGAACAGAAATTCCTCTCACATTTTGCATCATTACATATTAAGAAGTTTTTTTTCCCTAAGGTTGTTTTTTTTATTTAACTACAGCTCAAAAAACCCGAAGTGATTGCATTTGTTGTGGGACTAGAGTTCGGGGTTTGAAAATTATATTCAAACAGATATAATGGAAATATAATCCACCTTAACAGCTACATATTTATTTGTGTACATACACTGGCAGGCTAACACTATTTCTTTCCTAGATCATGTTTTGGTTTCTATTTTCTTTATTATTATTGCAAAATAATTCACTGCCATGAAAATCTGATACATTTTTCTGCTCCCAGAGCATGAAAGAAAACTTTTTTTTTTGGTTGTTATTGTAGAAGAACCCAAAAGTACCACAGTTTTACATCAGCTATTTTTATCAGATATTTTTTATCAATTATATCTCACACTTTCATTTTCTGTGTTTCTTCATTTCCTCAAGGTCTCAAAATGGTAATTCCACACTAATGGAAGCATGCCTGCCCTTGTATTATTTCCAGGAAGAACAAGGCTTCTCAAGTGGATATCTGCTGCATGCAATTTCAAACCCACAGTTCAGAAAGTTCAGAGGTTGGAATAATAGAACTCTACAATCAAAGCCAGAAGTTTAGCCAGGCATGGGCAATCAGACTCAGTAAAGATTATGGCCTGAAAGTTTGTCTATTTCTTCGCAATTTAAAATCTAATCTAACAAAAATTACTGTCTCTTCCTAAAAAGAAAAATAAATCATCATGTGCTGAGCTGATGCTATGGTTTCAGCAATGGAAGCTATCCTGTCTACATTACTGAATGAGACCTTAATCACTTAATTCACTTCCACCAGAAAAAAGAAAAAGACAGTCTTCAACCCACAACATCTGGATTGAGGGTTTTTTTTCCAGGTTTTCCAAATTGCTAGTACATTAAGATGAAATACAGTACTTGCCATGCTGGAATTGCAAAGAAAAAACAAAATAAATGTTTTTCCTTTGTCGCAGAAGATGAAAAAGAAATACAGCTGATGAGGCAATCAGAACTAACAACGAAACTTCTGCACATATTTGCAACCAGCTAACTGGTCTTATCAAGGAATAATACCGAAAATAAAGAAGAGACAAAATTCATTATCAGAGTGATAATGAAAACTGTCTATAATCTCATGTATTACTGACAGGTTAAACATTTTTCACATAACAGGGTATTCACATAGCCAAGTTAGCTCAATCTTTTTTGTTCTTTAAAAAAGGCACATCCATTCACTAAACAATAATCACAGAATCATAGAATCACAGAATAGTTAGGGTTGGAAAGGACCTGAAGATCATCTAGTTCCAACCCCCCTGCCAGGGGCAGGGACACACCTCCCAGTAAACCATGACAAACAAGGCTATGTCCAACCCAGCCTTGAACACCGCCAGCGATGGAGCATTCACAACTTCTCTGGGCAACCCATTCCAGTGACTCACCACCCTTACAGTAAAGAATTCCTTCCTCATATCCAATCTAAACTTCCCCTGTTTAAGTTGGAACTCATTACCCCTTGTCCTCTCACTACAGTCCCTAATGAGGAGTCCCTCCTCAGCATCCTTACAAGCCCCCTTCAGATACTAGAAGGCTGCTCTGAGGTCTCCACGCAGCCTTCTCTTCTCCAGGCTGAACAGCCCCAACTTTCTCAGCCTATCTTCATACAGGAGGTGCTCCAGTCCCCTGATCATCCTCGTGGCCCTCCTCTGGACTTGTTCCAACAGTTCCATGTCTTTTTTATGTTGAGGACACCAGAACTACACACAGTACTACAAGCAAGGTCTTACGAGAGCAGAGTAGAGGGGCAGGAGCACCTCCTTCAACCTACTGGTCATGCTCCTTTTGATGCAGTCCAGGATACGGCTGGCTTTCTGGGCTGCAAGGGCACACTTCTGCTCTTTATTTTACATTTTTGCACACAGAAAACAGTGATCCCCCAACACCTAAAAATACACAAACTGGAGACTTACTGACCTTGTACAAACATAAATTGCTTACCTTGCAAACATCCTATCTTTGTTTGCTCTTTCTTTACCATACTGCACAGACTGGACCTCTGTTCTCCCACAGTGCCGGAACTTGCAGTTCCATCCAGCAATGCCAGTGTTGTTCTGTTTTGCTTTCCCCTTATCAATTAGGTGCAGTTCAAGAAAAATGTAACACCCACATAGTATTTGCCCTGCTGATTAAATAATATCCCATGATTAACAAATTGCTCAGGTTTCTAGATAAATCAGAAGAAAACCACAGGTAAAGCTGTTTGTGCTTTCTTTCTCTGCAGGGAACCTAAACAAAAACACCTGCAACAAGAACAACAGATTTTATTGACCCAGTCTGACACAACAAGAGTAATGTCAGCTCTAACAGACAATTTCCCAACTCACTGTATTTAAAATTCAACAGAAACTTAAAAAAAAAAAACAAAAACTATTTTCTGGAAAAAATAAATACACAAAAATAAAGCATATTAAAGAATCAAAATGAGATTTCTTCCCATCAACTCTGGCTAGGTGAGGAAGGCATTTGATACCTCAGCCCTTTCCACGTGCTCTCTCAGCAGGTTCCCTGCCCCATGCACCAGTAGGTCCATGGCTTTCCCTGGTCTTTCTTCCATTGTACTTCTACAAGCCTTTCTTGTTGCTTTTATTATCCCTCCACAGACTCAAATTCAGGTGGGCTTTGCCTTTCCTAAGCCCACACCTGCATGCTCAGCTGGCATCTCTACACCCCTCCTGGATCCCCTGACCCTGTTTCCACCTCTTGTATTCTTTCTTTTCCTGTTTATAAGTTTTGTCAAGAGCATCTTGTTCATCCATGCAGGCCTCCTGGCACATTTTCTTGAGCTTCTGCTCATCAGGGTAGCCTGAATAGGGTTAGGGTTTCTTTGAAAATCAGTCAGCTATCCTGAAATCATATCATCTCCAGGACCTCATTCCATAGCACAGCAAACCAAAATCTGCTCTTTCAAAGTTCAGGTTTGAGATCTTGCTATATATCCTACTGTCTCCTCCAAGTATTCTGAAATCCATCATCTTGCATTTGCTGTAGTTAAGACAGCCCCTGACTTTCATAACCCTGACTAGCTCCTTGTAAAGCGTGAATTTCAGCAGAGCATCCATCCCCCTTTATCAGCCCCTCAGACATCTGTACACAAACAATGAAGTTTATTGCTGCTTCTTTCTTGCAAATGGAGTGCATGATTCTTAAATATAAACCAAATTCAGCTGCAGAAAATTCTTTAGCTAAAACCAGACAGGGGCTGGGAGAGCAGAGAGGGTACGTTTCCCATATTTTTGTCTTTTCCTACCCTTCCCTAAGCATCCATTCATACCTAATGGGATAAACAAGACTCTTGCTCTAACCAGTATGAGGAATTTTTATGTTCTTATGTTTTTTCAAAGCTGAAAGTTCCAGAATTGCAGAGATTTCTTCACATCCCATTTATGTCTGTAAAAAACTGAGGAATGCTCAAAAGCTTCTGAAATTGAATCAGTGTCCTCTGGGATTCCTCAAAGTATAAAAGAGGCAGCAAGGCAGTGCATTGTCCATTACTGAACTAATTTCTTCTCTGAAACGCCAGGAATTTTCCCCCCTCTACCACCTCCAAACACCATGAATCCTAAATGAGTATTGTTCCTTCCCGTATTTATGGATAACCCAAGCTGAAGACTATTCAGACCAAAATTATATTGAAAAATATTTTCTGGCTTTCTAATTTAAACATAACAGCTTTCAGGACAACTTTAAAAGATAATTTATAAGACATTAAAATGTGCTAAGTCTCAGGAATAACTAAGAATGGAAACAAGTAAGAAATTGAAAATGTTAGGGCTTTTTAATATTTTTGAAAGCAATATCATTTGATTTAAAGAATAGAACTAAAAAACCCCAAACTGGTGCATTTTCAGTAACAACCCTTTGAAAGTATTAGGACTGCAGTAAATTACTAAGGAGGCTCTGGCCTGAGGTTGGGCAAAATAAACAGGACAAGAGAAAGTATGGGACATGATACAAAATACTGGTGGACCAAACTTAAGGCTCAGACTGTGAAGGATGGCTGGATTTCAAAGGCAGTTAACAGACAGTTCTGGGTGAAGCAGCTGGACTTAAGAGACATCTGAGGGGAGACCAGAGGACCTTTTTCAAAGTATGGTCTTCTAAGGCCAGCAGTACATAGGCAACCACATCAGCTCTATCATGTGAAGCCAAGACTACCTCTGTACAGGAAAAAAACCTGCAAACATAAACATGGATATAGCAAAACTTGGACCAGTGGTGAAAAAGTAATTGTTATCAGGTTATTTACGTCAGAGAAGATAGGGGTGAAAAGAGGTGGGGGGACATCTGCCAAGCAGCGTTGTACTTGACCACTGCACCCAGAATCGGAGCAATGGACTAAACCTGGTACGCTGTGTGTGTCACATGGGTAGGTCTACTTCTGTGGTCTGAGGAGGTAAGGTGGAGAGAAAAGGAGGCAGCGTGTTTTCCCTGGTTTACAAGAGAAGGACAGATCAAGCATCCTGGTCTCACCCTGTTGGTACCCATTTCAGCCTGATGGTGCTGTATCTACCGACTGCTTTCAAACACAGAGTACTAAATTCATTAAAAGTGAAAGGAATAAATGCATATATCAAAAAAATTGTTTCAGTTGGGTTTGGGGTTTGGATTGTGTGAGATTCTCACATGTCAACTGCCCTATTTTCAGTGAAATTATTTCTTAATGGATAAACGTAACTATAACACAGATTTTTAAATGTCTCTGTCTCAATGAACTGAGAATGGCCACAGTGTAAGTGTAGCGTCAAATATGTGAGTCACCTATCCCAAAATGCTTTTACAGTCAATGGAGAACAGGATATTTTTGATTATGACTCATATGATTTATTTTGATATCTACAGTAGGCAAGGTGAATCACAACTAGGCATTTTCAGTTTCTCTTTGTTACCTATAAAAGAAACCTGAAGAGATTACCTCAGCAGTAGACCTTTACTACACTTCAGTTGTCTATGTTTGGATAGATGAATCACACCCTAAGTGTCCTTACTTCTCAGAAAAATACCTCAAATGAACCAGTTTCACAAATAACTGAGTTATGTCAGAGATCCCTGTTTACTCTTCTCAATCCCTTTATATCCCACATTTTCCCACAACCCTGTCAAACAACTTTTTTTTTTTTTTTTTGAATTCAAGTGCTTCAGCTCGAAATGGGTGAAAATTTCAAAAAAAATAGTAATTTACAGATAAATCCCCATTGTTTCTCTTTCTTTTAATGAAGAGGACCTAAATCTATTTACTTTAGCCATCAAAAACGTTAGTGTGCCTCAGGAACATAGAGATAATCACACACGTAGGCCAGTGATGATTGTAAAAATTAATATCCAAAACCTCAAAACTCCTGAACCATTTTTAATACAGATATATTTATCTCTAAACAAAGCAATAATGACCACACAACGTAGAACTAGATTTACAAATGAATTTACAACCCTATGATTAGACATAGGGTCATACAGAGATATGGAAAAGCACCTAGGAAATTAGGAGCCGATCACCAATGGAGGTCCCTGTCTGCCTGCCTCAAGAATCCTATCCACAACCTGCACTGTGCAGTTCCTAAACAAATTTATATTTCTGACCATAATATCAGTGAATCTGAACCTGTAGGACAACCCTCAAATGTGGAGACAAAATGTCTCAGTTACTGTTCTCCAGAACAAAGCTTTTGTCCATGTGACCCGAAGTCATAGAGAGGGACCTATGGTAACTCAGGCTATGAACAAAAAAACACAGGAGAAGGTAGTCATAATTCATTTTTTTTCCATCTTCCAATGCATACCACTTCAGTAGTTTCATTAGCATCATCTTGATAATGAATAACCTATGCAATTCTTGTTCCACAAGATACTGCTCTCTCAGTTGTGCATTATACTCCACTGGCTTGTGTACATGCATGCCTGCACACACACATTGTTTGCATAATTAGAGTTTATATTCTGGTTAGATACAGGATTGGTATAAACTGAAAAGCTAAATCTAATTAGGAAACAGAAATTAAGTATTCTTCCTCCTAAGTCCCTTGACAAGTCTGATTTATTCTAAGAACATGATACACTACGGACTGCGTTGCCATCACTTATCATTTCTATTAATTGAATGTTGGTCAAGCCTACGTTTAGCAAAAGATTACAGTAAACACCAGCAGCTGCAACACTCTGCAGTCTCTAATGGAAAGTGAGTTAAGGACTATGGTTATGTAAAGGACTTTAGGGTGTGCTGGGAAGAACACGTATCTGCAATCTAATAATTAAAGTACCCAGGTTTGGGTTTGTCATGGGTTCAGCAGTAGCAGTCATTTTTCTCCTTCTTGGTAGCTGGTGCAGCGCTGTGCTTTTGACTTTTGTCCTGATAACACCGATGTTTTCAGTTACGGCTTAGAATGTTTGGTCTGATCAAGGACTTCCTGAGCCTCATGCTCTGCCAGGGAGGAGGGGAAGCCAGGAGGAAGCAGAGACAGGACACCTGAACCAAACTGACCAAAGAGGTATTCCATGCCACAGCACATCATGCCCAGGATGTAAAAACAGAGAGCAGAGACCCGGAAGGGTGGGGGTTCACTGCTGGGTTGGGTTTGGCATCGGGTGGTGAGTGGTTGTATTCTCTTTCCTTGTATTCACCTTGTCATTATTATTACTGGTGGTAGCAGTAGTGGTTTGTGTTATATCTTAGTTACTAAACTGTTCTTATCTCAACCTGTGGGAGTTGCATTCTTTCAGTTCTCCTTCCCATCCCTCCAGGAGCAGGGGAAAGAAAGAAGAAGGAGTGAGTGAGCAAACTGCGTGAGTTACGGCTTAAACCATGACAGGGTTCTAGTTCCTATCTCAGGTATTTTTTGATACATCCACTGAAGGTTTAATATATAATTAACCAGTCCTATGAGCAGGGATTGGAAACCTCAGTTTTGGATTCCTTATGTGAATTATAAAACATAAACTAAAGTTGTGTTTTTCCTTTCTTGCATCTTTTATTGCCTGCTGAAATTGGAACACTGCACAGTGGCAAAGCTTTAGCAGAAGTGGAATGTAACTCCACTTTGAATGACCACAGAGAGGCCATATAAACAGGTACCTAGGAAGTAAGTTTCAGTTTTGACAACCTTAAGCAGACAAAGAATCAGAATCTGATTTTCCTGCAGTAGTGGGTGAACCCCCAGCAGCCAACTAAGTTTGACACTACTACTTACTTCCCCCACACCCAGTGGGATGGGGGAAGAGGAAAAGAAGAGTAAGAACAAGAAAACTTGGGGGTAAAGATAAACTTCTTCAGACAATAAATCTTAATGATGCCTGAACTGTCTATGATGTGGCTTTTAGTTCTAGGATTAGCAGGGACTTCCCTCTTCGGTATGCTCCTATGAACCTTGAAGAGAGAAGTGAAATACTGGCTTAGTAGACATGAACCATGAAATCTTTTTCAGTTGCCCCGCAAACGAATAATCTTTAAGTGACATTACAATATTGTTAGAAGGGAACACTTTCTCAACTCGAAATTCAAACTGGCAGGGATTGGCTTCAGCAAACTCAGCTTTAGGATTATTAGGAAAGGTTTGTATGAGCCCAGCTGCAGCAAATGCCCATACTCTGGTCTACTTATTACTTGTTACTACTTCTCACGGAGACATTTTCTTTAAGGTTAGTGACGGATCGAAGATGCAATAGCAACATGTGAATCAAAACTGAAAACACATTTTTTAAAGTGTTTACATATTTTGCTGTATGTGCATCTTCTCAGGTCACAGGAATGTTCACTAATAGATGCCTCCATTTACAGACATTTCTTTCGCATAATTTCATTTACCCAGAGTATGATATGTTTTTACTGTACATACTAAACTCAGTAAGTGAAGAAACACATATCCACAAAGCAATTTTTTTAAGAATAAGTGATAGGGACAGTTTATTGTCTGCCCATGAACTACAAAGAGAATGTTTGCTTTGGTTTGCTTCACCACAGCCTTTCATGATATCCCACAGAAACTGATCAGGACATCATTAAGGATACATATTAATTGCTATTCAAGATTCCTGTTCAAGCAGGCACACATACAAAAGTATACACCTAGTTAAATTAAATTATACATTCTTTATGCCCCATAAACATACTTCCTGCAGCTGAGAAATCTCTACTTATTTCAAAATTTGGAAAAAATAGTCTAAATTCTCTACACCATTCCCAACTACTCTTCAATGCAGTTGATAAAAAGCAAAATACCACAAATCTGACCAAAGTTAATGTACAGTCTTCTATGAAGAAGACAGTCTTCTATGAAATTAACAATACTTAGCAAACATGTATCAAAAAAAAAAGTTCCATTTTAGGGTTCAGTTTTAATATTTGTAACAGCTTCTTAGATTTGCATTTTTATTAAAAATCTATCCTTTATATTTGAGCCTAAATACACTTAATCCTAGTCTAAAACTTCATTAACTTACAATGAGGGATATCAGCTGAATTTTCTACTAGATCTACAGAATAAAAATCTAGAATCATCAGCTTCACCTAAAACTCCACTCTGCCAGCATCCTGTTATCTCACAGTATACTGCCCTCCAGAACACAAACACATTGTGAAAAGTGAAAATTTCTATCTACCTGCTCTGCTCCCTAAGGAGTAAGGGCAAAGTTCTTCAGTGAGGAATTTCACTATATTCACCAAACCAAAGCTTTTACTAACAAACCATATGCCAGCTGGGGGATGACAGACAGGCACTGAGGGTACAGACATACAGAAACAGTAAAGGTGAGGACCTAAGAAAAGCTGGAGGTAGGGAAGAAGCCAGAAGGCAGAAAGACTTACCTGTCAAGAATGAATACATTACCTAATCGCTTGCAAAGTATTAAAAGGAAACTCATACTAAAAAAAATGAGCAGTCACACTGATTACTGTGACATTATTCATATGTGACAAATTATCAGTAAAGTTTTTTTGTTACCAAGCTTTAAAAATCCTATTTCTAGGAATTACAATTCTGACATTTTAAACAAAGAATTTAATCAGAATTTTTATTTTGATTAGTCAAAAGCTGTCATTTTCCCTGTAATACTGACCTATCTTTGATCTTCATGAATTCAACTCTTGACACGCAGTGTTAGATCAGAATGTATTATAAGTTAGTATGGAGTAGAGAGACAGTATTCTGGCTGCAATCAGGATCTTGTTAGTGGAAGATTTTGAAGTATTATTTTCAAGGTTACTTTTGGGAGGATCACCTACTTACCTACCCACCTTTCCAAAGGGAAAATCAATAATAACATATAGTAGACTCACATATACTGGAGTATATCAAAGTATTTCAGTAACAACTAAAAATACATGAGGAAGGCTCAGACGCATATTGATACATAATCTGTAATATACATTTTGCATATTACAGGTCATGTACTAAAGAAGACAGAGACTGAATGACTTGCCCAAGCCTGCGCAGGAAGACTGTGATAACCAAATCCAGACTTGGCTGTAATGCCTTTTTCTATGTTGTGAGTCCACTTGAGAAATCTTTGAGAGACAGACTGACTTCCTTGGAGACCCAGCCTACCTTCTGCCTCTCCTGACTGCCAGAGCTGACCAGCTGCAGGAATCAATACACCTCCTGGGAGACAAAGTGCTTGAGGGATTTGTACTTTCTCCAACTCAGTAAGAGTTGGAATTAATGTGAACTAATGTGAAATAAGGATGCAATCTGTCAGTCAGTGTGTGCACATAACTCTCACACAGAAGGATATGCATTTTCTAAACTTAAACAAAGACTTAATAACTTTCCTGATATTACTTCCAGCAAAATTTGCCTGATTATATGTAGAGCATAATATGTTTATTTTAACAGAAATATATATATTAATTTCCATTTTTACAGAAAAAGTTAAATTTACCATTTAATAGGAGGATATATAAAGCACCTTAAACATTCATAACATCTACAGTATTTATTACTGTTTGAATTCTGAATATATTTCAGGTTTAAATGTGCAAAGATAGGAAAAAAAATAAAAATCAGTTCTTTATTTTACAATCCATACTCCAGCTAAACAGCCTCTTTGTTACATTAAATTACTTCCCAATACTTGGTACACCAATAGTTCTGGTGCACAATCATGACCAAATTTTATTTTCAAAACATCTCTTAAGAGTTATCAACATATGTGAAGGAAGGTTTAACGGATGGGTATTGGAGAATCTTGACCCTTTCTTTTTGTACTTGAACACTGAATATGTTTTAAAGTCCATTCTTTATGAAAACAGGAATCTAAAAGTACAATAAGGTAGTAAGAATGGCTGTATATCGTGCTGCTTCTTGTAAGCAGATGGACACAAAGTACATGCTTAGCCAACAGTTATTATTTATACTGAAAGAGGAAAAAAGACATTAAAAGGTATAACTAAACAGAAACAGGCTTTAGCATGACAATATGTCAACTAAAGGAAAAAGTAAGCCTTTCAAATAGACAGAAAATCAGAATGCAGCGAGAGACTTACAAAACATGTTCTGGCCCACTTGCACATTGCCTCTGATCAGAGACTGCAGAGAATTGAAGCGCTTGAAAAAACAATCTTTAATCAATAACGACAATCATTTGAGGTATTTCTATGTGCCTTGGAAAAAAAAATACAGCTATATCTGAAATAAATGAAATGCCTAAGGCAGGCTTCATATAGGAAACCAGTCCAACTGTAACATCCCTGTCACCACACTATGATGTATCACAGTCACTATGATACAGAAAGATTCCTCTGAAAAGCCCCATGCTCTCTGTTTCACACGCATGACCTAAAATACTAGAAAATTGGTGAGCAGCTATGAAGTGTGTGAACAAGCAAAGATCAAAGAGAGAAAAAGAACAATGAAAAGACAGAGCTAACAGACGTCAAAGTACAAACAAAACAAAACAACACAACCTTTTTCCATCCCAAATCAAACTACATTGTTGTTCTAGAATAACACTGAGATGGGTATGATTTAAGCAAACAGTTGGCTATCACCACAGGATCACCCTGGAGAAAGCCATGATGGATTTCAGCTTCTCTGGAACCCTTATAGCTTCAATCTGTGACAATATTCATCTGTGCAATTTTGTCAAGAAAAGAAAACCAGTCATCCTCATATCAACATTACGGCTATGGAAACATGCTGTTGTAATTTTATCACTATCCCGTAAGTCCCAGTTTCTGATATTAGACCATTTAGTTGAATGAGGAAAGGCTGCATCTATCTTGTTTCAGTTCCATAGTGTCGGCCTTCAGCAGGAAGCATATAACTCACAGTTAAAAAAAGTCCCCCATATCACTATCAACATAGAAAACCCAGCTCTAATTATATGTCTGAACCTTTATGACCTATATATTTCTTATTTAATTTCCTGCAAAATCATTTTTCTCAAGTTTGATTTATCAAGTATAATCACTTATAGACAGGATGCAGCCTGCAGTTCTCAGATACTAAATGCCTCATATAAATAGTCAAGTTTCCTTTGGCACTTGATATACTGTTCCTTCTTAAAATAATGACTGAAGTCAAAGTTTACGTTATATTCATTTCACACAGATTGTTTTCCTACCATTCTTATCCAAAATCTACAGATATCTTCTATCATGTCTCCTCCCAAAGCAGAGCAGACTTTTTCCTTCTCTTTTCCTTCCCTTTTCTGTCACAGCCTGTTAAATGTTACCTATTAGAATTGCTCAGTAAAGTACACAAGCTGTAGAATGAGGAATGACTGAATCCCAGTGATAATTTTCAATTCTCTTTTGGTGTGTCCTTACTTGGGAGTTATTATCTTATTCTGTACAGTAGTCCTACAGACTAAAAACAAAACAGGCTTACAAAACACCCCAAGCTTATTATAAGCTAGTAATTATATATAAGCAAAAATTTTACAAACTTAAACCAATATAATAATTCTCAGTTTAAAAGGGTTTTTCACAGAATTATCGTATAGCCCACCAGTAGCAATATCTGAACATCAGTGCCAATCAAAAGGCAAAGCTGCTTTGGAAACTGGCATCATTAAGATTCCAGAAAAGAAAGCAGTAAAATGCAAGACAATTGATCCTTTCCCCAGCACTTCTCTCATATATATTATATATATGTTTTATATTATATTTGACATCAATCAAGTAATTGCTCACACAACAACTCTGCTCAACAGTGCTGAAAGAATGCCACAAAAGATGGTCAGAAAGGAAGGGAACCATGACATGATACCAGGCTAGAAAACTTAAAGACATCACAGAGGTTACTCTTTAAACAGTTTAAATGTATCACATTCCTGAAAGCAGTCAATGTGTATCACCAAGAGTGGGTATTTGTTTCACCAAATCCACAACTGTTTCTTCACTACAAATGAAAGACAAAGCCACAAACACAGTGATAATTATACAATCCTGAGTCTTAATTATTAAAATTCAACTGAAATATAAGCAAATGACTGTTAGATATTGGAAGACAAGATATGCCACAAAATACACAACACCAAAGAAATATAGTACAAGACAAACAGGAAAGATTTTCTCAAATATCAGAACACAAAATCACCCACATTACATGGTAAAGAAACAGCATAACTGATCAGCAAGTAACTACTCTGAAACAAAACAAGAGTTTACATATATACAAATGCACATCTTGATACAGAGTTCATGGGTGAAGTATGTTAGCAATATCATATAATGTTAATGCTACATGCAGTTTATTTATTCTGATTTATGCTTGCTCTCATTAAATATATGAAAGGGATATGAGTCTAGTTGGTTTTTGTACAGGTCCCCTTAATATGGATGGTGAAAACAAATAGCATATAGGAAGCCAAAAGTAAAGTTCTGAACTGCCTGAGTATTCACTCATCTACTATTGCTAAACTGAATGCTTCCTACATGTTGAATGCATTTATACCTAGATACGTAAAATCCACATACCTACCATTTTTCTGCAGGTACCTGTTCATCACTTCCCTTGTTCCTGATACTTTAACCACTCTTCTCTATACCAATTTGTCCTCATATTTTTATATATAGTTATATCTGTAAACTTTGGCACTATTAGACAAGACTTGGCCTTCTGTAAAGCTTTTACAGAATCACAGAATGGTTTGCCTTGGAAGGGACCTTAAAGATCATCTAGTTCCAACCCCTACTGCCATGGACAGGGACACCTTCCAGAGTGCTCAAAGGCCCATCCAATCTGGCCTTGAACACTGCCAGGAATGGAGAATCCATGACTTGCCTGGACAACCTGTTCCAGTGCCTCAATGCCCTCACAGTAAAGAAACTTATGTTTTATTTCCTTATGGTATTAATTTCTCCAAACTTTGAAATATCTTTCTAAAGAATCTTTGAAGTCATATAACTTTTAAGCCCACTATGATTCTGATTTTCCTCCAGCAGTAATTTCATAAATGGCCACAAATCTCTGTCCATGACACACTTAACAAAATAGTAGTAAGATTCAAACAAGGTGTGGCTTGTTCTATCCTTGACTCATCTAAACATACCATTTTTTTTTTTTGTATTATTGTGGTAGTCTACAACTAAGTTTTGTAGGAATTATTCCAAATATACTGGTGTTCTGGTTTTAATATGGAGAAAGACAAATCATTTTAATATACTCCTGTTATGGCTAGTAGGAAAACAGCTCAATATTGCTAATTAAGCTATTTGTCAGATCCTCTGTTTCAGTTTTATTATATACGTGGGCATTCTGTTGCATTTTTTCTTTTTTTTTCCTAAACCATTAGGAATATAAAAACAAATCAGGTAATGTTCTGTTAGTACACTATTTACCCCCAGAGTACACTATTATGAATGCAGTTAGCTAAGTACAAGATATGAAAGGGTATCTTAAAAATTTAATTTAATCTAAATGTCTTCACACATGTATCTTTTGTTAAAGCATACCACTGGAGCAAAGTGTGGTTCCAGGTATATTGACCCCCCAGAAAATACCTTTAGTAATCCAGATTATCAGACAAATAAAAAAGAATTTTAGCAATAACTGCAGATTCTGAAAGGTTGGTGTTGTTGGCTTTTTGTTTTTTAATACAAAAGAAATGCCCTAGAAAACAAACCCCAATAATTTTCTGTAACAATGTTGGGTGTTAGGATTTCCTATAGGCATGAAATAAAATTTTATAATGTAAAAAACTATCCGAAATTTATCTTTTTTTTCATATCTATTAGTTGCTGGATAATGATCCCAGTTAAAAATAAAACCAAATACATTTGTAAAGCAGCAAAATAGGTTTATTTGCTTTTTTTACTCTAAATAAGCTGTAGTGATTTCAATGAAGCTTTGCCAAAGATAGCAATAAGTACTCAATTTCTGTTGGTTTTAATAAGGTTGGCAAGGCTGACTTCTTGCACTTCATATAGAATGCTTCTAATGGTCTATACTATACTCAAATCAGGAAATAAGTTCAACACTTATTATTAAGTGATTAACACTTTTAAGGTCAGTTTTCATGCTTTGTTGTTTCTTTTATATTTCACATATTCTTCTTTTACAGTATTTATTTAAGTTTCTTTCCAAATTATCTATAGAATTGCATGTGACATCACAAGAATTGCAGGAAATGTATGAGCTCTTCCACTGACACAATATATCTTGAGAATGCACATATATCATAAAAGACAAGGAAAATAGATCCAAAAACTAAGAAAGGTGTTAATTTCATATTGCTATATCACACTCAGTTTCGACTACCCTCAACATAGGAATGTATTCCTAATTTATGCATACAAGATGCAAAGTTAAAATTTCTGAACTTGCATGCCAAAAGTCACACACAAAAAACATTTAGATCTGTGTCTATAGAGAAGTCCCATTAATTTCCACAAGAAAGCTACATTACTCAGTGCAGGACGGCAGCATGCTGTATGAATATTTTGCACATATTGGTGACTGTTTCTGAGCAAGTAAATCTGTAACATATTCAAGTAAGAGGGATTTTGAATATATAATAGGAAAACTACATCAAATCCTGCAAATTTAGGCCAATGTAATTGGAACCTCTTTTGTCTATAGAAGACATGTATTACAAAGTAGTATTTAAACTTTTTAATACCAAGAATAATTTAGACCACTTTTTTTCACTGCAAAGTTGCTATTCCATAGGACAGACGCCTACAGGAAATAATAATACACAATAAAAAGTACATTATAAAGGATGCAAGCAATAGGCTAATGTTTACAGTAAGCTGTAGATTTTTTTGAAACTTAAATTATATTAAGGTTACAAATTGTTTAGGAGCTTATGTGTACACACAGCTCTAAATGAAAAAATACATTTCCAGTGAACTAAAAAATTTAAGTTTAGTACATATATATATATAAATAGTGAAATACTACTTATTAATAACACTTATTAGTGTTACTAATAAGTGTTATTAGTGTTATTACACTTATTAGTGTTATTAATACTTATAATACCAGTTATTTGTTGGTTACACTTATTTGACCTTTTTGTCATCTGAATGATTGAAGGTAAAAGATTTCATCCTGTAGGTACATCACCAGGAGATATTAATATCACTTGATTTTAGGCAGAAAAAGTATCAAAGGTGACAAGAGTGTTCACGCAGCACATGCTAATTTTCTTTTTCAGTGGCCATTTTTGCTAGGCAATACAAAAAAGAACCAAGCACGTTAAGTTTTATATTACAGACTGACATAGTATAGACTATATCTAATCAACCTATATCTAAAAATTTTCTCCATAGATAGCAGTGTCAGTCTGCTTTTAGTAAACAGAACACTAATACCCCTGTGAAAATGTAATGATTATTAATATATGATAACAAAATTAGTATGCTTTTGTGCATCCACAAACAGAATGCAAGAGAAACAGTTCCATAGGAAAAGTCTGTAAAAGTTTCCCCACTTAATCAATATGGTCTCAAATATTCTCCCTCCCCCCCCAAAAAAAAAAAAAATCTAGATATTATAGCTAAACATTTGCCAATAATTAAAAACTTTACACAGTAGATGAATTCTATCATCTGCCCTTCTAGTTAGGCGCCAAAATGCCAAACTCACCTTACAGATCCCTTGGAATTTACAACAGCCCTAAGGATGGCAACAAACCGTGATGTAAAATGAATTCCCAAGAGACGATACTACTGATCTCTGTCAATGGCATATCTTGACAGAGCTATTTCTCATCCTTTTCTACCTTTTTGCATTATAGCATGTCCCATACATTGAAGAACCAAAGTCTATGATCTTACTCTGCCAACTCAACACTGGCTGAATGTGTCTGTGTGGTGAGGACATCCTTACATGCACCTAGCAAGCTGCAGCAAGGACTTCAGTTTTTACTTATGTATGGATTTATTCCCACATTCCATTAATCTAAGCTATACAGAGAAGCAGTAAGAAGGAGAGAAGCAAGTGTTGCTACCTTCTTTTGAAAGACAGAAGGTGAGCAGGCATTTCAGAGTTCAAATAAATTTGCTTAACTTATTCTAGTACTATTGTCACAAGCCTAGCTTTCCCTGTATTTTTTTCAATATATCGAACACCCGTAGACTGTAGATTTTTAATGGCCACCACTGTAAAAAATTAAAATAAAATCATTGTAAGCTATTAACAAAAAGCAATATAACATACAGAGACATAAGTCTTCATTTAAAACTCTCTATGTGGGTAGGAGGCAATTCAAATGGTCAGCTGCTGTCAGTCAATATGAGAAATTCACTGCTTCACCCCTTGAGACTTTTTTTTCGATTGCCATATTCTAACACAAAATTATATACAATTGCATTCCTTTCATATATGCTCTGCTGTGGCTTTTTAGTGCATTTTTCTACTGATTCATGTTCTGCTTGTTCAAACTAATTTCCACAGTTAGTCCCAATGATTTATTTCCATACCACCCACTGGAATTTTATTCATTTATTTTTAATCATCTTTCTACTCTTTATTAATCTCCCTTGTTATTTATCTATTATAATCTACCTTTGTTCTAACTCAGCTGCAATGATTTGAACATGAATTAGTTTTCAGGATGTTTAATAAACTAATTAAGGCACCACTTTAACTAAAATGAAATATCATCCAAAAGCAGTACTTGTGCTAGAAGTACTTGTGTGATATGAAAAGTATCAATAAAGCACTAAGTAACTTTGCTTAACCTCCATTCTGAAATTCAGAAACTTACACAAAGTTTTCAGTTTGCATTTATATTCATTAGATATTACTACTTAATTCTAAATGCTATTTGTTTGATATATTCCAGAAATGCTGGAACCACCACAGGAAGTGGTTATGCCTGAGTGTCCTGGGTTCAGCAGTAGCAGCCATTTTTCTCCTTCTTAGTAGCTGGTGCAGTGCTGTGGTTTTGACTTTCAGCCTGGGAACAGTGCTGATAACACCAATGTTTTTAGTTGCTGCTCAGTAATGTTTACTCTGACCAAGGACTTTCTGAGTCTCATGCTCTGCCAGGGAGAAGGGGAAGCCTGGAGGAAGCAGAGACAGGACATCTGACCCTAACTAGCCAAAGAGGTATTCCATACCACAGCATGTCATGCCCACTATATAAACTGGTGGCAGTTACCCAGAAGGGTTAGATCACTGCTGGGTTGGGCTGGGTATCGGTCGGCGGGCAGTGAGCGGTTGTATTCTCTTCCCTTGTTATTTCCCTTATCATTATTATTATTCATGGTAGCAGTAGAGGTTTTGTGTTATACCTTAGTTACTGGTCTGCTCTTATCTTAATCCATGGGAATTACGTTCTCTCAATTCTCCTCCCCATCCCTCCAGGAGCAGGGGTGGGGGAGGAAAAGAGGAAATGAGGGAGCATCTGCATGGTACTGAGTTACTAGCTGGGCTTAAAACACGACACTGAGCAGTTCCATTACTCCAGTTACCAGTAATAAGATGTAGAGTTCACCAAGCTAAGTGCCCTGTTTGTCAGTTGTAAAAAGCAGAGGGCACACAAGCAGCAATTTGAGGGTCAGGTTCTTCCAAGACCAAGATAGCTTCTTTGTATTTGTCAAAAGACTACATTATACACAAAAATAATAGTAGTTTAAGGCACAAAATAAGTCTAATTCTAGTATTTTTTCCTCTGATCATAGCAACAAGTAATGTTACAACAGCAGGGCTGGCCTCTCTCTCTCTGCTTGCATTTGCAACTGACAAATCATTTGTCGTGACATGAATTACTTCAATGCACTTTACAGGCCATAAAATGCAAATTCACCAGAAACTGGAGAAGAAATAAAAAGAAGTCATATATTTGGCAATGTCTTGTAGTGTATTTCAGTAACAATTTCTCCTCCATTCTTATTCAATTAAAATTTAAATTTCAACTAGCAAAAAATAAGCAAGCAACAATACAATTAAGATTGTGTTATATTATTAAAGGGTTGTAACTTTTAAATGCTACAGGTTAGCTACAGTTAGATTTTCATAGCATTTCTGGGTGATAAATATCATCTGGTGTTACCTTGAAGTTGTTATGAGACAATAGCCAAAACATTAAGGCACTTTCCGCAAATCAGCACAGTGTGTACAGTGGCTTGGTGTGAAAACAGACTGTTCTCCCAAGATGCGGCTTTCTTTCAGAAATATATTTCAGTATGTGAAAGACAAAAGGATTAAATTTGTCCTGGTTTTAATTTATTACTGAGAAAACAACTGAGTAAAATGTGGAAAAATGGGGACAAGAATGAACCAACCAACTCAGAATTATATCTCAATTTGAAAACAAATCACACGGCTATCTCATGAAACTCTGAACAGACCAGTATGTTTTTAGACAGATTCACATATTCATGACCTCCTGTGAGATACATAAAATTATATAAAAAGTACAGGAAAACAATCTACTTTGAATATATCTGATAAGCCATGTGATATCTCCATAAAAAGCCCTGGAAAGACCTATTAAGAATATTTCATCTATTATGGAGAAGCAAGTGAGCCTGGCCAGTCAACATGCCATTCCAACATACAGTTTATAAAACAATTATCCTGTAATAAGGAACTTCAAACCTAACCAAGTCCAAGTAAAGAAAGTATATCTAACACAACAGGTAAACATACTGGGCAGAATATAAAGAGAAATGGATTTGAAAGCATAAATATAATTTATGCAGCATCCACAAGCTATACAAAAACCTACCAGAAGATTCCAAAGGCATATAGCATGCATTACACTAAAATGAAAGTATAATTTTATATTAATGATACCATGAAGCATACACAGTTTAGAGTTTGTCAGATAATACTTATTCCAATTGTAATGCCCAATAAGTACCCAGATGCTACAGTACGATACACTGAAAAAGGATTTGTGCCCTGATCTATTTACATATGAATTTCTGAGGCACTGAGATACAGTTTGCTTCTGTACACAGGAGACTCAGTCCTTATATCACAGGACTTTATCATTCTTTTCTTTTTTTTTTTTTTTTTCAAATGCACAAGATTTTGTTTGCATGTTCTCTTTAATGTTCCTAAAATGAGAACAACAGACTGAAATAAAACTGCTTTTTGTAGAGTGAAGAGATTTCTTTTGCTGGTTTAAAGTGCCACTGAGTTTGCAGGAGGGAGGCAGAAGTTTTCTCAAGTTGAACTATTTAGAGTTTTTAGAAGGTAGACATCTTCTTTTATATTACAATGCATCCATAAAAAAAATACTGACGTCATTCATTTTGGAAATTAACCTGCACTACAAATATATCTCTTTGCGCTGAAGATTCCTGTGGTATAAAAAGCTAGTCAGCACACCTACAGGACTTACAAAGAGTATCTGTGGATCACAAGAAAATCTAGGAAGATGCAGGCTAATGAACTGTCTCGTTCCTGAATCTCTCTCTAATTACTCACATGGATTATATTCCATAAGGGAAGTTCCTACATATTGCTCAGCAATAGGAAAGAGCTCCTCATTAGATTACCCCTTCATCCCAGCCAACTCATTCCCATGTATCACTGAATATATATAGGTATTAGATCTTAAAAAAAAAAAGAAAAAGGTCAAAAAGAAGTCAAGAGATACTGCAACAATTGCAGCTAATTCTCTATGAGGAGAGCTCTCTTTCCACAATCTCTAGGGCAGATTTGGTAAAAATGGGAAAAAACATTCTTCAAAGTGAGGATGAAGAAACTGAGCCATAGCATCTGTAGTTGGGCAGGACAAGTAGTAAACTGCAGAAATTATATAAGTTGAAATTTAAGTTAAATCATTAGACTTTTAATAGAGTAAATAATGTGTTTGTTAGAGGATGCCTGTAGTTAGGCTCCAGGAAATCTAATGTCTTTATGCTAAAACTTTCATTCAGTTGTGAATAGTATTAAAATAAATGCAGTGTCTGAAGATGCTTTGCTACACTTTAATGCAGGAACTTCCATCTGCAAGTTACAGCTACTCAGATTTTGTGAGTGAAGACACAAAGGAAAGCACTACCATGACCTCAGACAAAAAAAAAAAAAAAAAAAAAAAAAATTAAAAAGACCGTGAAGTGTTGATTAAATGCTATTTACAGATCTTGTTTTGCATTTCTCCTTTCCAATCTCCTATCTTTACTGTTTCGAGGGATAAACTGAGTAGAGCCAGGAGTGATCAAGCCAACAGAGGATCATCACTACCCCTGGTTTTGCATGATACAAAATATGAAAATAGGAAAGGAAAATTAAAATACTTGGGCTTGCAATACATATTTTCTGTGGCTACCCAGAGGCCTTAAGGAAACAGTACCATTCTGGTATTGCACACCCTCTGCAAGCTAGCTTGGCCTGAACTTGTGACAGAAATTCTGTGGTTCCACTGATGGCTGAAGGACCTTAGAAATATTACTCCTTCCTGAAATATCCATTATGTCATCAGTAAAGACAAATAACACCATTTGGGGACTTTTTTTTATCTTGAAACAGATGCCAAAGACATTGACATTTCCTGTTGGCATTTCTCACTAACAACAAATCTTGAGCCTGGCAATAGGCTCTTGATATGTAGGGTCTTAATGCTAAACTTGCTGAAAGTGACAGATGCTAACCTTATTAAATCAACCTGTTCACATAGTTACAGTTCTGCTCATTGCAGCTTCATTATTAATGTCTAGCTGGAGCCTAGATACAATATCAACTTGCACTGAAAACGTTTTGTAAATTAAGGAAGCGACCAATAGAATATAGTTACAATGCACAGCTGAAATTACTGTATGTTCTTAAAATAGAAAAGATGCAATAAACTGGAAATAATATATACTTTGAAGGTCTTGTTTTACACCACTGCCTATGTGAAAATGCGTAAGCTAGTTTTACAGGTCATGATCAATTCTAAGATACATTTTTAAATTTATTTTTTCCATGAAGACCATAACAAAGGATCAGCACCACTCTGTCTCTTAAACAGTGTTGTGTTTGACATTCATACCAGCTAATAGGTTGAATATTTTATTTTGAAAACATTTATTTTCTTAGTTTCACTTTGTTTTGAAAATTTTACTCAAACTTCATCAGAGTCCTATGTCCTGAAAAATACGAGAACAAATTAGGCAGGCAATGGTTATGTCAAATTATAGTGTGCTAATTACTGAAGTTGTAACAAACTATAAAATTACAGAAGAAACTTTAAATTATTGTGTTATGGACAGAATAACCTATGTGATTAATTTTAAAATGTAGTTTTTCCTCACATCAATTTCTACAGGTGAAAGACAAGAATTTGTGTGTGTGTGTGTGTATGTGTGTATGTGTGTATGTGTGTGTGTGTGTGTATGCGTGTGTGTTCAATACCACCATATATGCTGAGGACCACTGAAACTTACAGATTAAAATAATTAAGATAGTGGTCCATCTGAAGCTGAAACAAACACATCTTAGTGCTTGGTTTCACATAAATTCCAAAAGGAGAAACCAGTCTTGAAAAGCTAAAAATCTTTATGTTAAACATCCATGTTATTTTCATAAAGTCATTCAAAATTCTGTGCCTGCAGTAACAACCTCTGCTCTATTAAGTTCTATAACAGGTGATATGTTCTAATAGAGCCTGCACTGATGCTTTAAACACAGGGAAAGGTAAACACTGTGACTCCTATGAAACTAATAACCAGGTAAACATACTGAAGCTGCTTTTGTTTTCCTTCCTGTTTAATTTCCCAATGTTTTCTACACCAGCAATTATGATTAGACACTTAGTTTTAGTTCAGACCTCACTGCTTACATGCATATTTAAAGTTCAGCCTGTGTCACTGTGTGATATCTAGCCCACAGATGATTTCCAATTTTCTTAAGTCTTGCATTCTCCAGTCTTACTAGAGAAAAACAATTTTACTCCATACTTACTGGCAGGAATATTACTCATATATTTTTTCAGATTATGGGTCTTAAAGAATTGAGTACTTTTAGAAATACCAGGTTTCTTGTTCTACTAGCATAATTAAAAAAAAATATGGACATACGGACAAATACAAAATTATCAGCAACACTTCTGTATTTGTCAGAACAGTATTGCTGGTATTTTTAATGAGGGGATAAAGAACTTACCATCATGATGAATTTGTCTTTATTATAAAAAAACTACTGTCATAGAATCATAGAATAGTTAGGGTTGGAAAGGACCTTAAGATCATCTAGTTCAACCCCCCTGCCAGGGGCAGGGACACCTCCCACTAAACCATGTCAGTCATTGAATCACTGCCACTTACTGACAAGTGCTGCTAAACTGGTGTCTCCCCACTTTATTTTCTTTTAGTGAAAATATTTTTAATGTCTTAGTAAATAGAAAAAAATGATTCAGTGAGGAACCTCTATAACAATGAATAAAGACTAGGAATATCACAACAATTTTGAAAAGAGCGCATTTTAGCAACACACAAAAATAAGCATCAAATTGCCTGCATAAAATCAAGTATTTAAAAAAAATTAACAATGATAAAATAAAAAATGAACAGCATATATCATCCATTAATTGTGTGTAAGTCCTCCTGTCCGAACACAAGAAAGTCAGAAATGAATCTGTGTCCCTTTGCAGGGAAAATGAAAATAAAATAATTCCGAACAAAATTTTTATATATAAAAAATTATAGCCAGTGTTACCACACAGACAAAAATTAAGCTTTTCTAAAAACTAAGTGTTGAGAAGCTGTTTATTTGACAAGAATTATGTTGATGTTTTATTTATTTCAAAATAAGACAAATTCAGAAGGACTGCCTCCATTCTGGGTGATATTCTCCCATTACAATAAAAAGTTCACTGAGAGATTGTAATCAAATTTTATTTCTCTGAAGACATTTTAAATTTTTAAACATTTCATGCCTGTTCTTCCATTAAGCAACTCTAAAATTTTCTTTCTAGAAATAATGAACAGTGAAAATGTCTTAATTTCTGTGGTTTTGTTTCCATTGTTTTTTTTTTTGTTACTGTGTTCAGTTTTCTAAGGTGACTTACCCGAGGAACAACTTTTGCAGCCAACACTTTCATAGGCACCATTAAGTGCATACACATGTGAACAGTTTAAACAAAGTCACTGACCTCCAACAGATGCTGAAGAGGCCCAGTAGAGCATAAAGTGTGCATGAACTCTTACAGCATGATTACACTCTGACTTAAAAGAAAACACAAACAACAAACAAAACCCAACAAAAAAGACGAAACAAACATAGAAAAGCAACCCAATGAGAACTCTATTAGCTAACTTCTGGATAATATTAACAATTGATAAAAATATTTCCAGTTTTAGATAGTGTTGGTGATCTGAAAATAGACTGTCCAGAATGTATTCACAAATTAAAAAGCTTCATTATTACTTAGATATACGTATTTCATGTAAAATCTGATGGTTGGTTGCCCAATAGAATGGGTATCAAACTGAAAAGCTGAGTGAAAGGCCAATAAGTATTTTTAAACATTATGAGCCAAAGCTAAATACTTACTTTACAAAATTAATTGTGCTCATAGATAACATAGATCAGGGAGAGAATTTTTATAAATCCTAGGTACACAGAGAGTTCCTTAAACCTAATGAGAAATTAAATTAATTGCTTTATTTAATAAATATTGAAATGTGGATGACAGCTCCTACTATTTTGCTAGAAGTTATTAAAACCAAGGAACAAAACAATCTTCATTTTCAATTCAACTTTCTAACTCTGAGGTAATTAAAACGCTAAATTCTCCTTCCTAATTTGCAGGGTAGATATCCAGCTTTTCTGGTTTCTCTACAACTTCTTTTTTTTTTTTTTTTTTTTTTAACAAATATCCAAACTCTGAAAGAATTGAACTATTCCTAAGTAAAAAATAAAAAATAAAAAATCAGATTAAAATTACCCCCCTGCTACCAGGCAATGGGATTTACCCAACACTATTTCTGTCAGCCAAGAAATCAGATTTGTAGAGTAAAACAATGAAGAAATAATTATGACTGAAATAATTACTGAGTAAATGTTTAGCATCTTAGTACCTACTGCTTTCCATGCCACAATACAAAGAAGGATAAAGTAAAAAAGGAGGCAGAAAAGATCAGAAAAAGAATATACTCTTTAGGTATATTAATGGGCTATGTATCTAACAGACTTTCCTCCTCACTCCATTTTCAGTTGCGCTGGAACGTACATATGGAATCATGCTGGCAGGTCACTCTGAGAGCAGCAGCTGCCACAGATGAAAGTAACTGGTTGCTGCTCCTTCTCACTTTCCCACAGTTCAACTACTTCCTTCATGGTTGTCCTGGGTTCAGCAGTAGCAGCCATTTTTCTCCTTCTTAGTAGGTGGTGCAGTGCTGTGGTTTTGACTTTCAGCCTGGGAACAGCACTGATAACACCAATGTTTTCAGTTGCTGCTCAGTAATGTTTACTCTGACCAAGGACTTTCTGAGTCTCATGCTCTGCCAGGGAGGAGGGGAAGCCTGGAGGAAGCAGAGACAGGACACCTGGCCCAAACTAGCCAAAGACATATTCCATACCACATTTCATGCCTACTATATAAACTGGTGGCGGCTACCTGGAAGGGTTAGTTCGCTGCTCGGTCGTGCTGGGTATCGGTCGGTAGGTGGTGAGTGGTTGTATTCTCTTCCCTTGTTATTTCCCTTATCATTATTATTATTATTGGTGGTAGCAGTAGTGGTTTGTGTTATACCTTAGTTACTGGACTGTTCTTATCTTAATCCGTGGGCGTTACATTCTTTTGATTCTCCTCCCCATCCTGACGGGAGCAGGGGGGAGGAAGAGGGGAGTGAGAGAGCGGCTGCGTGGTACTGAGTTACGGCTGGGCTTAAACCATGACAATGGTGTAGATCGAGAGGACGTGATACATAAGTAACCTGGCAATTTTCAAATACATTTAAAATAAAAGGGAAGAAAATAGTAGCTTTTCTAAGCCGAGTGCTTTGGTGACTCCACAGACTGGCAATACAGAGTAATAGACGGACTAGATGGTGGATAAATTCAGCAGAAATGCTGGTCCACTGAGAAGTAGCCACAGACATAGAGCACAAATTTCCCTGACATTGTGAAGGGCTTTAATTCCACAGACACTGGTTCAGACTGCAGTTTCTGAAGACCAATAGAGAGCAGAAGCCTGCACTGTGAACAGATGTGCTCCACTGAAATGGAACACCATGGCAAACTTCAATCTGAAGAGTTATTTGTGCTATGAAACTTCTCTGTACAGCTATAAGAATTCTCAAACTTCCATTATTAACAAACAAACAAAACAAAAAAACCCAAACAAAATAACACAAAAACAACAAAACCTAACAGAAAATCAGTGTTGGAATTAGCAATGCCATTTAAAGGTAACCTAAATTGTAAAAAGGATAAAACAGGTCATTTCAAAGAATCTCAGACTGGCAATATAAAATATGATTTAACACAAAATATGGGTGTTTTTTCCTGTGTTTCCATGACTGCATCAAACTTTGTTCACCCAAATAAAGGAGTTACCCACTCCTTACTGCAAATTACTGTTATGGAATATAAGCATGTCTTTTTGTCTTAAATTTCGAGTCAAGGATAGGCATACATTTTATACATAGATATAGGCTGGGATTCAGTGTTCATGTTTCTCTCAAAAGCAGGCTTAAAGATGTTTTAAACATTATGCTCACTCAAAAAATGCTTATTCTTGTGTCTAGGTTTTATTAAGAATTGGTAATAAACCGTTACACCTCTTATATCACTATAGCTCTTCTCAAGTTTAATACTTCTAAAACTGTCAGTGCATATTAATTGAAAATATTTTTTTCTTAGTTTTTAAAGAGTTTATTTACTAAATCTTCAAACCTGCAATGCAATCCTGCACAGCATTTCATTTTCAAAAGAAAAATATTTCATTTAAATAAAAAACATGTTACTTATTCTAGGATTTTGTACTTGATTGCCAAGAGAAAACACTGTTTCTACCACAGATTTTAGGATTTCTAAAGAAAGGATATGACAGTCATTAATTCTTGGAGACAGTGTGCAATATTGATAGTGAGTTCCTGAATTGAAATTTAAATCTGAATAAAAAAAAACAAGGATAAAATGGGTACACAAGACAGGCTTGTCTCCAAATCAAGATCCTCTAGAATGAAAGCAGTAAGAGATTGCTTTCATTCTAGAGAATCTTGAATAATCAAGTATAAACAAAATGCCCTAGATATGACTCCAAGCATATAAGAAGTGTAAATTCCTAAAAGTTTATGAAACAGAGACAAGTTTTAATGTACAGTGAAGTCTCTATAAATATTTTTCACTCTATGTCTCTAAAAGGCAGAAGATTTTTTAAAATAATGTTTGTGTTGTAGAATTACTTTTATAGTTATATCTTAACATTCTTCTGACATTAAAAACAATTTGAGGGAAGCTGATAAGCCATAGGCAGTCCATTCCTGTGGCATAAAGCTTACATATGTGTATTCATGAAACATCTTGAGAACACCTTAATCTTAGATCAGAGAAATCTGTTTCTGGAAACACATACACAAAATCATTGAAAACAAAGACCTCAGAAAATTTCTTTAAATAGAATATATGTGTTTGATATTAGTCCTTCAATTTCTGACCTGTTGTAACTTCAAGTAGGGTAGAAGTAACCTAGTGAGCCTGAGTTTTTTTGCATATTATATCCTATTAGTTCTACGGTTCAGAGCTTCTACAAACAATTTGAAAATGCTGAAAATGTATTTCTTCTCATCCCTACTGTCCTCCAAACAATATTTATTGATAGTCTTCTGAGACACAACAGTTCAGCCACAACTGGAGAAACACTCACTGGGACTGAATGTCCTTAGTGGAAAGCTTGTCAGCTATCATTCAGAATTAATTCATATAGTCATAGGTAATAAGTCTTCATTCTGGTCAAATCAGTAAGTACAACCCAGTTTTGGAACTGCTCTAATGTGCAGCAGGATATGCTTCCTCAGAGGATTTGAAGCTTTGCAGGAACTCGTTGCAACACCCTTGGGCTTTCCTGCTGTTTTTCTGTATAACATTCTATTTCAGCCTTAAAATCTTAAGATTTTAGTAGCTGTGAGATAGCATAACGTGTGCTACTCTTTCAGAATATATTTTCTTCATTCTCTTAAATTAGTGATGGTTGCTTGAAACTAAAGGAAATGAACTCAATCACCCAGATAATCTTTTGTAATACCAGGAGTATGCTAAAAAAAGGAGTATGCTAAAAAATGCCATGGGGCGTTTTTTTATTATTATTTTATTTTTTTTTTACTTGATGCATTTAATGCACAGCTGTAAAGTTATTTACACTTAATGGATGGGGGAGGGTGGAAAGCCTGTGTTTAAACAAAGCTTGAGACCAAAGATCCCTAAGAGCTACAAGACACTGGTTTTGATAAACCAAAACCCACTAAATAAAGTAATACAGTTAAGGCTAGGATGCACTAAAACTTGATTAAACGTTTACTGAACACCACTCATGGCAGACTGTGGTGGTACTGAATTTTGTCAGCCCAACACAGCAACTGCAACATCAAGGCCTAATAAAACTTGTCAGCATGGACTTCCGCTATTTTTTTTTTTAATCTGCCACATATGTGGGAGTTCTTAAAGTAAAAGCAGAATAAGTACTTTCTAACAACAGAGATACATTTAATAAAACAGTCTTCTCTCATGAACACATGGCATTTTTCTTTCAGGTGGCTGCAATTTAGAGAAACAAGTAGCACAAATAACTCCAAACACTCAAGGACCAGAACATGGCACGTGAAATATCACAGAAGAGGAAAGAACAAACATGATATAAAACATTATACTAAACTTGTATCTGGAAACACACTTAGCTGCCCAAAATTCTACTGCTGGATGCTTTAATAAAACCAAAGCATAATTTTTTTGACAGCTATAATCCAAAGACACACTTCCATTTGTGCTTCTAACTTATGTATCATGCCAGTTTTCTTGAAAGCAGTTGTTCAAAACACTTTAGAATGATCTGCTGGCTCCAGTACTACAACACATTGCTCCTCTTGCACTTGCAAAAACAAATTCATAAAATCACATTACCCTCATGCATTTCAAAGACTGTAAACCAACTACAAACATTGACTTCAAGGCTCCAGAAAAAATCTTGTCTCTGACAAATTCCACATCAATTAACACTGTCAATCATGTAGCTGATGTCTGTAAATGAGGCAGTAGAGAAAAAAATCATAAGCCACGACCAATATGAAAAGGATTCATTTACAGTTTTATTCATGTGCATGTGTATATTATAATCACAATTTACTGATTATGCTTTACAGCATTAAGATACTTCCTTGTGCTTTCAAATGGTCTGACTTGATGTAATATATTAATTTTAAGAGAGATATTGAATGTATGCTTGTGCCTTTAAAACCTTGTTATAAAGGCTCACCAAAACATGAATCACAAGACAGAAGAAAAAGTAAACTTTTCAGTTATTTTCATGTAATAACAGAATGTAGGACAAACAAGTTCACTGTATCACTGCAGAGCACTGAAGGTCCTACAGTTCCCAATGGCACTGCATTTCACACATACATGTACTCTGCAGTTCTCTCTTTCTCAGCAGAAGGACTGAAAGATTTCTCCGGCACTTTATCTGGTTTATATAGGGCTTTGTACAACTGTACCTGTCAGAAGTACTGCTGCTCATTATTTATCCTCTAGAGATAGCAAGTAAAGGAATAGGAAAGGCATGATATGGTCCCTGTTCAGTTATTACACATGAAAAAACAGCATTTTTTTTTTCCTGGGTGATTATTGTGTGTTTGAATATCAAGAAGTCAAAAATGGCAGTAAAAAAATCAATTGGTCTAGCACGGTTTAACCAAAACAAACATATAGACAGTTTATACAAAGCCTGTGTGAGCCATTAGTGAAGAAGATTTTATTCATAACCTGAGACTGTCCCCCTGAAAGCAAAGAAAAGACAAAAAGAATTCTGATGATGTAGGAGTAGAGAAAAAAGAGGAGGAAATTTAGGAGTTTTAAATACCAAAACCAACAGTACTCAAAATTTCCTTTTTTTTTCTTTGTGATTTTTTCTAAGATTGTTCTTATTTCTGAATTTCCTTCACAGTACATGTGCACTATACTTTTGCAGTACTTTGAGACACAGAAAAGAACAACAAACAAAAAAAAAATACTGCAGTTACGGTTTTAAAACCAGCATGGTTTTACCACAGGTGTTAATCAACATGGATTTAAAATATCATAAATATAAATTATGCCACTGAAAGAGATTGCTGAAAACAAGCTTACTCAAAAATTGTAAGGTACAGTGAATACATTCAGGGTTAACTTTTCAAGTTGACATGTTTCTCATGCTAAAATCACAATGGAAGTTTAGATTGTATACAGAAATGATCTTTTAGTAGTAGTACCTGAGAAAGCTTGGGAGGAAAAGGAGCCCAGATAAAGTATCTCTCAAAGGGTCATATGAGCGTTGCATTTAGCAAAGCCACACTCCTTGAGTTCACTTCTGTAGTTTCTGAATAGAGCTGACTGCCCACTGCTTGCTGAAAGCTTCTGCCAAGAAAAAGTACAGGATGCCTCCTCCAAACATCAAAAGCTTCTGGTTTAGCTTCTCAGGGACAGAGGAAACATAATAAATCATGTGTTTCTTCATATTTTTACATCACGTTAATGTCCATTCTATACATTCAAGTAAATGACCGAGTAAATAAAAAATCCATGTATATCAAATAGGATGATATGCAGACTTATTTAGGTGTATGTAAAAGGTCTTTGTTGAAATTAAACCATTTGTATTTCCATTCCCAGTGTAGTTGCACAAAGTATGGAAAATCATGCAAACTAGCTTTTAATTTTTCTGAAAGAAAATGAGAAAATTTTGAGGATTTCTAGCCACATTTTATTATGTTTTAAAACTACCCAATTTCATGTAAGCACTCAAGTGTGCTTTTTTGTAGCTATTAAGATTCACACAATTAATTTAGGCTCTCATACATCTTTTAACTGAATTTTTAAGAATATATTCTAAACTCATGGAAGAATTCAATAAATAGCACTGAAAGAGGCAGGTTGATGCAAAATTTCTAATTTGGGAAGAAGTAAAAGTCACTGACTTTTAAAGGAATGTGTCAGTGGAAGTGTATTTGGTGAAACCTCGTTATACAAAACAGTCTCTAAATATCTTCCTGGACAGATAACACAATTAAGTATTATTGAGTACTTGTTTAAAATATCATATCACTAGGCATTTTATTTTTAAAGACCTAGAAAGTTATGTCAAATTTGTCTGGATCAGCTTCTCTAGCACAGCATAATAGCTTAGAGTTGACAGTTACAGAGAAATACTGTGTTTAAATTCAGCTGCACAGATGGAGATACATTATTTAGCATTATATTTATAAATAACACACTTTAAGAAATGCAGATAGACAGTCAGGTGGGTGCATAGGTACAGCTCTTCGTACTAGAAGTATCTCTGTGTTTTTAATGTGAAGCTTCAAAGACAAATACTCCAGTGTCTGCATTTACAGCTACTGTTAGTTAAAAGACAAAACCATATCAAGAAGACATCACTTTGTATCATTATTTCAGAAAACCAAAACAAAATTTGCAGAAACCTATGTTTTATTTCATCACAGAATAAAGGGAGAAAGTTTACTTTGAGGAGCAGCTTCGCATTTGTATTCCATACCTGAATTCCTATTTGATTTTAAATTATTATTTACTTTTTTTAAAAAAGAAAGCAGTGGGATTTAACAAACACTCACTCACACTGAAGGACTCAAAGGGCTGACAAACAACATAAAAGAATTCATGATTCACATAAATTATTTTCATCAATAGCACAGTATGAGGTACTTGGCTGAGCAATTTTTCCCAATACCACAGAGAAAGAAAAAAAAATCTTACAAAGTAAATTGCGCATGAAAGTACAAGAAGAGCTAACAAAATTTGCTTCTTTGATCAATTTCCTAAGAAGATTTGTAAGAAACCATTCTTAATAACAAGTGTAAGCTAACGTACAATTAACACTCACTTGCTTATTGGAGTTATCTTCCCCATAAACACTTGCTACAACTATTGCAACTAATGCACTATAATTGAGATAAGTTAGTGAACTGAAGTAACACATATTCTATTAATATACACTCGCTTCTTTATCAACTTTGAAAAGTTATAGGTCTGTTTATTTGTTTGATGTAGAGGAGTTCTAAACATGCATCAAATTTCCATTTTGGACATCCATTATTTTACTGGTCTGCCTATAGCCAAGGTGAAGCAAGTGGAGCAGACTGGCATAATTTTGACTGTGACTTTAACAGTTCCATGTATGAATCCCAGAGAGGCTTGACCCTATGTCCACTATTTATGGAAATGCCCTGGTCCTTTGGCAGACACCATGAAACTTCCAGACAAAAAAACATTCCCTTCAACCTCTCCTGCTTTAAGTGCACCAGTTTTTGTATTTGATTTCCTGACTAGAAGTACACAAGCATTCTTTCTTGTGTGCTTCTATGCAAGACCTCCAAGTTATCACCTATCGTAAGGCACTGGTCTGGGGTTTGTATTTTTCCTTTGTTTTTAACTAGCTATTAATAAAATAAGCTTTTCACAGAAAACTGAGGCAATATTTAGAAACTAATACGATGTTAAAAGATTATCTACAAGAACAGGACTAGATTCTTACTGTAAGAACTGTATCACTTCAATGGTATATCTTGATAGTAGAATTTATTTCCTTGATGTCAGTTACAAATTATCATTTGCTGGTCTCATACAATGCAGTTATAGCCATTTTAGTAATAATCATATTTTTTTTTTTTTTTAGATCTTACTTCCCAGACTTCCTAGCTCCCGCTCCTCTACTAACCCACAGAGTAAACTAGTAAGCTTTACTCATATACCGCTTAGCCATATGAAATACAGATATGCACTAAGATCTACATGCTCAAAAGCACTTCCATTGTCATCTTGTTCTTTTTCATTAAACATAACTTTGAAAATCTAGTAAACTTCTGTTTAAATAACTATGCCTGAGAAAGGGTATATTTTAAATGAAGAAAACAGGACCCTCAGATCAACCAAAGTACATAAGTATATGAAGAAAAAATCAAATAATAGAAAGAGAAAAAAAAATAGCTTTTAAATTCATGAAAACCATTTGCTTCTTTGTGACTAACCAGAAACAAGTTTCTCTAAAAGTAGTGTTATTGTATTTTCCCATATGAAGTAGTGCAGAGTATTTCTTTATGTGCTGCAGCATCTTCCTGCGGTACAGTACAGTTAGCACAATAGTATCCAATTAAAAGGTATATGAGTGCTAATGCAGAAAATCCAAATTCTCTATTCACAAAAAAACCTAATACTAGAATTCATGCTGATCTAAAAAGTTAATGATAATAATGATGTTTTTCAAACAAAAACCTACTTGTATTATTAATGATACAATAGGAAAAGATACACATTCTCCTTGAAAGTTTTCTACCTTCTAACACATCTACAAATGCATACATACTTAAAATGAAAAGCAAAGTAAGCAACTGATATTAAAAAAAAATCTCTGGAATGTAATCCAGTTCATTCCACTTTATTTTAGGAAACTGCAGTTTCTTTTTTCTTTTTTTTTTTTTTTTTTTTTTTTTTCCTCTTTATTTGGGTTTAGTTTGGTGATCATGAAGTACCCAGAGATTCTACCGATCTGGTTGCAACTATAATGGCTAGAAAACTATGTTAAGTCACACTTTTGTTATGAGAATTGTTGGATATTGCTAGCATAATGGATACTTCTCTTTTAAATTAGAAATACTTCTCTGAATAATCTCAGATCCTATAAAACCAGCAAACTTTATTTCCAGGTTTGTTAGTTTTGCTACTATTAGTGTCACTATTATGTCCACTCTTCTGAATTTCTTTTATACTTGTCTCTGAGAATAATAATAACATAAAAATCAGTGGATCTTACCCATGACACTTCCCAAAACATAACACATTTCATACAATGCCCGAACTGCATGCATAGGAACTTTTCAGTGAAACTAAACAACCACAAAAGAGCAGAACAAAGTCCTGCAGATAACTGATAAGTAAAGAAAACTCTTGTCAGAAATGGCAGATTTATTTCCTTTTTCTTTCTTCAAAAAGAACGCAACTACTCTACAGTCAGGATTCTCCTGGGAGATTCACAAAACACCTTCTAAAGCTGAGTCTGGAGTCTACCAATTCAGGTTGAACATTAAACATCATAGAATCAGGAGAGATGTGTTTAAGCAATTCTCTTCCAGCTAATCTTTTAATATTGCACAAAATCATTTTCTCACTGTCTCATACAAACTGACACAGTCACTTCTTTCCTTTTTAACACCTGTGAAGGCTCAAAAAGTACCTTATCAGCTTTTTGCCTCGGATCATTTAAATGGCTAAAGTATGCAAATACAAACAAAACTGTAACAGCTGTTCTGTACCTTGCTTTCGTATTTGCTTCTTCTATCTCATTCTAGAAGAACGGATTAGGTACTCAAGAGTTTAGTTTATGTAATGCTAGGAGTCAGCCTAATAAAATATATTGCCTCCCTCTGATAACATTATTTATTTATCCACCAAAAGACACTGATTTCACTGTTTCATAAATTAGGGAAAAAAAAAAAAAAAAAACCAAAACAACAAAAAAAAACCAAAATACCAAACCAACAACAGGTAGTGGTAGCAGCCGAGAAGCCTGTCCCATGCCAGTGGTAAAGGAAATTCTTTCTCAGTGTAGTGCAAATATGCTGTCACTGATATAGGACTCTAGACAAACATCACAGTCTTTTCCTATGCATAACTCCGTATTAATATAATTCATTCCCTCAAACATCCTTTTTTTCTTCTCATGCTCTTTGTTTGCTCTAAACATGTTTTTTTTTTTTTTTGGCTAGGTTTAATAGACGCATGTCTTTTAGCTACACAGATATATTCCCTCTATTGTGCATTTTAAAACTATTTGAATTTGTGCATCTTTATATATAATCTACACCTTACATGGGTACAGCTCTTCTTCTTTCATTTGGGAATACTATAGTATAGGAGGATACAAAGGAAAAAAGTGTCAGAGAGATCACATTTCATTCTGTAGAATCTGACTGCAGGTGCTGCAGAAATAATCTATAAAATGCTGCAGAATACTCTGGGCCCTAGAAATTTCCATCCTTTAGCTGCACCAAACTGCTTACAAACAAATTACATGTAGGCAGCTGACCATCAATACAGCTCAGAAATCATTAATCAGTTATCGTTGAAAAGAAGATGCTGAAATAAAGCTCCATGGTTTCATGGCACTATAAAGCCTCAGTTTGGCCAGATTATTCACCAATTACCAATATTTATTATTGCTCAAAAGGAATTAAATACGCATCGTAGATCACTTTCTGGGCGTTTTTTTCCCCAGCAGTTCAAGAAAAATCTGTCAACAATTAAGTTTGAACAGAAACACATGCATTTTCAAATACTTCAGTTACTCAGTCTGTTGACAGATCACTCATAAACATAAGTAGCAGTTTGAAAAGTATTGGAAAGAAAATACTACCACTTGATGAAACCACTGAATCGATTCATTGTACAACTTCAAAAACTGAGGTACCCAATAAGAGACAAAATTGGATGAATGAAATGTATCTATGAATTCAAGTATGTCAACAGCTCTTTATAAACTATTCAAGCAGTAGCATGACAACTAATCAGCTTTAACTAAGAAATATATAAATCTGTGAACAATGAGGAATTTGATCAACTTAGGTTTCAGACAAACATCTTTTACTGCTCATCTATGACATTTTATGACATTTTCCAAAGCATAAAGAAGTGTTCTGCTGAATACTATCTGTTTTAAATTATTTCTTCCGAATGAAACATGACTGAATTGTGGTAAATGTGTAATACTACTTCTTTCCTTAGAAATTAAATTAGCATCATCAAAAACTGGTGCTGATTCAAAGAATTTAGAAATATATGATGTTTATTAGTAATCACTTTGTATTTAACACTCCCTTGCTGTCAATATATAAACAGGGGAAGACTTGCATAAGCATCTTTACGTTTTTGTTTCTGGTTCAATGCAAATTTTGTATTACACTGACCTGCAAACAATAAAAACCTACTGACAATAAAGCAATGTGATTAATAGGAACTGAATTATTTAAAATGCTTTAATCTTAAAGTCCTTTGACTTATGTTTGAAAGTTGCTAGTCAGCAAACAGGGCTCATTTGATACTTATTTCAAGTTAAAAAGTAAATAAGTAATTAACCTTATAAAAATTACCACTGAAATGTGTCTGAAACCTAAGTGTTTTAAATTATAGGACAGTTTTATAGAATTATTTGATGCAGCATATAACAATTGAATACAAAACTACTGAAATTTCATGGTTTAGCTAATCATAGAATCATAGAATAGTTAAGAGTTGGAAAGGACCATGTTCCAACCCCCCTGCCATAGGCAGGGACACCTCCCACTAAACCATGCCAAACAAGGCTATGTCCAACCTGGCCCTGAACACCACCAGCGATGGAGCATTCACAACTTCCCTGGAAAACCCATTCCAGTGCCTCACCACCCTCACAGTAAAGAAATTCTTCCTCATATCCAATCTAAACTTCCCCTGTTTAAGTTGGAACCCATTACCCGTTGTCCTGTCACTACACTCCCTAATGAAGAGTCCCTCCCCAGCATCCCTATAGGCCCCCTTCAGATACTGGAAGGCTGCAATGAGGTCTCCATGCAGCCTTCTCTTCTCCAGGATGAACAGCCCCAACTTTCTCAGGCTGTCTTCATACAGGAGGTGCTCCAGCCCCTTTATCATCCTCGTGGCCCTCCTGTGGACTTGTTCCAACAGTTCCATGTCCTTTTTATGTTGAGGACACCAGAACTGTACACAATACTCCAAGTGAGGAAAGGAATGCTCATGCAAAAACATATTAACCAAACATAATTAAAAAAAAGAAGCAGGAAGTTGTTAAATCTTAAAAGTATTTTTTGTAAAAAAAGTCATCAACAGCTAAAATAAGCACAGCCAGCACTACTTTATTATAGTGGAGTAAAAGCTAATTATTAGATACAATGATTAGAAACTGAATGGGGATCTCTGTTATTTGAAAAAAGTAATTTGAAAGAGTACTGCTACGGGAATACTTTCAAGAAAATAAATACTAGTGTGTATCATTGAATGAGAACATTTAGTTCTAAATTAAACTTGAAATGGAATGTTTTTCAGCATGATAGCTTCATGGCAGTAGTTCTGTTAATTGTGACCAGATAATGAAGAAAATAATTAGAATTTTTAAAATAGATAAATACTAGTGGTACAGTTGATTTACCAAGAATTATCTTCAACTCCATTGAGTAAAGAAATGTTTAATTTCTCTCTAGTTTTGCTGGAAATACCTCTAGGGTAAGTTAAGATGCTAGCATTTTTGTGGTGGCTCTGGAAACCATGTATTGCTCTTCTGTACTGATCTTTTATTGCGGTAATATATTAAAAATTAAAACACATTTTAAAACATGTTCAAATTTTCAGTTCCTATCATTTTTATTAATAATGGAATAAAAAGCTCCTGCATTGTTTTATTTTGATGTATTTTACATACTTACTGACTGTATTTCTGACTCTATTTTTTTACTATTCAACCTGTGTTTTACATTCTCCTCACCCCTACAAGCACTCTTGAGAGCTTCCACATGATGCAGCTTCTGGGTGGGACAAATGTACTCTATTTCTAGTAACATGCTGCAAATAAAAATGTCTATTTGTTCATTAACTTTTCATACCCTATTTTTCAAAATTTACCTTCTCCACACTTTCCGAAGGCTCTGGATCTTACACAACTTCTTCAATAAATCAGGCTTAATACCTCTTACAAACACAACTGAAGCGCAGCCCTCCAGCTGGCAAAATTATTGGTTTCATTCAGAGTGGTGTGGTTTTGTTTGCTGTTTTGTTTTTTTTGCCCTTTTTTTTTTTTTAATAAAACAGATTACTACAGTATTGCTAAAAAAAAAAAAGTAGTCACATTATATTATCAAAGTTTGTTTGTCTTTACAACATAAGTTACTAAATCCATATTGACCTTAGCTATTCAATACTAAAGATCCCAGCTTTCACAATATTAGGTGCCAAAAACAGCCACTAAAAATTCAAATTTCTCAGCTGCAGGTAATAAAATCCAGTATATGCAGAAGATGCAGTACTGTGTATTTTACATTACTATTTTCTGTCAGGTTAAGCATTCTTAAACTAAGCTGCATATGAACATAAACATAGTTACCAGCACTCTTCAGTATGTTCAGCATAACAGAATACACATGCTCTTTGCAGATGAGCAATACCTATCTGTACTGATATGAATGCCAGGGCAAAGCCTAGATGCTTTGAATATGACCATCTCTGTGCAGCAGGTTACCTTAGTGAAGAAAGAAACCCCTACTATGTATAAGGCCATCAACCATTTGCTATAAGCAAGGAATTACTGTTATTGCTGCACTTCCACAACTGAGTGTTTCCAAAGCCAAACATGCTCCTTTAGAACCAGCAAGTCTTGACAGAAATTAAAGTTGCTGTCTAGTGTAGAAGGTCAGTCAGCTCCAGTTGTTCAGACATTGGTCTGGGTGTGAGGCCAATGGCAGCTTATGCCAGTGATTTAATGTAGAAAGGTATAAATTCTTCAGGGGCAATATGCACTGCCATAAAAATTAGAAAAATTCCCTCTAGATCTCTAATGTCTTAGGGAAAGCTCAATGAGGACAGACTTTGTTCAACACAGTTGAACACTGAGGTCAGGAAACTCCATGCAGTTGCATACTTTCCTACCACTCTATTTGCTACAAACTCATATTCTGGTAAAGGTACTTTGTTTTTCTGTGTGGATTCTGCAAGGAAGGTAAGTGCTGGTGAATGTTAAGGTGCAGGGAATAAGACTCCCATGACAAAAATGTAAAAATCCACCCCAGAAAGGGAAAAAATGGCATTTGCCAGAATGTCTGAAGTTGGAAGGGACCACTGGAGGTCTACTAGTCCAAATTCCCTGCTCTAGCAGGGTCACCTAGAACACATTGCTCAGGATTGTGCCTAGACAGCTCCTGAGTGCCTCCAGGGAAGGAGACTCCACAGCCTCTCTTGGCAACCTCCTCCAATGCTCATTCTCCCTTACAGTAAAGAAGTTCTTCCTCATGTTCAGGTGTAACTTCCTGTGTTTTAGTTTATGTCCGCTGCCTCTCCTCCTATCAGTAGCCCTTTACTGAATCTGCTCCAGGAGCTCCGTGTCTTTCTTATACTGAGGAACCCAGCACTGGACACAGTGTTCCAGGTGAGGCCTCATCAGGGATGAGCAGAGAGAGAGGATTACCTTCCTTGACCTGCTGCAATGCCCTTCTACTGCAGCCCAGGTTGTCATTGGCCTTCTTGGCCACAAGGGCACCTCGCTGGTTCATGGACAACTTGCTGCCTACCAGGACTCCAGGTCCCTCTCTGCAGAACTGCCTTCCAGCAGGTTAGCCCACAGAATGCTCTTTCCTATTTCTCGATTTTAGTTTATAATGAGGAAGAGAAAGCTATTAGCAGAGGAATCGAAAAAAAAATCAAGAATAATTATAAAATCAGATATAATTTTGGGAAAAACTCACTTTGTATTACGAAAGAGAAAGCTGTAGAATTACTTGGTAACAGTATGTAAGCTCTTACTGGGAATTGGACTCTGATAACAGCTCTTCAGTCTTGTAGACAAAGACAGAACAGCACATTATGGCTGATACCTGAAGGTAACCATATGCAAGCTTGGAAGCAAGATGCTTGTTTTTAACAATAAGCATAATTAACCACTGGAACAGATTACAAAAGAGTCTGAAAGTCTGGAGAACACTAAATCAGGTGTACATGTAACTTTTTTCCAGAAAAAATATGCTCTTCTTCAGATGAAGGATTTTTATGGTTTATTTTATACAGGTCACAGTTGATGATTATGGTCTTGTTTCTAATTATGAATTTCAGATCTGTTGCCTGAATTTATCAGATCATGATATCCTAACAAAAGTGTACATCAGACTGGCATCAGAGATGCATAAAGAATAAAAGTGGTTTGGTTTGTGAAAATCAGTCATAATTATAGGATAACGAGAATATTTGTCCATATTGTTATCAATTGATGTTACGCTTTATATAACAGGTTCTTACTAAGAAAAGACCAAGAAAAAATGAGCAAGTAAGCTGTATAAAGACTTCTAAATAATGCAAGAAATGCTCCTGTTTTATATACCTTACTTTGCACAAACAGGAAGCTGTTATTATCATCCCTAAGAAGTAAAAGTTTCTGAAACAATAAGCAAATTTGGAACAAACAGGAGCTGCAAACTCTTCAAAAAAATTCTATATCAAACAAGTTATCTTTCTTTTCAGTCTTCTGATAAATGTATTAAAATCCTTTACCATTTTTTTTTTTTCTTAAAGGATAGATTCTCTTTGGTTGTAAACATGGTGATTAATGCCTAAAATTTGACAATGACTTGAGATTCTCCCAGCATAGAACCATTTAAAATTAGGATAAATCCCAAATGTAAATAAAACTTATTAATTCAGCTCTCAAGTCTATATAGATTTGCATAGTTTTACTGCTACTTACTGTACACAGAAAAATTAACATTTTTAAGAGCTTCATCAAGCCCAATGGGATTGCAGTGGATTCCTTTCAAACACAGAAGCTGAAGCAAACACACTACCCATGTTTTCTATTACCACATTGTTACCCAGGGGGCAGTGAGCTAATTCTAAATATTTATTGTGGAAACCTGTACATCAGTTTCTAAGAAACCAAGATTTCTCTTGATAGTTGCCCTCTGCAGAAGAGTTGAAACCCTCAGCTTTAGAAACTGTCCTCGTAAATAGTGCCAAATTCTGGAATCCCACATCTTCAGTGCTAAATACAAGATTTGCTACTTAGAAGTTTCTTTCTGCAGCTGTGAAGATAGAAAAAGAACTGGTAGAACAATGTCTTCTCATATAGTCAGTTTTTATATCTAGGTTCCATATTCTAAAACTATAAATCCTGTTGTTACCCTGGGCTGTACATAAAGATTTACATCTGATTACAGCACCAATCAAAAACAGATCTCCAATCTCAATATGAAGAAATCAGGAGTTGGAGAATTCAATATCAACTTTGAAATTTTCTAAAACACATAACAAAGCCATTCCTTTTATCAACTGTGGTAACAGATTTGGGTTATTTGTCTTAATCATACCTGCCTCTGTTAGTTTAGCTAGGTATGATGTGGATGTATTTAAATTCTCTAAACCTTTACCTCTGAAACCGCTTTCTGATGAGACAAGCATTCATTCCTCTGTCATCTTTTCTTTCTTTTTTTAAATTCCCATCTAGGTTTCAAACATCCTTTTAAACCCATGAACAGTCTGGCTCCAATGCTCTAGTCTAATATGCTGGTTTATGTTTGCCTCTTTAATACATTTAAAAGTCTGTTCATTGAAATACTGTACTGAGAGCCATGTCTCAGGGATTCCTATGATGGCTCAAGCATCCTCCTGGTCTGCTATCACTTCTTAGGTTATGAAGACAAACATTTTTCATACCAGATGAATTTCTGGCCTCAGTTCTGAATTTGTCAGTCTATCATTAAGCTAATTCATGATATAAACATATAATTGGTTTGAAATTAAATTAATTGAATATGAATGCTATAATCCATAAAGCCCTTATATTTGCAAGTCAGTCACTTCTATCTACTTCATACATGGGCTGCATATGATCTACAGAAGTTCTTTTCCTTCTTTTTTTATTCCAGTCTATTTTTGTAAGATCTTTTTTAAGTATCAGTCATAGCTGAACAAAAGAGCAATACCCAGGAATATTAGGAATGACATCACAGTGGTAGATAGCACGTGTTCTAACATGTTCTAGGAGGCAGTATCAAAAGGACATTTTAGTATCCCTTAAATAGATCTAAGCTGGCCATAAATGTTAAACTACAGCTTTGACCGCAGTAACAGAAAATGTTAATGGTAACTTTTAATGCTTTCACCTTTATTCTTTAAATATATTTCACTCTTCAGAAGCTTCCATAGGAAAACTGCTGTTGGCAAAAGGGGGGGGGGGGGGAGGGGGTGGCTGTGGTAGTGGTGTGCGTTGTTGGTTTTGTTTGCTTGTTTAAATTTCCCAAAGTGGAATGTCATACTTTGCTCTATCAAAATTGACCATTTTTTCAAGGTAGGTAAAACAAGAATTATGTTTGTTTTTCCAGAGAGTGGAAGATGAGTAAATAAGGATGTTTATGGTTTCAAATTATATATATAATCACTGTTTGCAGTTTGTGAACTGATATACAGCCCTGTTTCTTATAGAAATTGCTCATATTATATGATTTACAGAAGGAAGAGTCATGAGCAATTCCAATGATACAGCTACTAGAAGAATATTCAATATGCAAAGTGTTGTTTTTTAAATAAAAACTATTCAAATTAATTAATTCCTTAAAAAAAATACTAATTTATCTGGTTAAACAAGACTGAAACTAATTTAAAAGGGTCCATAAATAATGAATGAAGAGTAAAAGATTTCCTCTCTTTTGAAATGTGCTCCCTCATAATACTGCTGAAACTAAATAATCTTTTTGTTTATATTTGCACAATGTTGGAAGATGAACTGTTATACTATTACTACTATTTTTTCTTACAGCACAATAAAGATAAATATAAACCTTTAAAATACTTATTTTCCACACATGGAACACACTCTCTGACACTGATATTTTAAAGATTTTTTTTCCCCATAAAGACTAAAGTCTGAATATTAGAAACAGCACCAAACTAATCTTAATTTAATACAACACACACTCCGAAGAGAAAGAAAAGAAAAAAAATCAGTCTTCGGTACCTGGTATTCTATTTGCTCAGTTCAAGCTACAAAAGTTGCAACTGAAAGAGGAACTAAAGGAGCTGAACTCAGCTATATGAAAAATGAGGACCACAATACTACCAAGAACTAACAAAAATCTCATCTGAAGACACCTGTTACCATGACACAGGAACCCTAAGAATAAAGCACGTATAAGACCCATGTTCTCTGTTTGTTGTAATCAAAATACATTCCTTTCTTTTCCTTTAATATCCCAGATAATGCACAGAACTTCTCATTTCAACACGCGTAGCAGCAGTCCTGCTAACTAGAGTCTCTTTAAATGCAGAACAGTAACTCAGGGCACTCAGTTTCAGAGCACAGTGACAAATAAGAGCATTTGATGGCATAAACAAAAAGCTATGTCAACTTCTAAGTACAAGTGGGTCAAACTAAAGCTGGCATTCTTTGTTCTTGAGTGCTCAACTTTGCAATATTAATCATATTTTATGTACACAGAAAAAAATACAAATGACACTCCTGTAGATCTGTATATATGCTCTGCTAGAATATATCCCACTTCTGTTTCGGTGTGTATTGTAAACAACACTGCTCTCACTTCAGTCAGCTAAAAAAGACAACTGAAGATTACTGATAAAATGTAACTAAATACACAGTTTATAAACCTCATTTGAAATTAATTATATTTATATGCCACTTCCTTTATGTTTTTTTTGAGAATTAGGTCCTGTTTTTAACATTTCAAAAAAGGGGTGCAAAAATGAATACAGTCGAGGAAAAGTGGATTTTGTTTTGATACAGAATAATATCTAAAGTTGAGCTTTTCTTTCAATACCTTATCTACAGCTTTAAAAACCGCTGAATACAGAATGAAACCATATGCTGGGTGTCCTCCAAATGCAGGGGATCACAAATCTAAACATGGGATTTTGTAGAAATTTAAAAGTACAGAATTCTACTGTATTAGTCAGATCATCACATCATATTTTACTACACTGTTTCTAATAAATTGATTTTAATATTTAAGTCACATCATTCTAAAGAAATAATAGTTCTCCTAACAGAAGTTCTTACTTCATGGCGTGAAAACTTGCATCTTTTTCTGGCCCTTCTATCTGCTTCACTAGAAGTAGGTGCAATTTTTGCAAATCATATTAGCATATTGAATAGCTTTTAAGTTAATATACTCATCAGCTATAAAGTATCCAACTTATAAAAAATAATCATAAGGACTTCTAGTTTTAATTCTATTTTAGATGGTTTACATTTGAAATTCATACTCTGTGGTGCTGCTGCAAGCTTGGCTAAACTGTCTAACCAGCAGCATCCTTGTTTTTTCTTTTAATCCACAGCAAATTGCCTTCCCTGCTGTTTGTCCTCTCCCTTGCCTATGTGGGAGATGGGAAAAACAGAAGCAATATCTCAGTCAAGGCTACACATCATGTCTAAACTTTCTGTGCTGTATCTATTGCTCTAAAACATTGGAGATACAAAACAGCACAGTAATTTCTAAGTGCAGACCTGGGCAGAAACCCCATTTAGTTAAATTGCTAGCCTACTGTGCAGACATTAAAAAAAAAAAAAAAGTAGCCATCAATAAACATGTTATTTGAATTCAATTTAACATTCTTTTAGAGTCAAAAGACATAATCAATGCATTCTGTGTGCTAACTAAACAGAGATACAAGGGGCCAAGGTATTTATTAACTATAATAACAGTTCATTGACAGGTTTAGTCTAAACTGCTGTACATTATAGCACTGGTTTCAGCAAAAGAACCATGCAACAAACTAATATCTTAGTTGGCAAAAACAAGCTTGCAGTGGAGTCTGAGGTAGTTTCCTAGAGGAGCACGCCCACTTCTGCAAAACTTGGAAAAAAACTCAACCCTACTAACAAATGTTTAAGCTGTTATGTGCCATGTTTTAATAGCTTTCAGAACACCCAGGACAAAAAAATAAAACAAGATGTATATTCATACTCGATTCCTACATCCTAAAATTCTACCCTTTTTAAAAAGATGATTAATTGCTGAGATCATTTTATTTAATGTTTAACTTGCTGGAAAGTAAAAATGCGTTCAATTCACTAATTCCTACCAGTTTTTCACACACTCAGGCATTTGAAGACATACTTTTAAAAACTGAAGATGTATTAAAATAATCCTACTATATCTTTAAGGAAATGGCAATAGCCAGTATTACAATTCTAATATATTTTAAATTTAACATACAAACCACAGTACATTACAGAAGACCAGTTTGGTAAATTACCATCCTTCATCCTCACTAATCCTAATTGGAAAAGAGGCCCATACTCATGCCAATGCATCTTTGCTATACCATAATTAGTTTTCTTTCTGATGTCATTCCTAAACCAGTGACAAAACTAGAACTTGGCTTAAACTCTAGGGAGTAACTGTCTTTCAGTTTTCCAGACTGATTTAATATTCCAAATACCAACGTCTGTAATTTATGATTCGCCCAGATAAACTGAATCAGTATTTCCTCAATTCTCTAACTTATCTTCAGATTTATATGCACACACGCATTCTCAGCAAGGTTTTTCTTCATTAATTTTATTCTTCATTAATCTTTTTCCTTCTGACACAGTAACACAGACCTCCACCCCCAGTATGAATTCCAGATTCTTAAAAAAATTTATCTGGTGGAAAAATCAGGTAGTAGATGCACTACTACTACAGAACTACTGTGATTATTTCATGCAAACCTAGAAAGTTGGTAGGACTATATAGCAAAAGGGGAGGAAGAGGGGGATTTTAATCTAAAGTTCCAAAAGTCAAAATATCTGTAGGCTTTTTCTTATTAGGAAGCTACCTTGAGGCTGAATCCAATGGATAGGTACTGAGTAAAAGGAATAAATGCAGGGATTCATAAATATCTCTAAGTAAAGCTTCAAACATTACCTGAATACAGTGGTATGAGCTGATTCATCATTAGAATATATTTTCCTGAATCTAACACACAGGATTTTGTGAGAAAACAAGGCTAACAGTATAGATATTCTTGAGCAATGAATGCACCAGAACTTGTATAAGGAAATTTCAGGAGCGCACTGAACCCCCAGGTTTAGACAGTCTGCTTAGAAAGACAGTAATGCTAGTGGTATTTTAAGCAATCTAAGCTCTCTGTTAATGTATTTAAACCTTGTTCACATGCTTAATTTTAAAAGTCTAGTGCTTTTCATGTTATTTTAAATGTGGTGGAAAATTATACTGTAGGTCACAGTGCTTCCTTAAGTGAGTTCTCTCACTCTTATGTTCCTGTCAGTTTGTGATGTGGTATGAATTAAGCCTTTATACCTCTTCAGCGCAGTAGGCTGTAAATTAATAGGTGCAAAGAAAGCAATAGTGTTCTGTGAATTAAGCATCAATTTACTGCTTCTCTACCTCTCACTTCATACACCAATTACATGCTGGTGTTAACTGCTTAGTGGCCTCAGCATCTTTACAGCTAACACAGGCAAGAGACTATATTAGTTTAGTCACTACTACTAGCATGAAGTACATTTACCACCCAATTTATTGTAGGGTCAAAATCCTTGCAAAAGCTTCCACATATTTTTATGCATACCAGTGCCAATATATAGATATTATTTAGCGTGAAGATAATATAAAAGATAAGCAATGAATTCCAGGTATGCTTTCTTTAAATGCAAGCCTAAGAACTTTTGCAAGATTTCTCTGTCAGATATTGCCATAAACTGAACATATTTATTAACTAAGTCTTAAATAGGTTTGCCTTTGCATCAGGACTCTCCCAACTTTTTTGTTGTTGTAGTTTTTATTCAGACTATTTTTGTCACCTGCATCTCTGAACATAAGATTAACATATAATCCTAAAGAAAGCTGTGGTCCAAAATGAAGTATGGGAAAGTGTTTTGTTGCATTTCTGCCTGAAGCTCTAAGAAGGATTACACACATTTTAGCACTTGCCATCATTATATGAACTAGTATCTTGGTAAAAAAAACAGGATGCTAATACAGCTACCAATTATTTACTGAGAAAGAAGGCAGGCCAGGCTTCACTGCTGTCCTATACAGCAAAGGTTGATGTACCAAAACAGTCCTGTTTTGGGGGAAGAGGGAAGGAAAAGTGATATGACTGCTGGATCAAAGTGAAAACAGTGACGGCAGTATTCTCTGGGGGCTTAGGATGGTTTTACTCACTCTGTGCCAGTGGGAGGGCTGGCTCTAGTACACTTCCTAGGCTCCTTTGGGATATCACTTTGCCAAGGCTCTTCTAACCTGGAGCAGCAAATTCCCCAGTTGCTACTCTAAAGTTCAAATTTTCTGGCCCCTCCAACCCAACCTGAAGCTGTTTCCAAAGCATTACCAGTTCTTTAAAATCTGTCATACTATCCCCCAACATACCCAAAGAAACGCATTACATTACACATTACATTTAAGCTTATTTTTGAAACCACTACTTATACTCTTTGTCCTTTCCTTCATTATGGTAATTTTATCAATAAGAATCTCAAGATGCCTCACTGCAACTAACAGAGCTCAACTCCTTATATAGCCATATTATTTAATATGCACTTAAATAATAAACCAAACAAATTTATATGTTCTTCTGTATCAAAACAATTCTAAAAGGAAAAAAAAAAAAAAAAGCCTTTAGGATGCTGAAAGGAGAAGGGACACAACGTCCGGGGGAGGGGGGGGAATGTAACCCTGTCTTAAAATACAAATTTCTTTGCAGCTTTGCTTTCTTAACAATAGTAGTTAGGATTCATCTTTCCTCCTATAGAAATGTTAGGGAGGGGGGACTATTCACATCTACAGATGTACCTGTCTCATCTACATTAGGTTTTTTTCATTCTACGGACTCCAGAGGTACTAAGCAGTGTTAATTGTATTCTCCCAAGTTTGCTCACAATTAACTTACAACTGTGGATAAATAATTTTTTTCAAGCAGGCATTTGAATGCCTGCAGAAAATCCATTTTGGAACATGAAGATTTTGATAAATATAGCAAACTACAAGATACATCACTGATGAGATCAGCTCATTAATTCTTATTATGGGAAAGCTGTAGGAGTGAAGAAGCTGTTTATCTGCACATGTTTGGGTATAGCAAATGCTATGCCAAAGAACTGGATATAGATATTGAATTAAAACATGCTATTTCCCACTCAGAGAATTTTAAAAGACTGTGGAAAGCACTACTTTAAGAGCTAGAATATACCAGTTGCCTGTATGACATGTTTAGCATACATAGCTGGCATCCAATTTTCACTGTGCCTATTTTCCTCCTAAATTCCCTAATATGTGAGTGGGATAATCCTTTCTGAGACTATGCTTAACAGCTCTGACACCAGTGAGACATTCACTCCAAGATTACAGAACTCCACAGGCACTCAAGTTCAGCACACTGTTGGTGAACTTCTTCTACACCATTTTGAAAAAGGATGCCGGGTTGGGCAATATGTTCTTCAACCCTTAATCTAACAGAAACCAAAGGGAGAAAGACAAGAAGACCTACGACAACGTGTCAGTGTGTTTGTGTGGGATAAATTTTACTGGATTTTAAGCTTAAACCATTAAACATGGCGACAAATGCTGAGGGAGAACACAGAAACAGGACATAGGCAGAGGAAGGGAATGGAACGGGAAAGGAAGGGGAAGAAAAAAGGGAAGGGAGCACAGGTGTTGCTAACAGAAGACAGCTGGGAGTAAACAGGACATACAAGCATCAGCACCAAATGCAGCAACTGATAGGACTCAGAAGCTTGGAAACAATATGTTCCTCTGAGACTTTTAAAGAGACACGGTATTTGCTGTATTACGTATTTTAGGGATTCTTCTATCATTTATTCAGTTTGCAGTATGCAAAAAAAAAAAACCTGAAAAAGTATGTAAGACTGTATTTTTCAGCTGTACAAAGCTCTTCATACAGACACACACACTACCTTTCTTACTCACCTTAAATGTATCTGTCTTTCCTGTGAGGGATTTGGAACTACATAATGTTCTATGGCAGTCAATTTAAAAACTTCTTGTATTGCTATGTATATAGATTGGGTTCAAGTGCTGAACAGCATTAATGCTCATTTTCAAATCTGATAGACTATGGGATTTTACACAGTAACTGGAAACTTTGCAATATGAAAGTCAATAGAATTCAAGGGTAACTGTGCAACTTGTTTTCCTGAAAACAGCAAACAAAAAGAAATGTGGTTCATGGCTATCAAATACAGAAGATAATACTTACTGGACTCGGTTTCCTAACCAAAACAGAGAAAAGGGAAAATGCACTTAAAAGCTACAGAAAAGAGCTTCCAAAACCTAGTAGAAAGCAAGAGAACCCTTTACCAGCATCTCCAATAGAAACATTCAGCTTTGCAGCGTTTCACTGGTGACAAAAAAAGAGGGCTGATTATCAGAAGGTATCTAATGAGGCTAAAAAAAGTAACTAAGTACAAATAAATTAATAAAAATCTGATTGTAGTCTCAAATGAAAAAGCTGGAATCTACCTGCCTTCCTGTTGTTGCATGGCCATGGCACATCCTCTCTTGTCTGATAGAGAAGGAAAAGAAAATAAAGTCTTATCTTGCTGAGGGTATGTTAGCCGTTTTCAGGTATATAACAACTTTATTGAAGGTGCATCCACAAGCAATGTATCTTTTCACAGTAAACCAATAGATGGTGCTCTTTAGCTGCATAATTATGTAATTCTGAGCTAAATATTCAGCTCGTATGTATGGACCTACTGCCATAGATGTCTATCTAAAAGGTGATTTAGACCACTGCATAATCTCATGCACCACTTTGCTACAGACCTTTCACACGAGGGTGGTAAAATTAAGACAGATCTCTACAAACAGAAAACATGCACGTCAAAATACTACTATTTTGAATTATATCTAAGTGCTTGGACTGGTGTATTTACCTATGAAACACAAATTAGTATTATGATCCAGCTGTTACAAGAGTTATTCATTAACACAGAAATAAGAAGTGAGTTTTGGATGATTCCAGGTACTTATGTCAAATTGAATGCCAACATTATAGTAATTCATTATTGCTGCTTCCAAATCACTCTCACATCCACATACATTTTTATGGCCTTTCACTAGGATATTGAGGTGATTTATAAGGAAGTCAGAATAATCTTGAAGGTATTTTTAAATAGTATTAGGAAATTAATCTGGACTAAAATGTATAAAGTGCAGTTCATTCTCTTGTATTGGCAAATACTGACAAAAAATTGAAGGATAATAATCTTAGGTTTAAATAGAAGCACAGTAAGACAAATTAGTATTGTAAGGAAAAAAGAGGAAAACATAAATTTTAGAACAAAATATATGCAATATTAAAACTCCAAGTTAAAAAAATAAGTGCAGTATTATTCTTAGTATCACAATCACCTTTCATGCATACTGTAATAGTATAAAATATTTCTTTTGTCAAATAAGTTTTTAATCTTGCAACAATTATGGCAAAGCCACATTTATATAGAAAAGCCAGAGTCAAGCCTATCTACATCCATGTGAATTGCCCAGCTTTAACCAACCTGTTAATAATAAAATACTTAGGCCAAATTATAAACCAAACCCAAAAGCAACCTCAGTCTCTTGGGAAAGACTCATTAAGGAATTTTCAAAAGGATGCTTTCCTCAAGTTATATAATCCTGATTTCTCTTCAAAACTATATTCGTTAAGCCTGGACTTTTAAGATATTTGTGAACACTACCTCTAGATGCAACTTTGATTTAATTTTCAGTACCATATTAAGGTGAAGTCTAAAGGGACATGTTTGGAAGTATTTAAAAAGCTGCATTTTTATGTAAACCCTCTATTTTTTTAGTACTAATAATTAACAACAGAGCAGCCGTTCAGACTCAAAGGATGCACCACTTGGTGAACTTGGAGTCAGACTCCAGACATAGCAAAGAGGTTATCTTTCTGTTATACTTCCAGAAGTACTGTTCTTGGCATTGCGAGCAAGAGCTCAGCAACTCAAAAAAAAAAACCACGTATTTCATTTAAAACTCCTTTAGGTAATAGCAAATTAATCAAAATTATTTTATATTTAGCAAATATCAAATTAATCAAAATTATTCAAATTCAAAAATATTTACTTCATCTACAGTCAACTAATAATACTTTTACTTCCTCCACAGATTAAAAAGCCTGTTATACCTGCTTCACATTCATTTTGCATTCACATTCACATTCATCTTCATCTTTTCAAGCCTGTTGATATTTATATTGAGTCAAAGCAGGGTTAAATATGTGGTCATCTATATATTTCTGCATCTATTCAAGATCCAGAGCTATATAGAATCATAGAATCATAGAATAGTTAGGGTTGGAAAGGACCTTAAGATCATCTAATTCTCCTTAATTAGGAAAAAGGACTTAAAAAATCTGCAATAGTTTTGACATTCTATTGTATCATGGACATAAAATAGTGAGGTACTGCCACTGGAATATTTTATAAATTAATTCCATTAGAATGGACTGCACAAATGATTGTCAAATAATATTTTAAGAATAAGAAAAGGTAAACAAATCTTCCTTTTCAATGCACTGGAAACAAAGCAACAATCAGTTATACAACATAGAAATTAACTGAGCATCTCAAGCCTTAGAAACATGTAAGGCATGTAAGTAAAATAATATACTTAATAATATTTTTATGTAATAAACATAAGGCATACACTAGAATCCATATAATTATATATCTCATATAGATATTTTACAGATAGATGATTTTTCCTCAGCAATTAGATTTTACTTGTTCTAGCACTTCCATAGCTTTACTTAAGAGTCCATCCAGACTTACTGTAATTATGCTGGAACTGCTTCTAACCTTGCTGAAATGTCTGGAGAGGGTAATCCAGACCTACTGCACCATACACTACAATCACTAAAGAATGATTAGTGTGAAATTATTTTCTTTATTCTCAGTCTTTCCAGCTTTGCAGTGCTCGTTTAGCTGGCTTTCTGTGCTCTTCACTAGGATTATGCGATTATTGTACAGAAAATGCTCCTTTAAGTGAAAAAACAATCATAATTACCAGACCATGCTAATGGAATGTGTGTCTCCTAATACAGAATTACTGTATAAAGCTGTTCACATGATGCCAAAGAAAAAGAAGAGGAACAAATTAAAAACAAAAACAAAACAAAAACCAAATTTAAAAAAAAAAAATAAAAAAAATACCCCAACAAAAAACACACACACACAAAAAAAAAAAGACACATTTTAAGATTATACACCTCTAGACCACTAATTTCAACTATGGAACAACTTTACATTTAAACACACAACACACAACTGATTTTAGCAGATTACAGCATGCACTACATTTAGCATGGCTCTAATGTCGCTATGGTAACTGCTCTGGCTTATATATAGCTGAATGTGTAGCTTCATTCCAAATCATCCAATAATCCATTAAACATTTCTTATAAAACTTCCCATAGCTTATCCACAATTTTATCAGTGATCCTAACCTGATCCTGTACTGGTATCAGTGATACCTGTACTATTCAATATCTTCATCAATGACACAGACAGTGGGATTGAATGCATTCTCAGAAAGTTTGCAGATGACAACAAGCTGCGTGGTTCAGCTGACACCCCGGAGGGACAGGATACAATACATAGGGATTGGGATAAGCTCTTGAAGTGGGCCCATGTGAACCTCACGATGTTCAACAGGCCAAGTGCAAGGTCCTGCACTTGGGCTGGGGCAACCCCAGTATCAGCACAGGCCAGGGGATGAAGGGATTGAGACCAGTCCTGCAGAGAAGGACTTCAAGGCACAGGTAGATGAAAGATTGGACATGAGCCAGCAATGTGCGTTTAAAGCCCCAAAAGCCAACCATATCCTGGGCTGTATCAAAAGAAGCATGACTAGCACATCAAGGTAGGTGATTATGCCCCTCTACTCTGGTAAGACCCCACCTGGAGTACTGCATCCAGTTCTGGAGACCTTAGCAAAGGAAAGACATGGACCTCTTGGAGCAGGTCTGGAGGAGGGTCACAAAAATGATCAGAGGGATGGAAAAGAGCTGGGGTTGCTCAGCCTGGAGGTCTCCAGGGAGATCTTACTGCAGCCTTACAGTACTTAAACAGGGCTTTTAAGAAAGATGGGGACAAACGTTTTAGCAGAGCCTGCTGCAACAGGAAAAGGGGTGATGGTTTTAAACTAACCGAGGGTAGATTTAGGCTAGATATAAGATAGAATTTTTTTACTATGAGGGTGGTGAGGCAATGGAACCAGGTTGCCCAGATGGTAGATGGTAGATGCCCCACCCATGGAAACATTCAAGGTCAAGTTGGATGGGACTCTAAGCCACCTGATCTAGTTGACCATGTCCCTGCTCATTGAAGGGGGGTTAGACTAGATGACCTTTAAAGGTCTGCTGCAACCCAAACTCTTCTATGATTTAAAATTGTATTATTATAGGAACATTTAATAAATCCTTAGCTGCTAGTGATCAGAGAGGTTGCCCAGAAAAGTTATGGTTGCCTCATCCTAGAAGTGTTCAAGGCCAGGCTGGATAGGGCTTTGAGCAACCTGGTCTAGCGGGAGGTGTCTATGCCCATGCATGGGGGTCTGAACTAGATGATCTTTAAGGTTCCTTCCAATACAAACCATTCTATGAGTCTATGATTAGAGTTTAGCATTATTTAAAAAAAAAAATAAATAAAAAATCTCCAAGAGAAAAAATAAATCCCAGGAAAAATAAGAAAAATGTTTAGGCAGAATTCTAGGAGAATAAAACTCTTATAATTTCTCTGATTGCCAACGTAACACTGATCAACACCATGAGATCAATGAAGATTATGCTTCCATTGCTTTCTGCTTGTATTTTTCTACATCATCTATTATCAGAACAGGTATGTCTATGTGACTATCTGTAAATGTAAATTTATTCCTGTATTTGAATGTTCAAGTTCATGAACAGATTAATTTCTTGCAAAATTCTAAATATGCTGTTAGGTGTATACTAGAGCCTCATAAACAAAATTAAATGGACATATTTTTATGCTGTGCAGCAATATCCCATTAGCTCTTCCCCTTCTAAGATTTCAGCTTCTGGTCCTTAGAACCCTTAATAAGAAAACATTGATACTGATGACTGCTGTGCATGTATGTACAGGACAGTGAGGCAAAGGGGGTACTTGCACATTTTACTTGAGACACTGAGACATGAGCACTTACTTTGACACGAAACTGCTTCACTGACTGCCACTACACAACTTCTGGTCATGTGGAATGTTAAGAGAGTTGGACCCTGACAAGAGTAAACTTGTTATATAGATCTAGAAGTATCTTCAAAACAAAGTTTTCACATATTCGCCAAGCACGGTTGACACATATTTTTATTTGATACTAAATTTTTCAGCAAATCAGATGCTACCTGGAACTTCACAGTTATTAATACACTGTACTGCTTAGCCTGCTACGACATTAAAATAATAGTGAGATTGCTTTAGATCTCCAGAAAGCCATTCTGAAGATAATAACTATCAGTCAGCTGTGAGTAGCAGATCTGTATTTTTTTTCTAGGCTACACTTTATAGCAATGGCGTGTATGTCAAGCAAAAGAAAAACCTGCACAGGCAGCATGCAAAGAAAATGTTTGGCAACTTAATCCGTTCCCATAGACAGAACTTTCATTTTTTACTTAGAAAGGAGAACGAAGAATTAGTATTATAATTACTAACCCCTAATACTGCTAAGCAAACAGTTTTAACAGTTTTAATCAGCCAACATAAGATAATACTTGCACACGAATACACGTAGTAAGACTGAATTATAGCCTGTTTAGAATGAGATGGCATCTATCTGCTCTCTATATATTCCTGTTTCACTGTGAGGCTGAATTTTGCTCACTGCTTTCATTGCTGGAGTACAATACCCTGGTAAGTCATTCAAGACACAACAACAGAAAACGTTCTCATAACAAATTAAAATATGCAACATCAAAAAATGTTCATTGCTAAGATACCTTAGAAATATAACTCTTGAAGATGGCGGAAAATAAGAAGGATCAAAATTTGGAAAGAAGCAGAAGCAAACTACTGTGGTTTTTTCCAGTTCTGAAGAATAAAAGTGTCCAAATGAAAATACATAACAAAATGGTTATTGCTAGTAGGTAGAAAATATCTTAAATATCCTTTAATATTTTCAAAATACTCACCAAAAAATGAAAAACAAAACAAAGATCTTTATAAGATCTCTGACTTACCATATTGATGGTGCTTCTGTTCCACTGATCTCTAAGAAGTCATATCCTTCCTCTAACTGGAAGTCAGTAAAGACCAAGGCAATAGTATCTCCTGGTTCAGCCAATATGGTCCAGGTGCAATCAGCATTATTTTCATACTCAGATGGGAAGTGAGGACTTGAAATAGTTCCACTTGTCCCACGCAGTGTCCCTCCACAAGCTCCTTCAGCTGATGAACAGAATACCAATTATTACTGGAGCTGAAGTTTAAACAAGTATTTCTGCCACAGCAAACCCAGATCATCCCCTCTGCATGTAGAATACCCACAAAACAAAATATTATCCACATGAATGGAATAGAACAGTTCTTAGCCTATAAGCTGAAGAAATTCTTGGCTTGGTTTTTTTCACTTTTTTAAATTGCTGGTGATACTTTAGTGCAAGGCCAAAGAAGGATAAGATTAGCAGAGACAACTACTACGAGCTCATTTAGAGAACCCACACTTTGGTTCCATGAAAGTATACAGAAAAGAAGTCTAAGAACTTCACACAGAATCACAGAAACACAGTTAGTCTCACCGTGATATATGTTTAAAAATATCGACCTTTTCTAAAGATTTCACTCATTTCTTATAACTATAAAATCTGCTGAAAAAAATATTCTAAACTAGGAAGCACTAATAACATCATACTAGCCATTCTCAAGTTTTTTGTTCTGAATTAGGACATTTGCAGATAGCAAATAAATTCAGAAGGTTTGGTTGCCAAATGGACCTTCCAAATTTCACACATCATCAGCTAATAACATATATTTTTAAATGGTCATTAACTAATTTTCAAAAAAAATTCAGAGCACAGGAATTTCATGCTAAGCCTGGAATATTGCTTAATACATTGCTTGTTGCCAGATATAGCAGACTTGTTGTACTCTTCCTTGCCCCATAAGACTTCATTGAAAGCTTTAAAGATATGCTGATTATTGTTAGTATTGGGTATTTGTCATGGTTTAAGCCCAGCCATAACTCAGAAAAACCACACAGTCTCTCTCTTACTCTCCAACCCTTCCTCCCCCCCACTCCTAAAGGGATGGGGAGGAGAATCGAAAGAATGTAACTCCCACAGGTTGAGATAAGAACAGTCCAGTAACTAAGGTATAACACAAACCACTGCTGCTACCACCAATAATAATAATGATAAGGCAAATAACAAGGGAAGAGAATACAACTGCTCACCACCCCCCGACCGATACCCAGACTGACCCAGCAGTGATCTAACCCTTCCAGGTAACTGCCCCCAGGTTATATACTGGGCAGGACGTGCTGTGGCATGGAATATGTCTTTGGTTAGTTTGGGTCAGGTGTCCTGTCTCTGCTTCCTCCCAGCTTCCCCTCCTCCCTGGCAGAGCATGAGACTCAGAAAGACCTTGGTCAGACTAAACATTACTGAGCAGCAACTGAAAACATTGGTGTTATCAGTGCTGTTCCCAGGCTGAAAGTCAAAAAACACTGCACTGCACCAGCTACTAAGAAGGAGAAAAATGATTGCTACTGCTGAACCCAGGACAGTATAAAACATGCAATTAAAAAAAAAAAAAAAGTCTTATCTATACAACAGATTGGCATACAGAATTAAAGATTTGCCAAGTGGTTATTGGTGTGTTGTAATGTGGCTATGAAAGCTACAGCAACAGTAATTAAAAACATTTCTGCATAGGTGAATGATCAGAAGCATTTCATTTTTAAATTTCTTACCCATCTTTACTTACTGCTGTTATTATTAGGTATTATTTGCATACTGTAAGTGCATGTGGAGATTTAAAATTAAATACCATGGCAAGGTCCATGACACAAGGAACTTACAGTCTAATTAGGATAATAGCTGAATAGTTAATTAATGTAACAGAGAGGGGTAGAAGCAGAGCTGCTCTTCTCAATCACAGCTGAAAGTGCCAGTGACAGTGAGTTTTAAAGGAAGATTTGAAGCAAAAAGGATTCTTTTGAATCAAAAGAAGAGGAACACTGTGCTGGGCATTCAAAAAAGATGACTATTAAAAGAGGAAAAATAGCTAATAAGGGACTGAAATAAAAATTGGAAGAAAGGCAGCAACAGAGTAATTTCTTAAAGTATTGTATGGCCCATTAATTTAATTAAAAAGAGGAGAAAGCTGCTGAAGAGAATTAAGCAGGTAGTTACCTTTACTTTTCTATGTGAAAAGTAAATTTTTACTTACTAAAGAAATGTAATATAACCTTGGCTATCAAAGCCTTATTTAGTTTCATGATTTCTTAGCACACATATTCCTTAGAGGAGGGCAGGTCTTTTCAATACATTTAGTACCTTACTTTCTGGACCTTGATATTTATATGTTCTTTTTTAAATGAAGGAGATTTAGGAGTGGAATAGATCTACATGCCTAAAAGACTTCCTTTTGTTGTTGAAATCAGGCCACTTCCGTGATCATTTCTCCCTCAATCCCTGGCCTTTTATACAGTGCATATTAATAGGGCCATTATGCCTCTGAGGGATGAAAGGGGAAAGGAAGTGAAACTTAAAGAACTCATAGATAAAGCTGAGGTTCAGAGTCAAAATTCCTGGTGCATAATACATGCAAAGATTACAGTAATTTAGAAACTATTCTAAATCTGTAACAGATCAGAAAGGAGCATCATATCTCAAATGACCCTTTTTTTCCTTTAAAAAAAAAAACAAACCCAGAACTGTATAATCTTCAAGCAGTTCAGATCATCATCTAACCCAGCAACAAAAAACAACAAATAAACTCATACATTCTGTGCCAATGCTTCACTACAGAAACTAACACTGAGTTACTGATTTTCAGTCGTGCCATCATCAGTATCAGAGCTTGAATGAACCACTAAAACCTGGCGTTTACCACCATCTCTTTTGGGAGTAGGGGACGGAAGGTGACAAGGGGATTTCCTACTTACTGCATATTTGTCATAACATGGTGATTTGGTTTGGTTTGATTTTTTTTTTTTTTATTTTAAAGAATCAAAATGTGAGAGTATAAGTTCCAGTTAATATGGCATACAGGTTCTACCTGCATTCTTGAAAGCCAGCAAGCAGGCTTTTCCCATCCAGGATAACCAGCAGCATGTGCAAAATCCTAAATCAGCAATAACTCTTTGGTACTAGCCACTTGCTGTTATATTTTGCTATGACAACATTCCGGCCCATTGCTGAGGTGACTGTCTCGAGAGGGGACGCCTGCAGTGCCTGATCAGGGGGAGGCTCGGCATCCAGGAGCTTCAACTCGAAGAAGCAACAGGCACCGAGGGAGCCTAAAGTCCTCCACAGGGCTTACCCAGGAGCCGGCAGCTCGGCAGACGCGCGCAGCTGACTCAGAGGGGGCGGCACCAGGAGGAGCAGCACCAGCGCTGAGTGATTAAAAACCTGCCCCAGGGAGGGCAAGTGACCAGGAGCATGGCGAACAGGGTGGGTTCGAGGGTTTTTGCACGGCAGCTCGCGCAGGCAGGCGCGTGGGATGGTGAGCACTCGCCGTATGACCAGGGCTCGGTCTGGGAGCTCTGCCCTGGCTGCCCCGACAGCGGCCAGCGTAGGCACCCAGACAGAGCTGATGAGAGGGGAGGCTGCAGTGCAGAGCTCGGGGTGTAGTGAGCGCCTGCACTGCTCTTCTGAGAGGAGCGTGCGCAACTGGCAGGGCTGCACTCTGTGCTCCCTGGTGGAGGTCCTCCTGCAGCAGGGGCTGAGCTGCGGGACGCTGTCAATAGGCTGAAAGGTGTCAGGGAAGCTGAGGGGAAGCAGCACTGCTTACTCCAGGACCAGACTGTGCAGGGGCCTCAAGCATCTACTGTCGCCCATGTAGGAAAGGAGGCCGCTAACCCAGGAAGCTGGGAAACAGTAACAGAAAAAAAACGACAAAAAAAGGAGAAAGAGGACAATTAAAAGCAAGGGACTTCCTCCTAAATCTGTTGTCCCCACCCAGAATCGCTTTGCTGACCTGCAGGGGGCTGATGTGGAAACACACTTGCACCAGGAACAACTGGCTGATGCACTGGTAAAGAAGATCACTACTGATGCTGCCAGGAAAAAGCAGCGGGCCATAGTAGTAGGGGACTCTACTCTGAAAGGAACAGAGGCACCCATCTGTTGGCCTGACCCAGTCTCAAGGGAGGTGTGTTGCCTAACAGGGGCTGGGATCAGAGATGTTGCAGAGAAGCTGCCTGCTCTAGTCGGTCCCACTGACTATTACCTACTTCTAGTGATCTATGTGGGTGCTACTGATATAGATAGCAGTAGCCCAGAAAATATAAAGAAGGACTACAGAGCTCTGGGAGAGGAGGTTAGGGGCTCTGGAGCACAGATTGTCTTTTTGTCAATTCTCCAGGACACAGGGGAGGACCTTAAAAAGGCTAGGAGGATTGTCCAGGTTAATAAATGGTTAGAAGGGTGGTGCCATAGTCAGGGGTTGGGTACCTTGAACATGAAACTCAATTTAGTAGGCCAGGACTACTGGGGGATGGTGGAGCTGCTCTGACAAAGAAGAGGAAGAGCCGTTTTGGTAGGAGGCTTGCCAGAATGGTCAAGGATGCTTTAAACTAGATGTGTGGGGGGAGGGGGGCATCATTCCGTCCCAACACACCCAGTCAGTTGCCAGCACCTAGAATAAATGCTCAGAGCAATGTAGAGATATTCCAGCTGCTCCAGCCAATGAGCCGACTTCATTTGGAGCTCAGCTCAGATGCCTCTATACAAATGTCCGTAGTACGGGGAAAAACAAGAGGAATTAGAGATGTGTGCACGTCTACAGGGGTATGATATCATAGGCATCACAGAAACATGGTGGGATGGCTCCTATGACTGGTGTGTTGGAATGGAAGGTTACAGGCTCTTTAGGAAAGACAGGCCCGGTAGGAGGGGAAGGGGAGTTGCTATTTATGTTAGGGATAGGCTGGAGAGTATGGAACTGTGCCTGGGGACAGGTGAGCAATCGACAGAGAGTTTGTGGGTGAGGCTTAAAGGGAGAACAGCTATGGGAGACATTATTGTGGGGATCTGTTACAGACTGCCTGACCAAGAGGACTCTGTGGATGAAGCACTCTATAGACAGATAGGAACAGCCTCACGCTCACAGGCCCTTGTTCTCATGGGGGACTTCAACCACCCTGATATATGTTGGACAGATGGTAAGGCCCGTCACAAGCAATCCAGGAAGTTCCTCGATTGCGTGGAAGACAGCTTCCTTCTGCAAGTAATAGAGGAGCCGACAAGGAGAGGTGCCATGCTTGACCTCGTCCTCACCAACAGGGAAGGGCTGGTTGGAAATGTGGCGCTTCAGGACAGCCTTGATTGCAGCGATCATGAGATGGTCGAATTCGAGATCCTCAGGACAGTGAGAAGAGTGTGCAGCAAGCTCACTGCCCTGGACTTCAAGAGAGCAGGCTTTGGCCCCTTCAGGAACCTGCTTAGTAAGATTCCATGGGATATAGCCCTAGAGAGCAGGGGGGCAAATACTGTTTGGTTGATATTCAAGGATCACCTACTACAAGCTCAGGAGTGTTACACCCCACCTAGAAGGAAGTGCCGCAGGAGGGCAGGGAGACCTCCTTCGATGGATAAGGAGCTGCTGAGGAAAATTTGAAGGAAAAAAGAGGCTTATAAAAGGTGGAAGCAAGGACAGGTGACCTGGGAAGAATACAGGGATGTTGTCCAGGAAGCTAGGGACAAGCTTAGAAAAGCTAAGGCCCACTTAGAATTAAACTACGCTAGGGATGTTAAGGAAAACAGGAAGGGATTCTATAGGTACACTGCAAATAAAAGGCAGACTAGGGACAACGTGGGCCCTCTCTAGAAGCTATCGGGAGTACTGGCTACCCTGGATTTGGAGAAGGCTGAGGTTCTTAATGACTTCTTTGCCTCAGTCTTCACCGGAAAATGCTCTGACCACACCACCCAAGTCTTGGAAGGCAGACACAGGGACTGTGAGAATGATGACCCTGGGCCCACTGTAGGAGAGGATTTGGTTTGAGACCATCTTAAGAACCTGAATGTACACAAGTCCATGGGACCTGATGAAATCCATCCACAGGTCCTGAAGGAGCTGGCAAATGAAGTTGCTAAGCCACTGTCCATCATATTTGAAAAATCATGGCAGTCAGGTGAAGTTCCCAATGACTGGAAAAAGGGCAATATAACCCTCATTTTCAAGATGGGCTAAATGAATGAGCCGGGGAACTACAGACCAGTCAGCCTCACCTCTGTGCCTGGAAAAATCTTGGAGCAGATTCTCCTGGAAGGCATGCTGAGGCACATGAAAAACAATAAGGTGCTTGGTGACAGCCAGCATGGCTTCACTAAGGGGAAATCCTGCCTGACCAATCTGGTGGCCTTCTATGATGGGGCTACAGAACTGATGGACAGGGGTAGAGCAGTTGATGTCATCTACCTGGACTTGTGCAAAGTGTTTGACACTGTCTCACATGACATCCTTGTCTCTAAGTTGGAGAGACGTCAGTTTGATAGGTGGACCAGTCATTGGATAAAGAACTGGCTGGATGGCCGCACGCAAAGAGTTGTGCTCAATGGCTCAATGTCCAGCTGGAGACAAGTAACAACTAGTGTCCCTCAGGGATGGGTGTTGGGACCAGTCTTGTTCAACATCTTTGTCCGTGACGTGGACAGTGGGATTGAGTGTGGCCTCAGCAAATTTGCCGATGACATCAAGGTGTGTGGTTCGGCTGATACGTTGGAGGGAAGGAATGCCATCCAGAGGGACCTTGACACGCTTGTGAGGTGGGCTGATGCCAACCTGATGAAGTTTAACCATGCCAAGTGCAAGGTCCTACACCTGGGTCAGAACAATCCCAGGCACAGCTACAGCTTGGGCAGAGAAGAGATTCAGAGCAGCCCTGCAGAGGACTTGGAAGCGTCGATTGATGAAAAACTGAACATGAGCCGGCAGTGTGTGCTTGAAGCCCAGAAAGCCAACCATATCCTGGGCTGCATCAAAAGGGGCGTGACCAGCAGGTCGAAGGAGGTGATCCTGCCCCTCTACTGCACTCTCATGAGACCTCACTTGGAGTATTGTGTGTAGTTCTGGTGTCCTCAACATAAAAAGGACATGGAACTGTTGGAAGAAGTCCTGAGGAGGGCCACGAGGATGATGAGGGGACTGGAGCACCTCCCGTATGAAGATAGGCTGAGAAAGTTGGGGCTGTTCAGCCTGGAGAAGAGAAGGCTGCATGGAGACCTCATAGCAGCCTTCCAATATCTGAAGGGGGCCTATAGGGATGCTGGGGAGAGACTCTTCATTAGGGACTGTAGTGAGAGGACAAGGGGTAATGGGTTCAAACCTAAACAGGGGAAGTTTATACTGGATATGAGGAAGAAATTCTGTACTCTAAGTTTTATGAGGCACTGGAATGGGTTGCCCAGGGAAGCTGTGAATGCTCCATCGCTGGCGGTGTTCAAGGCTGGGTTGGACAGAGCCTTGGGTGACATGGTTTAGTGGGAGGTGTCCCTGCCCATGGCAGGGGGGTTGGAACTAGATGATCTTAAGGTCCTTTCCAACCCTAACTATTCCATGATTCTATGACACCATGTCCCACTGTGTTTATACTGACATTAAGTAACATGCTAGTGGTAATGGCAATGCTACTCAGTGTTTCTGCTGCACAGCCCTTGAATAAGCTTTGAGCTCTAAAGCTCTGAATTTCACAGCTGACAAAGAAGGCTTATGTAGTTGATTATTTCTGGCAATCACATGCAAAATCTAAATTTATATGCTGTGCATTACCAATGAAAGCCAAAGGAACTCAGGCTACTACAGATATCTGCCCAGAGGGATGCATAGCTTCTTAATGTATTCATAAAAACATTTTGAAGAAGTTTGCAAGAAAACAAGTTAGCTTAGAAATGGAAAGGGAACATTATTCAGGTAAGACCCCAGAAACAAACTCATATCAGTGTCAGTATTTTCTCTCTGAAAGACGTCGATGTCTTAAGGAAAGACCATGCCAAAAGCAGCTGCACAGAATAATCTTTCGTCTAACATATTTCCCATGCTCCAGGAGCTTTAGGGACCTCCTTCATCTTAGTTGGCACACAGGTTAAGGCAACCAGACTGTTGAATGCTAAAATGTAATAAATCGCCTAAGAGTAAGCACAGGCAGAAAGGATGTGGCCATAATACTTAGAGGGGACGAAACAAATAGTCTGAACATACACTGAGTTTCACCAGCTGTCCCCAGAGCTAGCTGGCCTCCTTGGACTGATCACTTTTCTTAGCCATGGGCTTATGTCACGTTGTTGAGAGAGCTAGAGCAGTATCCAGGAATCTTAATGTATCACTCGCTGCGATTAGAGTAATTTCATAGCAGATAGTGCCTCAGGCTTCATGAATTCACTTTCTAAGTGACTTACAAATTGCATTTTAAAACGTGCAAGTAATTAATTCCAAACACTCATGGTTATTTTCAAGTTGTAAGCGACTGCACAAAGTGCTGTTTGTATCAACATAAATGACTACTTGAAGTATAAAGCTACAAACATTTGGATCTCTCAGTAGTCAGGAATTAAGTGCTTGGAATTTAGAGAAAATGCTTCCTCTATAAAGTATACATGCAAACCCATATGCCTGGCACCACTTGACAAAAACCACATGTACAGTATAGATGTGTATCTTCAATAAAAAACGTAAACCTATCCATCAAGTTAATAAATGTAAAAATAAAAAGGATCACTAAGGAACAATGGCAGTCAATAAAAATCATACATTTTTCTTCAAACTAGGAGGAGTCATTTCACCAAAAATATCAATATGACAATTTTGGTAAGCTGTATCTTGCATGAATGAGATCTTGCTTCAAGTGACGTGCAAACTCTGCTAAGCAGATATCCAAGGATGGGGTAACAACAGGAACAAGTATCTTAAAAATCTTCCTCATCTAAACTGGTGTATTTTGAACATTCTATCATTTACCATTTTCTGATAGAATGCTTTGAACATTCAATCATTTTTACCAGACTTTCCTCTTCTTGCCACACAAATGCTTTCCAGAGTGCAGTGTTCTGTATTCTATGTGCCTTTATTATACAATTTTTTAACTAATATTTTAACTAATAAAATATGTATGCAAGTCGTTTTTTTTTGTTGCATAATAACAAAGAACAAACATTTAAAATTAATCAAGTCTTTCAAAATCAATTTAGAATCTGACTTGAAATGATCAGAATTCGCTATTCAACTTGAGTTTTTACTGAAACCTCCTTATTTGAAATATCATTTTGCTACATTACTACTGTAAAATAACTGATATAAAACAGCTGTGACTTAAAGTACAAAATTCATAGTAATAAAGTTTCTGTCATTGGTAGTCATTTCCTCACCTCTTTTGTCACTAGCAACAGAATAAATGCAATTAAAAACTTGAGTGATATCTTATAAATTGTCATCAAATGACATATTGTCATTTTGAGTAATTTTGTAAGTCGTATCAATTAAAGAAAAATGCAGCTTTAGACGGTTCTTAATGAGCCATGGGCATACATCATTTAGCATGCCTTACTGAAAACACTACTGAAACAGCTCTTTATTCATTGAGACTGGAGAGCAACCCACGGAGAGAGAGCTGGGGGTCTGGGTTGATGGCAAGTTGAATATCAGTCAACAGTGTACCCTGACAGCCAAAAGGGCCACCCGTGCTCTGGGGTGCATCAAGAACAGCATCGCTGGCTGGGCATGGGAGGTAACTGCTCAACTCTACACTGCACTGGTGTGGCCCCACTTCAAGTACTGTGTGCAGTTTTGGGTGCCTCAATATAAGATGAACATCAAACTATTACAGCATGTTCTGAGGAAGTGACCAAAATGGTGAAAGGTCTCGAGGGTAAGACTTAGGAGGAGTGGCAGAGGTGACTTTGCTGTTCAGCTTGGAGACTAGAAGGCTGAGGGGTGACCTAACTGCACTCTACACCTTTCTCAAGGAGGGCAGTGGAGGTGGAGGTACTGATTTCCTCTCTGGTGATCACTGACAGGACATGAGGAAATATAATGAAGCTTCCTCAGGGGAAATCCAAGTTGGACATGAGGAAAAGGTTCTTCACCAAGAGGATGGTTGATCACTGGAACAGGCTTCCCAAGGAAGTGGTCATGGTACCAAGCCTGTCAAGAGTTCAAGGAGTGTCTGGACACTCTCTGTCATATGGTTTATTTTCAGGCAGTGCTGTGAGGACCAGGGAATTGGACTCAATGATCCTTATGGGTACCTTCCAACTTGAGATATTCTATGATTCCATGATTTATTCAATGGCATTTTTCTGCATTTCATTTGTGAAAAAGTAGATAATTGTACCTCATTTAATAAATTTTTTCAGTACAGAAAACACATCAATGAAGTAATCATGAATGATTACTTTCATAGATACATACTTCGGATATTTTGGAAACTATTAATATGAGGAGTTAGTTAAGTGGCTTTTTAACATAAGACTCTCAAAATTATAATTTTAAAATGTCTTACTGACAAAAACCTAAAAGCCAGCCACAGCATATCAATGCCAAGTTTAAAAATAAATTTTAGTTTATCAATGCCAACTGCCAAGCTGCTAAACTGCCAGATTCATAAAGACCAAAAACATTGCTAAGTGTTACAATGGTGTAGCATTACACATTCATCAGATAACTCATTGATCTAATCTAGTTCTAACTGGCAGTAAGGTCTTTAATCATCAAAATATTTACCTCTACTTGCTAATCTTCTTTAATATTTTAGTTTTTTATAGGCTTTATTTGAAATGGTAAAAGTCAACACCTGTGCTTCTTTTCTGTGCTTTAAAAAATGGAAACTTGTAAGAAGGGTTTTTTTTTCTATCATCACCTGAATCCAGATGTACTGCATCCCAGATAAGTGCTTTAATCAGTGTGCCTCCCCTTCTCAATTTCTTTCCTTGCTGTTGATCAACTTCACATAAATTAAATACTCATTAGACCATGCATCTAAGATGAATTTTCTTTCTCTCTCCAGGGTTTTCAAAGGACACTTCAAAATAATTTGGATTGCTCTCTAAGTAGAATGGGTTTATTTTGTTAAAATTTCAGAAATAATTGTGGTTTATGAAAATAGTGTCTATTTCATATACATTAAAAAGTCAGATTTCTCACTTCAGGTTAATAGAATGTACAAAATAGAAACACAGAAATTGTTGCAATTTGTTTAGGCACCTGTGGGCACCCACTGCAGCTGCAGCACTGCTTTGAAAATATTAGTGTTGACATTTCAGTGACTGCAGTGTGTTTGTCCGTAGTTACTGGCCCTGACGATCCTGGAATAAGTGGAGAAGCTTTGTACTTCCTGGGGCTTGAGATCAGTCCATCTTCTTTCTTTGCAAATGCTGTGCTTAACTCAGCAGCCTTTTAAAATCTTATTTATTCTATCATATCAGTTTGTTATATCAGAAAGACCTCTTCCCCACCATCCACTCTGTAGAGGAAATCTGACCTATTAGTCAAAAATGTTATAAATTTCAAATAAGACAGAAATAGTGGAGGACAAACTATTTGCTAATCTGGCAGAAAAGTTCAATTATTAACTGATAGTACATCCTTTAGCAAACTTAAAATCAAAACCCCAATTCGTTCACCTTTTTCATGCAAAAAACTTTAAGAGAGGATAGCTAGATTAAGAAGTTCAGAAACTAATCAACAGTCTGCAGTCTCATACTCTTCCTCCCACGGAAATAAAAGATCAGTCTTCTGGATATCTTGTAAAGACTCTCTTCTTTTTCCAGTTAAGTATCCTAAAGTGTTTTCCAGTGATATGGTAATACTTCACTTGAGAATATATTTTTCGTGCTGATAATGATCCCTTAAAATAACAGTTGATAACAAATTAATAGGAAAGCCCTGATTTTGAATGAAAAAGAGAAAAGGCTGAATTCTCTCAGGGTAAATTAATGACTCTTGCAGATTTCACAAAATAATTAGGAAAGTTAATCCAGTTATTACCAGAAGTCCACATGCAGTTGTGACATCCTTCATCTTTTTATGACCACCCTGGGGTTTGTTTTTCATTTTTAGTAAATCACTGTATCTTCCTCTGATGTTAAGTCTGCTTATGTTCCTAATGGTCAGACTGAAGTCCTCTCTTTCATTCTTTGACTTTATCATTTTGGGTACCTTCACTATGTTTTCATTGTGCTGCTCATCAAATTTTTCACTTCTTGATCCTGTCTTCCAGGCAATTTATGGCACAGATCCACCCTGATCTGGCATCTTTTAATTTTTCTATCAGGTCTACCAATACCCACTGATACATGTCAGAACAAGAATATATAAATATATGTATGTGCAAATATATATAAACTTCCACACATGCACATATACAGAAAAAAACAGAATGAATGTAGCTGTGTCCGTATCTCTGTTGCATCAGATCTAGTCGGTCCTGCACGACTGTGTAAGAATTTATACAGTATAACCTATCTGCTTTTCCTGAAACACTTCTCTGACTTCTTACTTGACAAGTCATAATGAGTTTCATTCAAATTTCATCTTAATGTCAATATTGTAGCAATTCCGATTATTCTGAAAATGAACAAAATTGCTCAGGCAGGAATCTGCTAAGACACTCTAAAATCAGATTTGGGAAAAATATTCTCACTTTATCATGTAATGCAACATCAATAAGCAGAATTATTAGGACATGTTCTCTTTCTTTACCTTTTTTCTAAATTTGTTTATAAACATGGATAAACGATGGGATCAAGACATCTTTTTCTCCTCCTAAAACTTATAAAAACTTACAAAATTATATTTGTCTGAACCACAGAGACTGAGGGGATATTTGATCAGAGAATTACTTGCTACCTCAGTGTCATGGGTTCAGCAGCAGCAGTCATTTTTTCTCCTTCTTGGTAGCTGGTGTAGCACTGTGTTTTTGATTTTCAGCCTGGGAACAGCACTGATAACACCAGTGTTTCGGTTACTGCTTAGTGATGTTTTGGTCTGGCCAAGGATTTTCTGAGTTTCATGCTCTGCCAGGGAGGAGGGGGAGCCGGGAGGAGGCAGAGACAGGATACCTGACCCAAACTGACCAAGGAGCTATTCCATGCCACAGCACGTCATGCCCAGGATGTAAAACTGGGGGGGCAGGAACCCGGAAGAGTTCAGTTCACAGCTCGGTCATCGAGTGGTGAGCAATTGTATCCTCTTTCCTTGTATTTCCCTGGTCATTGTTGTGGGTGGTGGTGGCAGTGGTGGTTTGTGTTATACCTTGGCTGCTGGACTGTTCTTGTCTCGGCTAGTGGGAGTTGCATTCTTTTGATTCTTCTCCCAATTCCCCCCCCCCCCCCCCCTCGGAGTGGGGGGGAAGAAGGAGGGGAAGTGAGTAGTCGGGCTTTGTATTAGAAGGGGTGAGCTATTGTATTCTTCCCTTGTATTTGCCTTGTCATTATTGTTATTGGTGGTAGCAGTAGTGATTTGTGTTATACTTTAGTTACTAAACTGTTCTTATCTCAACCTGTGGGAGTCGCATTCTTTTCTATTCTCCTTCCCATCCCTCCGGGAGCGGGGGGAAGAAAGAGGGGGGAGTGAGAGAGCGAAAACTGTGTGGCTGACTGGACTTAAACCACGACACTCAGAAAGTAAGGAAAACACCAAAACAAACCAACTTCTCTTTCCTAGATGTTTTAAAAATATCACCTCTGAATCTCTGTGGTTAGTTCCTTTCTCCCTCTATCTATTCTAAGAACACTTTCTTCAGTATCTATTATTCACCAAAGTATGTATTAAATAATATTTTTTAAATCCGGAATTGATTAATTCTCATTTGACCCTTTTGGACCTTTCCGACATATAATCTCTTTTTCTGGTTTGTCTTCTTTATTTATTCTTTATTTTCCCTCAAATAATTGGGTATCTTTTTACTGATACATATTACATGTTCTTCCTCTCACAGCTATTTTCACTAGAAGGAATAGCTTACCATTGTAATATCACTAATCCAATTTGTATTGCTAGTGTCGGCTCCATAAAAAACTAGACTCATGCAACTATAATCAACTAGGGATTCTCAAAATTACTGAGAATTGAGAACCTAATTATACAAAGTTCATTTAGAAGTGGTCACATACCATAAATCAGCTACTAGTGGAGTTACTGCAGGAATGAAATTAACTCGCAAAACGTTTCAGACTTGTACTGTACAGTATTTCAACCTCAAAATAAAGAAGGCAAATGTTCTGGGTTACACTGTTATGGTAGCCAAGAATGAGAAAACAAAGACCTTTGTTATTCTCAGGGCAAACACCAGAACAGAATTAGGCAGGCTATTGATTCTCCCTCTCAATTTCTGCAAGCCACCTATGTGGTTTTGCAGCCACCACACAGCAGGTTCTAACAGCAGAAAAGTCCACAGCTGCTCTTACTTACCATTTGGAAAAACTGGACTACGTTTTATTACCTCATCTTTTCAGAATTTTCCTTTAAACTTTCCATTGGAGGCTGTTTTCTGCTTTTGGGGACTGTTTTCTATCTTTTTCAGTTTGGAAGTTGCCATATTTTCACACAGCAAAAATCATTAAAAGTAAACAGAAAATAAAAATAAAAAGATGAAGCCAATGTCTCAATGTCTTGACAGTCAAATTATCTAAACCTTCTAAAAATGCCACTGACTGCACCTTTATTTCTGTACAGATTTCATTCTAAGCCATCAATGAATCTGCGGCACAGTTCATCTCCAGCACCCTCCGCCTGGCTGCATTTTAAAGAGAGAACTCCTGAAACTGAGTAGCAGTCAGAGAAACAAAACAGCAGTAATTCACTATGATATTTTTCTAGCAGAAATGGCATTTGTACAGTTAGACAATATATAAATTACTGGACACCAGCTTCTAAATGCTTCTGAAAACACTAAGCAACAAAATTGCAGAAAATAGTAATTTGCCAGCATCACCAAAACTAAGGAAGCATAGCACAGAGAACAGATTTTTTTTTTTCTATATAAACCACGTATCTTCATTTAACTTTGCTGTATTACCTTGCATGGATGCCATGAAATTAGTTCATGATGACAAAAAAGAATAATACCATGGAGAAACAAAACTGTAACAAAAGGTGCTTTCAGGGAAAAAAAAACAAGATTCTTAGAGAAACAATAAGGGAATCTTTCTTTCTTGAAGATACAGTGAATGGAATGGGCTACCTCCTGGCATGTGTTCCAGACTGATAAAATTAAACAAAATAAGGAATATTTAAAATACCTAGCCAAATCTACATTCCACATGAACCCTTAAATATTCACTGTGAGAATGGCTCAGATCACATAAATCATTAACTGTTACATAACTGTGCTGTTGTGGTTCTCATTTCTTCACAGAAAGTACACAGAATTCTTCGGATTTCATTTAAGTTCTACACAAGGCTTAGGCCCCTGCTTGAGTTTTAATATGTTAAACTGAGTTTTAATCGATTAAATTCAGAGTTACAAATTATGAACAAAATTTCAGTCCTGTTAATAGACATTTGTAGGCAGTGTACAACACCAAAATGGGCGTATCATCAGAAATAGAAAAATATTTAGTAATTGCTGATGACAGCATGTGTTTATTTTTCTGAAACGTGATTACTACCACTTATTAGAAGGATGAAAAACCTATCTAATGTCAAAGAACTGAAAGACAGAAAATATTTGTTTTCTTCTTGTTTCAAAGTACTAGTAAAAGAAATCTTGGTAGCGTACTGATTGAAATCAAATCCAAACAACAGATATGACCCAAATCGCTGGTGGATTTTATTATTATTATTATTATTATTATTATTATTATTATTATTATTATGAATTTTTGTATTTATTTTGGAGTACACAAATTTATAAAATATTTCTTTGCTGTGAGGAATTACATTATAAGACCCTTCAGTCTCAAGAAACCTACAGAGATTGCTACAGAAGACAACTACCCCTGACCTGACCTTGTGATGAAGACATGGGAAAGGCAGAGCACTCCACGGTCCCTTTGCTTCTCTCCTCATTGGCAAAGGCTGTCCTCAGGCCTCTAAGTTCTTAATATAATGGAGAACTTTTGGGGAGAAAAATAGTAGCCACAGCACAGGAGAAACAATACAAGGAACTACAGAATTAATAAGGATATGTGCATGCTCATGGTACTTAAAAGATATGCAAGTAAGGGTTCTTGATGTGCCACAGTGTGAGGCTGCTCTGTATCATCTTGGAAAGGTTGTGACAGTCAAGGGTGATTCCCAATGACTGGAAAAAAGAAAATTTTTAATTTTTCATTTTCAAAAATCCCTAGGATCCTAGCAACTGTGTATCAGTCATGTTCACCTCAGACCTCCAGAAAATTGTGGTGAAGCTGTTAATGAAAAATATTCCCATTTACATTTAGAAAGTAAAAAACCCCAAACCAAACAACAACAACAAAAACCTACCAAAAACCCATCAATATATTTAATCTGCTGATTTAATATTGAATTAATATTTTAAAGATGCTTCATGTCTTCATTTTTACCTCTGCAAAAAGGAACTGGAAAATCCCACGATGCACCATTTCCAGGACTCACAATACACGTCAACATTGCATGGCCTTCAAGTATGTAACCAGAAATACAGCTGTATCGGATTTTATCTCCAATGTTGAATCTTGTTCCATGAAGTACTCCTTTAGGTATTTCTCCTGGGTTGCCACAAGTATGACTTGGTAATACTGTCAAAAGAAAAAAGGAAATACATTACACTTAAAGTCTGCAGAATGAGGTAATAAATACTGGTCAACTGTAATTAAGTAATTGCTTTTATTATTTAAAAAAACAGTATTCCTTACACAAATAAGGCAAAATTAGGTGATGGAAAGTACTTTCACAACAGATTTCAGTTTATAACAGACATCTTTACTTTCAAAGCTGATTTCAGAACTCAGTTCTTGGTTTAAGAGTACCTCATGTAAGTTCTTTATAGATCTATTTTCGAACAAAGTATCCTGTAAATCCTGCTGTTTCTCCCAAAACTCTGGCTGAAGTAAAAGAAGGTTTTATTTAATTCCTTTTTTAAATACTGCAAAAACATTTCTACAACATCATTATGCATTCAGGCAGTAGAAGGCACTTTATGTACAGTTTTCATTTTAGTTGCTAGAATAGCAATTTAAAAGAATCCAATAATTAACTGCTTTCTGATAGTAAATTAAAGTCTAAGGTATATTTAGGAAGTCTGGTATTTCTGCTTATTTTCTGCAAAATAAATTAAGTCAATCCTTGCTAACAGAAACAGAAAATAGGAAGAAAACAATGACTAAGCAGTGACCTTAGGCTGATATGAATGGACATACATATTTTCTTTTTTATTGCAGAAAGTTGTTACCATTTGTAAGCATTAGTTATTCGGAAGAGGTTGTCTTAATTATTTATCATTTTAAATATACTCCTCCACCTAGGAAAAAAAAACCAACAGTGTGTTGGCGAGGAGGAAAATGCAATTGTTTTTGTTCTCTCTCTCATTTGAAAGTTATTAATAGCATGCCATTCCTTTCATTGAAGTAGCATAAATTAAAATTTTTTAATTTCCTCTAGAGCAGAACAAGTAAGTGCAGGAAGCTTAAAAATGTCATGAACAGAGCCCAAAAGATAAAAGTGCTTATCAAAGAAGTGGTGGTCTGAAAAGCTCACATGTAATTCAGGTATCATTTTATTAACCACATATTTCATGGACAAATTCTTCCACTCTATGCTTCTCTCTTTTCTTACTCTACCCATTTGCAGTATAAACGTAATCATACTAACCTCGCTATCCTGCATGTTGAGAGGATTAATTACTCAATACATGGACATCCTCAGAGTGCTGTGAAGCATTATATCAATACATCAATGCTAATTAAGCCTCATTATACCACGTAAGTTCAGTTACTGAATGCACACCCTTAATTCATTACTCAAACAGTCACACTGGCATTTGAATGAATCACGATTACACTTAAGTTATAACCTAAATTATATAGGAAGATTTTTGAAAAGGCCAAAAACCACATATATAAAAAAATTAAGAGCTAATGCTTTCACTTGCAACATCCTTTTATGAGAAAACTCCCCAAATCATCTATAAATATTAACAAGGTAACAAAAGCCACATAACACTAATGCATGATGAGCTAGATGAATGTTCTACCAGTGTTGCAGACCAGAGATCGAAGATCTCTGTGCATTACAGAAACTACTTAAGGGTGCTGAGTGCGTGGCTATCAAAGATAGAAGCAAACAATAAGATTCTGACTTCTCTTGTGCTGCTTCAGCAGCCTTAATAGAATAGCATATTTATTTATATATGCTCATTGGAAAGAGAGTCAGTGTTTGACTGACATATATGAGAATGAACACATATAAAATAAAGTGATTTTAAGACATTGGAATAATTGGAATAAAGATACTAATTTATATTCCAAAAAGTTGGCAACAATGTTCTATTATATGCTACAGCATATATTGCTATATGCTAGCATATGCTTTATTTCACCATTAAAAACTCTACCTCTCTCTTGGCAAATTTTCCCCTTTTTGCTGCTTTAGTCACAGTAGGTTAATACAGGTAATTTTACAAGACAAGTCAAACAAAAATTTGTTGCATGCTTTAACACAGGAGAATACCTGCATTTGAAACAAGAATCTCTGTTTTATTTTCAAATCAACCATCCTGGTTTCAGCTGGGTCAGAGTTAATTTTCTTCCCAGTAGCTGGTGCAGTTCTGTGTTTTGGCTTTAGTCTCAGAACAATCCTGATAACACACCAATGTTTTAGTTGTTGCTAACTAGCACTTACCCTGATCAAGGACTTTTCAGTGTCTCATGCCTTGCCAGTGAAGAGGGGCACAAGAAGCTGGCAAGAAGCAGTGACAGGACACCTGACCCAAACTAGCCAAAGGGATATTCCATACCATAGTACATCATTCCCAGTATATAAACTGGAGTGAGTCACCTGAAAGGGGACAATTCCTGCTTGGACTAGGATGGGTATCAGTCAGTGGGTGGTAAGCAATTGCATTGTGCCTCACTTTTCTCTCCTGGTCTTTACTCTGCTCTCCAGTTCCTACTGTTGTTGTTATTATTACATTTTAATTGTTAAACTCTTCTATACTCACAAGTTTTATCTCTTTTTTATGATACTCCTTCACATCCCACTGGGGGGTCAGGGGACTTAAATCACAACAAAACATTTTTACATGTAAACACTGTAATAAGTAGTTGCATCAGAAGATCTGGTATATGTATCAGTATTTCTACAAACCAGATCTCAGCATTTATTTTTATAATTAGGTATGCTATCTGGGGAAAAAAAAAAAAAAGTGTCTTTCTTCAAAGACACTATGATTTCTAATGAACTGCTTTCCCAAGGAAAACATCACAGTAAATCTACATCAGCCATATATACATGACAACTGGCACTGGCTAACTGCTGAAATTGCATTGCAGTAAATCAGTCTTCTATTTGTATAATGAAGGTCTCCTACAATATGATGGTTTTCACTCTATCTGTCAAGAACCCCACGAAAAAATGGGACTTTGCATTCTGAAACTGGCATGCACTTTACCACAACCTCCTAAAAACCAGTAAAAGATAAGCCACCTGAGAATGACCATGTACAATATTACATGTAACAGTTCACATGATTGTCAAGATCAAGCATTAAACTACATTATTTATGTGCTTTTCTAAAACTGTGATTTAAGTATATTGTGGTAGCAGCGCAATTTCATCTGCACAGACTTAACTGGTTCTAGTCTGGACCTAAGTTGAATTATCCTTTGAAGGCTCCTAACGGTAATGAGAATAGTTTAATTTTTGGATTATGACAGTTCTAGCTGACCAAGCTATCATATGCAAAGGTTAAACGTGTCCATCAAAGTAACATTCAGAGACTCAATATGACAATGAAACCAGGAGAACACAATGGATGCTTTTTTCCCCCTCAGATGTTACTATCATGAACTAGATTGCAAAGATTGCCTAGAGGTCTTAATAGGGAAAACCTCACACTGTGTATGTCACTTAAAAGTAACAGTTTCACCTTTCTGTGAATCAGTTGCTCAGCTTTTATATGTCAGTGACCCACATGGCGGTCGGAACTTGACAGCAACCATTCAGAAAGTACCTTAACTGAAATTAAGAAAAACGTGAAGTGAAAAGAGGAAAACAAGGAGCAAGGTACAAGTTTTTCCGTCACTTATTTCAACAGCTTTACATGTTATTTGTTCTTTTTCCTGTTCTTCCTGAAACAACTGAAAAGGCTTTCCAGACGGAACCTAAGTTCAGCCAAATGCCAACTTGCCTACTTTTTGCTGTTCCATATTCCCTCTATTACAGACCCTCTGTATATTTCGTACCACGACCTTCTCATGTTGGTGGCTACAGGCAAAACCACCACGAAGGAAAAAGCGTAAGTTAGGAGGAAGTCACAGAGTCCCCTGACACACTTGAGAGCTTTGGAATCACAACATTGGAAGGAATTTCTGTGGAAAAAAATCAGGGTTACAAAAAAATTCAAGGCGTATGTCAGGATGTGTAATAGGTTTGATGCATAGCTCATGACACCCTGTCCACATGGCTACAGGAAGTGGTATACACTGTAGTTGCATGCATAAATAGAAGATATACATACAGCTGTATTCTAGAGCCACAGAAGAAGAAAATACTTTTTGGGAAGTGTAATAACTATACTTATTATTAAAACAGAACGAAACAAGCTAACAAATGGGAAAGGGAAAAATGTTACATTTTCTTTCAAGAATGGCACTGAAACTAAAGTTTCTGCTCCAATTCAGAAAAGCACCATTTAAAAAGGTGCTCATGGTGGGGGGGAATAATAGTCTTTCCATCTACCAAACTAAAAGTGCTGCGTTGAACAAAAGATGGACTTAGAAATATGCTTATATGCATGTGCATATAAAAGTACTTTCTTTAATAAATCTGTTCTGGAAGTAGTTTTTTCTTTAGGTGTAAGTAATGAAATTTGCTTTAAAAACTAATTCCAAAGAGTTCTGTAGAACTGTATCTGCCATTCCTACCTAGAAATAGACTACAAAATCAATATATTTGATTTTTTTTAGTTTCTAATGTCTTACATTAAACTCTATTTAAGTACATTTTGACCTTTCTTTTTTAAGTAATTCCAAATACTGTATCAATTGAAAAGCATGTAATATTTCACTGTCAATTTATTAAACAACTTTGTCCTTTCTACTTCCAGGAGCTATGTACAATGAATAGTTAATTGATCAACCACTGCTGATTTCCACATTAGTACGGAACACTGTTGATGCATGTAGGTCATTTGTTACAGGATGATACCATGACAGAAACTGCACAGGCCTACCCTTTGCAAAATTCTTCTTTATTCTCAAAACCAGCATGGACTACAATCTTGCTTTCATGAATATAGCACTTTCTGGAATGCAAAAGAGACACAGAAGCTAGAGCAGGTTAGGTTGCCTAGACCATGTCTGTTTCTGGTTTTAGTATCTCCATAGATGAAGACTCCATAGACACTCTGGGCAACCTTTTGTAGTGCCTGAGCAACCTCACAGAATAAATAAATAAATATTAAAATACATAAATATTGAAAAAAGCAATGTCTTAAGTTTAAATGGAATTTTCTGTATTTCACTTTGTGCCCATTGTCTTCCATCCTGCTAGTGACCACTGTGAGAGTCTGACTGCATCATCTTCACTCACCCCTAGATAAGGGAGTATACACACCTCAGAAAGATTCTTTTGAGCATTCTCTTCTTCAAGCTGAATAATCCCAGACACGTGTGCCTCTCCTCAAGTCAGATATGCCAAGCTCTTAACCATCTCTGTAGACCTTTGCTGGACTCACTTCAGTATGCCCATGTTTCTTTCTTGTACTGGTGAGCCCAGAACTGGGCACAGCACTCCAGGTGTGGCTCACCAGTGCGGAGTAGAAGTGAACAATCATCTCCCTCAACCTGCTTTGTAACAAGGGCATATTGCCAACCTGTAGTGAACAAGATGCCCACAGGCTCTTCTCTGTAAAGCTGCTTTCTAGCTGGTTGGCCTCCTTCTGTTACTGTTGCCTGGGGCAAGACTTTGGATTTCATTTTAATTTTCTTTGGATTTCTTTTTATTGAGCTCCATGAGATTTCTGTTTGTCGATTTCTCCATCCTTAATATCCCTTTGAATGGCAGCCCAACCATCTGGTGTATCAGCCATTCTTCTAAGTTTTGTATTACCTGCAAACTTGCTGAGCATGCATTCTGTTGTCCAGGTCATGTCATGTCAAACAGTACTGGGACCAGTAATAACCCCTTTTGTACTTCAGCAGTGACAGACCTATAATAAACTGAGTATCTTTTCCAGATTTTAACTTCCAGTTCAACACTAGGCTGTAAGATCCAACATGGAGTCTGAAATCATAGAATCAACTAGGTTGGAAAAGACCTTTAAGATCAAGTCCAACCATTAACCCAGGACTGCCAAGACCACCACTGCACCATGTCACTGAGGGCCTCATCTACATGCTTTCTAACACTTCCAGGGATGGTTATTCCACCACTACCCTGTGGCGGAATACCATGTTCCAATATCTGATCACCTGCCTGCTCCTGCACCTTGAGGATTTCATTCTTGAAGAGTGTCCAGCCTTCTGGACCCCTTCGTCCTTCAGTAATGTTTCCCAAGAAATTCTGTTAACCAGTGTCCTGTTTAACAGGTCAAAGTCAGCTCTCTGGAAGTATAAGGTGGAGGTTTGTTGATGTCCTTCCTGACTTCTCCAAGGATTGAAAATTCAATAATTTTGTGATCGCTTTGCCCATGATGGCCTCCAATGATCACATCACCCACCAGTCCTTCTCTGTTTGCAAACACCAAATTTAGCCAGGCATCTCCCCTAGTTGGCTCACTAACCAGCCGGGTTAGGAAGTTATCTTCCACATCCTATAAGAACCTCCTGGATTGTTTCTTCTCTGCTCTAGTGTACTATCAGCAAACATCTGGCAGGTTAAAGTCCCCCATGAGAACAACAGCAAGCAATCATGAAACTTCTCCCAGTTGTTTGAAGAATGCTTTATCCATAGCTTCATCCTGTTTAGGTGGTCTGTAACAGACTCCTGCTAGGATATCTGCTTGGTTGGCCTTCCCCCTGATCATCACCCACAGTCAGCCTTCTCACATACAACACTGACTTCAAGGCAGTTGACACACTCCCTGACATACAATGCAACCCTACCACCTCTTTTTCCTTGTCTATCCCTTCTGAAGAGCCTGTAGCCATCTACTGCAGCACTCCAATCACATGAATCATCCCAACATGTTTCTGTGATGGCAAGTATGTCATAATTTCCCTGCTGCACAATGGCTTCCAGCTCCTCCTATTTATTGCCCATGCTGCAGTGATTCACTATGGGGAATCAAGCCTAACCAATCTGATTGATTGCTTTATGTGAAGAGATGACAGGCTTAGAGTAATAGGGGAGAGCAGAGGGTGCTGTCTACCATGACTTCAGCAAAGCCTTTGACAAGGGTCCATAGCAGTCGTGTAACTGATCCAGTGGAGCATTAAATGGATAACTGGACTCTAAAGCAGGAGGGAAATTGTTTGGGCTGCAAGGTTCAGAGCACTGTGATCACTAGTACAGAGCTCAACTGGCAGCTGCTTGCTAGTTGATTCCTCAAAGGTTCATAATGGAACTCATATTCTTTAATATCTTTTATTGCAAATGGAGAGAGAATGAACCCTCCTGGAGTTCAAAATTACACCAAACTGGGGAGCAGTCCATATACTGAAGAGTAGGAATGATATTCCCCAGGCTGTGAAGACCCCTTTGAAACACTGTGACACAAATATGAAATTCAACAAAGGCAAATGCAAAGTTTTGCCCCCAAGACAGCCTAACACCTTGGAACTGTACAGTGTGGCACTAGCTGGCTGGGAAGCAGCTTGGCAGAAAGGGAACTGGCAGCACTGTGCTGTAGTAGCAAACACATGACTGCACCCCATGATGCAGAAGAGCAAAAAAGCAGCCAGTAGACCAAGGGAAATTACTCTTCCCCTCTGCACTGCATTTGTGAGTCCATGACTGGAGTACTCTATCCCATCTGTGGCTTTCTGGTACAAGAAGGACATAACATAACAGATCAAGTTCAGAGGATGGCCACCACAGTGGTCAGAGTCTGGAGCAGGTCACAGGTCTTCAGATAGGATGCTGATGGAGCTGGGCTTGTTCAAACTGGAGAAAAGACTACTTGGCAAAACAGAAATTGTAATCCTGTCTCCATATGCCTAATGGGAGAGTGCAGAGGCTTTTCTCAAAAGCACAGAGTGACAAGATGGAACCAAATGGATTCAAGATGCATCAAAGGAAATTCCACTTTGAACTTGGAATTCTTGGAGGTTTTTTTCCAACTTGAAAGCAGCAAAGGATCGAATTAAATTGCTCTGAAAGACTGTGGAATCCATCCTTGGAAGAAGGCATAACATGACAGGACAAGACCTTATGCAACCTCATCTGACTCGGCCTTTCTTTGGTGGGGGTAAATGGGTGTTAATCAAACCAGAGACGTTTCCCAATTTAAACAGGCCTAGGCTTCCACGTTCAAGATGTTTGTTGACAAATAAGTCCCTTTAGAACCATTAGCAGCTAGTGCTACTTAATCTGATTATAATTTTTTTCCTAATTTTTATGATCCCGAGTTTCAAGGTTGCTCTTGGCTTCTATTATATGCTTCTGGAACACAGATTATGAATGCACAGACAAAACGGTAATATCGTTGTGGTTTAAGCTGTAAATCATGCAGCCCGTTGTCTCACTCACTCCCCTCTCTTTCTTCCCCCCACTCCCGGAGGGATGGGGAGGAGAATCAAAAGAATGCAACTCCCACAGGTTGAGATAAGAACAGTTTAGTAACTAAAGTATAACACAAGACCACTACTGCTACCACCAATAATAATAATGACAAGGGAAATACCAGGAAAGAGAATACAACTGCTCACCACCCGACACCCAGCACGACCACGCAGTGCACCCCCACCCTTCCGGGTCTCTGCTCTCCGTTTTTTACATCCTGGGCATGACATGCTGTGGCATGGAATAACCTCTTTGGCCAGTTTGGGTCAGGTGTCCTGTCTCTGTTTCCTCCCGGCTTCCCCTCCTCCCTGGCAGAGCATGAAGCTCAGAAAGTCCTTGGCCAGACCAAAACATTACCAAGCAGTAATTGAAAACAGAGGTTTTATCAGTGCTGCTCTCAGGCCCAAAAATCAAAAACACAGTGCTGCACCAGCTACCAAGAAGGAGAAAAATGACCACTGCTGCTGAACCCATGACAAATATCTAATGTAATACAGAGATTGGTCCACAGCTTGGGCCCTGGAATCTACAGAAATAATAAAATAATTTTATGTTTAAGTTCTGATGTTTAAAAAGCCCCCAGTGTAATAAAGATAAGATGAAACCACATAATAAGAAAACTAATAGTTGAAAGAAATGCCTCCCACAGGAAGTGTAACTCAATAATGACTCTACATTGGTACTATCACTAAAGTAATTTTTACTCTATCTAATAGTTTTGTTATGCTATTTAATAAAGGCTTCTCTGAACATTCAGTTTCAGTCTACTTATTTTAGCACATACGTATTATATGAACATACACATATTAGATCAAAACAGGAAATCTACAGCTTGAATGCCTCAAGTTTCAGGGTTTTTCTTAATAAAAGATCCTAGGATTTCTCCGAAACCTCTTGCAGCAGCTTATATGTATGTCAAAATACAAATCTCACACAAGATACTGATTTGAGGTGACTATTAACCTATTTGTGGCGGAAAAATTAAAAATGTGTGTCACTGGCAAATGTGCACATACACACATCTACGCAGATACACACTAACCTTGGCAGCTTTAGTCTGCAAGTTAACAGTGGAAATTTACATCCTTCTTAAAATCTATTTCAACAAAAAATAATGGATTTCATTTGGTTTACTCTAGGAGAAGGAAGAGTTCACTCACAGAAACCGAAACATACAAAGTGCAAGTTTGTGGAATTTCTATAATTAAGCCATAGTTACACTTCAAGGTGCCAAATGCACCAGTCAAGAACCTCCATGGCACAGAAACATACACACTGAAAAAATGGCCCATTATTTATCTGCTGGCACCATTTTTGTTCAGAGTGTCTTTGCTGGGCCTACTTGAGAATTGCTTCTTAAAAAAAGAAACCAAACACACAAAAGCCCACAGCCTTATTGGCTTACAGAAATAAAGCTGTTACATTTATTATTGTTAGCTGAGCAAGTAGAAACCTGTATTTTCATGGAATTCAAGGATAAGAGCAATCTGTTCTCTGTTATGTGTTCTTTTCTGTATTTGTTCAGTCATAAATCATTGCATTATTTTCCAGATAAAATACTTAGATCATATCACTTTTGAAAGCTACAGCTTTCTTGTTTTACAAGCATTTACTCAGCTGTGTCTGTCCATCTCGAATGATGTGCAAAATTGCACTGGATTGCACAGCTACAAAAATCACTGGGGAGTGCACAGCAACTTCAAAACTCTAATACATCTTCCACATTGAGATTGATATTTTAATTTTCTTGTGCAGGTAATAACGAAAGATTGATGGATTTTATTTTTAGTGTGTTTACTTTTATTCTAAAGTATGTAATAAATGTCTTGCCGTTGGTTATAAGACCATAAAAGTCAATATTGTACAAACAATGCCAGAAAACTCTCAAGTGCAAAGGCAATATGAAGTTAAAACTAAAACTTTCTATTTCCCACACTTATTTTGCCTTAGATGTATTATACACTTTCCTAGATGAGATACGGTCAGTGAGCAATATTTCTAGATTTTAGCTCCCTCTTCTCCAAACAGGAGAACGAGTGCAGCATGACATTCCAGGCAGAGGCTATATAAAGCATTTGAGGCTCTGCAAAATTTATAAATGGAAACTGCCAGCTACCAGAGATCAGAAGTTATTAGTCATATTCTTAAAAATATCAAAATCATGCTTTTCCACCTCCTCTAAAAAGTTCAGTGTGTCCTGAGGTCTGTCTTCCGGTTTTGTCAGTATGATCATTAGTACAGTCTTCACAACTGTGTGCAACATCTGCCCATCTCATTCTGAGAAAGATCATGATGACCATTTGGCCATGAAGGGGTTCCTTTTTTCTCAACTATCCTATCACAGCATTACTTGTAAACTGTCAACATAAAAAATGCAATCAGAAGACTACTTCTAATTCACCACCTCATGAGTGGTAACAAAACCAAGCAAAAGCCTTTTTTAACCATTCCAACTTTTGAGGATTCCATAAGACAAAGACCTAAACTCACAAAAAAACAAATCTGTCCTGTGCTTGAAAGCCCACAGGATATGAAGGCAAAATAAAGGTAACATAAAAGGATCTATGTTAAAGATGGTACTTACCAAACAGAAAGAAACTGCTAAGATCTTATCTGGAGGCCTACATATAAATGTGATTACCTGTGTTCAAATAAGAGTAATTCAATCTGAAGTAAGTGCAGTGCAGGGATATTAAGGTGACCAAGAACTGGAGAGTTTTTAGGAGGATACTGGAAGTTTTTTAAAGCTATAATCTGAGAAATGAAGATTAAAATGCAGCCACTGTGAAGATACTGGAAGGCAAACACCAGGTCATGAGAAAAATTACACAAACTGAAAGCAAGGTTGGGACAAAAATGAAAACACAGAACTGAATCACAATTACAAGGAGGTTGAAAACAAGAAGCATTCTAAGCGAAACATGAAACTATGGGACAGTTTCCACAGAGCCATATGGAGAGAGGAGACTGGGGCGAGTATGACTAGTCTAAAGCTGAACTTGACTTATAAAGCAATTTTAAATAAAAATTACTTCATTTATCTTAATAAGTTTAATCAATGAATACAGAAGACTCTTAATCTGGCTGACCTAACTGGAGACAAAATGTCTAAGAGACCCACTTGCACACCTCCTAACCAGTCAGCCTGCCAACACGCAGGCGTCTGGGTCTGACATTTCATTGAGACACTTAAAATTGATTTTGACAGAGAATGAGAAAGCTAATTGACTTTCGATTTTAAATGGAAAAGCACACTTATTTCAAGATGGAAGACAGGAATGTACTGAGATACTATGACCTTGAGAGATGATTTCAAAATATATGTTGCACATTCAAGACTGTTGCATTCTTGTTACTATTAAAAAAAGCAGTGGAGCATGAAAATATTCACATATATCTTACCCAAGTATACTTAAGTTTACACATCTAGCAATCTCAAGCCTATTTTTTTCTTAACAGTTGTTTTTCCTGGAAAACCCTTGAAAAAAAACAGTCCAACACATATTGAGAATTATGTTACCAACATGAGAGAACAAGCTAACAATTAATGAGGGCAAGACAACAGAATACATACTAAAACTATAGAGATGAACTGTGAATAAAAACTGTTGGAGACAAATTTCAAGAACAGATATTCTCTCTATTGTCCCCAATATTTTCTGCAATGATTGTCACTACTAAATCAAATTGGATTTTGAACTAATAAGACCTGCCATACTAGGTAAGGACAATAATTTTAACAAAATGAGGCATGAGCTTGCTCTTCTTTAAGTTATAATGTTCTAATCATGTTGCATATTAATATCCTAGATACACTGAAATTATGGTTATTAAATATAATCAAAATGCTTTATGTTTCAGAAAAATATATACAAGATAAACAGATAAAGCTTAATGGAAAGTACCCAATGTCATGCATTATTTGATAAATATAAACTGTGGAACACATATATCCCACTTTTCTGCTCTCAAAGCCCTGACTCACAGGTCAGGGAAAATGTTATGAGACTGAAAGAGAGACAAGAAGGGAAGCAAGGGCAGATTAAATTTGGAAAAAAATCAGTTTTGGTTATAGATACATTACTGTTGACTTGATAGAGGCTATCGCCAGCTTACCATCATATCTGCAGCTCCATATTAATAACTAACGCAATATTCCTCAAAAAAACACTTGTTCCCTTTTCCTTCTTTCTCACTTTCTCTCTTTCTTTCTTTTCCTCTCTCTCTTCCTCCTGCCCTCTCTCCCTGCATCCTTTTTTCCCTTCCTCCCTCCCTCCCTTTCTCTGTCTCTGGTCTGGTTAGCATTTGCAGGTTCATACTTTAACAAGGGTGTCAAATAACTTACTTCTTGCTTCAGTAATATGGAAAACATCAGTAAAAAGTAGGAGAAGAATCTACCATCTCAAAAGCTTTAGCTGTAGGAGAATTGAATATGTCCTACTACCTGGGAATTCCTCAGGTAGGATGTTTCAATGTGCAGCATTTTATGGACCTAAATGAAACAAAGGGAGAAGTATCTGCACTCACAGCCGTGTTAACAGTCTGTGACAGTTAACATAGCTTTGATGAAATACTGATTCTAATGTGAGTTTAGTGAGGTGAGAGTATGTAAGCTTACACGACTCATGACTTAATGCGGAAGAACAGACTCCCAAACAAATTTTTTTCCTTTGTCAGTGCACCAACAACATGCAACACAGATTTTCTATTTAAGAAGCTGAGTCACAGAGAGCCCTTTAAAATGGCAAATTCTGTCACCAAATCTTTGTTTACAACACAACAATAGGAATTTCTGTTGCTTATTTTCAGTGCTGCTTTGTGCTGTTCTCTTGTCTTCCACAATGGTTTGCACAACCTATTTATGAATAAGTGCAGAGAATTTGATCTGGCTTTGAAACGAAAAAAATCCTTCAAACACACATGTAAATGCATGTCTGTCAGGATGTTTAAGATGGAGTGGTCATAACATCCCAGCTGGAGAGAAAAAAATATATAAATGATCATGCAGCTGAGATGCTGGTTAGCTGCAGTGTCAAAATAAGAATGAAAAGCAGCAAGAAGAAAACAAGCTCATAAAGAACCACATTATGAAAACACGATTTGAAGTTTCCCAATTACAACCACTTTCTGTAAGGTAAGTTTTTTGCATGGTAGTTAGAACAAATGCCTGGTAAAAGGACTGCTGCACAAATGCGAGGAGGAGGGAAGGCAAGTAAGGAAAGAAGAGCAAAACCCTACATATGCAACTTGACATAATGCAGAATTTTAAGAGAATTTTAGGGGCTATATAAACACAAGCTTAAACTGTTTCTTTTTCTAATTTATTTATTTATTTATTTCCCTCTCCAAAATACAGCAGCACATTCAGAACTTCTGGAATCTTGTCATGTAAGTAGACATTTCAGCACATATTTTTTTTCTGACATTTTCTGTATTTCTAGAAAAAGGATCCGTGGCCCGCCATGCAATATTTTCAAAAGCTCCTTCAAAAGCCCTTAAGCTTGAATCATGCCAAGCTGATGCCTCTTTACATTCAGTACATGTGATTCAGTGTGAGCACTCTGCTAAAAAATCCTGATGCACTGATGAGATAGGTAGGGGTCTAGAGAAAAAAAACGTACCTTGTATCCACTGCGAAGTAAATTAAACCAGTGTCGTGCTTGTAACAAATGCTTTGTTTTGTTTCCATTTCATATTAAATCAGTGACAAAGTTGCATGATGATATACGGCTTTAAACTGAGAGGGACAATGTAGATTAGATGCTAGGAAGAAGTTCTTTACTGTAAGGATGGTGAGGCACTGGCACAGGTTGCCCAGTGAAGCTGTGGCTGCCCCATCCCTGGCAGTGTTCAAGGACAGGTTGGATAGGGCTTGGAGCAACCTGGTCTAGTGGAAGGTGTCCCTGCCCATGGCGGGGGGTTGGAACTAGATGATCTCTAAGGTCCCTTCCAATCCAAACCATTTAATGATTCCACAATTCTGTGATATCCCTTTAACCAAATACACAATTCAGAAAAAGGAAACAATGTCAGAGCTGATAGTCTGATGACTTGTGGCTGTTCCGACAACGAGACCGATTAGAGTAAACCCAGAAATATTGTTTATATACTATAAAGTTGTAAGAAACTGAAGAGCAGCAAGTGACAGTGGACAGATTTCTCAAGATGTTTCTTCTGAAACATTTGGTGTAAAAATCCCTTGAAATTTCTAAAGCACCTTAATCCTCTGACTGAATTTTATTTGCTTTACGTAGCAGGGATTCTTAATGAGTGAAGATTTCCTACCCTGTAGTTAAAATTCACAAGTTTCCTTCTTTACAAACTTCCAAACTCATTTTGCAAAACTGGCATTGCAGAGTCCACCCACAAAATATCCTCTATCCCACTGAATTCTGTTCATATGTTCAGTAATTGATCTAATTAAAATTCACATGGTAGAGGACTAACTCTCAGGACCATTTGGATCTAGAGATAACACTAGATTCTCATCTAGCTCTTCTTATGAGCTTGTGGCTATAACTGACAATTGCAGACATACACTAATAAACAATTTCCACATATTCTCTACCTCAGTAATCCCTTTGGGACTCCAACATCATCAACGTAGTAAAAAATAAAACAAAGAAGAAAACCACTAGTTCTTCATAATATTTCTATGTAGTAAGACATTTTGTCCACTTTGGCTGCTTTTGTCTATTTTATCCCTAAGCTTAAAACAGCATACAGAACATCAGAAGGTATTTTCATCGTCCTCAGTTTTACTGCAATCTTGACAGCAAAATTAGTATTGTGGTTATTTGAACAATGAAGCCATCTGTGAGGCTGATGCTGTATCAAAGGGAAAGTTTACTTTATTACAATACTTGTTCAATGTGTTGCTAAAGGAGATTTTCTGCTATTATTTGTCTAAAAGATTATTTACTGGAAGCAATGGAAGATAGTTTAATGCTGGAATTGTCCCAGAATTTATTAATTCCACATTTGTTTCAGTACTACAAGTGTGCAAAGGGGTAAGGGTGATCTTCAAATCCGAAAAAGCCAAGTTTCTTCCACTGAAAAACTCAGAAGGCCATGTGTTTCACTGGACCATGCTGCACTCCCAGAGACTTCACATACATGTGAGTCACTAGATCAGGATAAGGAGGCATGCTGCCTACACTATACACTAAAACTGAATGGAACTGTGGCCAGCTGGCACACTGCTGTTATACTTTCTGAGCCTGCAAAACAGGATGACTGCATCCAGATTGCCTATTTGGAACAGTCAGCAGGCTATACCAACTTCTGAGTCATTCCCAAGAATCATTCAGGAAAGTGCTACTTGGCTTACACAAAACCTTGCTGCAATCCATCTAAAAGTAGAAATCGCTGTTAGCGCCCATGCCCATATCCCGACAGCGGTTAATATGCTGATGTAGATGAAGACACTGGGTTGGCATTGATTGCTCACTCATCCCATACAAGGAAGAGGAAGAGTATATCAGCTATTGTGGTAGATAGAACTAAACTTTTGAATGACTGTGGGATCACTATCCTATCCCCTTTGCTGTCCCTCAGAGAGCACTTAATGCTTGTTTTGCTTTTAAATAATCCTATGGTATACCCTACAGCAAATAGAAGAAGCACTAAGAAGATAAGCTTTCCCTTTAAAATTATTATTTCATGGGAGAAATCATAAAGTTACTTCTGCTGACACCTCCAACAGAATGGGACAACTTTCTCACATACAGCCAAGAGTTTTGGAGGCTTCTTTTCAACATATAACAATCCCCATCTACTTGGATACACAAATAAAAGACAATTAATGATCAGTTAAAATTACAATCCCACAGGATATAAAAGAATGAAGCAAGGATAAATTCTGCACTGTACTGAAGGCAAAGATCATATCTACACAAATTCAAAAGACAAAATAGATCAAATAGGCTTTTTTTCCCAAGCCTTTCGTATAACTCTGTAGCCTGGAGATTTTAGCCTGTTGAACAGCTACCTATGGCCTTTTAGGAGTTTCTAAAGTTTGAAACCCATCAGTTCTCACCACAGTGTCCCTCTAAGCTGCAGCCTGGCACATCAATTTGCTCCACATAAACCCTGGGAGAGAAGGTGATTTTATGTATGTGTCTTAATACTAAACTATTAAATTTTCTCCAAAAAAAAAGCAATTCTGTAATCTGCCAGCTGTTAAATAACAGAGAAGTGAAAGCTTTATGCTCATTCAGTAATCACAGCAGCTCTTTTTCAGTAAACCACTTTTCCATTTACAAAGAACTTGTCAAGGTGAGGGGTAACATCTCAAGAGACAAACACGCTCTGCCTTCAACATTCACTCGTATTTTTTTATGTGATTCCAAGGCTGGCTGTGAAATAATTCTCAATGACATAAGAAGTCTTTATGAAACCGACAAAATACTTCAAATTATTAAGTGCCACTTATATATCTCTGATATGTGGCATTTACGGGTATTAGAGATCTTCATGGTTTCTGACAGTTGGAAAATTACATTTAGAGTTTGTTGGAACTTATTTTAGATGCTGAATGCTGAGGAATAAAGGCATACTAGTAACGCTGTAAGAATTACTACACATTGAATCTCTCCTCAAAATATTTCCACTAAACGCTAAAACCAGTTTACTAACTGTGTTTTACAAAACCTATTCCTATAAAACATAAGCAGTGTGGTAGACAGTTTAAAAAATTGTAACCGACACAAGTAGGCAACAGCACAGATACTTCTCTCGATCTTATGTGACACACCACTACCCAAAGGAAAATTCCAGAATTTCAGTGTCAGATGTGCAGTGATCTTCTTGGCAAAATTAAACAGCATGGAAGACCTTATTTGAAAATAAAGCCTTTTGAGTCTTTGCATCTCCCAATTACTCAACTTTTTCTCAAAACTGTGAGGTGTAGCCTCTGCATCTAGTAGGGTGAGATTCAGAAATCTCTTGGGTTTATCTGTCTTTTATTTGAAGCAAGCAAGTCACAATATAGTGTCATACTGCTGTAAGGGAGTTTGACCATTTACAATGAAGAATTGTAATCAAAACCTCTTCAGAGCAGCTAAATTCAGTTATGGGCAGAGATGTCAACCCTTCCCATCAGCAAGCTGCCCAACACGTGACGTGTTTCAGGTTTTGGTCTAGGGACCCCAAGAGCATCCTCTCTCCTGAAGGTCTGGCTGCTGGAGCTCAGGGCCAGCTCAGACACAGCTCAATCGATGGCTGTCCCCTTCCCTTGGGGACTTTGCCAGAGTGCTCCACACAGCACTGTGGGCTGATGTCCCAGCCTCACCCTAGACCCGGGCCCATCACCACAGCCCTGTCCAGCCACCCCAGGGCTGAGCCTGACCCTGGCTACCACCTTCAGGCCTGTTCTGCTCACCCTGACCCTTGCTGGTGAGGCCCCTCTCCCTGCCAGGCCTGCAGCACAGCCAGCCCTGCATCCTCCTTCATATCTGCAGTGAAAGTCTCACAAATACATAAAATCTCCTAAAATTGATTTCTAGAAGTTCTATTTCAAGACGATGTAGGTTGCTTCTTACAGCCAGGGCAGTGGGCTTCATGTACCAGGATAATGTCAGCAATTCAATCTATAACTTTCATGCCTGAAAAACTCGGAAGAGACAAGTTCTGAGATACAAGTCCAAAGAAAAGCTTTGGTTTACAGAGCCGTATGCAGCTTGCAAGTACCCAGAATATGGGTGTGCTTGTGGGAATAAAAAACCAAACCAAAACAAAAAAACCCAAAGCAAAAACCCACCTACACTTCCAGTCTCTGTCTGTAACCTCCAATGTTTCCCATGTCATCCAACATAACAGAAAATATTCAGTATTTTTCCACATACCAAAATGAGAAAAGCACTATTTTAAAATGAAGGAGGCAGCGTATATGGGAATGAGTAGTATCTTTTGTTTGATCAGCTGGAATAAACAGAAAGCATAAGGCTTGCTCAGCAAGATCCTAACCTGCAAAAGGGCTTCATATCCAGAAATTGCACATATTCTTAATTCTGACATTGTTTAATCATTTAGCTTTATTTCAGTCCACAGATTTTGACTGGTTTATATTCACAGCCGACAGAAGTACAATGCTGTCACCATTACAGATTTGGTATTAACATAAGTAGGCAACATACAAAGTTGTATTTATCTACTTCTTCCATACGCGCACACACATTTCTTTTGAGAGATGGCACTCAAAAGATAATCAAGTTGCTATGTGAAGTAGAATGAGAAAAATATGATTCAAACACAATGATGACAATTTTGACAAAAATATAAACAGGGAATCTGGAATGAGATGTTATTAGACCATTTCAGAAAAACACGTATACCTTGTGTCAATCAGAAACCACATATCAATCAAAATGGCATGAAGTGGTGTGATAGCTGTTTGCTGAACTGTAGAAATAGTAAAAAAGTGAATTAATGTTAAATGAAATGATTAGCATATAATAGAATCATAGAATAGTTAGGGTTGGAAAGGACCTTAAGATCACCAAGTTCCAACCCCCCTGCCATGGGCAGGGACACCTCCCACTAAACCATGCCACACAAGGCTATGTCCAATCCAGCCTTGAACACCACCAGTGATGGAGCATTCACAACTTCCCTGATCTTAAGTTTTCTTACAAGTAAAATAATTGGTGCTTTTTTTCCTCCTCTAATCCCAAAAAGCTTTTGACTCTATCAGTTTACTAACACCTGCAGAGAATGTGGGAAATCAGAATATCTGACTTATCTGCTGCAGTTCATTAGATCTCAGATGGTTTTTACAGAAGTGAATCAGGAACTCCTTCTCTTTTAGATCCAAATAACAAAGTGAGATATTCATTGTGTGAAGGTCCCATTACAAGCTGCGCATATACATACATTATGGAGATAAAAAGAAATCTTTTGCTTCCTCCTTTCAAATATAAGCCATGTAGGATCTTCTTGGGATGACTTTTCTCAAAACAGAAATTTGGTAGATCACATTTAATCTTTATAAAATGTAGAACTGTTAACTTAGCTGTTCCTACGCTTTACATGGTCTTAAATAACCCAGAAAACTCAGAATTCCTTCTAGCACTAGAAAAAGTAAGCTTACTGGTTTAAAATGCACTGTAAAGTTTAAAATGCATTTGATAGCTTAAGCATTCACAGGGATTTGGTGTTGTAGATCACAGGAGGAAAGCTCATTTACCCATCAGTTTTACAGCTCCAAGCAAGGCAGCACTGCATAAAAGATACTTTGTCATTCCTTGCCCTTCATACCAGGCTGATTCCCCTGCTGTTGGGGGACAAAGATGTATGAGCTTTCATGGTGTACAAGGCCAGAAACAATTTTACATGGAAGTTGTGGACATTTTCCTGTCTTACTTAGGGAACACTGTTTACAGGCTTTAATTGCAGAATGTCACTTTGGTAATTACACCCAGCCTGTGATACACCTGCTCAGATAAGGTTGTGCAAGTGATTTTTACTTATATTTTATATTTGATTTCCAAGACAAACAATTCATTTCTTCCAAGACCTTTTACCGTTTCATTTAAGTAAACAAGTAATCATACATACAAAAAACCAGAAGTGAATTAAAAAAGCTTAAAAGACTTAAGATAGTCCCCATAAGGATACTCATTTAACTTCAGCACAAATCTAAAGCTCTTGGGAAGGTCCCATTTAAAGATTAGCACTGAAATTTAGTAACCCTGAAGTATTTTGTTATACACCTACATTTTGTTAGAATCAGGATAGAATAAGCCAAAGTGCCTAAGTCACAAAAGGTGTCACCCACAGCCACACGTTTGTAAAATCTGGGGCTGGTATTATCAGCTAAGTGATGATCCAGCCAGGGAGCTGGGAGTTACAACTTTCATAGTATTAGTTTTTTTCCCCTCATTTGTCTGTCTGCTCCAAGCAAAACACTGTGGAATTAGCACACTCTTTGCTTATAGTGCCACGGATGCAGAAGGAACAATAAGTTTATAGCCATAAACTTCAATTACGCATTAGGAAAAAATTCTTCACTATGAGGATGGTGAGATGCTTGAACAGGTTGCCCAGAGAATCTGCGGCTGCTCCATCCCTGGAAGTGTTCAAGGCCAAGTTGGACAGGGCTTTCAGCAAGCTAGTCCAATGGAACGTGTCCCTGCCTGTGGCAGCGGGGTTGAACTAGATGGTCTTTCAGGTCCCTTCCAATCCAAATCATTTCATGATTCTATGATTCAAATCCCACTTACTTTCCAGTTTCATGGCTCCAAGAAGTGCTACACTGCTTCTGAGACACTTAAGATTTCGCTTGCTTTTTCATTTGCCTTATCTTTGTCATTTGGGGAGCCTGAGGGGGGCTGGTAATTGTATAAATTCCCCAGCACAAAGATGACATCTTCCATCCTTGTCAGTGTTCAAAGCCAGGTTGAATAGAGCCTTGGGTGACATAGTTTAGTGGGAGGTGCCCCTGCCCATGGCAGGGGAGTTGGAACTAGATGATCTGAAGGTGCTTTCCAACCCTAACTATTCTATGACTCTGATTCTACTCGCGTTCACTGGATTGTGCTAACAAACTACTGTCATGCTCCTTGTGCATAAAGAATATTTGGGTTGAAAACACTACTTATCATGTCTAAATGGATTGCTGACACTGATTAACATGAGGGAAGAAAATCCAACAGCATAAAGGATACCACAACAGCAGTGGCAAGAGATGGTCTAACATTAGCTACTCTGCAGTGTACTTGAGCCCAGTGTGAAAGAAAGGGGGGTAAGCGCAAGATTATATGCATCATGGCCAACATTAAGACAATGTAATGAACTGAAAGACTAGGTTCTAGTACTTTAGTGAGTTCTACCTGACTGTAAACATCATAGATTATTTCAGTGTAGTCTTGTGTCTACAAACTAGCATTTCCTGTCCATATGCTCATGCATATACTACTCACTGATGAAATTTTCAGAGGGGTTTAGAAAGCACCCTGATGCTCCTTTGAGTTAAGTTTGCAATCTGGAGGCCAGATTCACAAGGGGAGGAATGTGGACAGGACGGGACCCAGAGAATGCCACAAAGGAAAAAGAAACAAACCAACACCAACCACTTTTCCTCAGTTACAATACTTTGTCAGAAGCTTTCATCAGGACAATATAGGTTTAATTTACAACCACTTTCAAGATTTTTAAACTCCTCCAAAAATATGAAAATGGAATTACAATAGGAAATTAGAAGACTTGCATAGATTTTAGAATAAATACTGCAGGTGACCTTAACATTTCCTGTAATGACATACCAAGTGTTACATAGTTACCCTACTTGAATCCAGCTACCTGTACAGTAAAATATAACTTCCAGAAGTGGAGAGACGTAACAGGCATAATGCACTGACATTTTACTCCAGTGGTTAATCATCCTTTTAGTTAAAATATGTATCTAATCTTGGATCTGCATTTTATTTACAGTCTCCAGCTACAGTTTCTTGCTAGCAAAAAAATTTTCCTGTTTATCTCCTCTGTGAAGGTACATGTACTTTCTAATCAAAACTTTCCCTCAGCTGCATCTGCAGTTGATGGGAAGAGACTGACAAATGATTTTCCCCAAGCTCAATTCTGCAATAAAATACCATTTCTCACTTTCAATTTTTGGTGTAATTTCCTCTCCTCCTTCCCATTCCCAGGTTTTGTGTTCTTCAAAAACAAAAAAAGAGCAAGAGAAAGCTTCAGCATTTTTTCTTTCACTGGGAATTCACAAACTGCGCATCAAAACATGCTCAGATCAGTTAATGAAGAAAGATAGGCTTTAGCTCAGATTGACAGCAAAGGTGGAGGAAGACTGGAAGAAAATGGACAGAAAACTGTTATAATTGCAAATTCATGCTCAAGTAAATAGACATCTCTTATTTCTTGAGAAGTTTTAAAGATTTTGTATTTTGTCTATATGAATTAGAAGTTACACAACCATAAACACCATTCAGAAAAATGACCCCTGCAGTTCACAGAGAATATAGTCTGCAGCTGAGAAATTGCCAGTCGAAAATCTTACACTGCTTTAAAAAAGGTCTGATCATTAATGGTTTTCCTGGAGTGCAGAAAGGAGCACAACACAGCCTGCGGTACAGTATTGCTAAAAAGGAAATGGAAACAACCAGCTACAGTTAGAATATGCAATTCTCAAGAAAGTTAGTACTGGTAAGTATAAACTTAAGTGTAAAGTTCACTGCTAAGGAACATGTAAGCTCACTGCTATTTGCAAGGAAAGATGCTGAAGGTGTTTAAAGTCAAGAAAAAAGTCAGCAATACTGACACAGCAGAGAGGAATCATTTTTGAGATGACTGACTGTAGGCTGAATACACATAATTTGTGTCTACTTTCTATCTTCACAAGAAGCCTGGATACATAAAGTTCAGCAGCAATCATTTTGCATTCCCTCTAAACGTGTGGGGAGTAAGCACAAGGCACTGGTTCCACTGTTTCTCAATCCTAAATACAACAAAACACTCTGAGGATATATACAACTTAAAATACTTAAATTCCTTGTTCCCCACACCTTTGGGGATTTGGAAAGGAAGTAAGATATCCATCTCAGGAAGGACAGTGTTCCTCCTGGCTGCTGATAATACAGCTACTTGGTGTCTTTATTACTTAGAAAACATTTTTAATGCTATTACCATTATTACTAAAGGAACATAACAAAAATTTCTTCAGAATAATTTTTTAGAATGCATCACTAAATCCAAGAAAAAAATGATAGAAAAATCATACACTCCTATGCTAGAGAAAATGTGATACAAAAATTAGTTGGCTATCAGAATAGACTTGCATTGTACATTTCTTTATTATAAGTACTATATATCAAAAATGAATGCACCATGGAAGTTATTCGACATGTTACAGTATCATTTCCATACATAATTAGAAAGCTGTTTTTCATTGTAAATGGTGCCAAGTTCAGACAGAATAAAAACAAAGACCAGCAAAAATTCAGAGCATTTTACAAGAGATGCTTGGGAGCAAGAAATATGTCCCAGCAAGGACTCCCTCCCCTACACTTAGCATTTTGAAATTTGAAAGGTTGAAATTACTGCATGATCCTGCACAGTCTTTACACCATAATTTCTGAAATATTTTGTTGTTGGAATACAATGCCCAAGAGTAAAATCTTAATACAAATATCATAGGATCATATCACAGAATCACAGCATGGTTTGGGTAGGAAGGGACCTTAACAATTATATAGTTCCAACCCCCCAGCCACAAGCAGAGATGCCTCCCATTAGACCAGGTTGCTCAAAGTCCCACCCAGCCTGGCCTTAAACAGTTCCAGGGATGGAGCATCCACAGCTTCTCTGGGCAACCTGTTCCAGAGCCTCATCACCGTCACAGTAAATTCCTTATATGTAACCTAAATCCACCCTCCTCCAGTTTAAAGCCATCATTCTTTGTCCTGTCTGTCACTACATGCCCTTGTGACACCAATGGGGAGAAAGATTTAATTCAGGGCATTTCACTCTTGCAACAGCACTACTTGGCAGCTCTACCATCTACTGAGAAGTTCCCTTTGCATACTGACATAACATCTAATTAAGCTATGAAAAACAAAAAGTTTCAGTGTAGTTCTTGTAATCTAAAAGAGATGATTAAAGACTTCTGAAGCATGCAAAGATACAAATTAGCAAAAGAAAAGGATGTTAACAAGGCCAACATTATACAGATAAAGCACAAGCTATGTATCTAGTGAAGACTGGATCTAACTCCTCATCAGATTATAATTAGGGTAAAAGAGCCATACACATTGCCGATTTTCAAGTTGATGAAGTATTATAAGCTTTAAAGTAAAATAAGAACCTACTGTAGAAAGAAAAAGAAGTCATTAGGAAGCAACCCCACACACATACTTTCACTTCAAAATCATTTCAAAAAAGTCAATTAAAGACACAATCAGGACAAAACTAACAGTTTGTGCAGTATTTTCTACTCAAGCCATGGTGCCACTGAAATGAATGGGAATTATGGGTGTGTACTCATTTTGACTTCCATGGAGTTAATTCCTTTCAGAACAGCCTCTATGGTGCTGTGTTTTAGATTTGTGATGAAAACTGTTGATAGAATAGGGAGGGTTTAGCTGTTGCTAAGCAGTACTTGCAGAGTATCAAGACCTTTTCCTTTCTTCACACTGCAGCAAGTATGCGGGGGGTGCACAAGAAGCTGGGAGGGGACACAGTCAGGACATTTGACCCCAACTGACCCGAGGGATATCCCATACCATAAGACATCATGCTCAGCAATAAAAGCTGGGGGAGAGAGGGTGAAGGGAGCTATTTACAGTTACGGCATTTGTCTTACCAAGTAGCGATTATGCTTTCCTGTAGATGGCTGAACACCTGTGTGCCAATGGGAAGCATTTTTGTTTGCTTGCATGCACAGCTTTTGCTTTACCTATAAAATTGTTATCTGAATCCACAAGTTTTCTCACTTTCCCCCTTCTAATTCTCTCCCCCATCCTTCTGGGGCAGACAAACTAGTGGTTGGTGGGACTCAGCTGCTCCCTAGTGCTAATCCCTAACAAGGTGTCTTGCATGAAGTTTGCTCTAACCATTAATTCTCTCAACCAGGAAAATGGAGTTGGCCAAAGCCTAAGTACCAGGTTTTTTGGGAGCATTTTTTTTTTAATGAAATTCCCCAAAATGGAATAAAATAAAATGGACTGCTCCTCATGCCATTTCTAATCAGCACATGGTATGATCCTGCTTTTGATCCCACAAAGCATCACCTTAAACCTCCCTAACTTACCTGTATTGCAATAAGAAAACATAAACAAATAAACTAATAAACAACCAAATAGTGAAAGACAACCTCTCACTAAGGAAGAATTAACAAAACTGAGGCTAAGCCCAGGGTAATTACACAGAAGGAGCAGACTATGTACAAAACTAAACAGAAGCCTATGTGGAATTACATAAGCTTTTGGAAAGGACAATCAGATTCTACAAGGTCTCAAGCTGTAGGAATTATTAGAAGGCTAGCTGCAACAACAGTCATAGATACAATATATCCACCTTTTACCCCACAACAACAGCAGTAGGAAATGTATAAAGAATGAATGATCATTGCTTGGGCTTGATTTTGTTAACTATTTCATTTTAGTGGCCTGCTTTCAATTTTATTAAAAACCATGACTTAGCAATTTCTTTCAAATCACAGTCTATTTATACAGGGAAGTCTTGAATATTCTGGTATTATCGTATGTTCATATGTAAATTATAAGAACATGCAAGCTACAAAACACTACTTGGTCAAAAAATCAAGTACCCAAATTGAAAAAAGTAATATATGCTAATTATACAAATTATTCTGCTTTCCACTCCAGTCTCTTAAGTTCACAGCATAACCATGCTGTTTATACAATGTGAATTGTGCTTGAAATTAAAACAACTTTTTTTTTGTAAGCACCAGCTTGCAGCTACAGCTCCCTTTTCTTCTCAGCAGCTATACCTGCAGTTTATAACATTCTCAAACCAGAAAAAAGATAGGTTGGGCTTCTTATTTCTGCTGTTTGAACTGAACCTTACAGGAACCAGAAACAGAGCTATAGACTGCAGGTTACCCTGCAAGAACTTGCCTTATCAGAAACCTCTAACAAAACCAGAAGTACTTTGCACGGGAATACTGTTTGTTAGGCAACACAGTCTTACATCAGACACAGGTGCTATTACTCTCAGTCATGAGAAAGAAGGCTGCTTGGCTTGAGCTCTGTACCTTCCCAGCTGTTTTGGAAGAGGATTAAGACAGTGCCATAGACCATCAGGAAAAGAAAAATACCATATCAAATACTTTATTTTGGAACGATAAAATTCACTACTTACCTTTATAATTGATTCTAAAGTCCTAGTAAAGTCACCTTTCCGTTTATATATACACAACTTTCCCATCTAAGCAGCATGGCAGGCTTCTAATTGTATCACCTAATGCAGAAAACAGGTATTCCTACACCTAACACCCTTGGAGGAGCTGATAAGAATGCTCTAACAATGTCATAGTGCAATTGGGCTCCAAACAAAATGTGTATCTTTTTTATATTTTTTTAAATAAAAAACTCACCTATTAGTCTTAGAAAATTTTAAAACTATAGAATTGCAATTACCTAGAGAAAAACTCTTTCAGGAAGTTAAATCCCCTCATTTCAAGCCCCTCTTGAGCTGGAGTGAATTCTACTTTACTGACCTGCTTTTTCATTAAGCGTTTATTGGGGTAAAGATAATTGCAGCTCTTCCTGCCAAATCACTGTCACATGGCAGAAATGAAAGCAGAAGTAATACAGGAAGAAAAGAGAGAGCACCAGAAGCATGGCTTTAAAGCACAGCTACTTGTGCAGGCTCCTCTTTGCTGTTTATTTGGTTTTAAATGAATTTTTAGAGGCAGTACCCACTCAGCTTCAGACACAGCAGAGATCACTAACAGCTAATTGAGAAAAAAAGTCTGAAGAGCTTCAGACACATAGAGTGAATTGCTCTAAATAATTTTGGGTTTTTTTTTTTTTTTTTTAGGATAGCATAAAAACACAAGGTGAAGTCACTGTGAAAGCGAAAAAGCAAGTCTTGAACACATTTTAGAAAGCTTTTTTTCTTTAGGGAGAAGATTCTGAACTCAGGTATCTTAATTCCCTTTAAGAGCACTAGGTACATGCTGTATTTTCTCAGGGCTCAATGGGGGCTATTTTAGCCTTGTATAACAGCAGCATGGGGCCTACATCTCATGCTGAAGTGTTCACCTTACTTCATGCTCTGCCTAGAGTTTAGAATCCAAAAATCTTTCATCAAAACCTAATTAATACGCATAACTCCTCCTCAGGTTCTATCCCTAAATGTACGCGGGCTCAAAAGGAAGCCCACCTCAGGCAAGTGTTTCTGCAAAAGCTTCACAACATCTCCACAGATAGATGCTACCCAGAAATCTAAGGGCACCTTCTTTTGGCACTGCTACTGTACTCCACATAGTCCTAAATGGTAACTGAATCCATGCAGCTCACTTTAGATTAAACTCTTTCAAGAGTCAGTACTATTTTCCTACATGTTTCTAATCAGAAATGCCCTTCCTTAGGAATTTCCTCTGATTTGTCTTGAATTAAACTATGTCTGTTCCCCCCTTTCCTACTTTTTTTTTTAGGAAACTAATTTAGCTAATTTGGGAAAATTCAGAGGTTTAACCAATTTTACAGTTGTATTCTAAGATCTAGTCTCAGATGTGTATGAGTCTCTCCTTAGTCTCTTCTGAAGCCAGTTTAATCTTCAATTTCATTCCTGTAGCCTGTTCTTTACTGCCAGGATATAGGATCACTAGAAATCCAATCACAGAGCCAGCATGTCTGTTCATATTGAGAGGTCCAAGTTAGCACACAGCTCCTCTTTTAAAAGTTTTATATCAATCGCATGTAATATTGGTAAATTTTTTGTGTTTCACTCAGTGAAGCACCAGTATATTTTATAATTGCAGTTTATACTTCTGAGATCAAAAAATCCTTCTCATGATCTTATATTCACAAACTTCTAATTGCATATCACAGAGGGAATAGCAGGAGCAAAGACATGTTCTTCTTTTCCTTCCTCAATATGAGGCGTACCCACTGTTGAGGTTTGACACTGGTAATCTAATGTGCTAGCCCCATCAAAGCTAGCTCAGATTGTTTCTGTCACAACATGTTTAAAAAGCTCCGTGGTCAATCCTGTGCAGATATGAGAACTGTCAGTCATGCAGTGGCATTCTTTGCTGAACAGATGACCTGACACTGAGAAGTGCAACTGAGTGTCAGCTCTTCGGGATGCCACAACACAATCTTGGCCACCATACAGATTGTCTTAATGTTTACATGCTCAACATTCAACTCTTTTTCTTTTTTTTTTTTTTTTTAATTACAGAATAACACCAAAGTAATTGTTTGGACCTTAAAAACAAACAAACAAACAAACCAACCAACCACAACCAAGCTTGTAAAAGCTTACAGTATCTCTGAGTGCTCTTAAGAATGTCACAGACATTTAAATTTAGTGTAGCATAGCTGTTTTAACCAGAATGAATCTGAACATTTTTTTGTCCTTTCTCTTTTGCAATACATAAAATATATAGTGTTAAGGGATATTATAAGTTGCTGCAACTGCTCCATGACCTCTGGGTTCCTCTGTCCCACAATAACAGGCATGACTGCCACTTTCCCAATTGCAGGTGGGGCACACACAGAAGACACCACCAGGGCCTGCCACAGAGGAGGCCCCCACAGCCCAGCAGCACCCAGCCTAACATTGCCAGGACTCACACCAGCAAAAAAAGCCCACACCCCCCTAGGGCTCTCAAAGATAGGAGGTCCCTCGTGGGTGCAGACATGACACTCTTCAACCTGAGAGGTCTTCAGCTTGCCAGTCAGTCCAGCTCAGCGCTTGCTGCCACCAGGCACACTCATTCCACTGGGGGCTCCTACTCGCTGGTGAGTTCAACTTGGAGCTTTCTGGCAAATATACGTGAACACCCAGTTTGGGGGTGATACTTGCCACCCCTGCAGCCAGCACTAGGCACATGGGCTGTGAGCTATAGCTCCACTCAAGCCACCAGCATTAAGCACCTGACCCTCTACAGTCCCTTCAGTAGCTGATTTTCGAGACACACATTCTTCCTATCTAGCAGGTCTAAGACCCCTACCCACCAAGTTGCTGGCATCATAGTCTAAGGGCACCTACGGTCCTGGTCTGACTACAGTAGCTGGCTCCCAGTCTACTCACACTTGTCCCCCTAGTAGCTGGCACTTTCACACACAGGAGTGAGAATATGCAGATTTAAGAGTCTGTAAATAAGGCAGGACAGCCTGTGGTGATCAGGCACAGAGCTCAGCCCAACAAACATATTGACCAGCCAGCCCCATTTGACTCAAGACCAGCTCTTTCATACCCCTCTCTGCCTGCCCCAGCTTTGTTGCTCCCCCTGCCCATCCCCTAAATATTCTTTTGTAAACTCTACATAGCTGCTCAGGCCACCCCTGAATATCCCAAATACTCACACTCCTCATTTCCCCCTTCTTATCAGTCATGAAGTTCAGGTGCCCCTCCCCAAAAGCGCTGCCTGCATCTTTATGATGGCTCATCATTTTGTAGCTCAAGACTTCTGATCTTTGGCATTATCTTCCTTGTCTCCTCAGGTGGGGTCTCTCTGTTCCTGTTTATCTCACTCCAGCATCAAAAGGATCCTTGTTCATATAAGCTCAGTGAAGCAGACACTCCCATCTTCCACATACCCTTACAAACAGGACATGTCTTGATATCTACTTATATACTAACGTAATAACTAGAGCATGATTTCCTTTTCTGAAGCTCTGGTAACACTTTAATCCATAAGTTGTTAGAAAGAGCAGCACCCATTTCTATGTCACACTTCTAATGGCTGCTTACCCTAGATATGCCTTTCAGATTTATTAGGTCTTTCATACAGTTTAGACATTATTATAATTCTTCGTTCTCTCATAGCTTTATTATAATACTAATCAGAAAGCACAGGAGAATATTAAGTTAAGAATTAGCTAAGTGTTTTTCAATACTACTAGGGCTGTATATACAAGTCAATTAAACATGCCAGCGCTTATTTTTTATGGCCCTTAAGCTAAGTAGCGCAATATAAAATAAGATGATAACCTCCAAACTGCCTATGAAGTGCTCTCATGAACTGTGCCAGGAATTATTTGACTGGAGCCAGAAATCACACGAGGGACTACTGTATCACTCTACCTGTACAGACAATCAAGACTCAGTACTGAGGTCTCTGCACGACTGGTACTGAGATAAACCCCAGGTGTCCATCTTCAGCCAGTAACTATCTTCTACAGACATATGCTCTGGACAGTGACTCTGCTATACATACTTTATCCATGCTTTATGCTGCTGACACACTATAAATGTAAAAAATAGCAAATATTTTATAGGAAGAATTTAACTAGCACAGTGGTTAATTCACTTTCTGAAGTCTGTCTTACTACTATGCTTAATCACAGTCAAAGATAGGGAAAAGGATAGTAAACTTTGCTAGTAATAATTTGTTATATTTTCTAAGTAACTTCTATGGCTTGAAGTAGCTCTAACATTTATATAGCTGCAAAAATTTCTTTATTTTACAGAAGTTCAAGGGAGCTCAATCATTTCTGACCTTTCCCCCACCCACCCTTGGGGTACGTAATCTCCTGCCGTAAGATGTAATGTTATTAGTATACCTGCTATATTTAAATCAACAATATCTTCACTCAGGGCAAAATAATACTAAACACTTGGGACAAAAGTAGGAAAGAACTGCAGCGCATAATGTCCCTTTATAAACAGCGTTTCACACATTTTGATTGCCTGAAGCCACTTACTGAAATATCTGACTACCACTTCCATCAGCTATGCAAAGCCTATCAGTTCTAATGGAGACTTCAATAAATCATACACTTAAAAATTGCACAAACTGAAGTATTATTGCAATAATATACTATTTTCAAAAGGCTTCTGAAGGTACCTACTGCATATATCATGATCAATTATGGCACAGTAACTCCACAGTCACTTTTAATCCTTTTTTTCCTGCCATTGCAGTCTAAAAGCCTCACCAGAATCAGCCCATGCTATTCATGTACCACTGTCACTTATTCTTCCCTCCTTACTTACAAAGCCACCACGTTATCTTTGATAAACAAAAGGAAGTACTCAGGCCTGCCCTCATCACCTGCTTTGAGACTCCATACATACAACTTAAATTAGACTTCTGTCCTTCCCATTCATCATGTTGTCATTCCTTCTGCAGATTTAAACAGGTTTTTTACCTGCTGGATCACCGGTGCCTGAGAAGCAACAGGGTGCTCACACCCTCAACAGGGGGGGCGCACAGTGTCAAAGCAGCTGTTTCTGATCATGCACATCTATCATCTTGTCATGGATAAGCCCAGACATAAATCTGCCACGTAGCTCGCTCGCTCACTTCCCCCCCTTTATCCCCTCCCTCTCCCCCCCCCCCCCCCCCCCTCGCTCCCAGGGGAATGGGGAGGAGAATCAAAAGAATGTAACTCCCCCAGGTTGAGATAAGAACAGTCCAGTAGCTAAGGTATAACACAAACCACTGCTGCTACCACCAATAATAATAATGACAAGGGAAACAACAAGGGAAGCGAATACAACCGCTCACCACCCACCGACTGATACCCAGCCCAACCCAGCAGTGACCTAACTCTTCTGGGTCCCTATCCCCAGTTTTTACATCCTGGGCATGACGTGCTGTGGTATGGAATACTTCTTTGGCTAGTTAGGGTCAGGTGTCCTGTCTCTGCTTCCTCCCAGCTTCCCCTCCTCCCTGGCAGAGCATGAGACTCAGAAAGTCCTTGGTCAGACTAAACATTTGAGCAGTTAACTAAAAACATCGGTGTTATCAGCGCTGTTCCCAGGCCAGAAGTCAGAAACACAGCACTGTAGCAGGTACTAAGAAGGAGAAAAAATGACTGCTACTGCTGAACCCAGGACAGTTATCCACCCCTTGCTCCATACCATTCATGTCATGCTCAGATCCCACATTTCCAATATCACTCTTATCTCATGTATATACAAATATATACATCCACAGAGAGAGAGAGAGATTATTCTTTACTGCATGAACCAATCCCTATAAAGCTCCTGAGTCCATCCAGTCCATGATATTGGGCTCCATCTCTTGTAACAGTCTTTCAGAGCAGGAGAGGCTGTGTGCAGTGTTCACACTCGTCAATAACCTGGGCAATAATGTCCATTGCTAAGTCCACCCCTCGATCATGAGTCCATCTGTATGTTGCATCTCTGCCCTGATGGCCTGAGGTGCCATGGGCCCACCAGGCTTCAAAATAATTCATCCTCCCCTCCAGCAGTTTCTGCAGCTTGTCAATGGGGACTCCATACAGATGCCTTCCATCTCCAATGCTTCCAAAGCACTGGAGGGGCCCAGTGGATTAGATACTCGCCCATACTGTCCCACACACCCTGCCACTCATGACTGTCCAGCTGCAGGGAAAATCTCTTGGTTCTCCTACATCGTCGTCTACCTCCACACAAGGCCCACACCCCACTCTGCTTAACTCTCGGGACCAGACAAAATAGTTGTGGATAAAACACACTGTGTATTCATGCCAACATTGTGATCCCCATCACAATCAGCAGGCAGGTCTCAAGGGTACCCAAAGGCCATTCAAAACCTTCAGAACTCTCAAATGATGCTGCTGTGCTTGTCACTGGGGCTGGTGTAGCTGCTGTGCTTGCCGGCTCTCTCACCACCAGCTGCTCTTTGTCTGAGTCCAGATCTTCCTCCTCTGCCTTGCTGGGAAGTGCTGCGTGGTCTCCTGCATCCTCCTGGGGCTCAGGCTCGCGAGGCTCTGCGGGCGGCTGCCGGGTAATGCTCTCGGCCACCACAGGGCTGGGCTCAGCTGTGGGACTCGGCTCCTCCACTGCCTCCTCCTGCTGCTTGGCAGCCACCTCCTTCCCCTCCTCGACTGCCCCGACCTCCTCTACCGGCAGCTGCTTCCTCCCGGCCTCCTGGTCCCTGGGGCTGCTCTCCTGAGCTGGTTTGGCCACCGGCGGGTCCCGGGGCCGCTCCCCCTTTGTTCCCCACAGCCTCATGAAGATGGAGGCGAGGATGAGGGCCAGGACAGTGAAGAGCAGCTGGACGGTCAGGTACAAGTCCACAGCCACGTCCATCCCACCCAGCTGGCGGAGCCCACCCGTATTACAAGTCATTACCATAAAGTACAATGAAACAAGAACCTCAGCCCAAGCCCCCCATCTGATAAACACTAAGACAGCAAATACCAGCTGTAAGTAAGGCACAACATGCTGAAACTGTGAGATAAAGAGCAACAACTTTGAATGTAAATAAATCAGCACTGTGATGAGTGACTATTAATCTGAAACAACAAATGCTTATCACAAATACGATTAGACACACTCTGGTCAGATCTGTCATTAACCCTTCGTGCCCCATGTTTTAATTAATTGTAATTCCATTACAATCACACATAGCAGGAAACTCTGTAATTGCTCCTGCACTTTTTGTGTATTTTACTGGCCCAGGCACTAACAGACAGACATGTGTATTGCTAACTTGTTAAAGTGCTCTCTGCTAGGGCTGTGACCCTGGTACTGCCCTAGGCACTGAGGATACCTTAACACTGAAGAGAGTTTGGAGGGCAACCTGGCCCTAGAGCCAGCTTTCTGCCATATGTACATAGCAAGACTGCAAATCTCCCTTGACTCCAGGGTGGCAGCATTCCAACTGCCTGCTGGGAGCAGGTAGTAGTGCATGGGACTTCCCAGACTGTGCTTTGGCATTGTCTGGAGAGTGCTATGGTAAAACTGTGCCAGAGACTATCAAGCCATGTAACAGCCTAGGTGAATGATGTCCACTGCCTTGGCAATATCACCTTTTAATTTACTAGTATAGATGCACTCTTCTTGGACAAAGCTCAGTGGATGGTGAAAGTTTCTCCCCAGCAAGTAGCCTGTGCATGAATCCTCCCTGCTAAGGGGGGAGTACAATTTAGTTGTACATTGTGTGAGCCATGACACAGCACTTGTCCTCAGGGCCACAAGATGTACCCTAGCCTGATTTATTTGGTGGTATATACAGAGCCTTTAAAGTTCACAAGATTTCTTTTTGCTATATTTAAATACATCTGAAATTAAAGAAATGTGCTTTGAAATATAGCATCTATTATTTCAATGAGGAGTAAAAAATATAAGAGTGACAAACATTTTTAAAATCAAAACAAAGACCTCAGATAAGTATAATAGAAATCTGTTAAGTCTGACAAATCAGGAGGAACAAAATATACAAATTTATTTAAGTAAGCTATTTTTAGTAATCAATGATCCTCAAATAGCACACTGACTGTAAGAAAAAACATGACAGAAATGGATCAGTCAGCAGACAATGCCTTCTTCGAGCTTCAAGTATTTTTAAGTGAGAGTTTACAATATTAGATTCATATTAGATTGCATTACAAGCTAAAACTGATACATCAGCTGTCCTAGGATGAATGGACTATAAATTAATCAATATTGATACTGGTTTAGAACCAAGACAGCACTGGCTGAATGGTAATCATGGTCAGAATCTTCCAATGAGTGGATATAAGGAATATGCAGTTTAGTAGGGTATACAATGAACAAATATTGAAAGCTTATTTGGAGTAGTAATCTATCATTTATGTCATGCATGACAGTGCAATTATGCAGTAAATGCATGCTGTGTCAGATGCTACTCATTAAACAGACATGACTGCTGCTGAATCACATGATTATATTTCTCTATCCCATCTGCTATTAATAACAGATGCAAATACCTAAGAGTAGTGAAGAATTGCACTAAATGCAAACAAGAAGAGATGGGTAAGTGCATAAAAGAGAAGTGTCAGCATCAGATTCGGCATGAATAGAATATAAAACTAAAAAAAAATAAAAATAAATGATAAGGTTGTAATGTAAAATGAGCCAGATTATCAGAAAAACTCCCACATTAATAGCCTCTTGTAGAAGCTTACATTGTGCACTAGATTTCATCACTTTTCCCTCCAGCTGCTAAACTAATGTTTATGGTTCTGATCTCATTAAAACACTGGCATGGTATAATGCCATTTAAAATCAGACGTTCACTTACTAAAATATGATTTAAATACCCATATTTACCTAACAACACCTATCAGCAGGAGTTTCAGTGCAAGATGCCTTTAAAAATACACCAGGTTCCTGTGAATCCAACTTGCACAAAGATTACTACAACAGTTCATAATGCTCTGGGACATCTAGTCTGGGTCATGTTTTGCCTAGAAAGGTTAGGCCAGGTGATCCTTGAGTCCCTTCCAACCTGAAATTTTACAATTCTATGAATCTTCACTGAGGAAAAAACATGCCCGAATTGGCAACAGTTTCTAAAATAAACTCTCCATCTGGGGAGTGGGGGATGTAGGGAAGTGACCTTTAGCTACATACCCTCTTAGCTCTTTAACTGATCTTTTTCGGGTGATGTGAAAAAAAGAGACTAGACTGCTGCCTTCCTAAGGCTTGTGCACAGCTGCTTCTCACAGCAGAGATCCATAGCCAGTTCTGTCTTATACAAAGAGAACAAGGTACCCTTTAGATCACACTTTTTGCTGTAAATATACCAAATTACCCAGTGGGTGGAATACTGGGAATGGCATCAGCTTCTCAATGACTCCATTTTGTTTCATATTTGGGAGGAGTGTAAGGCAGACAAGAGAGCATCCCAGAGAAAATATGGTTGTTTGCCAAATCCCGATTTACTTACAGAGTGTACATAATGGAAAGTGAGAACAAACCAATTTGATGTTGCTTGTGCATGCCACCATAACGCAGTATGTGGGCGCTGCTTGCCGTTGACTGCATTACAGACATACATTTCTTCAGGCCAAATCAAAAAACCTTAATTTTACATGGGATTTTTTTTAGGACAAGGCTATTATTTCCGAGGCTGTGGTTCTCACAGAAGTCATTTACACTGGTCTGTGGCCAGGTATCTTTCTCCATTAATACCTGAACTACAAAAGAACCACTCACTAGTTTTCACTTGCCGCAGGCACCACTACACCTTCTCGCTGATCTGCTAACAGAGCTGATCACTGAGTTTGTCAAAACTACTTCTGAAATAAAAGAAGAAAAAAAAATCAAAACCATCAGATTCAGATAATGACAGAATCACAAAATGGTTTGGGTTGGAAGGGGCGCTGATCTTCTAGTTCCAATGCCCCTGCCATGGGCAGGGACACTTTCCACTAGACCAGGTTGCTCAAAGGGCTTTTCCCTTTTTATATATAAAACACAATCAAACACTGTCTTCAACAGAAGATTCCACCCTTTTGTATCAGTGGTTATTGCTGTTAACCAAGATAAAGAGAAGCAGAAATATTTTAAAAATCTCAGCTGATACATGACAGCACTACAGGTGGATGTTTTTGAAACTGAGGGTAGTAGTAGCCCATCTGTACAGAATTGTCACTTTAATGGAAACAGCCTCCAAATTACAAGACATTGTGACAGAAAAATTGCATCACCTTTGAAAATTGCACAGTTTATGTATAATTTAGAGCCCATTAGACAGAGAACGTAGTTTTCAGTCGGGGGAATTTTCATTTGAGAAATCTTGTTGCATAATAGTAGCATACATAGTAGTAGTGACCTAGCAAATAAATAAAATGTTCCCATTTTAAAACAGCAGCTTTACAATAGAATTTAATTTCTGTGTGGATCTCTCAATAAAATCAAATTGTCATATCTCAGACATATCACAGAAATGATTTGTGATAATGATTCAATTTCAGTTCATCACCAAGAACTGAAACTGCTCAGTAGACATAAATTCAATCCCAGAGAATTGCACTATGGACTGTCTGAGTCAGGAATTGCCTAACAGCCTCTTGAGGAACACTTCAGAAGTTTTTTATCTTCCCATAGGGGTTTGTAAGGTCCAGCATCCCCCCTTAGCGCAGTCACTTAACCTGTGACACCAAAGAAACCAGGCCAACATGTGAATGAGCAGAAAAAACATGATGAGGGTCTTCGGGAAAGGCTCCAGGTCTCTGTGATTTTGAGTAACAGTGAAATGGCCATTTCATCTGGAACAGTCCACAGTGCACACATTTTGATCAAGTTGAATTCTCAAGTATCAAACATGAGTAGTGCCAAAAAAAGTAGTAGGCCACAGGGTGAGGGAATAGAAGTTCAGGTATGACCCTTTGAAGGCTAATGTCCTCAAGGCAGGTGTTTAGCTAGTATTTCCTCAAGATGGCAAGAATGTGAGACCATGTGTTGCAGGAAAAGGCAAACAATTTCAGTATTCCCAGTTTCTGTTCATCCCTTCCACTCTTAGCTCTCCTTTTTTGAGCACAGAAGAATACAGCTGTGCATTTAGTAGGATTTGCAAGAGCACTAGAAGCACCACACATCCCCATTTTCAGCTGCCAATACTCTCCAGAGTTTCAAGTAGAGAAAATACAAGAAAAACAACACCAGCCAAACAAAGAGCTCAGGAAAAAAAATAAGCCACAGAAGGGAAATTCTGCTGACAATTCTGGTGTCAGCAGGTGAAGCACAGAGACCCTGAAGCATGGGGATTAATTAAAATATTATACCAAATCCCAGAATCAAACAATTTTAGTCTCCTTTTTGAAAACGCCTCCCAGTCAAGCACCAATGCTTTACAAATGTCAACTCATTAACATTGGCCTTACTTTTATCTTGTCACACAATCTAATGAACTGGGCTTACAACCTAGGTTATCTCTAAGTTCCAGTCCAACCATAACCATTCTATGATTCTATACAGACGTTATGTAATGGAGTCCTGGTATATGACAACAAAAATGCATGATAAAATTGATGTTGCATCAAGGGGCATTGTGCGAGATGGAAAAAAGTTTCACTCTTCTCAAAGTTTCTTTGCCCTGTTTTAGACCTTTCTAAGTAACGAGTTCTGTTCCTTTCACACTCTGTAAATCCCTTCCTATACACCACAATCCTGCCACCAAACATAATTAAAAGCAAGTATGAACCGGAAAAGGTTTTCTGTTGGCTGTCTCTACCTACAAGAAAATAAGTGAAAGCAGCAGCAATGTATTGTAATGTCAGTATTAAGACGCTTTAATAAACTATGCACTCGGAACAGTATAAATCATTTTCACCTGAATGACTCTCATGGCAACCCATTACAACACTCACTGTAACAACTAATAACAGTCTTCATAAGCAGCTATTTATACAAGGAACTAGTATTATTTTCAGCTTTCTAGTTGTAGAACAGTTATCAAATGGGCCAAGATCTTACTGGAAACAAAGCATCGTATATCAGTGGTGACGTCTGGTCACTTCAGTTGTGAATCATGAACTATTTGAGTGGGGTTTGTCCTGAGAATAGATGGAAAAGAAGAACCCTGAAAGGCAAAACACCATATCTGTCCATTAAACGTTATCAGTAACCCAATCCCTAGAAAAGGCATCCTGTACATTACAACACACATGGCACTAGTAATTCCTCACAGCAAAATCTCTCCAAGCCTTGTAGAAGCAGAGGTTAGAGATCCACAGCTGTTCTCTGAGAATAAGATTAACTCATCTTAAAAGCTTTTTCCAACCAGCTTATTAACTCTGACACACCGATCCCTGAGGGACACCACTCATTATTCATCTCCATCTGGACATTGAGCCATTGAACACTACTCTTTGTGTGTGGCCATACAGCCAGTTCTTTATCCACCAAGTGGTCCACTTATCAAATTGATGTCTATCCAACTTAGAGACAAGGATGTCATGTGAGACAATGTCAAATGCTTTGCACAAGTCCAGGTAAATGACATCAACTGCTCTACCCCTGTCCATCAGTTCCGTAGTCCCATCATAGAAGGCCACTGGATTGGTCTGGCAGGGATTGGTGTTGGGACTGGTCTTGTTCAACATCTTCGTCAGTGACATGGACAGTGGGATTGAGTGCACCCTCAGCAAGTTTGACAATGACACCAAGCTGTGTGGTTCGGTTGATATGTTGGAGGGAAGGAATGCCATCCAGAGGGACCTTGACACGCTTGTGAGGTAGGCTGATGCCAACCTGATGAAGTTTAACTATGACAAGTGCAAGGTCCTACACCTCGGTTGGAGCAATCCCAGGCACAGCTCCACGTTGGGCAGAGAAGAGATTCAGAGCAGCCCTGTGGAGAAGGACTTGGGGGTGTTGGCCGATGAAAAAATGAACATGAGCTGGCAGTGTGCGCTCGCAGCCCAGAAAGCCAACCGTATCCTCGGCTGCATCAAACAGAGCGTGACCAGCAGATCGAGGGAGGTGATCCTGCCCCTCTACTCTGCTCTTGTGAGACCTCACTTGGAGTACTGTGTGCAGTTCTGGTGTCCTCAACATAAAAAGGACATGGAACTGTTGGAACAAGTCCAAAGGAGAGCCACGAGGATGATCAGGGGACTGGAGCACCTCCAGTCAGGATGAGAAAGTTGGGGCTGTTCAGCCTGGAGAAGAGAAGGCTGCGTGGAGACCTCAGAGCAGCCTTCAGTATCTGAAGAGGGCCTACAGGGATGCTGGGGAGAGACTCTTCATGAGGGACTCTACTGATAGGACAAGGGGTAACGCGTTCAAACTTAAACAGGGGAAGTTTAGATTGGATATGAGGAAGAAATTCTTTACTGTGAGGGTAGTGAGGCACTGGAATGGGTAGCCCAGGGAAGTTGTGAATGCTCCACCACTTGCGGTGTTCAAGGCCAGGTTGGATAGAGCCTTGTGTGGCATGGTTTAGTGGGAGATGTCCCTGCCCATGGCGGGAGGGTTGGAACTAGATGATCTTAAGGTCCTTTCCAACCCTAACTGTTCTATGATTCTATGAGTCTTTGAGTCTATGATTAAAGTGAGGTTCAGGAAGTCATGGAGCCTAGCTTTTGATGAAACATCCCTAATAAAGCTGTGATGTCACCGTCCACTAATGCACATGGAGGCAAAGAGCTTCAGTGTTTTATTATTATAGCTATGCCATTTAAAATGCTTCTGTTTGACTTTTGCAACAGTATTTTTTTTCCATGTTGTTAGCTATAGGTATGTTACAAATATGTGAAGCATATGACCAGAAAAAATAAGTTTAAAAAAAGATTTCATTAATAGTGTTTCTTCATATAATTATAGAAAACACGTGTAATACTTGGGGGGGGGAGCGTAATTGTTTATTGCTCAAAGGTGATGCTTAAGCAGTATTTCAATTGTACAAACCTACCTAGGGTATGAAAATGCCTCTCCTACCTAGTTGTGTAAGAAAATAACACAGTAATAGGCATCTGGCTAACCTAACATGACTGCCCTAACCACAGGTTAGAAAGAAGCAGGAGCTGTCCTATTTCCCTTCCTGTACAGATTAGTGAAAGGCAAGAGCAGACACATCCTGGATGATGAGCCTGCTTCCCTATGTGACTCAGCTCTGCAAACTGGTGTGTTTTGTAGAAGGCATTAGATATGCTCTGCTTATGTAGATCACTAATAAATGATTCACACTTAAACTAAGGAGGAAACCAGAGAACCTGGGGAACAGCAGGCATAAACACAACATACAGCTAAAACAGGACTTGCTATCACCAGAGAGAAGTTAGCTGGGTATAAATTCACATGATGTTTGTAACTACAGATTTAATTACCTCATAAGCACTTGAAATGCAATATGCATAACCACATACACACTAAAATCACTTACAAACCAGAAAAAACTAATCAGTGAACTCACACCCAAATGTATACCCTAAATACGAGCTTCTAGTAACAATCAGATGATCCAAAATGTAGCTCAGCCTACCTTTTTCCTGCCATGTTGTGATATTTACCATTTCCAATACCAGTATCTGAATTTTGCTTAACAGCCCCTTTTCCATCATTTTAAGCATTGCCAATGGTGCTACACTGCTCACTGCCTGGCAACAAGAGCCCATTCACGCATGAGGCTGTAACACAAATAATCAGGAAAAGCGTCAGCTGCCTGAGAGACCTCAATCAAAATTAAATTAAAGCGTTAGTACATTGCAGCTACCTGGAATGCTGAAGTAGGAAGGCTATCTCTGGCTTTCAGAGGAACAACCACTTTGGACTCATAGCATTAGTAAAATGTAACCTGCAGTGGATTGTTTCCTCATGTCTAAACCCTCTGCTCTAAGTATCTTTTCCAGACCCCAAAACCCATCACTGAGCTATTGAACACTGAGCATTTTCTTCCCTCAGATGGATATGGAAGGTATTGCCAGGTTATATGGTTGCATCTTTAATTCATACACCAGTAGAGGGGAGTGCAGAGGAAGGCAACAATGAGTATTAGTAAACTAATTTCAGCTTTTGCAACAATCATCTGGAAGTCTCAGCTCCAGCATCTGACTGCTAAGAAGGCATCCCCTGCAAAATGGATTATCTGTGGGCATTATATTTACTCTGGTTACTATTCCCATTCTTGATGCAAGGTACTTGCATTAGTCTTGTTGGCTTGATAAAAGTATGTATCAGCACACTTATTTGGTATACATTCTCCAGGGTAGTTTTCACTTCTGTTTTGATTTTATCTTCCTAATATTATAAAGGTATTGTGGCGATGTGGTAATTTTATTCTCAATTTCTATAATACTGAATTTTCAAATAGATTTGGACACAGGTTTATTATTCATAGTTTGAGGTAAAGAGGGTAGTTAGACTAGGCAGATGCATTTCAGTTTGTTTCTGTGCCAGGCAGAAACAGACTTACCTGTTGAAATCAGAGAACTTTTGTGTTAGGAATAGGGTGAAGTAATTAAGGAGATAGAATAGCCACAGCACTTCAACTGGGTACCACTTGCTTGTTTAAAGACATCTTGCTAGTCATTTACAATTTGGTTTTACACATTTTTTTCAATTAGATGCCTTCCAACAATAAATTTCCTTCTTAATTCTTTTTATGAAAAAATCTATGAAACTTTGAAAATACATTCCCATCTTCTCTTTTGTGTTTATTTGACTGAGTGCGCCTTGTGTCTTAACTTTGAACTGGCTCAGACTCCACCGGAGTTTCTCTTAAACCTGCTCTCCAAAATTCTGTTTTCATGTGCTGAATTCCATGTGAGAGCAGTCTTACCACAGCTGATTGATCCTTTGAATATAAGGGAAAAAAAATTTACTGATAAACTTGGGGAAGAATGATAAAAGGATGGTATTTTATGTATAGCTATGGCTTATGCACGTAAGATAGAGAAAATCAGAGGAAACTGTGTTCGCTGCTGAACTGTGAAAGGTAACAGAATTAGCTGTGGGGATGAATTATGTCATGCAGAAAGCATTTTCTAAAAGTTTAGCATTAAAAAAAAAAAGAAAAATAAAAAGAAGACAATCACCAAAAGCAATTATTGCAATTAGTGTAAGAGGTTTTTCCTGCTGGCCACTGAAATTACAGACACAAACCAGTGTTTTTACTTCCTCCGTTAAGTCTTTAAAAACTCCCTATGAAAGGAGCAAAAGTTTTCCTTTATTAAGTCATTTATACGAAAAATTACGATATTTTGGGACTTCTGAAAAGCGTATCAATCAGTTAACTCTTGTCCCATAGATAACGGCCTTTCCAAAAGTAACAGCTGCTTCTTGAGACCATACAACATATCAAGATGCAGGTTCCATTTCCAATCCACATCAGCTGCTCAAAGTACTTAGGAAAACACTATTTAATTCTGTGCCCTTCTTCTCAGTTTGGTTTTCACAACTCTGCAAGTTCTCAGTAGCTGCTGATTAAGACAACTGAGTCTATAGTTGTAGACAACATAAAAGACCACCATCTTGTGGTTCTACTCATCCTCATGAGACGCTACTAGCATTAAGATCGTTTCTAAATATTGTCCTGGACCACCAAGGTAATCAGCATTCTAGTTTAGACAAAATGCTACATTAAGACTTTAAAGGATAGCTCTACTGCGCTATTAGCCAGCATATTCAAAGCAAAAACTTCTTCCATTTTGTCATGGGTTCAGCAGCAGCAGTCATTTTTCTGCTTCTTGGTAGCTGGTGCAGCTCTGTGTGCTTGATTTTGGGCCTGGGAACAGCGCTAATAACACCAGTGTTTCGGTTACTGCTTAGTGATGTTTTGGTCTGGCCAAGGACTTTCTGAGTTTCATGCTCTGCCAGGGAGGAGGGGAGCCGGGAGGAAGCAGAGACAGGACACCCGACCCAAACTGACCAAAGAGGTTATTCCATTCCACAGCACGTCATGCCCAAGATGGAAGAGCAGAGACCCGGAAGGGTGGGGGTGCACTGCGTGGTCGGGCTTGGTTTTAGGTGGTGAGAAATTGTATTCTTTCCTTGTATTTCTCTTCTCATTATTATTATTGGTGGTAGCAGTAGTGATTTGTGCTATACTTTAGTTACTAAACTGTTCTTATCTCAACCTGTGGGAGTCGCATTCTTTTCAATTCTCCTTCCCATCCCTCCGGGAGCGGGGGGAAGAAAGAGGGGGGAGTGAGAGAGCGAAACTGTGTGGCTGACTGGACTTAAACCACGACACATTTCCATGGCACAATGTGCATGAAATTATACATATACAAAATTAAAATGTTATTTTATTTACCGCCTCCCCGTTTATCTGCATTAAGCTTCACTTCTTCCTTTGCCTATAAATGCTTGAGAGTGTTTAAGAAGCCAGCTGACATACCGAGCCTAAACTGGAATAGGACCTAAAGCTAACTATTCCTTCATCTACTTTCATAAATGTACAATGGTGTTATGGTTTTATTTTTAAAGCAGGCTACACAGACTTGAACCAAGCATCAAGGATCATTCCCTGAAAACTGAGTAAGTGACAAGAATTAAAGATATACTATTACCCCCAAAGTTTATTACTGAATAGATATAGCTATTGTCACTGCATTTTTGGATCAAGCTCCAAATATTGAAGAGATTTATTGCTCTGACAGCAAGAAGCAACTTGTCATTTTGGCAACAACAGAAGTTCTGCCATTACTATCAAAAATGGCAGAAGATCAAGCCTTTTTTTTTTTTTTTTTTTTTTTTACTATTATCTTCAAAACACAAGAAACTGGGTTTTAAATTGTAATAGTTTAGAAAGCAAAACACTTTTCCCTAGCAGTAATAAACTTCTGTATTCTAGGGGACTGTTATTTGGAATTTGTTATGCTTAATATGTTTTTCCATTTACTCTATTAATGCAGACTTTTAGAGGTTTTATTGCTCTTTGTATCAGTAACAGATTTAGAATAAAACAGTTTTGATTTTAAATGCTGCTGGCTCTGAAAAAAACACAGAGAAGTGTCTGTTTAAGTTAGTTGGACCTGTGTTTTTTTCAGGATAATTGTCTTTTGTTCTTTATTTCCCCTGCAAATAAATATTTCTGCTTAGGGTTCTTATGACTTTTCCCTCAACATTAAAATATTAATCTCACATTAACTACAAGAGTGTAATGATAAAATATACTCCTTTTGATTCTCATCAGTTGTTTTTACATATATAGCACTTCAGAGATTCCTAAAATACCTACCAAGTATTCCCTTGCTTTTCCTCAGAGCACATTAGTTTCACCAGGTTGCACCTCTGGCTTGCCATATTTCACATCTGACTGAGAAATTACAAAATGTGATTCAATAAATCTCACAGATATGCTGTTTATACTCCATCTTCAAAAAACACATTAACAAAAAGAATGCTGAATTAACTGCTTCAATACATAACAAATTTCTTCTATCAGTACCAAAGAAGAACCTTTACTATCAAGAGAAAAGAACATTCATAACCTGTAAGAAAACAAAAATAAAGATATTATTAAACATCAATGTTCAGACAAGGTGAAGTTGTGTTTTTATCTTGTGCTCTGATCTGTATTATACTTGAATTTGTGTGAAATTATGTTCCTTAACTGTCTAATATGGCCTTTTGAGTCCCTAAACACAAGCACTCTGCTCTGCATTTAACCTGGAAAAGCAGATGCACATCTTCATGATTGAGCTCTTTCCACTTTTGTGCTACATTTTGCACTATGCCAAGACTAGAACTGGGACAGCTGCACTCCAGCCAAGGAAGAGTATCTGATTTAACTTTTAGCTGGAGAGATCTTGTCCATTTTTTTTCTGGGTATCTGGTTTCAGCCAGACTGGTTCACTATGCAGTTTCTTTCGACTAATTACCTCAGCTGACTAATACATGTGATGGAAAAGAGTTACGTACTGCAAAAGGAAATCTGAGTAATTTTCATACTTTTTACACTGTTACTCTGAGTAAACTCACTTCTTTAAATCTCAGTTGGTTCATGCAGGACCTGAAACTAAGTAGGAATAAATAATAATAATTTAAAATACATTATTTTTCATTAATAAATTTTCTATTTATCAAAAAATGAGATATTGCCTGGTTCTCTTGTGATCCTATTTACCTCTTTTACCTATACTTAATGGAATATATAAATTAACTAGCCCATTAAAAGCATCACTTACAAAGTGTCATGAACACACAGCTGAAGAAACTAAAGTGAAAACCTACAATGTTTATAGAGCAATGTAAAGAACAAAATTTCCAGATCCTGCTACTTGAAAAGCACAGTTCTAATGCAGATTTTAAAAAATAAGATTATGAGATAAATTACACCTAACTTGCAATGAGTATTCGTGCCACCTAACTCAGTATAGAGAGTTAGCATAGAGAACTCAAAGGCTTTTGTAAACTTCGCTGTGCAGGTAAGCACATAAATACTGCAATACTGAATGCTAATAACCAACACAAAGAGAAATAGGATTGACAAGAATTTAATAAAGCATGTCATTTACACTGAAATGAATGCTTCTGCTCAATGAATTTCACTGGAAAAAACACCAGATTTTGCTTGTCTACACCTGTTCTATCTTCTGTTGCTTTACAGTCTGCTTTTGGCTTCACTTAAAATTGCACACGTGACTGCAGTATGCTTAATAAATCATGAATGTTATCAAAACACCTCACTGGTTTCCTTATTGTATAAGAATAACATCGCTGCCTCACCAGTTTATACAGAGATTAAAATGCTGTCTGCCAAAATCTGCCATAGCTCAATAACAATTTTATGTTCCTACACTCTGATCCTGTAAAGAGTTTAGCCTGGAAAACTGCAGGTCAGTTATGAAACGAATACACTAGTGTGTTCAGAGGATAAATACTAAGTAATTTGCACTTCTTCCCAGTTTATACCAAATATGGAATAAATTCAATAAGTTCAAAGATGATTGCACGTAAAATGAATGAGTTCAAATTCTTTTTGTGTTGGTTTTAATTTCAAAAACCTTCTTAATGTCTTAATGCAATTATACATTTTGCTTGATGTTGAGAAGTTGCTCAAATAAACAGAACTTTGCCTTGGTTCAGAAGACAGACTAACATGGACAGACAGGAATAGCCTCACGCTCACAAGCCCTTGTTCTTATGAGGAATTTCAACCACCCCGATATCTGTTGGAGGGATGGCACGGCCTCGCAAAAGTAATTCAGGAAGTTCCTCGATTGTGTGGAAGATAACTTCCTTCTGCCAGTAATAGAGGAGCCAACAAGGAGAGGTGCCATGCTTGACCTCGTCCTCACCAACAGGGAAGGGCTGGTTGGAAATGTGACACTCCAGGGCAGCCTTGTTTGCAGAGATCATGAGATGATCGAATTCATGATCTTCAGGACAGTGAGAGAGCATGCAGCAAGCTCCCTGCCCTGGACTTCAAGAGAGCAGGCTTTGGCCTCATCAGGAACCTGCTCAGTAAGATTCCATGGGATATAGCCATAGAGGGCAGACGGGGGCCCAGGACTGCTGGTTGATATTCAAGGATCACCTGCTACGAGCTCAGGAGTGTTGCACCCCAACTAGAAGGAAGTGCTGCAGGAGGGCAGGGAGACCTCCTTGGATGGATAAGGAGCTGCTGAGGAAAATTCGAAGGAAAAAAGTGGCTTATAAAAGGTGGAAGCAAGGACAGGTGACGTGGGAAGAATACAGGGATGTTGTCTGGGAAGCTAGGGACCAGGTTAGGAAAGCTAAGGCTCAGGTAGAATTAAACTAGGCTAGGGATGCTAAGGAAAACAGGAAGAGATTCTATAGGTACATAGAGAATAAAAGACAGACTTCTCCGGAAGCTATCAGGAGAACTGGCTACCCTGGATTTGGAGAAGGCTGAGGTTCTTAATGACTTCTTTGCATCGGTCTTTACTGGCAAATGCTCTGACCACACCACACAAGTCCTGGAAGGCAGACACAGGGACTGTGAGAATGTAGACACTAGGCCCACTGTAGGAGAGGATTTGGTTCAAGACCATCTTAAGAACCTGAATGTACACAAGTCCATGGGATCTGATGAAATCCATTCACGGGTCCTGAAGGAGCTGGTAAATGAAGTTGCTAAGCCACTGTCCATCAGATTTGAAAAATCATGGCAGTCAGGTGAAGTTCCCGATGACTGGAAAAAGGGAAATATAACCCCCATTTTCAAGAAGGGGAAAATGGATGAGCTGGGGAACTACAGACCAGTCAGCCTCACCTCTGTGCCTGGCAATATCTTGGAGCAGGTTCTTCTGGAAGGTTTGCTAAGGCATATGAAAAACAACAAGGTGGTTGGTGACAGCCAGCATGGTTTCACTCAGGGGAAATCCTGCCTGACCAATCTGGTGGCCTTCTATGATGGGGCTACGAAACTGAGGGACAGGGGTAGAGCAGTTGATGTCATCTACCTGGACTTGTGCAAAGGGGACTGGAGCACCTCCCGTATGAAGATAGGATGAGAAAGTTGGGGCTGTTCATCCTGGAGAAGAGAAAGCTGAGGGGAGACCTCAGAGCAGCCTTCCAGTATCTGAAGGTGGGCTATAGGAATGCTGTGGAGGGACTCTTCACTAGGGACTCTACTGATAGGACAAGGGGTAACGCGTTCAAACTTAAACAGGGGAAGTTTAGATTGGATATGAGGAAGAAATTCTTCACTGTTAGGGTGGTGAGGCACTGGAATGGGTTGCCCAGGGAAGTTGTGAATGCTCCATCGCTGGTGGTGTTCAAGGTCAGTTTGGACAGAGCCTTGGGTGGCATGGTTTAGTGGAAGGTTTCCCTGCCCACAGCAAGGAGGTTGGAACTAGATGATCTTAAGATCCTTTCCAAGCCTAACTATTCTGTGATTCTTCATAATTGTAAATAAGCAGAAATTCCACTGCTTCAAGAAGGGCAAGAAATATGGAGGGAAATAATAGGTAGTGAGCCTCACCCACATACATAGGAAGGCTCATGGTGCAAATTTATTTCAAGGCTACCTTTACTTTGAGTGGAAATTGAGCTCCATTCAGAGCTCTGAGATCCCAGAGATCCCTTCCTACCTAAACTATTCTTTGGGTGTGATTTGTGCCTGAAGCCAGCATTGTAAACTCATGCTCACAGATGGAAATAGGAACTGTCAGTGGTTCCCAGATTCCAAATTAGAGATCAGATATGTCTGTATTCTTTAATAGCTATGAGAAACTGTAATGTGATAGGTTAAGTAACAGAAACGTGAGATAAAAAGCTTATGTATTTAATGTTTTAACAGAGATGCATTTTCATGTTTTACATTCCTAATACTAATAATGTAAATACCTCTCAGTATATGTATCTGTGAGTAAATCTAATCACATAGAAAAAATCAGAAAGTATCTTCCATATTTGTTCTCCAAATGAAATTACTCCAATGACCAGAAATTGGAAGTGAACCAATGCAACAATAAATTATAAATGTTTACATGGTGTGATAGGTAATAAAATAAGCCCTTTAAGCAAGACTGTCTCTAAATTACAAGTTCAGGTTCTACATTAAATAAAAGGAGCCATTATATGACAGTGATCTTCACTGTCAAGAGTGCTAACAAATAAAACACTACAAATATTCTCATATAAGTTCTTTTAAAGGAGCTTCATCAAGTATAGAAAGTTATGTTTAATACAATCTCCTCTGAACTTCTAATTAGCTCCCCGACATTACATGTTCATTCCATAAATCACACTCAGTCAGCAACCATGAAATGTTTGCTCTGTCTGTGAACAAACAAAGCAATATATCAATAAACGAAGACATCAGTCAACTTAAATTAATTATTTGAAAGTTGGTTCCCAGCAAAATTTTCCCGTAAGAGAATTGTCTACTTTATATGCATCCCAGTTAAGTGAAATCTCTTACGCTAGTTTCCAAAGACTGTTTCTATGCTTGTGACTGAGTTAGCTATATTTTTCAGGCAAACTGCAATATATACTGTAAACACACAAAAACATTTAGATATTAACGTAATCTTAAAATTCCAGTCTAATGCAATCAATCAATCCTAATTTCATATGATGTTTTGAAATACCACAATATCCACTCTGTAATTGTAAAACATGTATTTTAATGCCTGAAGTTGAGAAACTTAGATTGCTACTGTGTTTTATAAGCATAGATTGCCTTGATTTTTCAGCCTTATGGAGTGCTACAATGAAAACTGGACAAAATTTTGCGACAAGCGATTACCAGCCCTTCATTTAGAATGTCAAAGGAGGAAGCACTTAAATTCCTTTTGAGAGTAATGACTAAATCAAAAGTCACTTCAAGTTGTAGGCTATACTCCAGGCCAGGCAGTAGCTGAACTCAGGAATTAGGAAGGGCAGATGAAACTGATTGTAAGAGGATACTAATAAAATTTCTAAGAGGTCTGAGCACAAACAAGACTTTGAAATGTGAACAACGACAAGACAAAATGATCTTTTTTTGTAAAGAAATGTAGGGAAATGTTTTTCAGAGACACATCTGATTCATCTCTTCCATTTCTCCTTCCAATAACAACAGTTTGCCAATCCCCTTAATACTGGTGTTTCTTTAAATCACATATTTGAATAAGTATCAGAATATTCTGGCCAGCTGTCTTGAGCTGCAGTTGCAGAATAACATGCAAAGCACTGAAATCCGTTTAGAATATTATTTGTTTACACTAAAAAGTGATTGTCTACCGTGTGATCCTATTTTGTGGCTCTGTCATTTCATCTTCATTTCTTCTCAAGTAAATTGCTTATCCTCATGCTATAATCATAGGTTCTGCCTGAAATCAGAGCTAACATTCTGCTGAAGCACTTTTCCATTGAAGGCTTCTTGTTTCATTCTCTTAGACCACATTTTTACCTTTGAATTTCTCTCAGTTAACCAACTCCCTCTCTTGCATCTGCCAACTGCACAAGATTAGGACCAGCCACTTTCTTGCTTGTCTGCAAAACAGACATTTCTTGTGTGATTCACAGCATCCCCACCACGTCTTCTGCAGTACAGTGATGTCACTGGGCCGACACTTGTGCAAGAGAACAGCACACTGAGAATTCTGCAAAAAGCTCCAGCAGGTTCTTTCATAAAATCCTCCAGGGTTTTTTCACCCCCATAAGAAATAATGAGCTTTTGGAAAAGAAGATGCTTTCCCATAGCAGATATGACAGTTAAAAGAATCATTCAGTCTAGAGGTTCAAGTACTTTAATTTTTCTGGGATGCCTTTCATGGTTTTCCATGTATGAATTTTACATTTCTCCCTATCACAAAACTTCTGGAGCTGGTGATTAGTAATCATATTAGCAAGTCTCAGAGACCTCAGGAATTGACATTTACTGTATTACCAAATTTAAACAAACAAACAAACAAACAAAATAAAAAGGAAACAATTGAGTTCATGAAAGATAATTACGTTTTAGGATTATTTTCATTAAGAAATCAATGCCTGTTCAGTTCTGCAAATTATTTCCTGGCATAGTGCCTCTTTGGAAATTAACTCAGACTACTGCTCTATCTTACTAAACAAATGGGTTATGTGAATCTGCTGCATAATTCCATGGTTATGATATATCGATCTTTTTGCTAAAGTAAATGAAAATTTCTTTCACAATTTGCTTTTACTGAACCCTGGAAAGGTGAAATGTGAAAGAAAGCAACTTTCGGACTTCAGCCACTGAAATCAAAACAGCTAGAACACTAAGTATGTCCTTATGCGGTTATATAGCCATTCATAGTTGTCATGACAGCCCTTGATCCTTCTATTATTGCTATTACTGCTGTCCCAGAAAGGTAAATGGGATGTGGGAATTTAAGTGTCAGCATCACTTTTGAAAATGGTATTTAATCATCCGAAAAAAGCAACAGACATAAACCAGAACTCAATATCTAGCAGAGAAGCACATGTAAGCAGGGCAACTAACTTTCTAATCTTGGCCCTGTAAACTTTCCATGCAGATGCTGCTTAACACACAGCATTCAACCCTGCAGGAAGCTCAGCAGCTCAACCCTTGATAGGGCTGCACAACTCAGTTGTGCATCCATAAACTGTTCTATATTCAACCACTAAGGAGCCTGAACCGAATGATAGCAGAGCAGTTGCTGTTGTGCTCCCTCTTTTTGATATTCAGGAGCCAATGATGTGTGCACTACATAGGATATGAAAAACACAACTTTATTCTACCCTCTGCATGACAGAATTCAAACAATTTCCACAGTACTCAAGGCTGACTTCACAACTGAGCTGTTAAGAGGTTTTGCTCCTTCTGCTGAAGATGTACCACTGTGCAAGAAAAATTGAGATCCATTCACATCCATTTTGTTTGCTTTGGTCTGGTCTTCATGTAATGCCTATTGATTTATGTTAGAAAGATAAGGCCACTGGCAATTACCGAGTTTCTATTCTTGCAAGCAGTACAGCAGTTGCTGTGTCTACATGCAGCTCATGCCTGAATAAGTATTGTTAAAGAAGAACTTGCTAAATTAGTCCAGGGAATCACACAGCAATTTCATCTAATTGCCATTTGTCAGAACTTTATTACAATCACTGAATATTTTTAATTATATTAAGAAATGGAAGATGTCAGCTTGCAATTTCATAATATGTCAGAGACTCCACAAAAAGAATCCATAATTCCATGATTTATCAAGTTGAACTACGCTCACAATAGTAAATATTGCTTGCGGATGAAAATTACCATCAATTAAAAGAAAAAGCTTTTGTTGCCTCTTGTGGTATTGCTTTATTATTATAGTTTTAAATATATCAAATCTGACCTGATGGTTTCCTTTCTCTGTGTTCAGCTGTTCAAAGAATGCAGACAGCTAGCTTTACTAAATATTGAATTTTTAGATAGTTCAAACTAAAGTGAAATGAATTATATGAAACTGAAGCATTGTCAACACCTCTTTTTCATCTGTGTTTTTAAAGAAAGCTGTTGCAACTGAAACTTCTGTATTGTATATACTCTTAAAAGTCCCAGTGGATCAGATTGGGACCCTCAGGGAGTCAGAGTCAGAATGCAGAGGAGTGCATTTTCTGGATTACGATCAGGTTAATAGGAACGACAGGCATCAGGTAGGAAAATGATAGTACAGTACGTAAAACTCATGCATTGCAGCATCCACTGTTGACATTACCCTCATATCCCAGCCATTTTTTCTGACCTATATATTTCTTACCGAATCATAAGTTTTTAAGAGGAATTGGCTTGCAGATGAGTAATTCATATACAGTAGTGCATTAAAGTATTGCACACATTTTATTATTTTTAAAAACACATAGTCCTGAATTGATATTATAACCTAGCAAAACCCTCTGAAAATACAATAGAAGCTATTTCAGTGTTCATTCACCACAAGGTTATTTGACACTGTACCTGGTAGGAAATGTAAATTTGGAACTAGTCAGGCCTGAGATCCTGCAGATATAGGAGCAGACCTGTAGCTCAATCTTTAGCTATGACAACCCAAATGACATGGCAATTTCAGTCACCTTTTCCTCACATGCTGCCAGTTTAATAATTAGTACATTCTGCTGTATGCAGTAAAATATCCTGGTGGGTTCAGTTTAGACGTGTATATTTTAGTTTACGAGTTGATGAAACTGCCTTCAAAATGCAAATGCTTCACTCAGAAATTATTTCTAAATCACTTCCCAGCCAGTAATGATTGTTAAGAAGTAGTAATTAAACAGAGATACTGCTCTGCAGAGATCATCGTATTGCTCTGTTGAGACAACTGAGATTGGAAATAAAGACAAAGTAAAACATCACGGCTATCTGCTTTAATACACATATTGTGTTAAATAACAGAGTTTCTATTTAAACTCTTCAATTTCTCTGTTGTGGAGAAGCTTGATAACTCAACCAAAGGAATCTCATACACTTTTTTTTCCAGAATATTGTCAATACACCCACTGGTAGGAAAGACTGTTCCTGACACCAAGATATCATGAGCCCCACCTGAGACAAGGACCCACTTTGCTTTGATTCATTTGATCATGAGGTGGCACGATCCTTAACCACACCCTCATCTAGAAGAGTGCACAGCTTCTCTGAGGCCGTGCCTTGGTGTCCTGTTTACACCACTTCATTTTGCTGCTGCCTGGGCACACTGGGGAAGAACTGGCTCGGTAGTGCTGCTGAACACCCACTCGACCACACGACCTGGCACACGTGCTGCAACATCCCTTCCTGGGCTTCATCAGGCAGGAAAGAGAGATGAGCAGAGGCAAAGCAACCCTTTCTCCATCATCACATAGCTTTACACATAAACCAAGTTTCACTAAATTTCCAGCTTACCCACTGTTTTGCTCTCCTTCTTCTACACCTCTCTAACATGAATGGAAATAAGCTTGTGCATTTCATTCTGCATACAGCATATATTTACAGCAGAAGAATACTTAAAGTGTAATTACTGAATTACAGAAGAGACACTGAAGCTGTACCTTTACTCTCAATTGCACGTATCAAACACCTATTGGCCTTGATTTTTATGGACTAGCGCATGCCCATCTCTGATAATTACATAGAGCTGTTCCCTGGCACACAGTTATTTAGGGTTTTTTTTCAGCTTTCTGAAATAAATTGTTTTATTTCAGGGTGGGGCAGAATATAACATTTTACCAGATAACTTCATGGAAAGGAATATGAATGAATTTAATAGCTGAGGTGAGTAGCTCAACAGAGGATGCTTTCAACACCTGAGCAGGGGGAAGCTCAGCATCCAGGAGCCTCAACTCAGAGGGGTGAGAGCCACCGAGGGAGCCTCAGGTCCTCGACAGGACTTGCCCAGGAGCCGGCAGCTCAGCAGACGAGAGCAGGGACTCAGAGGGGGCAGTGCCAGGAAAGGCAGCACCAGCCCTGACTGGGTAAAAACCTGCCCCAGGGAGGGCTGCGAAGAGGGTGGGTTCGAGGCAGTTTGCGCAGGCAGGTGAGAAGGATAGCGAGCACTCGCCGTCTGACCAGGATCCGGTCTGGGAGCTCTGCTCTGGCTGCCCCGGCAGTGGCCAGCGTAGGCACCCAGACAGAGCAGATGAGAGGGGAGGCTGCAGTGCAGAGCTCGGGGTGTAGAGAGTGCCTGCACTGCTCTCTTGAGGAGAGGGTGCACAATGGGCAGGGCTGCACTCTGTGCTCCCTGGCGGAGGTCCTCCTGCAGCAGTTGGCTGAGCTGCGGGACACTGTCAAGAGGCTGAAAGACATCAGGGAAGCTGAGAGGAAGCAGCACTGCTACTCCAGGCCCAGACTGTGTAGAGGCCTCAAGCGTCACCTGTAGTTCATGGCGGAAAGAAGGAGGCCGCTAACCCCGGAAGCTGGGAAACAGTAACAACAACAAAAAAAAAAAAAAAAAAAAAACCAACCAACCAACCAAAAAAAACCCAACAACAACAGAAAAAGGAGGAAGGGTGCAATTATAATCAAGGGGATTCCTCCTAAATCTGCTGTCCCCACCCAGAACCACTTTGCTGCCTTGCAGAGGGCTAATGAGGAAACACTAGCACCAGGAACAACCAGCTGATGCACTGGTAAAGAAGATCTCTCCTGGCGTTGCCAGGAAAAAGCGGAGGGTTGTACTAGTAGGGGACTCTACTTTGAAAGGAACAGAAGCACCCATCTGTGGGCCTGACCCAGTCTCAAGGGAGGTGTGTTGCCTAACAAGGGTATGGGATGTTGCAGAGAGGCTGCTTCTCTAGTCAGTCCCACTATTACCCACTTCTAGTGATCCATGTGGGTGCTACTGATATAGACAGCAGAAGATCGGAGAACATACAGTACGACTACAGAGCTCTGGGAGAGGTGGTTAGGGGCTCTGGAGCTCAGATTGTCTTTTCGTCAATTCTCCAGGGGACAGAGGAGGACCTTAAAAAGGCTAGGAGGATTAACCTAGGCCAGGTTAATAAATGGTTAGAAGGGCATACCCCATAGTCAGGGGTTGGGGTATCTAGAACATGGGACTCAATTTAGTAGGCCAGGTCTACTGGGGGATGGTGGAGCTGCTCTGACAAAAAAGGGGAAGAGCCGTTTTGGTAGGAGGCTTGCCACACTGGTCAAGGATGCTTTAAACTAGATGTGTGGGGGGAGGGGGGCATCATTCCATCCCAACACACCCAGTCAGTTGCCAGCACCTAGAATAAATGCTCTGAGCAATGTAGGGATATTTCAGCTGCTCCAGCCAATGAGCCAGCTTCAACTGGAGCTCAGCTCAGATGCCTCTATACAAATGTCCATAGCATGGGAAACAAACAAGAGGAATTAGAGATGTGTGCACTTCTACAGGGGTATGATATCATAGGCATCACAGAAACATGGGGGGATGGCTCCTATGACTGGTGTTTTGGAATGGAAGGTTACAGGCTCTTTAGGAAAGACAGGCCCAGCAGGCGGGGAGGGGGAGTTGCTATTTATGTTAGGGATAGGCTGGAGAGTATGGAACTCTGTCTGGGGACAGGTGAGCAGTCAGTAGAGAGTTTGTGGGTCAGGCTTAAAGGGAGAACAGCTATGGGAGACATTATTGTGGGGATCTGTTACAGATCGCCTGACCAAGAGGACTCGGTGGATGAAGCACTCTGTAGACAGATAGGAACAGCCTCACACTCGCAGGCCCTTGTTCTCATGGGGGAATTTCAACCTCCCCGATATCTGTGGATGGATGGCACGGCCCGGCACAAGCAATCCAGGAGGGTCCTCGATTGTGTGGAAGACAACTTCCTTCTGCAAGTAACAGAGGAGCCAACAAGGAGAGGTGCCATACTTGACCTCGTCCTCACCAAGAGGGATGGGCTGGTTGGAAATGTGATGCTCCAGGGCAGCCTTGTTTGCAGTGATCATGAGATGGTCGAATTCATGATCTTCAGGACAGTGAGAGAGCATGCAGCAAGCTCACTGCCCTGGATTTCAAGAGAGCAGTTTTTGGCCTCGTCAGGAACCTGCTTAGTAAGATTCCACGGGATATAGCCATAGAGGGCAGGGGGGCCCAGGACTGTTGATTGATATTCAAGGATCACCTGCTACAAGCTCAGGAGTGTTGCACCCCACCTAGAAGGAAGTGCTGCAGGAGGGCCAGGAGACCTCCTTGGATGGATAAGGAGCTGCTGAGGAAAAAATTCGAAGGAAAAAAGGTGGAAGCAAGGACAGGTGGCCTGGGAAGAATACAGGGATGTTGTCCAGGAAGCTAGGGACCAGGTTAGGAAAGCTAAGGCTCAGGTAGAATTAAACTTGGCTAGGGATGTTAAGGATAACAGGAAGGGATTTTATAGGTACATAGCGAAATAAAGGTAGACTAGGGACAACATGGGCCCCCTCCAGAAGCTATGAGGGGAACTGGCTACCCTGGATTTGGAGAAGGCTGAGGTTCTTAATGTCTTCTTTGCCTCAGTCTTCACTGCAAATGCTCTGACCACACCACCCAAGTCTTGGAAGGCAGACACAGGGACTGTGAGAATGAAGACACTAGGCCCACTGTAGGAGAGGATTTGGTTCAAGACCACCTGAAGAACTGAATGTGCACAAGTCCATGGGATCTGATGAAATCCATCCGCGGGTCCTGAAGGAGCTGGCAAATGAAGTTGCTAAGCCACTGTCCATCATATTTGAAAAATCATGGCAGCCAGGTGAAGTTCCCAATGACTGGAAAAAGGGAAATATAACCCCCATTTTCAAGAAGGGGAAAATGGATGAGCTGGGGAACTACAGACCAGTCAGCCTCACCTCCGTGCCTGGAAAACTCTTGGAGCGGATTCTTCTGGAAGGCATGCTGAGGCACATGAAAAACAAGGTGGTTGGTGACAGCCAGCATGGCTTCACTAAGGGGAAATCCTGCCTGACCAATCTGGTGGACTTCTATGATGGGGCTACAGAACTGATGGACAGGGGTAGAGCAGTTGGTGTCATCTACCTGGACTTGTGCAAAGCATTTGACACTGTCCCACATGACATCCTTGTCTCTAAGTTGGAGAGATATCAATTTGATAGGTGTACCACTCAGTGGATAAAGAACTGGCTGGATGGCTGCACACAAAGAGTTGTGCTTAACGGCTCAATGTCCAGCTGGAGACCAGTAATGAGTGGTGTCCCTCAGGGATGGGTGTTGGGACTGGTCTTATTCAACATCTTTGTCGGTGACATGCACAGTGGGATTGAGTGCACCCTCAGCAAGTTTGCCAACGACACCAAGCTGTGTGGTTCGGTTGATACGTTGGAGGGAAGGAATGCCATCCAGAGGGACCTTGACACGCTTGTGAGGTGGGCTGATGCCAACCTGATGAAGTTTAACTATGACAAGTGCAAGGTCCTACACCTCGGTTGGAGCAATCCCAGGCACAGTTCCAGGTTGGGCAGAGAAGAGATTCAGAGCAGCCTTGCAGAGAAGGACTTGGGGGTGGTGGTTGATGAGAAAATGAATATGAGCTGACAGTGTGCGCTCGCAGCCCAGAAAGCCAACCGTATCCTCAGCTGCATCAAACAGAGCATGACCAGCAGGTCGAGGGAGGTGATCCTGCCCCTCTACTCTGCTCTTGTGAGACCTCACTCAGAGTATTGTGTGCAGTTCTGGTGTCCTCAACATAAAAAGGACATGGAACTGTTGGAACAAGTCCAAAGGAGAGCCATGAGAATGATCAGGGGACTGGAACACCTCCTGGATGAAGAGAGCCTGAGAAAGTTGGGGCTGTTCAGCCTGGAGAAGAGAAGGCTGCTGGGAGACCTCAGAGCAGCCTTCCAGTATCTGAAGGGAGGCTATAGGAATGCTGGGGATGGACTCTTCATTAGGGACTATAGTGATAGGACAAGGGGTAATGGGTTCAAAACTAAACTTGGGAAGTTTAGATTGACTATAATGAGGAAGAAATTCTTTACTGTGAGGGTGGTGAGGCACTGGAATGGGTTGCCCAGGGAAGTTGTGAATGCTCCATCACTTGGGGTGTTCAAGGCCAGGTTGGACAGAGCCTTGTGTGGCATGATTTAGTGTGAGGTGTCCCTGCCCATGGCAGAGGGGTTGGAACTAGATGATCTTAAGGCCCTTTCCAACCCTAACTGTTCTGTGATTCTATGATTCTATAATTGTAACCAAACAATTTCCCTAATATATTCCACTTTTCTCAAGAGCACAGTGCTGTGTTTAATTATGACTGGTTTTACTAAAAGGTCCACTCTTTTTAACGTTTGATTTTTTACAGGAGTACACAAAAGTATAAATAACAGAATACAGACAAGACTAACAACACGTTTAACCTCATTAAAGTAAAATTATGTCACTATCCTTACTGAAGTACTGCAGCATGAAAAGCAGTAATTATAATTCATATTGAAATGTTAATGTTTCATTTTGCTTCTGATAGAGATTACTCAAATTAAGGTACATATGGTACCATATACCTTTTAAAGAAATACTAAGTGAAATGGCCTCAACAAGCAGCAATCACAGACCAAAAACAAAATAAAGCTCTACTAATAACAGAAGTTTCTACAGAAAAAAATACAATCATATCCTATGAAGGCTCAAAAATCAAGTTGGTTTGTTCTTTCGTGCCCACAGATACATGAAATATGTTCCTTCCTGTTCCAAAAACCTTGTCACGATCTCTTGTCTTACAATAAGTATCTGCATTCCCCATCCTGCCCTTCTGTTTTGCTTCCTTCTCTCATACTAACTCATACTCTTTCATCAGCCTTGAAAGATGAACATCTTTCATTCTTCCTTCCCTCTCTTCTTATCCCTATGGTCATTTCTTCCCTTTCTATTTTTTCCCACTTTGCCTCTTTAAATTCCCTTGGGTCTCGCTTTCCCATCTTATCAGACGATACATGAACTTTGCTGCAAGCACAGTTGTATGAAATGATTTTTAGTGCTGCCAGCAGCTGGGAAAGTATTGCTTTAATGATCCTTCATGCGAAGCAGATTAAAAGCCTCAAGTACAAGTGACCTTCAGTCCAGAACAAACCTTATGTTACAGCCATCATACTCCACACCTTAGCTTTTCCATACTGTAGAGTCCACATATAACAGGACATACAGAGGCTGTGTATCAACAGAGATTAATAGGATCACTTTATTCTAAATTTAAAGCTGTGCATGTCATCCTTGCGTATGCCAAACTCATATTTTAGGAGTTTGGTTTCATGGTTTCATGGAATTCAGTCAAGAGCTCCTCACATTCTTTCAGAGAAAACACTATTTTGTCAGTCTTCTGTTTCTGAGGATACATTCCCACTCATACAATTCCCCGTGGGCACATCGAGCAATATTGTTCTTTTCCCACAACCTAGCAGAACCGGAAGTGACTGTGCCACATCATTCATTTGTAAATCACAACATTAAACTTTTCTCAGCGGATACATGAAAGGATTTACAGAGCAGAGAACAAAATAGCTCCAGTTGCAAGCACTCCCCTAAGGACAGAAACACCATGTGTTAGCAGATACTAGATATTTAAACAAATGTAAAAAAGGAGTGCATAAAATCATAATAACTCAAGATAAGCACCAAATTAACACAAGCCTTTTATAAATTAGCTATCTTTATAAAAGCATTCAATTTACTAACAGCTCTGAGTCTATACACAGTTTCTGATACCAAACAATGGATTTAAGTTCCCGGGAGCCTGCTCACTATATCTGCTGGGTTCAATAGGACACCTTGGCAGCTCTGCTCTGCTGGGTTTATGACAGTCTTGTTCAGGCAAAGAGCAGAAGCCTGAACATGAGAACCATTTTCTCACAGCACTATTTACTATAAAGGTAAATAGGGCTCTGTACATACATGCAGTTCTAGCTGCCTTTTACTGGCAGGATCCCTGTTACTTGCTACGGTTGCAAGGAAAGCTCCTACAAAAGAAAAGCTAAATTTAGCAATCTTTTCAGATACTCAGACAGCAATTTTTATAAGGTAGAAAATAATTTTCTTGAGATGATTTTCCTAATAGTGTTGTAGTTAATTCCAAATGAGGAGTGTGCTGGATTTTGATCCCAGCTCCCTTATACTTAATTGGATGGCTGAGGCTAAAAGCATTCCCAGTAGTCAACCATGCCACAGTGTAAGATTACATTAGATATGCCAGTCATCGGGTTCAGACAGAAGGGCATAAAGAGCAGCAGAACTTAAGTGCTATTATTAATACTAAATTGACTATCACATCAGAATAACAATACCCCACGAGTTGCTTGAAATAATAATGCATTTCCTAATATGAAGTCTTATTAATATGATTAGGAGGCGATGAAGTACAAAATAATGCCCAAAGCGAATTCATGATCATTTCCTGTACTAGGCCACACTGGAAAATTCATGCTTATAAACTAATTAGACATCCTGCTCCAAAATACTATGTTCGAGAAAAATTCCAGGGAATAGGGAAACATTTATTAAAGGTTCCTTACTCAATTTTTAAAATAGCTTGGTAAATGTATCTAATACTAAGCAGAAACATCAGAGAAAGAAGTCATTAAAACATAATCATTACTTTAAAATGTACAACAGTCCTATCTGACACTGCAGTATGAACTGTGGTATAGCAATTCAACTTCTGGAAACTGTGTTCAGGAGATGTCAAGCTTTGCAACTGTCAAATGAGTAGTCACATAGCAGGGCAATGCTTTGGACCAGAGCTTTATGAAAGCAAGTTTATACAAAAGCTATTTTAAATTTGTGTATTCTTAACAGAAAAACACACATCAGCACATGTTATAGATTAGTGCAAGTGTTCCATGCAGTAGCTTTATTAGCATGCTGATAATACTTACAGTTGGCATACTGAACGTATAAGCTCCTGTACTGCTAAAAACAACAGTATATCTCATGGAAGTGGAGAAAGCCTTTTTTAGTAACTAACCTTTACCTCTCTTGTTACTACAGTGAAGATCTGATAAAATGCAAATCTTGGGAGCAGAGTGAAGGCAGGAGGTTGGTGTTTCGTTTCCCTGCATAAACTAGGCAGCCTGGGTATAAGAAAATCACCACACCCCTCTGACAAGTCACTTGACTCATATAGCCCCTGATCATGCTTTTGAACTTCACTATCTGACTAAGGTTGATATTATCTTATGTACTTCTTGTAAGGAATAAATCTTTCTTAAATAATATCATGCGATACTCCAGAGAACTGTTTAAGGCAGAGTACAAGAGGCTTTCTGAAAACAAACATCCTAAATATGTAATTCTGGTTGGAAGACATATTTTTCTACACAAGCTGGACCAGAAGGCCAAGCTCTGAAGAGAAATTAAGCCAGATTTCTTTTACCTCCATTGAATAAATAAGAAGAAACATTGCATAAACAAATAAGCTTTTGTATTCTTGATCTTTAAGCTGCTTGCTTTCTGTTAAGTGCTAAATTTTATTAATACAAAATTATTTAGGATGGTCTGACCAGCAGTCTACTCATTTAACGAAGCACTTAACACAAATATGTCTTCACCATGCCAACTGCCCAAGTACAAAATCTATTCTGAAAACTGCAATTCCAATTGCTAAAAGCCGTCTATATCTGCGTATATTCAAAGAACTGTGCTCTTCTCCTGCATGTTCCAGGAAACCTTACTTCATTCTTTCCTTTGACATTCAAATAACTTACTTCAATGTACAAAGAGAAAGACTATTGCTAGGTCTGTGACCCTCAATCACAGACCAATTTTGACATATACGGAGTTGCTCCAGGCAAGAAAATCTAGATATAAAATTATTTCATGCCTGTGGCCTGCAAGACTGAACTAATTTTGGTTTGCCTAGACCAGTAAAATCTTAAAGAGTTCCCATTTTATGACTGCCATCCTCCTATTCACAACTATAAAGTTATAGTAAATTATTTGTTTTGCACTGAAAAATGTATCAGCATCAGAAGCTTGGATCTATTATTCAGACTGAAATATGAATGTCAGTGTACTGGTTTTGTCTGGAGCAGATATAGTTTTTTTCAGAACATCTCACGTAGTGCTGAATGTTGGATTTGTACTGGAAACAGAGTTGATAATACAAGGCTGTTACAGCTATTGCTGAGCAGTGCTTGCACAGCATGAAGGACTCCAGTATTTTTCACATTGCTCCATAAGCAAGTAGGCTGAATTGCACTAGAAGCTGGAAAGGGATATGGCTGGGAAAGCTGACCCCAACTGTCCAAAGGGACATCCTATACCATACGGGTCATGTTTAGCAATAAAAGACGAGGAGAGGGCCACACATTTGGAAGAAGGGGGGACATTAAGAGCTAAAGCATTTGTTTTCCCAAATAATGGATACACATTACGGAGCCCTGCTTTCCTGAAGATGGCTGAACACCCACCGTTGGTGGAGAGCAGTGAATGAATTCCATGTTTTGCTTTGCCTGCGTGCAAGGCTTTTTGCTTGACCTGATAATCTGTCTTGATCTCAACCCATGCTTTTTCTCATTTTTACCCCTCCCATTGTCTCCCCCACCCCACTGGGAGAGAACTGAGTGAGCAGCACAGTGCGACACAGATGCTGGCCCCACAGGGCTGATACACTGCACTCTGTATAACACTTCTGCTGCTCACAACTTCCTCTGGTATCTTTCTAATGACAAATTATGACATTACATCTCTTCAGATTACAAAGAAGCATTTTCTTTTCAATTCAATTAACAAGTTAAAATAAATGGTCCCAGAAACTTTACCTCCATTTTAATACAAATGGAACACTGAATCATAGAATCATAGAATAGTGAGGGTTGGAAAGGACTTTAAGATCATCTAGTTCCAACCCCCCTGCCAGGGGCAGGGACACCTCACACTAAACCATGCCAAACAAGGCTCTATCCAAACGAGCCCTGAACACCGCCAGTGATGGAGCATTCACAGCTTCCCTGGGCCTCACCATTCCAGTGCCTCACCACCCTCACAGTAAAGAACTTGTTCCTTATATCCAAACTAAACTTCCCCTGCTTAAGTTTTAACCCGCTGCCACTTGTCCTGTCACTACAGTCCCTCATGAAGACTCCCTCCCCAGCATCCTTATAGGCCCCCTTCAGATAATGGAAGGCTGCTATGAGGTCTCCATGCAGCCTTCTCTTCTCCAGGCTGAACAGCCCCAACTTTCTCAGCCAATCTTCATATGGGAGGTGCTCCAGGCCTCTGATTATCCTTTTGGCTCTCCTCTGGACCTGTTCCAACAGTTCCATGTCATCTTTATGTTGAGGGCACCAGAACTGCACACAATACTCCAAGTGAGGTCTCACAAGAGCGGAATCACCTCCTTCTACCTGCTGTTCACACTACTCTTGATGCAGCCCAGCATACGGTTGGCTTTCTGGGCTGCGAGCGCACACTGTCAGCTCATATTCACTTTCTCATCAACCAACACCTCCAAGTCCTTCTCTGCAGGGCTGCTCTGAATCTCTTCTCTGCCCAATCTCTAGCTGTGCCTGGGATTGCTCCAACCGAGGTGTAGGACCTTGCACTTGTCATAGTTAAACTTCATCAGGTTGGCATCAGCCCACCTCACAAGCGTGTCAAGGTCCCTCTGGATGGCATTCCTTCCCTCCAACATATCAACAGAACCACACGGCTTGGTGTCCTTGGCAAACTTGCTGAGGGCGCACTCAATCCCACTGTCCATGTCACCGACAAAGATGTTGAATAAGACCAGTCCCAACACCCATCCCTGAGGGACACTAGTTGTTACTGGTCTCCAGCTGAACATTGAGCCATTGAGCACAACTCTTTGCGTGCGGCCATCCAGCCAGTTCTTTATCTACCAAGTGGTCCACCTATCAAATTGATGTCTCTCCAACTTCGAGACAAGGATGTCAGGAGGGACAGTGTCAAATGCTTTGCACAAGTCCAGGTAGATGACATCAACTGCTCTACCCCTGTCCATCAGTTCTGTAGCCCCATCATAGAAGGCCACCAGATTGGTCAGGCAGGATTTTCCCTGAGTGAAGCCATGCTGGCTGTCACCAACCACCTTGTTGTTTTTCATGTGCCTTACCATGCTTTCCAGGAGAATCTGCTCCAAGATTTTCCCAGGCACAGAGGTGAGGCTGACCGGTCTGTAGTTCAGATCATCCGGCTCATCCATTTTCCCCTTCTTCAAAATGGGGGTTATATTTCCCTTTTTCCAGTCATTGGGAGCTTCACCTGACTGCCATGATTTTTCAAATATGATGGACAGTGGCTTAGAAACTTCATTTGCCAGCTCTTTCAGGACCGGTGGATGGATTTCATCAGATCCCATGGACTTGTGCACGTTCAGGTTCTTAAGATGGTCTCGAACCAGATCCTCTCCTACAGTGGGCCTAGTGTCTTCGCTCTCACAGTCCTTGCGTCTGCCTTCCAAGTCTTGGGTGGTGTGGTCAGAGCATTTGCCAGTGAAGACTGAGTGACTGAAGTTACTCTTCTCCTGAAGGGATCTTTGGGTTAAGTTTTGCTAGTCATGGTTCTCAATGTTCCTTTTTATTTACTTGGCTGTGGAAATTGCTATTTGTCACATTCTTATGATAGAAGAATAACATATGATAACATCGGTATAATATCTTTTATACAAAGAGTGGATTGTAAAGTAATAATTGACAATCTTATTTATGTATGTGTTCTAATATCATGCCATTTTATTTTTATTTTAAATAAGAGTATCTGCTGTTTTCCCATATCACATACCTTTTGCAATCTATTTTTATCATCTATATTTAATTTGAAATAATAATTTTAAAAGATGCCTACCCAAAGCTGTAATCTTCCTGTCACATCATTAATAACAACACCACTGAAACTGAGCAGCATACAAGTAATCTAATCTAGTAAATAAATTTTCTTAGTTGTTGGGTTTTCTTGTAATTTAAGGGCTGGTCTAGAGTCTTCTGTTATATCTGCTACACTGATGTGCATTAAGCAACAAACCTGTGTTCACCTAAGTTTAGGATTAAACCAGTAATATCACCAAAATAAATTCCTGTGGAGACTGAAGGTCACTGCATTCTTACTGCAGCTTGTATTGGTACAAGTATATAGGCAACATCTTTCAAAATCAGCCAACTCTCTGCACCCACTTCCCACAGCCACCTCAGGCCAACTGTGCTGGATCAGACCAACCATCTGCTACTCCCATATTCTGGCTTAGTCAGTGGCCAGTAACAGATAACTAGGAAGAAGTGTAGGAACGGAGCAAACATTAAGTGATAAAACTTCCTTCATAGAATCATAGAATAGTTAGGGTTGGAAAGGACCTTAAGATCATCTAGTTCCAACCCCCCTCCCAGGGGCAGGGACACCTCCCCCTATAATCTTTTAGTTTCCAACAATTGCTTGGGGACTTCCTTAAGTCATCGGCAGTATCTGTATTTTCAGCAGCCATCAGGGGGGTTGTCATGATTTTATTGGGAATTTCAGGCCCCCTTTCAGTACACATGAAGTTCCATGGGTTTTTTACATAGATTAAGCCTTAATTAGATATCGGGAGGGGGAGATAGGGAGGGTGGAAACAACCAGTGAGAGGAACATTTTTTCCACTTTAAAATATTCTGAGTATGGACTGCAAGTTGCCTCTGGTTGCCATTCGATAACCTACTAGTGTTGAATTAATGACCACAGTCTGCTTCTTAAAGGCAGTTTGCACTGGAACATTTGTGCAAAGTAAGAGTTCTTATGTGAATTACAATTTGCTAGCAATTGCGTACTAACTTCCCCTGTGCATACTGCTAGTAAGGCATTAGCACACCTCAGCCTTGTATTAATAAAGCAAGAGAAGCAGCCATGATCAAAGACGGACTGAGAGACTGTGGATCAGTCACCACACAAAGGTAGGGGCTCTGAACTGTTTTCTACTTCTCCACAAGACATGGAACCAGCTAAGCTTCTTGATTTCAGAGCTATTACAGTTCAGTGACTAAACTAGGTAGCACATGTACCTCATCAATGCTTTTAAAAAGCTCTGGGCAAAGTTTTCTTCTCTTTCAAAGTCTAACAATGAAGTACACTGTCCCACATTTACCGTATACTAACAGCATCCCCAAAGATAGCCAGCATGAAGTACATTCTCACACTACCTGGAACTTACATCCCCATAAAAACAAGCCCTTAGTAAATCCTTATCCACACAATTAAAAGCTGCCATTTCATTTACCAGAAATGAAACTTAGTTATTCTCCCATTTATAAAAGCAGAAAAAAGAAAATACTGAGGTGAACTGCCGCTAACACCATGGATTTTCTGCTACCCACATTACAGTACTGTCACTCCAGAGATGTCAGTTGAGCACTATTCATAGACAAACCAATTAGTTATAGACTCTTCTTATTGTAAAAATGTTTCTCTAAGTGAAAAAAAATCTAAAAAAGTATTGGTAAAAATGAATCCTTTTAATCAGGAATATTAAAGGCAAAAAAGCAATTGTGTACATCCACCTACACCAGAAGTTTAAATTAGAGTTTTGTTAGACTCCAAGGAGAGTTGACAAGTGAAGGAAGACAAATATAATGTTCAAATCATTTATTAGAGCTAGCACAAGTAATTAAAGAAAGAGAAATTCTCATAAAAGGCATAAGACACTGAGTCTACTTTTGGTTTTCTTCTGCTGCATACTGAAATAATATAGCAGACTGGAAGTCCATTGACCCTGTCTTCCCAAACCTTCTCCCCCTTCCTCATTAACTCTAGTGAAGCTAAGCTGTAAACTGGAATGAGTTTAATGTCAGTTGTGGAAACTATTTTCACTGAATATTTTATATTTTATTTCATAGTTAAAAGAAATTTAAAGCATTCCTATATTTTAACTGAAAGTATATTTTTGATCTTATGCCCTAAATTCTTGCAGATTTTATATATTCATGTAATTTATGCATCACTAATGAGTTATCATAGTCGGGTTTGTTAAGGTCTGCATGGGAAAGAATTGTATTTTTAGAGTTGTCCTGAGTTCAACCGTAAAAGTGTTTTGTTTTTTTTTTTTTCTCCTTCCCAGTAGCTGGTGTGGTGCTGTGTTCTAGATTGAGTCTGAGAACAATGTCGGTAACACACCAATGTTTTAGTTGTTGTTAAGTATTGTCTACTCCGATCAAGGACTTTTCAGTTTCATGTTCTGCCAGTGAGGCGGGGCACAGGAAGCCAGAAGGAAGCAGAGACAGGACACCTGACCCAATCTAGCCAAAGGGGTAGTCCATATCACAGCACATCATGCCCAGTAGATAAACTGAAGGGAGTTACCCAGGAGGCCCAGATCACTGCTTGGGTCAGCAGGTGGTGAATGACTGTACTGTGCATCACTTATGTTTATTGTTGTTTTCCTTTGCTCTTTTAGTTTTATATTCTCTCCCTTTGCTATTTCCCTTGTCAGTAGCAGCAGTAGTAGTAGTTTTGTATTATACTTTATTTATTGGACTATTCTTATCTCAACATGTGGGGTTTACATTCAATTCTCCTCCCCATCCCATCTGGAGGGGGTTGGGAGGAGTGGTGAGCAAATGGCTGCATGGTTCTGAGTTACCAGCTGGGCTTAAACCACATGAGTGAAGCCATTACCCTTTCAGAATTGCTGTGGACCTTCATCTCACTGCATTTGCTATGTATGCAGACCAGCTCTCCACCTTCAACTGAAAGAAACTGATGAATGTTTCCTGAAAGCTAAGTGCTTAAGTGCAGTTTTTCACATCCACATTTCATAAGGCACTGGTCTATGTTATAGCACTGGTTATACATATCCATTTCTTTAATTTTAAAAGCTAAGTCTTTGTTGCAGCAAGAAATAAGTACTCTAAAGCCACTGAACCTGGAGCTAGCTTCCAGAAATTACTGCATATAGACATGGTTAGAAAGAAGTGACATATATGTGTTTTTACAGTTACTGTTGGGTTTTTTAACCACAGTAATTTCTTAACATAATGGCATGTAGCTGTTAGCTCCCAGAATGCATTCTCTCAGTTCACATAAACACAGAACACTTTGATTTTAGTTTAATAGTAAATATAATATTCATCTTTACAGGAGTGTGAAGTCACCTATTTCATAGAACCATAGAAATATAGAATAGTTAGGGTTACAAAGGACCCTAAGATCATCTAGTTCAAACCCCCCTCCCATGGGCAGGGACACCTCCCATTAAACGATGCCAACCAAGGCTATGTCCAACCTGGCCTTGAACACCGCCAGCGATGGAGCATTCACAACTTCCTTGGGCAGCCCATTCCAGTGCCTCACCATCCTTACAGTAAAGAATTTCTTCCTCATATCCAATCTAAACTTCCCCTGTTTAAGTTGGAACGCGTTACCCCTTCTCCTATCCTTACAGTCCCTAATAAAGAGTCCCTCCCCAGCATCCCTGTAGGCCCCCTTCAGATATTGGAAGGCTGCTATGAGGTCTCCACGCAGCCTTCTCTTCTCCAGGCTCAACAGCCCCAACTTTCTCAGCCTATCTTCATACGGGAGGTGCTCCAGACCCCTGATCATCCTCGTGGCCCTCCTTTGGACTTGTTCCAACAGTTCCATGTCCTTTTTATGTTGAGGACACCAGAACTGCACACAACACTCCAAGTGAGGTCTCACAAGAGCAGAGTAGAGGGGCAGGATCACCTCCCTCGACCTGCTGGTCACACTCTTTTTGATCAGAAAGTAAATATGAGCGAGTATATGGGCAATTACGGCATTCACAATCTCATCGATAGATCAACTTGGACAAATTCTCTCTAGTAGAGTAATTAAGTTTTAATACCCATTTAATATTTTGGCCACTGCTGAGATTGCAAAAAGGGTGTTAATTAATGCCAATTGTGAAGCTGGTTTCTGTGCTACAGCCATCTGTCTCACAGATACTGAATCATTTAATTATTTTTTAAGGTGTAATAATAGATGTCTCAAATCGGTTAGGACCAGCCATTCATTATTTTTAAAAAACAATGTTGCAGTCAGATACTGTAAGCAAGTTTTTTTCCAGATAATATGGTTTAAGTGAGACACACTAGTAGTGAAGTAGAGCCATTACACTAACAACCTCATAGTAAAAGTCAGATATGAGCAAAACCAGATTTGTGTAAGAGTACCCATAAAATGCAAGCCTGTGGAAAAAACAAATGCAGAGTACTCTTTGTTTATAATTTTAAAAACTCCTGAAAGAATGTTAAAACTTAACTTTGTTATATGGATTTTATGTGCAATTATTTTGAGTGTGTACACTATTTTTATGTAGTAGTGGAACTGTATGCAATTATGACATTAACCAGATGCCATGATAATATAACTGAACCATATCTTAAAAAATAAAAAAACCCTAAACTTTTAAATGCATGAAAGTCCTGGCCCTGGATTTGCAGCATAAAATGCATTTATCTTTTTGGTTTTTGTCTTTCACTCTCGGTCCTTCCCTCTCACCTTTCCTTTGCACTGGCCAGGTCTGCTGCAATGGAGTGAAGCCTCCCTCTGCAGCGTACTGCACTGCCTTGATCCTTCCAGACAGAGAAGTTATATCAGGCACATGCTTCACATCCCTTAAATGGCTAACTTTTACACTATAGACACCAATGTCTGGAATATTTATCCTATACTAATGAAGATGTCAAGGAAACAGGATAATATATGCTCCCAATGTATTATTGTCTTTTTACATGAAATAGACAGTGATGATCTGTAATGGACGTATACTACATTTTCCTGCATGAAGCGATGTTTCAGAGATGTGAGGAAAAACTGGTGCAGCTTTTTCCATGCATTAACTTGTGATTTGCAAACAAACCAATTAGGAAATTATCACATTACTTTGGCGATATTAGAGACTGAAGTCAAAAATGGTATAGCTAATTCTACAGAGGAACAAAATAAGATTTCATTTATCAAATTCTCTCTCCTCTTTCATCTGAAGATATATGGCAGCTAAGGGAGCCCCCTTAACCTTTTTAAAACCAATTGAAAAGCAACATGTATTACAAAAGAGCTTTTATCTCTTGTTGAAGTTATAAAAAACATCTGTGGCCAAGTTTGAGGAAATCCAAAGCCAATTAGAGAGGTGGCTATGGGACACTCTACAAAGCAATAAAAAATTCCTTAAAATGAAATACAGTTTAAAATTTTAAACAATGAATAACTTTATACAGTCAACATAATAATTAGCTTATTTCTATGTAAATCAATTCATAATTATTAATATCTCTTTACTCCTGAGTACAATTTTGCAGAAAACACTTTTTCCACACTGCAGAAGGTAAAACAAGAGTTATTAATACAAGCACCTCTCTTAATCTCTTTTGTTAAATTAGGTAAATGAGGGGAAATTAAAATCTGCAATAAAATATGAGATTCCAAAACAAAAACTTTATCAAAGGAAGAAAGCAGTTTTGATACTGAATTAAATGGACCTAGATTAAGCATACACAACCTAAAATTTTGTTTTCTCCAGGGTCAGGAAACTGACCATATAGACCCTTCCAATACAACACACTGGTAGGGTTAAGTGGATAACTTTGTGGCAATTAGTTTTTAAAAGCTTTGGTGCTTTGCTCTGTTCAAATTTCTGAATAATGCCCTGGCCTGTAATGTTATTCCCTGGACTCTGTGTCCGAGTTAACCTATTGAAAGCAATGGGATGTTTTGTATTACACAAAAAAAAAAAAATCTCCCATGTCGCCACATAAACTTAAATTTTCTTATTTGCACAGCACAACTCTTTCTACTTAGCCTGAAGCATATAGAGAGCTTTACAGTTCACTGCATCTCGCAGCTGTTTGCAGTATTTCAGATCTTCTGTAATATGAATATACAATGCATATTCAACGCATTTTATCTTGACTTCATTGATTAGCATTTCTATACCTTGCCTTACACAGATCCTAGTCTGCAGATGAAGCAAATACTTCCTGTGGGGTGTTTTCTCTATTTGATAGAAATAGAGGATCCCTCTATCAGATTAAAGGCTGCTGTGCATAATGTAAACTAATTAATCTAAACTCCCTCAAATGCAAAAAACAGAAGCACTTTCACGTTGTGATTCCTCTTAAATTGCGGCAAACAACTGAACTGCGCCTTTTTCTAATTACTGGATATAAAGGGATTAAGATTACATAGACGGCTATAGCGCACATGTCTATAGTTACCAAAGTTAGACTCTGCGACACTGGCAGGTCAATGAAAAAGGTGCACATTATCTGGGTTACAAAACTACAACCTGCAGCTCAAGAATTTTGCTCCAGAGTGAACATGAGGAGTTCCGCAGACCTCAGCTGAGATCCAACAGTTTATGGAGTAACCTAAGGCAGCAGACACAGCTGCCCGGAGACAGTAATGTGTAAATGCTGTGGGCAAAGTTGAATCCTTCTGTCTCCACACAGTGTGCTCAGGGCTGGAAGTCACTGAATCCACCCTTTGGCATTTCTAGGCCTGAGAAACGTACTGGAAGTAACCTGCAACTTATCTATAAAGATCTGGGTATGCTTCAGGCTAGCAAACAGAGAAGACTGGAGGCTCATTCTCTTAAGTCTGGCTCATTCTGGCTCTGGAGGTTCATCCTCTTAATATATAACCTTTATACCAAAATCCAGGTTATCAATCTCTAAATATTTTGGACTGCGGAACTTTTTTAGTCATCTAATAATCTTGCAAAGTACTATGAAACCTTTCATTGTTTTTTAAACTGAAATCTTCATGAGGATTATACGGTTTTATAGATCATGAAGTATCCTGCAGAGATGATCACTCATGTAGTTTGGTTCCACGACTTGCACAGTAATAAAAATGCAGACTCCAATGGCTCAGCTTGCTCTACATTGCACAGATATCCATATTTCTACTGAGAAAGGTAGTCCTAGCCACCAGGCTCTGGAGTACTCTGGGCTTGGCAGCATCTGCCACTGTTCTTACTGAAACTCTATAACCATACAAACTCAAAAAAGAAGAAAACAAACAAAAGAGAAAACAAAAACCATACAAACAAAACAAAAACAAACAAAAAACTCCCCAAGTAAAATGGAACAATAAAAGGACAGGAGGAAAAATTAAACAGGAGCTTTATGGTTAAGGCAGGTGCACAGAAGCAGGGAAAATCACATTCCAGTCCATATTTCTACATTTTTGCATCTTATGAAACTGATTTTTCAGGCAAGTATGTGACTTCTCATTCTTCAGTAAGTACTGAAACGCCTAGAAGCACAGTCATTTCTGGTTTCTGTATTTTTTTTTATAAACCAGTAAACTTCGGACTCCCTCATAATGCTATTATAAAACTGCAAAAATAAGATGTGGAGAAGAAGAGGAAATAAGGTACCTGAGGTAGTTCTGAACAAGCTGGCTCACACATACCAGAAGCAAAACAGCAGTACAGCATGAGAAAGCTAATTAACCTCAGCCTGCTTGCAGTCACAGGGCTGGTTGATTCAGAACTCAGAGGAAGCTCAGAAATTGTTCTTATATTATTACAAAGCCCCCAGCAAGAAGGAAAAAGGAGTGCCTAGGTTCTGAGGAGTGGGTTGTTTACAAAAGTATTGTGGAGTATAAAAACTGTAAATCCACTGGAAGAAATATAGATATTCTGTTTCAAAATAATCTTGAGAACATGGTGATAACCTGGATTTCAGGAAATGCCGCCTGTAAAGTACCGCCACAAAAGTATGCTACAGAGCTGAAGTAGAACATTAAATTCATTTTTATTCATACCAGAAATAGGAAGTTAATTATGTATTTCCCCGCAGCAAAGCTAAGAATTCTGAATTTTTCTACGGATTCCTTTCAGTGATGGTCTGCTCCTTTTTCCACATGAAGGAATAGGTGTTCAGACATGCATTTCACCAGCTTTAATAATGTTTAGCACATGCACTACATCAAAGGTTCATCAGTTAGTTTCTATTTGGTAATGTTCAATAAATGGAAAAAAAAACCCAAACAAACAAACAAACAAAAACAAACAAACAAACAAAACAAAACAAAAAAAAAAAAAAAAACCAAACCAAGCCTTCTTTTTTTTTTTCCCCTAAGTACTTTTATTTAAATAATTCTGACTCCAAGTGTCATATGGGGACAACGTAGAGTTAATCTGCTAATCACTTTTTGCTTTAACTGTTTTCTATACACTTCCTTATTGACAATGGTTAAAGAAAACCTCTTCTATTTTTAAACAATATTCTAGCAATTAAAACTAAGTAAACTTAAAGGTCCAGAGAACATACTTTATTTAGCTTATATATGCAATACTCATCGAAAAAACTGAGATTTCAGTATTGTGCTTACTGAATCTCTTTCAGTTACTTAGGGAATTACACTACCGAAATAATAACATCAGTTCATTTCCAGGTATTAAAAAAATCCCAGCAATTTCCTACAACACACCATCTACTTGAATAATTCCTTTGATTATATCTGTTTTGTTTTACAAATATATGCCTACTTTGCATAAAACTTTTACTTTCCTACTCTGGATACATTTGAGAATGAGAGTTGGAAAAAGTCAATCTCGCAGAATTTTCCAGTTCCAGTGGCTGAGGTTATCGTCTCTGCTGCAAGGAAAATGTTAACTGCCACATAATTACAGCATACCTCCTGCTTGCTTTATCAAAGAGGACTAAAGGAGACCCAGCTCTCCTCTGATGTCAAGAAAAAAGGTGACATAAAATGGGCAAAAGCAATGAAAGTAGTACGTCTCTATATAGAACATCCAGCATTTTCCAGAGAATGACACTATTACTATTAAGAGGAATTGAGTGTTGGTTGGGTAATTTTTAAAACTGAGTTTCTGTAGGTGGTCCAGCAAATTAGCAGTCAAGACGCTGTATGTATCAATTAGGAAAAACAAATACTGAGGATCCAACTATGATGATGCTTAGGCATTTTTCTAGCACAGTGAGGAATTAGCTTTAACATCTAACATAAGGCATAGTTTAACCACAATCATGTCACCCTTCCACAAAGAGAAAAGCTGGTTTATCAGCGGTGCCTGAATACACACAACTCTGAGTTGCATCTTTGATACACCTGGATCATTGCCATTAGCCAAATACATTGAATGTCTCTTCTGGACAGCTATTACATGCTCAGGATAAATTAAACTTAAATAATTAAACCAGTGAGGACCTAACAACAATTGTAAACCCCAATGCTGCCATGGTATAGGCTTGGACACTATTAATAACTGTCACAATAACACAAGCAAGCTTCTATTTCCATAGGCAGCTAACATTGTCTAACCATAGTAAATAATGATTTCACTTCACTATTTTTACACAAGCAGTTACACATCATCATAAACGATTAGTACTATCAGTAGGATGGACATGACTCTTGGAAATTAAGGCCATCATTCCAAAAGATAGATCATTCCTGGATAACAACTCTCAGCATTTTCCTTCTTAGATCTATCCATGATGGCTTGATTTTATTAAACCATGTTTTGATGAAGTCTTTGTTTTATTCTGTTTTTCAGGGAAGTCATTTTCATTGTGTCTACTTCTTAAGAAATGAAAGAGGTGATCTGATGATCCAAATACAGAACATCCGTCAAGATTCATATAGCAGAACATGAATGTAAGTAGGGAAAGACCAGTATGTGTCTCATGTTATTATCTAGTCGAGAAATCTATTAGACCCAAGTTCAGCTACTGCCTTTGTAGGTACATTCCTCTACTATTTCAATGGGATGGAAACCAATTACACTGAAAATCATTTTCAGTGCTTTTATTTCTAATCAGTTACAACAAGACAGAGTACATATTAAATCTGAATAGGCTCATGTAGAAAAATGTTAGTATTCCCTGTGCAATTTCTTACTTGTATTTGAACAGATACATGTGCTGGACTACTTTGCTTCAGGCTGTTTTATTTTTCTCCATTGTTCTATATTCACCCTAGACTATTCAACATAAATAAAGGAGCACCTTCAAACAAAAATAACTTATTTGGGTATTACTTTCTTACATACTATAGGTAATAATATAACTGAAAGTGGAAAAAAAAAAAACATTTAAAAGTCTCAAGTTTATGCAGTGTATTTTGTGAAAGGTTTCTGAGGGTATTGGTTTTATTCGTCAGTCTGAAAATGTGGGTAATTGGTAGTTTATGTATAAATACACAGAATTATATCCTACATTTTGGCATTGCCTCTATGCACATCTAAAACAGATCATTATCTGTACTACGAGATGCACTCCCCAGACTTGAGAGAATACTGAATTAATCTTACTTAGTGTAGCAAACCGTTGAACAATGCCTGTGATAAAGACAAGTACCTTCACTGGGAGAGTAGCTTGAAAAAGTGTAATGGAGGAAGAGGGAATAGAGAGTGAAATGTTTTTGAAGCCTAAAAGAAAAAAAAAAAAGTCTGGTAATAAAATCTGTGAAATAATTGAGATTAAGACCATGGGAGAACTCACAGAGCAGGAGCAGGCTGTAGAGAAGCAAAGCTGTCCTTTTCAGATCAGAGGACCAGGTAAAGTCTAGTACAAGAGAACTGGTCACAGAAAATTAGTGTTTCCTTCAGAGAAAATGAGTGCCTGAAGTTATACCTAAAATCTTTAAAAGCATGAAAGGAAGCACTTTGTTACAAATGAGTAAAATTATAAAAGTTGTGATAGTAATTTAGGAATAGGTGAATTGTACAGGCTTCATTTAACGAACTCTAAATACCGTGCTTGCATTTCAAGGTGATGCCTGTGTAATATACACAAACTGAAGAAGTCATGTTAATGAAGATCAGTATTGGAAAAATACAACCAAATCTGGGAGTTACAAATCTATAAGCATGGTAATATTTGTAATTGCTAAAGGACTCTGATACTGAAGCTGTAATAAATTATGTTTTAATTGTCTTTGGAAATGGTGGTTCTTTATGTTTTGTATTCAAATCTATGTGACTCTAAATTCTAACAGCAGCTTTCAAGCTGAGAAGTGTAATTTAATTTTTAAAGTTATTTTCTTCCACAGGGAAACATTTTCTGCCTTAATCTAAAGCAGCACTGCATTTGAAGAGATTTACAATGAATCATAACCTTTAAACAGATATCATGGTGCGTTGGAACTAGATGATCTTAAGGTCCTTTCCAACCCTAACTATTCTATGATTCTATGATTAACAGCATTGTACATTGAGCATTCACAATTCTTCATAAATATAATGTCATTCACTGGTTATCTCTATTTAAAAGCTGGATTTATGTTGACAGCACCAATTATGTATAATTTTTATAGACTTTGTGGTTTGCTTAAAAGTGATCTCTAAAAATCAAGAAACAACATAAAATAACATCTAATTAAAGCTGTTACTCCAAACCAGGACATTTATAGGTGTGGCAATTAAAGTCAGCAAAGCATTACTCTTACTTAAGTACCCCTCAAAGAGCCATTCAATTTCAAAGTCAGATTACAAAAAAGTTGTCTCAGCAGCTGATGAGTCATTTGGTAGCTAATAAGGGTAAGGTCGCAGACCACACAATTAGTGTCCTGAAGCTCAGTCTATATTGTTCTTTCACACTGCAGTTGCAGATCAAATACAAGAAACTTGCTGGTTTTGTTAAGAACCTGCAAACCATTTTCTAGGATGAAGTAGTGGCCAGATAGGCTGTAGCAATGAAGTGAATCTATTTCTTAATATCACATGCAGAGAGAAAATTATCCATGACTATCCAGCTGAACAAAAGGATGAACTATAAATCACATATGCTGGACTTTCTTTTTTGTTTAATACAGATTACACTGAATCTTAATATCTTAATGTTTTATTTATTTCATTATGAGTTCTGCTCTACTGCAAATTGAAAAATATGGTCCTCTGTGTTCATCTTTGACGGAATACTGGCACAAAGTTGTTACCATGGATGCATCCATCACTGTTCAACATTATTTAAGTAAATTAAATTTGGGGTTCAAAGACCTTAATCTGCTAGCTAAACCATGGCAATACCATTGAAGAATGTTTTAAATAATTAATATAGAGGAGAGGAGACCACCAAGGAGGAGAACCACGAAGTCCTTGAAAATACAATGAAAAAAACACAAGTCCTGTTTTAATGATACAACTTAGCTATTTCCTGTGAAGAGAATTATTTCTTTTTAATAAGTTCCTGGAGTGGATGCCCTTTAGACCAGACCGAAATTGTACTAGGGTGATGGGAAAAAATGAAAGAGGGTGAATTTCTGGTAAAACTGCACCTGATTCCGTAGTTTTTAAAACAAAAGACACACCCAAAGGGAAAAGTACAAATGGCAAAGAACGAAACATCCTCTTGTGATGGAAAAAATAGAGATGACCCACAATCGTATCAGTTAAATTCAAACATTAATATCAAATATTAAATATCAAAAAAATGAACAATTTATCACCAAGTTTTGCAAAATAAAAGGCTAGCAGATGGTTTAAAGAAAGAAGGTGTCACCTCAGGTGGTCCCTGAGCACCCATGGTGGCAGGAGGCCCTGAGAGGAGGGAAGGATAAGGCTGCTTCAAAGGAAGCTGAGCTTTGCCCAGTGCATCCAAGGGACTTCAGTCTGGATGAATGACTAATCACCTAGGTGGGTCCACTGAATGAATGGGCTAGTTGTGTAAATGATCTCCCTGAATTAATCAAAACCATATGAATGTCTGGCTCAGCCACATAAATGGGCATGGGGACATGAAACATAAGGCTCTACGGTGGGACTACGGCCCACAGAGGTGGTGGCTAAACCACAATACCCTTCAACTGGACTCAAAACCACTGAAGACAAACACCCCGCAGACATTATGCCCAGTGAACACAGTTTTCTGGTAAAAATGTTTGGCCGAAGGATTAATGAGCTGGCATAAGCTATCCCCAGCTCCTGTATCCCATGAGGAGTAGCAGATATAAGACACAACGTGCAAAGCCATTGAAACCTGCAGGGAAACAGCTTGGCCACCACCATTATTTCCACAAGATGTGATGGGAGAAGAGTCTGTTAGAAAAGCTCTGCAAAAACAAATAGCAGACTGATGCCTTTTTTCTCAATGGTACAGCCCATGTCAAAAGGACAACACTGATGATTTCTTCAGGAAACTTGGCATGTAGCGGAGTATCATATAGTGATCCCTCAAAGTAAGGACCAGAATTCTAGAAATACATTGTTAAAGAAATAGGAAAAGTAGGGGTAGAGAAAGTGTGTACGCAAACAAGCCGCACAGCAGGTTTAAATCAATGGCTTGCTACTTGTAATGAAAAAGCAAGTTTTATAATGGATCCCACTAAGAACAAAGAAGCGCAAACAATGTGCTTCAATGTACAAAGGACTTCTAACCTCAAAGTAATAGGGCAATAGATCAGTAGAATAGACTTCTAAAATAATAGCTGCAACAGAGTGAATCTGTTAATATCTACTGGACGGGAGCTGGAAATTCACTAAATAAGCAACAAACCCCATGGTAATTCCCATTCATAATGGGTTCATGTCAGTAGCTACATACATTGCTATTAAAATAAAGGTAATCCCTACAGAAGCACTGGAGATGATGTAAACATTTAACTGGGGACTGCTCTGGGTGACTGCATCATACAGCAAAATAGAGTACAGAATGCTATAGACACTGAAGGGAGTCATTTAATAAAAACTGAGGCTTGGATTATGTCCAATAGATGGCCTCCTTCTTTTGAAGGAAAATGTAATGTTACATGATTACCATGGGAACATTGAAATGTGGAACATATATATGAACCCTGTTTCTTGTAGGTCCTGTACTTTCATTAGGATTTAAGTGTGCTGATACATCACTCTGCTAAACCAAAATCCCATGTAATGTCAAGTGACTCTGAATGACTAACTTTGGTATTAAACAATAAAGCCTCTATGTGTGGAATATTTATAAGAGCCTGGGCAGAAAGTATTTGACTTTGATACTGGACACAGCCTTGGGTGGCATGGTTTAGTGGGAGGTGTCCCTGCCCCTGGCAGGGGGGTTGGAACTAGATGACCTTCAGGTCCTTTCCAACCCTAACTATTCTATCATTCTCTAAGGTAGGAAACAAAGACAAAGATTACCTAATATAGATTGTTACAGAACTATACTTTCAGTATCTAGATAAAGATTAAACTCCAGAGGGTGATGAAGTATACATTTGTGACATGTTCTATGTAACTTTTCAAGATGATGATGATGATGGTGAACTAATGCCACAGTAGATTCCAATCTTTTAGAAGTGAATGCAGATAGAAGTCAATCATAAGTCATACTTCAATCATAAATCCTACTTCAAGTTTGGTTTACCTGGTACCAGTGCCAAATTATGATGTCTCATTTGGTCTTTAATTACCCTCCAAAATGGAATGATGGTGGAATCGCCTTCCTCTCATTACTGATACACCACAGGAGACCAGCACTCATCTTGGTTACCAGACAACAGCTCTGTGTGGGGTTTATATTCCAACAGATTTTTTCAGTCTTTCCTTTCTAATTAGCCTTCCCTGGTTCTTCAAGAAAATTTTGTATAGTATGCCAAATTCAGCTGCCATTATTTTGAACAACTTGTTCAAAAGATTGCATGTTGGAAAAATAATAAATATGTTCTCAGCCGTATGATAGCTCTGAAAGAAAAACTGTCTTGGAAAAATAAAAATGAGATACAGTGTAAATGTACTCAAAGATTGACTGTCTTTATGGTGTTTTATGTGTGTCTGACTAGACTCAATTATATTTATCAATAAAACATGGAAGAAAACTTCATTTTAAATTATCTCTTCACTGTTATAGATAAATTTCATTAGTGGCAACTGCCTTTCCATTTCAGCATGAAAATGTAGAGGATGTTTCATTCATCTTACTGATTAGCACTGCTAATAAGATGCTGTGGATGAAGGTGCCCATTTATAAGCAAAAGAGAGGATCTTTGTGAACTACTTTACAGAAAAGTCCCTACAAACATTCCCTACTGTGTGTCTGTTTGTTTTTATTTATGGAATATAATTACAGGTTTCAGTAGAACTGATGTGTCTGATCAGTGTCATAAAAATGCACCAAAGATGGAAATTAATGGTGTGGGGAGCAGGTCTCCATACTGACAGGAGCCCTTGCGGAAATCCGAATTTGAGAGTTCTCTTAAAAGATTCAGTGCAAGGGTTTTCTCATCCCTCTCACATACCCATCTGGGATTCCTACCCTCATCACCGGATCTCCTGCATAAAAGATTTATTGAACTGCAGAAAAACGGAAGAGTGCAGAAGGCTACAGTACTTACCAAGTTACTTTAGCAGTGATGGTGAAAAGCAAGTGTTTACCCTGTTTAAACATTGACTGGTAATGATTAATCATTTATAAAGATCACAAGGTCAATATCAACTATGTGAAACACTAGAACAACCACAGATTCTCCTGCTGACATTTATTTCTTAGCACATGTAAATAACACCTAAAACAATTCAAAAAGTGCAGCATTGGAAGGACAATATACTGTTTTCAAACCACTATTTTCAAAAGCCTTTTAAGTAAAGTTATTAAAAAAACCAGTTCAGTTTTGTAGAATTCACTCATTGTTTTAATGGCAGAATTTGAATGGAATTCTTAAAACCATGTAAAATCAGAGAACAAAATCAATATCATAGTGGCAAGTCCACAGTCACATGTGAGACAAAGCATGTAACAGAGAGAGCCCTCAAAGAATATTACACTGTTTTGAAAAGTAATATACCCACCCTGCAATCCATCCCCAAATCAAATCATATAAAATCCCATGAAATTTGTACCCTTAGATACATGCCTTAGGTGGCATTCAGACAGCAGATGATTTATTTTTTGCATGAAAATGGGGGTTATAATTCCTGCAGAGTGATCTTTAGAATGTCGAAGATGGACCCTGAAAGCTTCTAAAAGAAGTAAAATCAAGAAACTACATGGTAGCAAAACAAGTAACAAAGGTCATAGTATACGGTCTATTCATTATTACTACATATATGCCCCAAATATAGGGAGCTAGGAATTTCCTAGAGAAACTACGTTGTCCTTTAAAGAAAGTATATGTTCAAACATTCGGTGAGGGGGATACTTACTGTTAGAAGCCTAAATCTTATTCCACCCTAAAGTTGCCTCAGTGTAGTTAAAGGTAATTCTCAAACTATTCAGTAATTTCAAAGTTTTTAATGAATAATCATAACTCAAGCATTTCAGGTTGGTTTTTAATTCCTTGGAGAATAGTACATGGAGTACATAAAGTACAGGCAGTATGAAGACTCCCTTTTTACAAGGACTCCCATGCAAAAGATATGGGGTAATGGGCACAAGCTACTCCTGTGGGGATTACAAGTGGACCCAAGAGGAAAATTTTTTCATTATAAGAAAAATCAGTAATTGGAATCATCTCCCCAGGGAAGGGGTGGACACTCAACACTGGACAAAGGTTGAGGTGGAAAAGGGTGCTTTTCCTCTATTTCACAGTTATTATCAGAGATTGCAATTTTAAATATAAACATCCATATGTGTGTGTGCATGCATGCACGCCTTGGAGGTAATTAAGCAATATTCCTGCCATTCCAGAGGCAGTAAAATGAAGTGCAGAGATTCTTAAACCAAAATGCCCAGGAACTACTCATATCCCTAACTCAGAAATAAGAGGTAAGCATTTCCATTTCTTTGACAACCAATATCGAAATTTCATATACTTCACAACTCGTAGAAAACATCACTCAAACTACTGCATTTTCAGAAGTCAATGCTAGAATTGTTTCTGCAATTTGTCAGGACTCAGGTTTGTCTTCCACCAAAATTATACCAGTGCAGTGTACCTTTAAAGATACTAAAAGGTATATCAGTCCTGTAATTCCACTGAACTCATGGATAACCCTTAACCTTTTCTATGTTTTATAGTTCCTCTTCCTCATTCCACTTTCCCTGCAATCTAACACTACTAGACTAAAATTACCATTAAGCATTAAAGATATCAAAAATCTTTGACAGATCTAATTCAGCAGCATACAGGAGAGGATTTGTAAGCAGAAACATATCCTAGCTAAGCATTTGAGAAGGTGTAGCAGTACATGCTTTCTCCAGACAACACCATACATGTCTCAGGGTGCCTCTCTCCTGACTGACCAGCACTTCTCATATACTCTGCTGTCTTCTAGTCCCAGTCATGTTTCCCAAGTTCAATGTCCTGAAAGTTAAATCCTCAGAGGGACATCCCACAGTAAATCTAATGCATACAGACAAGCTTGAATTCATCACAGGGCACAGAAGCAACATGTCCAGAAGGAAAGGAAAGATGGCACAATGCAGTCAAGTAAATGGAGGAATCACTATGGGGATGTAATCATATCTGTGCCTACACACATAAACCTCTATATTTAAATACATATATATTTATCTCATTCAGAATTTTACCTACACAATCTTTTCAGTGTTTTGATTGATTGGCATTACCATCCCTAATTCAAGCGCTAAATATTCCTAATTTCATTTCTGTAATACATTGAATCTTGTTCACTATATATGGAATTAAGGTCTAAACGTATGTTCATAAATTCCACTTTTCAGAGCTGTTTAATATCACAGAATCTAAATTTCTTACTAAAGCAGGTAAAAAGCCAAATGAAGGCAGAAAGATCTTCCCCTTGAGTACAGAAAGCTCTGGTTTAGACTTGGAGTGAGCTTTCAGCCCCTCACAGTCAACAGTCACACTCTGCTGCTATTCGCAGTCAGTTACACTGCACTGCAAGTCCTCTCCCAGATATCCTTCATTTTTCATTTCACATCTATTTTCGGCCAATTATTCTATTCCTTCATGGACAGTAAAAGCAGAATTTTTCCTCCTATCTATGCCTTGCCGTTCTTTATTAGACTAAGGAACAAATGAGACTTCCAAAATATTCAGGATTTCCTTAAAAATAATTACTGGGACATACTGCAGGTAGAGCTCACCATCATATTAAGTCATAAGGTAATTTTTAAATACATTCCATACTATCAAAGAAATAAGCTTTTCAGATTAGAATACCATCAAAAATGCTTCCAAGATAACTTTCTCCAGCCAGTTTCAATATCCTTGACTTTCCTCATAATAACCATTTTCTTCACCTCTGAAATTATACATCACCTTAAAATAAGCACAAAATCTAGCTGACCGGTAGTAACTATGTTTGAAATTGTCATGGGTTCAGCAGTAGCAGTCATTTTTCTCCTTCTTGGTAGCTGGTGCAGTGCTGTGTTTTTGATTTTCGGCCTGGGAAGAGCGCTGATAACACCAATGTTTTAGTTACTGCTTAGAATGGTTGGTCTGACCAAGGACTTTCTGAGCCTCATGCTCTGCCAGGGAGGAGGGGAAGCCGGGAGGAAGCAGAGACAGGACACCTGACCCAAACTAGCCAAAGAGGTATTCCATGCCACAGCACGTCATGCCCAGGGTGTAAAAACTAAGGGCAAGGACCCAGAAGAGGGGGTGCACTCCTAGGTCGGGCTTGGTATCAGGTGGTGAGCGGTTGTATTCTCTTTCCTTGTATTTACCTTGTCATTATTATTATTGGTGGTGGCAGCAGTGGTTTGTGTTATACCTTAGTTACTGAACTGTTCTTATCTCAACCTGTGGGAGTTGCATTCTTTCAGTTCTCCTCCCCATGCCTCCAGGAGCTGGGGGGAAGAAAGAGGGGTGAGTGAGTGAGCAAACTGTGTGAGTTACGGCTTAAACCACGACAGAAATACACTTGAAAATGATAAGCCATTTTAACAAAGAAATTACTTTTAACAAAGCTTTGTATGCAAGTGACTTTTAAATGTGCATAACATGCACCAAGGAAAATCTAACAGATTAGCAACACATGAGAGATTAAGTAAGTAGTTAGCAAATTAATAACGTGATGATAAAAACTGTGTGCGATTTAAGCTGTAGCCCTGAGCTCACACTGTACCTGAAAGCTGTTTTCCTAGTTATTTTATCAGAGATTAACTTAACTCCTCATAACTTAAATTCACGTTACCCAAGAGAGGTTCCTTTTTCATATACACCATGTTTACTAATATCCTCATATATTTGTTCAAACACAGACATTACACAAGAAACTCTGCCTACAAATATGCTCCTCGTAGTTAAAGGTGTGCTCTACTGAATGTTGAGTACAGCATTTTCCTTCTCCTTAAAGAAACAATCGAAATGCTAGGGAAATGAAAGCCTTTGTGCTGGAGGGGAGATGATTACTGAGAAGAGCTTGCAACTTGTTCTGGTAACATCAGCTCATCACAGTTGGACCTGCTCCTGAAAGAAGTGTATGTTTTCTAATACCTTTTTGTGAATTCCTCTCTCTGATGCATCTTTTTTTCTTTTTGGTCACCAAAACTCATTCACCAGAAAAACTTATTTATTCTCATTGACTAATATCAACATTTTCATCTGAAGAAAGCTAGCAGGTCCCATTCTAAAAAGCAGAAGATTTTTTCAGTCTGCAATAATATTAGCATAGTTTGTGGACTATGAGAGTAATTTAGATTATCATCCTGTTCTAAAATTCAGTAGTAAAATCACATCAGTATGAGAAAAGTACACAGTAAAGCAGAGCTTCTGTGGCTGGCTCAAAACCAGACTGCCATGGTAAAGAGTGTTAGGTATTACAGTTTACAGATTCTGTAAACATACAGCAGTGAATCTGCCAAGAGAGCGAGCTTACATTAAAGGCTGCTACCAGTAGCTTCCTTAAAAGAAGGTAAATCAAATATGGCAACTTTTGGAGGTTCAAGAAGGTATATTCCTCTGTGCAAATACAGTTCAATAGACAATTTTCTGCAGACAGAAGGCTCATCATGGACTTCAGCAACAGAAAAGATAAACCTTGCTTGTACTTTAGCAGGTTTATATTTTATTTATCAGTTATGTGAATGCCTCCCATCAGTACTGCTGAAGCCACAGATAAAATGTCTCTACTGTCTCAGGGCTACCGTAACTGTAGCTTTTGCACAGATCAGGAAGAAGAAAGAGGCCAAGAACAGATTATCACAGAACTGCTATTCATGAAACACATCACTTTGTCCTTCAATAATTTGTACCTTGCCCTGACAAAAATATCTAGTGATCACTCATCTGGTTCTCAGTTATAGACACAGCCTCCAAATCACACAACAGTAATAAACTCCTGGAAACACTAAAATTGAACTGTAAATGACTGGATAAAAATGACAACGCATAAAGTCATTATTAAATCAGATGCATGAATAAAGAAGACTTCTGAAGATTTCTTTTTATTTATTAAGTGGGCCACCATGTGATTTCCATGCGCAGTACCATCCCTTTTAATTTCCCCCATTCCACAGCATCTCTCAGAATTTCTCATAGATTTACTCCAGATCAGACACAGTCACATCAGCTACAGTCAGATCAGACCAGTATCTGACAGACAAAGAAGGATCCCAAACACCTCCCCAGCCATACTCCACGCTTTGTGTAACTGGGCTTTTGGCAAGACTCTACAGATAAGATGTGTTCCCTGTCACTGAGGCATCACAGTAAAATGCACCCGGCTGAAGAAAGGAGGCAGAGGAGAAGCTTTAGCCTCCTTCCCCATGCCTATTGTATATCTTCCTGTCTGTAAGGCTCTGCTGAGCCAAGACTGGACCCTAAAAATGTCTCCCAAAGATTTATTCATTAATTGCCCAAAGGCGATTAGCCAAATACTGAAGCAATACTGTCTCTGGCATCTTTAACAGCTGTTGGAATGAAGTAAGTGCGACCTCAAAAACATCCTCTTTAAGTTGATGCCCATAAAGCATCATGCAGTGTTTCTAAACTTTCTGAATATACGATAAAATATGTGATTTCTTCCCTGTAATTGTGTTTTCTTGTTTGGATTTTGTTAAAATAAATCTAAACTGTATTCTAAACCCCTTGTTTTATATATTAAACACAGGATCAGTAACATTGCCTAATATGAGGCTGGTGGACTCTCATGGTAAGATTCTGGTTTACAACCACACTGTTCAATACATGCTGTTCATACAAGTTATACATTATCAAATTTTACAACTGGCTTGAGTTATTTAATTTCATTTTTGTGCCACACCATTTATGTAAATAAATAGCACATTTCTGTACAATTACAAACAAAAGAAAAGTTTACAAGAGAATGATAATTTTCCCTGTGGTTATGAAGAACAGATTGTAGACTTTCTTAAAGAAATAGTTTAGAACAAGGAAGATGGTCTTAAAGGGAGAAAGACTAGCTATAACAACAACTAGAATGGGCTGCAAAACAAGAAAGGGAATTAGAGAAGACAACTATAGGAACCTGGAAAACCTATATAATAGGGAAGGAACTGCAAATACGATGGTGAATAGGGCAAATGACTGGGAAAGGTGAGAGAGTGTAAAGAGAGTTTAGGCAATAGTGGTTACTGAGCATGGCAACCGAGATTCATGGAAATGCTTGGGAAGTAGGCCGAATCTACTGGAGACTGGTGGAGCTGCTCTGACAAAGAGGGGGAAGAGTGGATTTGGGAGGAGGCTTGCCAGACTGGTCAAGGATGCTTTTAAATCGATGGGTTGGGGGAGGGAGGAATCACTCCATCCCAACACACCCAGTCACTGGCCAGCACCTAGAATAAATGCTCTGAGCAATGTAGAAATATTCCAGCTGCTCCAGCCAATGAGCCGACTTCATTTGGAGCTCGGCTCAGATGCCCCTATACAAATGTCCATAGCATGGGAAACAAACAAGAGGAATTAGAGACGTGTGCACTTCTACAGGGGTATGATATCATAGGCATCACAGAAACATGGTGGGAGGGCTTCCATGACTGGTGTGTTGGAATGGAAGGTTACAGGCTCTTTAGGAAAGACAGGCCCAGCAGGCGGGGAGGGGGAGTTGCTATTTATGTTAAGGATAGGCTGGAGAGTATGGAACTCTGTCGGGGGACAGGTGAGCAGTCAGTAGAGAGTTTGTGGGTCAGGCTTAAAGGGAGAACAGCTATGGGAGACATTATTGTGGGGATCTGTTACAGACCACCTGATCAAGAGAACTCTGTGGATGAAGCACTCTACAAACAGACAGGAACAGCCTCACGCTCACAGGCCCTTGCCCTTATGGGGAACTTCAACCACCCTGATATCTGTGGCAGGGGCGATACGGCCTGGCACAAGCAATCCAGGAGGGTCCTCGATTGTGTGGAAGACAGCTTCCTTCTGCAAGTAATAGAGGAGCCAACAAGGAGAGGTGCCATACTTGACCTCGTCCTCACCAAGAGGGATGGGCTGGTTGGAAATGCGATGCTCCAGGGCAGCCTTGGTTGCAGCGATCATGAGATGGTCGAATTCGAGATCCTCAGGACAGTGAGAAGAGTGTGCAGCAAGCTCACTGCCCTGGACTTCAAGAGATTTTGGCCCCTTCAGAAACGTGTTTAGTAAGGTTCCATGGGATACAGCCATAGAGGGCAGAGGGGGGCCCAAGACTGCTGATTAGTATTCAAGGATCACCTGCTACGAGCTCAGGAGTGTTGCACCCCAACTAGAAGAAGTGCAGCAGGAGGACCAGGAGACATCCTTGGATGGATAAGGAGCTGCTGAGGAAAATTCGAAGGAAAAAAGAGGGTTATAAAAGGTGGAAGCAAGGACAGGTGACATGGGAAGAATACAGGGATGTTGTCTGGGAAGCTAGGGACCAGCTTAGGAAAGCTGAGGCCCAGGTAGAATTAAACTCGGCTAGGGATGTTAAAGATAACAGGAAGGAATTCTATAGGTGCATTGCAAATAAAAGACAGACTAGGGACAACACGGGCCCCCTTCAGAAGCTATCAGGAGAACTGGCAACCCTGGATTTGGAAAAGGCTGAGGTTCTGTTGTGGTTTAACCCACTATAACTCACCCAGTTCGCTCACTCACTCACCCCTCTTTTTTCCCTCTATCTCCCAGGGGGACGGGGAGGAGAATCAAAAGAATGCAACTCCCACAGGTTGAGATAAGAACAGTTTAGTAACTAAGGTATAATACAAATCACTACGGATACCACCAATAATAAAAAAGAGAGAAATACAAGGAAAGAGAATGCAACCGCTCACCACCCGATACCAAGCCCGACCCAGCGGCAAACCCCCCACCTTCTTGGGTCTCTGCTCCCCATTTTTACATCCTGGGCCTGATGGGCTGTGGTATGGAATACCTCTTTGGTCAGTATGGGTCAGGTGCCCTGTCTCCACATCCTCCCGGCTTCCCCTCGTCCCCGGCAGAGCATGAGGCTCAGAAAGTCCTTGGTCAAACCAAACATTCTAAGCCGTAACTGAAAACATGGGCATTATCAGCGCTCCTCCCAGGCTAAAAGTCAAAAGCACAGCACTGCACCAGCTACTAAGAAGGAGAAAATGACTGCTACTGCTGAACCCAGGACAGGTTCTTAATGACTTCTTTGCATCAGTCTTCACTGGCAAGTGCACTGTCCACACCACAGAAGTCTTGGAAGGCAGATGCAGGGACTGTGAGAATGAAAACACTAGGCCCACTGTAGGAGAGGATCTGGTTCGAGACCATCTTAAGAACCTGAAAGTATACAAGTCCATGGGATCTGATGAAATCCATTCACGGGTCCTGAAGGAGCTGGCAAATGAAGTTGCTAAGCCACTGTCCATCATAATTGTAAAATCATGGCAGTCAGGTGAAGATCCTGACGACTGGAAAAAGGGAAATATAGCCTCCATTTTCAAGAAGGGGAAAATGGATGAGCCGGGGAACGACAGACCAGTCAGTCTCACCACTGTGCCTGGCAAAATCTTGGAGCAGATTCTCCTGGAAAGCATGGTAAGGCACATAAAAAACAACAAGGTGGTTGGTGACAGCCAGCATGGCTTCACTAAGGGGAAATCCAGCCTGACAAATTTGGTGGCCTTCTATGATGGGGCTACGGAACGGATGAAGATAGGATGAGAAAGTTGGGGCTGTTCAGCCTGGAGAAGAGAAGGCTGAGTGGAGACCTCATAGCAGCCTTCCAGTATCTGAAGGGGGCCTATAGGGATGCTGGGGAGGGACTCTTCTTGAGGGACTGTAGTGAGAGGACAAGGGGTAATGGGTTCAAACTAAAACAGAGGAAGCTTAGATTGGATATAAGGAAGAAATTCTTTACTGTTTAGGTGGTGAGGCACTGGAATGGGTTTTTCAGGGAAGTTGTGAATGCTCCATCGCTGACGGTGTTCAAGGCTGGGTTGGACAGAGCCTTCGGTGGAATGGTTTAGTGGGAGGTGTCCCTGTTCATGGCGGGGGGGTTGGAACTACATGATCTTAAGGTCCTTTCCAACTCTTAACTATTCTATGATTCTATGACAAGGGTAGAGCAGTTGGTTTCATCGACCTGGACTTGTGCAAAGCATTTGACACTGTCCCACACGACATCCTTGTCTCTAAATTGGAGAGACATCAATTTGATAGGTGGACCACTCGGTGGATAAAGAACTGGCTGGATGGCCACAGGCAAACAATTGTGGTCAATGGCTCAATGTCCAGCTGGAGACCAGTAACGAGTGGTGTCCCTCAGGGATCGGTGCTGGGACCGGTCTTATTCAACATCTTTTTCAGTGACATGCACATTGGGATTGAGTGCACCCTCAGCAAGTTTGCCGATGACACCAAGCTGTGTGGTTTGGTTGATACGTTGGAGGGAAGGAATGCCATCCAGAGGGACCCTGACACGCTTGTGAGGTAGGCTGATACCTTATGAAATTTAACCATGCCAAGTGCAAGGTCCTCCACCGGGGTCAGAGCAATCCCAGGCACAGCTCCAGGTTGGGCAAAGAAGAGATTCAGAGCAGCCCTGTGGAGAAGGACTTGGGGGTGGTGGTTGATGAGAAAATGAACATGAGCCGGCTTCAGTGTGTGCTTGCGGCCCAGAAAGCCAGCAGTATCCTGGGCTGCATCAAAAGGACTGTGACCAGCAGGTCGAGGGAGGTGATCCTGCCCCTCTACTCTGCTCTTGTGAGACCTCACTTGGAGTGTTGTGTGCAGTTCTGGTGTCCTCAACATAAAAAGGACATGGAACTGCTGGAACAAGGCCAGAGGAGGGCCACGAGGATTATCAGGGGACTCGAGCACCTCCCATATATGGGAAGTTTAGACTGGATATGAGGAAGAAATTCTTTACTGTAAGGGTGGTGAGGCACTGGAAGTGGAATGGTGTGCCCAAGGAAGTTGTGAATGCTCCATCACTGGCGGTGTTCAAGGCCAGGTTGGACACAGCCTTAGGTGGCATGGCTTAGTGGGAGGCGTCCCTGCTTATGGCAGGGGTGCTGGAACTAGATGATTTTAAGGTCCTTTCCAAACCTAACTGTTCTATGATTCTGTGATTCTAAGACCAGAGCAACTTACAAAATTGTAAAATATTTTGGAGTGGTTAGGACACAGGTGGAAAGGACACATATTAGAAACTATGAAACTCTGGGGAAAAAGCCAAATAATCATGTTCAAAGGACACAGAAAGATGTCTGTGTGTCTGTGGGAACATGTTTTCTTCCAAAAAAATGGAAAGGAACCCAAAAGCCCTGAATCAGACCATTCCTCTCTGGGCACCAGCAGCAGGTGTCTGTGAAACCTCTTTCAAACCAAACAAACAAGTGATGAGAAAGGCCAGTGTCAAGCTTTTTTTCAGATGATGGAACCTTCTTTTTTTTTTTTTTTTTTTTTTTTTTTAGTTTTGGAAAAGTAATGCATTTCAGTATTCAATTTGTAAAGCGTAGAGTGCTCAAAGAATGCTGAGCACCACAATCCTATTCATTTGATGAAGAATGATTAGCCTATATCCTCAGCGACTGAGAGAGCATTGTAACACAATTTATTATTTTTTTAATTCTTGTATTATTTCTCGACCTAAATTGAAAGTTCTATGAGATAGAATGTGAAACGGAAAAGATACAACTGCAATTAAATTAAGTGAAGAAATACATGATGTTCCTATCAGAATGGATTTGCCTCAAATATTCTTTATTTATGGAGTTTGGATAAAATATTTGTATTAAATGAAAGTAGTTGTGTATTAGGACCTGCTTTGTAAACCACTGAGAAATCCTGCTAATAAGAAGTCTAGCATCTCCAATGGGGCTATTAACCAACTGCCTCACTATACCAAAATGCCTACACACATGCTCTCAAAAAGCAATGAAAAAATGTTCTTGACATGGCTCTAACTTCTACGACACTAATCTACAGACACGGTAGTAAAGATTATTTAAATCAGCATAGCATAAAGCACTTTTTGTGAAATCAGCAGTAATTTCCCAAAACTAAAAGCCTGATTTTGGGGGGATGAAGGTACAAATGCCCTAGTTCTGATGACCACCCTTTTAAATACTGTATAAATTCCTGCAAGAATTAAGTTCAACCATTAGGGTTTTTTGGTTTGTAACTTACAAAATTTTGCTCAACTACAGAAGAACTTTGGAGATATAATGAATGCTATGCAACAAACACAACAGAGATGTAGACAAAAAAACCTTGGTCACAAGGTTGCCTTCACTCATACAACAAAGACATTTAGTACCACTGGCTGGGAAGGCTTGTGTATAACATCAGGATTGAATTTTTTAATGAAGCTACTAAAATCACTAGCTTATTTCATAAAAACATGATGTGAAGAGACATAAATGAAATAAATAGCTCTAATGAATTTTTTCATCTCAATGCAAGTAAGTCCCTAGCACTCATATGCACACTACATTGTTTGCTCCCAGTCCAGTAACTTGTCCCTGTGGTGTTCTTAAAGGAAATTCAGTATGCAGTTACAAGAATCATTCACTTCTCTGATGACTGACTGTTTCTCTGTTTCAGTTGCCATGAGAAAAATCTATCTCTACCCTCAGAATATGTGCCTCTGACAAGCAGGCTGTGAAGAGCTTTGACAAAATAGCTGCCTAGTTTGTAAGGTAATGTAACTGGCAAAAGAAGTAATGAAAGGTGAATTATTATTTTTTCCTGTTTTCTTGTGTGCCCTCTCATCTCCTTCGGCTTTGTCAAACATCTGTGAACTGTAATACAGATAGTATTTACTGTTCTTTAGTACCTATGTAAGATATGCAGGAAAAATGTAGTTCTGGCAATCTATGCAGAGAATCAGCCAAGTATGGAAAAGATGTATTCACACACCAGTAAAGTAATACGTCAAATTAATTCCCAATAGAGTTTGGAAGTCAGTATTTTACACTTTTTAAGGCCAGTATACTGAATTATTCAATCTCTTAGTCTGACCTTTAAAATTACATATACTGTAATTTATTATAGTAATATATTCAGAGGTGCTGAGTTAGGGCTATTAGAAAGCTGATTCCCCCTCTAGAATTAATCATAAATTTCTGGAAAACCTACTGATAACTCTCTTTTTTTTTTTTTTTTTCCTGTGGATTTCATTAGAGTATGGTATGAAAGCAAGAAAAGGTTACTCTTGAAAAGATTTTAAAGTGGAAAATAGATTGTAATGCTTTCTTGTTAGCTCATAATGAAAGGAGAGATTTCTGGAAGCAAGATTTTCCCTTCAACTGCAATACAATATTCTAGGTAGACTGGTTCATTTTTCTCTCAGAAAGCAGTAGGAAGATTATGAGAACAAAATAGGACTGGTTTTCAAATTCTTCAGCATGAAGGATTTGGGGGAAACTTCAGCAGCAGAAGAAATATTGGAAGTTGGTACTCATACTTAAGCAGTTTAGCATTGCCCCTGCAAAGGTAAAGGAAGTGCTGCCAATTTCTGTACTGGTATTATATGTAATAACTGAGATTATTGATACCCTTCATGAAAGGGTAGCTTTAAATGTTTGTGTAAGAATGAGAACCACATTTAAAAGCTTCTTAAAATGCTTTTTTAAAAGGTCTCTGAAAGCAGACAGTAAGTAAACCAGACAAGTTATTTCAGATTCCTTATAATACATATATAAGTAAATGCAGCTGAAAACATGATGATTCTGTTAATAAGAGTGTATATTAGTTTAAAATTTGCCATGCACTGAATGGGACAGACATGTACCTTTAATAAATGGCAATGTGAGAAACATCATTTTTTATACCTCATGTTCTTTGCTGACCACATCTTTTAGTTTAAATACTCAACACAAATAAAATTACTTCTGCTACAACCATCCAATTTATCTCAAAGGCAATATTTCACATTTGCAAAGTATTTAAAACCTATTGATTCTTAAAGAACATCTCCATAATTAACTGAAGATTGTTTATCTTTGCTTTACAAACCTAAGGCAGAGAGAAAAAATTATGTGACAAGGATTTCAAAGTTAATCAATAATAGTCAAAAACCCCAAAATATATATTACGGTTTCTCACAATTCCAAAATAAATACACTATACCACCACTACCCTGCCCATGGCAGGGGGGTTGGAACTAGATGATAGAATCATAGAATCATAGAATAGTTAGGGATGGAAAAGACCTCAAGATCATCTAGTTCAAACCCCCCTGCCAGGGGCAGGGACACCTCCCACTAAACCATGCCACCCAAGGCTCTATCCAACCTGGCCTTGAACACTGCCAGCGACGGAGCATTCACAACTTCCCTGGGCAACCCATTCCAGTGCCTCACCACCCTTACAGTAAAGAATTTCTTCCTCATATCAACCTAAACTTCCCCTGTTTAAGTTTTAACCCGTTACCCCTTGTCCTGTCACTACAGTCCCTAAAGAAGAGTCCTTCCCCAGCATCCCTATAGGCCACCTTCAGATACTGGAAGGCTGCCCTGAGGTCTCCACGCAGCCTTCTCTTCTCCAGGCTGAACAGCCCCAATTTTCTCATCCTATCTTCATATATGGGAGGTGCTCCAGTCCCCTGATCATCCTCGTGGCCCTCCTCTGGACTTGTTCCAACAGCTCCATGTCCTTTTTATGTTGAGGACACCAGAACTCCACACAATACTCCAAGTGAGGTCTCACAAGAGCAGCGTAGAGGGGCAGGATCACCTCCCTCGACCTGCTGGTCATGCTCCTTTTGATACAGCCCAGGATATGGTTGGCTTTCTCGACTGCAGGTGCACACTGCAGGCTCATGTTCATTTTTTCATCAACCACCACCCCCAAGTCCTTCTCCACAGGGCTGCTCTGAATCTCTTCTCTGCCCAACGTGGAGCTGTGCCTGGGATTACTCTGACCCAGGTGTAGGACCTTGCACTTGGCATGGTTAAACTTCATCAGGTTGGCATCAGCCTACCTCACAAGCATGTCAAGGTCCCTCTGGATGGCATTCCTTCCCTCCAACGTATCAACCAAACCACACAGCTTGGTGTCATTGGCAAACTTGTTGAGGGCGCACTCCATCCCACTGTCCATGTCACCGACAAAGATGTTGAACAAGACTGGTCCCAACACCCATCCCTGAGGGACACTAGTTGTTACTGGTCTCCAGCTGAACACTGAGCCATTAAGCACAACTCTTTGTGTGCGGCCATCCAGCCAGTTCTTTATCCACCGAGTGGTACACCTATCAAATTGATATCTCTCCAACTTAGAGACAGCGATGTCATGTGGGACAGTGTCAAATGCTTTGCACAAGTCCACGTAGATGACATCAACTGCTCTACCCCTGTCCATCAGTTCTGTACCGCCATCATAGAAGGCCACCAGATTGGTCTGGCAGGATTTCCCCTTAGTGAAGCCATGCTGGCTGTCACCAACCACCTTGCTGTTTTTCATGTGCCTCAGTATGCCTTCCAGGAGATGTTGCTCCATGATTTTTCCAGGCACAGAGGTGAGGCTGACTGGTCTGTAGTTCTGCAGCTCATCCATTTTCACCTTCTTGAAAATGGGGGTTATATTTCCCTTTTTCCAGTCGTCAGGATCTTCACCTGACTGCCATGATTTTTCAAATATGACGATCTTAAGGCCCTTTCCAACCCAAACCATTCTATGATTCTATACACATATATACTGCTGATACACTATAATTGAATCTGACAATATCTTAACATGTTGTCACAAAAGACAGCAAACCAACCTTGGTTGTTACTCCTGTTGGTATCAGTATATGCCAACGCATCTGCAAAAGTGAAATCTAGGGAGATATGTCTATGTAAATACAAAAATATTTTCATTTAACACCGAACCCATATGAAAAAGCAGAATCATCCATAAAAACTTTAGCCTGGAAAGGATAAAAATCAAGATTGCCCTTATTCAAACATACATCCTGATCACCGATCTTCCTTTCTTCTTTTGAACAGATCAAATTCATACTCTTCAATACACAAATACAGACTTTTGACAGGGGATACGAATATCCTACAGCTTGTAGATTAATAACTGCCAAATTATGTATTAATTAATTCCAGTTTGTGAACAATTTTTGTGAAGGTCAGGTCCTACAGAAGATAGAACAGAATTTCATTTCCCTAGGCAATGAAATAGATGTGGTTCCCTAGACAAAGGCTTGATCCTGCAGACTTCTATCATGAATGCCCTTACTTATTTTGGAATCTGGTTAAATTCAAGTGAAACCATTTCCAAGAAACATATAATCACATGAGCCTTTTTAAAATGTCTGGAAACAGCCACACAGCAAAGTGGTGGCTGACATCGAGGTGCAGATGAAGGCAAAGTTACCGTGAGGGGCACTCTAACTGCCTACATAAGCTAATCCACCCCTTTTTTTTTTCTCTTGGGAAATTTTATTAAAAGGTGAAGTTGACAGATGGCCCTGCCTCACTTCTCCAGGTAACAAATGCTGTTTTATTGACCTTCTCATGACCAATGATTCAGGCTTGGCTGCCTCTAACACAGGAAACAAATGAGATGTACTCTATTGAAATTCTACACTTCACAATTGCTGAACTTCTGAAAGTGTAATTTCATACAGGATGCCCTCAGGTTGCTTTTTAAAATTGTTGTCTGCAAATTGAATTTACAAATAATTTGCTTCTCTCACTATCCTTTAGGAAATCCCTGAAATGTGAAATAGACGATAAAGCAGAAAAAGAATGATTGTGAGGCACGGAAAATATCACTATTTCACTGGTTCCTGGAGACATAAAAGACAAAGACAGAAAAAAATTATCTCCTTTATAGTCCTCAGATTTGCCAAAGAAAAATACTGAAAAGAACTCTCCTAGAACAAAGACACAAGAAAGCTCCTTGGTTCTTTTTCTTCATAAGTAACAACTCTGATTATGGAAACACAGAGAAAGAGACTCTAGATCCATCAAGCAATAACTCATTGCACAGCTGCAAGGAATTTATTTTCCTGAAAGTGCCTGCAAATAATCTACTACAGTAATGAACATTAATCACTAAGGAGCAAAATACTCTCTGAAAAGAACTTTCATCTCAAGACAAGTCCATTCAAACCCAAGCAATTTCAGTATATATTTGCCCAAAAGAATTTCAGGGTAACTTCATCTCTACAGACAAGCTTTCCTGAATTCTACTTAAGCAGGTAATGTTTGACTTGATGGTTTGAATTAGACCATAATCTCAGCAACAAAGAAAGGTTTTTTTCTGGGATCCAGTACTTAGCTGGTTAAAATTACTTGAAGTTTGTGAGACTTCATGTATTATTTAAATTACTAAGTCCTGTATATAAAATTTCTTAAAGAGATCGAATATATTTCTTTCAAATGCCAAAACCAGGAAATGTCAAGTGACCATCTTCAAAAAACTGGAGTACTTTCATTTTTTCCTGAAATAAATTTTAATTACTTTTATTTTTTTAAGGTGAGGTACGAAAATACTTAATGCTATTTACCATCTTTCGGCAATTGCTACTGCTACTAAATGTGTTAAGTGTTAGGGAAAGAAAGCAAAGGAGATGGCTTTTTTCCCTTTTGGGAGGTAAAACAAAGGAGACTAAATAAGTACATGGAAACCCATTTTCCTGAGGATGTAGGTGCATGATTTTGCTTATACATATTTGTAGGCAGGACACAACACATTTCATATTTAAACTGATGTACAAACTTAAACCCCTTGCATTTACAGTATTCGAGATACTAATTTTCTTTTTCTCTATGTGTACTTCCGTCATGTTTATCATCAGGGAGTAAAGAAGAATGTTTCCTTTGAACCCAATGAAGTCTTTTCTGGTTCATCTAAAAATCTGTAATTCTAGCATCTACCTTGGATTCTATCTATCTGAAAGCACAGAATTGTTGTCATTCTTTCTCCACATGGAAAATTAGCAGTTGAACTTCCAAAATAACAAAAGCAGACAAAATCAGATCTAAAATGTCTCTCTAAATCAGTTCTCAACTTTCAACTTTGAATTTTTTATATTCAAAATCACAGCAGCTTACTGGCACCCACAGGATGTATCTGTTGCAAGACAATGCAAGATTCCTTCCAACAAAAATTCATCAGACACCTTATACTGTGATTAACAAACCAGATAAGTAAAAAGTCCATGAAGCGCCTGATAGAAACAATTGTGGGGTAGTTTCTGTAACACAGGGAAAGCACACAGAAATAACAAGGACTCTGTAGCACATGCCTGCTCTAGGAATACTCCCACTCAGGCACAGCTACCAGGTCGACTCAGACTAACTCGTGTTAACTGTGGATCAAAGGCACAGCTACAGAATTTCTTATACTACGCTGGAATACCTAATGGAAAACCAAGCCAAGCAAAATCAGAACCAACTCCTTCTAAAAGAAGAAAAGGACGCAGCAATATTTTTAAGTTAAAAAGACCTAAACAGGCCTAAATACCAGTACATGATCATTCACATTGCTAGCATAGTCCCAGGCACAGTTTTGACCCAAGGCAAACAGCAGTCTCCAAACTGTATCTCCACACATCTCGGGGGTTAATACAAGCCAAGGAACATTCCCAGAAGGTACCTGCAGTGTGGTCATCCTGCCTGGGAGACGGAAGAGAGCTCAGCTTTACAAAAAAGCCAAAACAGTACCACATGGTCTCAAAGCCAAAGAACAGCTTCAGAAACTGTTTTCTGGCACATTTTAATGTACTAATATAATGACAATCAGAGGTAATATGAACTTTGAGGAATTATGGGACAGAAAAGGAAATGTGCTGGGATACATTGTTTCCTCTTTGCAAGTCATCCTTAATTAAACAACAAAGGCCATTTAATTAAGGCTTTGATGATCTGCACTATCTTTAATCAGCTTTTACCCTTGATGTTTGCTACTTCAGATTTTAAAAAGTTAACTGGCCAGCTTCCTTTTCTTTCAAAGTAAAAGGGATGAAAGAATCTGTAGTGAAATCATGCAAAAGAGACAGATCTCTTTTGTAATCACGAGCAACTCCATCCTGAATTTTTACATCAAAACAGTCATCTTAAGCTTCACTCAGAAATCAGCTGGAGCACAGACAAGAGTAATAACGTGATTTCTATAAAACTTCTACTTAATTAACAAAATCACAATGGTTTTCAACACTTAAGATTTTTTTTTTCTTAAAGTACAGCATCTCAATAGACTAGAATATGCTAAGCAAGGATTGCAAGACCTGAGAAAAAGAATGTGATTTTATAGCTCAAAGGATGTTTTGCAAATGCCCTGAGCAGATCCTCCTTGATGTCGGTATTCTCCATATGTTCACTAGGATAGGACCTGGACACTGCTCTGTAGGAACTCTGGCTGTAAGACCTGACCTGGCAGCAAAACGGAAAATGACAGCAGAAAACACACTGCCCCTTCAGCAGGTAATGCAGATGGCTTTTGATGACTAGGGACATGCCTGAGCACTTCTCGGTCAAGTGAGCAGATCCAACCCGGAAAACACAAAAAACAAACGAGAGAGACGGGTAACTCTGTTCTTCTCTGAACCCCTGGACTATGACTGGCAGTAGAGATGTCAGGAAAAGCTTACAGGTACAACTCGCTTAAATCTAACTTCTTCTTCCTCTTACATGATTTCAGATTGCACTGACATCCAGCTGTTTTATCATTACAATACACTGTGCGCTGTTTTCCTTGTATCCTAATACATCAGGCAATTTAGTTTTATAATTATGTGTGTTCTTAAAGTATGACCAGTTTAAAAGTGGAATTAACAGTTCTGTTAATTCAGCAAAACAGTACATGGAGGGGCAAAGAAGAAAAAAAAAGCCTTAAAAATGTTTCCTCTACTTCTTTTTAATTCATGATCAATATACATTTTATGTTTTCATTTACCAAAGCATTGTAAAAGTGAATTACCATTGATACTCATCATAAAATGTGTTCCCCAATAATTATATAGTAGATCCATTCATGGAAAGACAAAAGTCATCTAGGAACTAAAGCAAATTGTTTGTTTCATAGAAAACTGCAATATCACATACAAAATAGTCTCAGCTACATAATTAACTGTCTAACTGAAAGGTTCAGTCAAGAAACAGATTCATTTTGCTATGTTGATGCAAAAGAGAAATGAGTCCACATGAATCATTAAAACACAGCATGATACAGTACAGTTCAACTCTAGTTGATATTCACCATAAATCAATAGTAGTAATCTTATTTATATACATTGAGTGCAGTTGAATCCAATAAATACAGCATTTCAATGTAGGGATACACAGGATATTTTATTCAAGTACCCTAAATGAATCAGTTCCTTTGCATTCTGTCAAATCCCAGGAAAGATAGACAGCTTCAATCAATAAAGTAAGATTAGCTCTATTCAACACTGAGAAATTTTCAATACCACTGTCCAGAAGATGAGTGTCTGGAGATTATTCCAACAGCACTATAAAACCAACGTATCAGATGCTGAGCTTTAAATAAGAATAGCAGCATGCTTTCTGCATTACTGCTTCTTTTATTATTGATTCCCAAGAATGACAATTCCCACAGATTCATTTAGTTTCATTACGTATGTGAACTTACAAAGCACGTAGTAACATGCCTGTGTGAATTGCTGAATACCTTTTTAGTAAGACAGTTTTGCACTCTGCATCATTCCATCTATTTCCTACCCATTTTCAAAAGCAATTCCCCATATTTCATGTATACAAGTTATATTTATCTACCAACTGTACAAACCAGACAGGAAACAAATTTGCACATTTTTCTGTGACTAAGCTAGCAGATGAGTATTTTCTTAATAAAAACAATGCTTTGTCAATTCATGTGCTCTACCTTATGTGAAGGTTCTTTATTTAAAGAATTTTAAACTAGAAAAAACGTACCCTTAGTCTTTGACATTACTTCCTTTTTTCAACTGAACTGGAAATAAACACATGGACCTGCTGAAGCAAGTCCAGAGGAGGGCCAGGAAGATGATCAGCTGGAGCACCTCTCCTGTGAAGAGAGGCTGAGAGAGTTGGGCTTGTTTATACTGGAGAAGAAAAGGCTCTGGGGAGATCTTAGAGCAGCCTTCCAGTGCCTAAATGAGGCCTATAAGAAATCTGGAGAAGGACTTTTTATGAGAGTGTGTAGTGGCAGGACAAGGGGAAATAGCTTTAAACTGAAAGCAGGTTTTGACTAGGCATTAGGAAGAAATTCTTCACTATGGGTGTGGCGAAGCAAAGCAACAGGTTGCCCAGAGAAGTTGTGCATGGTCCACCCCTGGAAGTGTTCAAGATCAGGTTCGACAGGGCTCGGGAGCAACCTGGTCTACTGGAAGGTGTCCGGGCCCACGGGAGTGGGGTTGGAACAAAATGATCTTAAGGTCTCTTTCAGCCCCAACCATTCTCAATTACAAAGGTGTACATAAAAAAGATAAAATGGGAATTACTTTCTTGATAAAATTCTTATCTTGTTTACAAGCTACTAAGATAATTTTCACCTGAAATAATACTTCAGTTTACATCAGTGCCTTTGATTTCTGGCACTTAAATCTATCTATGTATTACAGATACAGAAAGTAGATGAATTTTCTTCTGTTCTCTTCATCTACTTTTTTACTTTCTCCATAAAAAAAGAAAAATAACATTAATAGGTGCACTTATTTTCTTTATATTAGTGTTTAAATAATTATATAGATATTGCCTGTAGCTTGAAAGTTGATTGCTTCAGTGTAGTCTATTAACACGTAATAGAACAATCTTCAGTCAATAAATATCTGATTAGAATTCAGCAAAGAGTGTATAACCAATTTTAGGAGAACCCTCTTAGGCACCAAAAGGTTATTGAAATTCTTTATAAAAATAAATTTTTCAGCTGCCCCCCTCCCCCGAAGATGCATTTCACATGTTGTCCTATGCAATCGCTATTAAAGTTGAGAAAATATGATTCAAAATAAGTAAATACTATATTTTTAAAAGCTATTTGACATTTACTAACAAGTATTACCCAAATAATTTTTAAACTACTCTGCACAGAAATATTTACTTTATGAAAACATCTGCACTGACATTATTATTTGGATGTGTTTTACACCGTGCAGGGCATTTAAGAAACAAGGTATCATATATCTTACTTCTGAGTAATGGCACACTTGTGTATCTAATACATGAAGAAAACCCTCCTGCAGCCTTTATCCACATGAACATATTTTAGTCATGTAAGTTAAGTTCCACTGAAGGCAGTTCAGATAACTAACGTTTAATATTATAAGAACAGCAAGACAAAGTTTAGAGGGAACATGGAAGTTTTATTCAAGTGTTAAATAAGCATCCTGTCACTCAGAATTACAAAAAACTTACTGACCCTATTTAATATTTACGTAGGGATCTACAGATAGCTTATTAGCCAAATAGAGTACTACTGATATACTGACTGCCCTTCTACTCCCTTTTATGAAACTTTTCAAGTCCTCTCTCTCACTGTTTGCCACACCTAGACAATCTAGGCCTTTGGCAGAAATAGAAAAAAATAATAAAAACTGTTAGAAATAATACCATTTCCAACCCATACTTTGGACATATTGCTGCAATACTGCATCATATTTAAAATTTCATAAAATATTTGAGTAGGTTTAGACAATGGAAAGTAATCTGAAATCTTTCAAAGTATGAGCTTAACTATTATTATTTTCTTCTAATGACTGCAGTGCTAACAATTTATATTTTAAAGGTGCCTTTTTCTTAATATTAGTTACGAACATTATTAATCTAGAGAACTTCTAGCAGATGTGCCATGTTGCAAACTTGTACTGAAAGTCTCAGTGCTCTAAAAAAGGCAAGAACTATGTAAGTATAACCAGACATCATTTCTGTGAAGCACAAATTTTAATACATGCAGTCTTATTACTTCTGTTTAAGTTTAAAATAAAGCTTTAAATTATCCCCTTGAAGCAAGCAAAACATAAGCACAGACTTAAGTATTTTGCTGATTCAGCAGCTCTTCAACTGTTTTCTCTGTTATAATCCTGATAATGATGTCTTCTTGCAAAGATAAAATAATTATGGTATTTACTGGACAAACAGTATGTAGAATACTAGTCATCCTGTATTATCACACATCTCTAGTAGTTAAGAACTACTGTACTGTGAAACTACCCTCCCCCTTCTGTTTTCCTTAAAAGACCAATACTGAATTTTTTTCAGTCACTGCACTACAAAAGTGATTTCACACTGAAGGTTGACGACTACTCTTTTCCTCCCAGCATGAAGGAGGATATGGCAATGCATATGTTTGACTTTAGAGGGCAAGGGCAAGTGGACAAGCCAAGGAGAACAGTTTTATATGTACACCTTCGTCCGGATGAGGGCAGTTGAGAAGTTTTGAGGGGAAAGCATGACCCTCTGCTTACTCAAATTCTTCCAGCTCCATCTACCACCGCACCAGAAGGACCTATAATTTCCTGAAGGCCAGATGAACAAGTTCAAGCACATACTTGGAAATTCCTGTAATTTTGTCTTACATTTGTCTAAGGAAACAATCCATTAAATAATGAAAGTGAAAAACAGGACTAGGAAACAATGCATGTGTCTGCTGTGGTCAGTATAATAAATAATGCACAAATTAAATGGTGAAATGTTATTTGAATGATTTGTCAGATCCTCTTTAAACTTTTCCCAGAAAAAGAACATTTACTTACAAGACACGCATTTCAGGAAAGCATCTGTTTTGGATACTGCATAAATACAACTGTAGTTACCAAAAAGCAAAATTAGATGAGCTTTTCTGAGCTACAGAAATTGACTTCATTTATGGAGATCAGCAACAACAGCTAGGTGGCATTTCAGGTGAGCACAAATACTCTGATGAAGTATTTCAGGGATACAAACGACATTTAAAATCTCAACCCACTCATACAGAAACTGTTGTACCAATATGAACAGACAGATACAGGGGCTTTTTCATTAACACAACGGCGTAGTTCACAGATTAAAAGTAGAACAGGTTGACAATAAGTGTCAAATCAAATTTTCAAAGTAACTGCCATCTATTGCTATATTTGACATAATTTTATGTCAAACACATGGCTGAACAAGGAGTGGACTGGACAAATTCTAACAGAAAAAGAAAGCCTAGAGAGAGTGGAAGCAATGACAGGTAGCCTGGGAGGAATGCAGAGAAATCATTCAAGCAGCCAGGTATCATGTCTGGAAAGCTAAAGCCCTGATAGATTTAAATCTGGCCAGGGACATCAAGGGCAACAAGGAAAGCTACAGGTATGTCAGTAATAAAAGGAAAGCTAAGGAAATGTGGGCCCTATCCAGAAGGAAATGAGAGACCTGGTTCCCCAGGATATGGAGAAGGCTGATGTACTCAACAACGTTTTTGCCTCAGCCTTCATCAGCAAGAGCTCCAGCAACACTGCCCAAGTCATGGAAGGAAAAGGTAAGGACTGGGAGAATGAAGAATCACTTGCCACAGGAGAAGATCAGGTTTGAGATCATCTAAGGAACCTGTTTGTTTTTTCATTCCTCCCTATGTTTCTGAAGGCAAACTGCATGCCACTTCTCAAGTTCATTGCACAGGCACATCATTTGAAGTACAAACTTTGACTAGATAAGAACATAACCTGTCCCCTTCCTACGCACACTTCTTGTACTACTTCTCATTCATCTCATCTTGAGCACTTGTATGCTTACATATGCACAGCTGTGTTCAAACAAATACATAAATGTCTACTGCACGAACACGTGCAGTTAATGGCAAATAGAAAGATACCTGATTCCAAATATAAGGTTCAGCCAGATTTGTTTAGTCTTTACCTAGCAGTTACATTCGATTCTGTGATTAGGAGAATGCAATCACTGCACCTATGTCATCAGAAGAAGACAAAGTAGAATAAAGATATAGTATATAGTGAAAAGCTTACTGAAGAAAAATGAAGAAAAACTTTGAAAAACTCATTTAAGTTCATATTTTTTCATACCATTTTTCACACACTTGCCCTTTACATGGCTAGATAGAAAATTACTTGATTACTTAATTAGAAGAAGAACGGAAATCCTCATGAGAACTTGAAAGACTGGTATTCTTTGTTGTTCATGTCAACTTTGAAAAGATATGTGATAATTCTGCATTTAAAAATAAAAGACAAAAGGGCAAAATATGCCCATTAAAGTTTCATGCAGTAATTTTCCTGCACCAGATATGTTCGGGAAGGAGAAGTCATTCTGATTCCATCAAGTGATGTACACTGTGGCACACTGAACTACTTGCACGTGGAGATGCTAAGTAGTACCCACATGGTACAAAGGCTATGTACTGATTCTCTCACAGAAATTAATTTCACCTCATTGAGAGAGTGGATGAAGTCTGCAGTTAGCTGCTTGAAAATAAAACAACTAGATGTTTCCACACTATTTCATGCAGGCTCACTAGAGAGTACCCTGACAATCTGAGACAACCCCAGTTCCCTCTTCCAAATGTTATGTCCTGGATCAGAGACATACAGGCTTTTTACAGGGGACAGGTCACGTCTCTGTAGCGCTTCAGCTTGAATGCTCCATAGCAGAACAACTTAAACAGGGGAAGTTTAGATTGGATATGAGGAAGAAATTCTTTCCCGTAAGGGTGGTGAGGCACTGGAATGGGCTGCCCAGGGAAGTTGTGAATGCTCCATCACTGGTGGTGTTCAAGGCTGGATTGGACATAGCCTTGGGCGGCATCGTTTAGTGGGAGGTGTCCCTGCCCCTGGCAGGGGGGTTGGAACTAGATGATCTTCAGGTCCTTTCCAACCCTATTCTATGATTCTGTGATTCTATGATCTCATACTGCTCAACATCCCAAAAGCCACAGTCTCCTATAAAATCATTCCTTAGCTTATCTGCACATCATACTCCACTGTCACACGGGCAAGTAATTACTCCTGCTTTCTTTCCACGGATTTCTATCCCTCGGTTTCTTTAGTGGAAAGGACTAGAAAACAGTTTCTGCTGGCCCAGCTGGCAGGATGAACTAGGAACTCTTCCATTATCCTCCACAGATCGCAGGATAGGACCCCAGCAGTGCTACTTCTTGAGGTCTGACTGGCTATTCTTAGCAAAGCTGTCCAAGCTTGCCAGAGCTCTGTTAATCAGAGGTACCTATGGAAGTAAAGACATCAAACACACACTCTCACTAGTACCTAGAAATGCAAAATACACTCCACAGCGGTCCAGATCTGACCTCAGAAGACATTTGCAGTGTAAAGTCAAATCTGTGGAAATACTCATTCTTTATTTCCATGCAACTCCTTGGGAAAAAGTTCTTACTACAACGCCATTTGCCTACTGTGTACACAAAGGATGTAAAGGACCTATGGGCTTTGTGAGCGAGCAATGTGTTCTTAGTAGACCACAACCTGGGCTGCAGATGAAAAGGTTCAAACAAAAATGAGCCGCAGGAGTCACAGGGCAAGGTCTAGAGGGGCTGACTGCTGCCTAAGACATCTTACTGATGCCACTTTCCATGGCATGTCTCAATAACCATCACTTTTCCTACTGTGAAGATTTCTTGAAATGTTTTTGAAGTTGTAATTATAGTACTTTCGAAGAGTTACCTATATACTTTGCAGAGAGAATGTTACATTTATAGTGACATTTCTTCAGTATTTAGTACTTCTTGAACAGAAAATAAACAACTGATTATGTGTTTTATAAAGTTTCCAAGCACAATTTATTTAAAGGGACTAAGGCACATCCTGCTCTCACCTCTGTTTTCACTCATCCAGATTTGCACCAAGCTTTTTAAAGACACTGCTATAGCAATCTGACAGAAGAAATGAATTTCCAGTTTAGTACAGGTACACAGCTCAGATACAGGTGCCTAATTCAGGACATAAAATTCTCACAAACTCAAATGATACTGTCACTTTCTAGCTAAGAAAAGCATGGAAAAAGAGCTGCTTCATTAACAGTCCTGTCATCATAAAACCCAAAAAAGTTACCAAGTCCAAGCCTCTTGGCATTACTATCTTGGTTTAGACCAGTGTGAAAGCAATCAGAATGCAGCTACATCACTATGAAGTGAAAAATTACGCTGAAACCCAAAGGACCTTAATAGCGTATAGCGTATGTAATTCTGGTATTTAAACGATGCAGATGGTCAATGAAAAAATGAACATGAGCTGGCAGTGTGCGCTTGCAGCCCAGAAAGTCAACCGTATCCTCGGCTGCATCAAAACAAGCATGACCAGCAGGGCGAGGGAGGTGATCCTGCCCCTCTACTCTGCTCTTGTGAGACCTCACTCAGAGTATTGTGTGCAGTTCTGGTGTCCTCAACATCAAAAGGACATGGAACTGTTGGAACAAGTTCAAAGGAGGGCCACAAGGATGATCAGGGGACTGGAGCACCTCCCATATGAAGATAGGCTGAGAAAGTTGGGGCTGTTCAGCCTGGAGAAGAGAAGGCTGCATAGAGACCTCATAGCAGCCTTCCAGTATCTGAAGGGATGCTGGGAGGCACTCTTCATTAGGGACTGTAGTGAGAGGACAAGGGGTAATGGGTTCAAACTTGAACAGGGGAAGTTTAGATTGGATATGAGGAAGAAATTCTTTACTGTGAGGGTGGTGAGGCACTGGAATGGGTTGCCCAGGGAAGTTGTGAATGCTCCATCGCTGGTGGTGTTCAAGGCCAGGTTGGACATAGCCTTGGGTGGCATGGTTTAGTGGCAGGCGTCCCTGCCCCTGACAGAGAGGCTGGAACTAGACGATCTTAAAGTCCTTTCCAACCCTAACTATTCTATGATTCTATAATTCTAAATTAACCTCCAGAGTATAAGTCCTCTTCTAAGAAGCATCTTTATACATTAAAAAGAGGGCACAAGAATTAATATGATTATAAGACACTGTAAGCTTTTCAGTGTTTATCAGTATATAACCAGCCAGCAGAAAAGCATGATCAAGGTGACTTGATTTTTTATACTGACAGTATCTAATACCATTAGGATTTATTCATAGTATTGACAGAGAATGACATAATTCCTAAGAACTAAAAAAAGTTCTAAGAACTTCTTAGGCCAATAGAAATTATGCTTTCTCTGTTTGGTTCTATTCTAGCTACTGCAGTCTTTGCATACTAATAATACATCAGACAATAAACTTTGGGAAAAATCAGTATAAAATACAAGATTTATCATAAAAACGTAGTTGGATGTAATCAGAATTTCAGTGGTCAAATGAGCATACCAGTTACTGCTTCATTATATAAGTAAGCAGAAATATTAGTTAAGAGATAATAAGTGGTTTGAACATAGAGGTAAGGGACATCCATGGTACCTAGGGGACTGCGGCAGTCAGTAACATTCAGAATGCTCCAACATGTAAGCCAGGAGGGTGCAAACCAGGCTGTTATCCGTGTGCCATTTGTGGTTAAGGTGAACAGTACTTACATATTTACTGACTCAGGAACCATGACTTCCTTCCCAATGACGATGAATCTCAGCTTTCTCATTATGACATGTAAGTGTCATCTGCCGGTTTGAAGAAATAAACTCAACAAAAGACACTTCTATACCCACCCCCAGGAAGCCTAAATAGGGAAAAATAAAAATTTATTGTTGATCTAATTATTTGAATGATGTTTAGCTATATCATACCTCTTCATGTTCCCTGAAGTTCAGATAGTGCCTTATGATCAGCTTTTTTACTAAATCTTGGCACTGTTAATTACTTAGCTTTTTTTCTTAGGTCATTTCCTAGAACTATCATTCTTTATTACTTCTAACTACAGTAAGTCCTTTAAAGAATTACACCCGCACGAACATAAGGAAATACACACAAAGCAGACCAAACTGTTCTGTATCTGACCTAATAAATTTCCATATACTTACTTATGTATTCAAAAGTTAAATATTTATTCTGAAAGAGAGCAGAGAAAAACAGTAGCACTGCAAATGCTGAGGGGCGTGTGAGTATCACTCAGGTCACATATTTCAACTTTATTCTCTCAACAAAAAATATGTAACCCAAATGACTTCAACGCTTTCCACATACAATTACTTGTATTGTGAAATTAAAGCAGAGACTTTAAAACTGTGCTGATGTTACGCAGTATTACCTATTACATATTAAAAAAGACCTTCACAGTTTGTCTTATTATTGTATAGGCTTACTTCCAAGCTCACTAGCATTCTGCTTTTTTTGGTGGGTTTTGTGTGGTTGGTTGTCTATTTGTTGTTATTTGTTTTGCTCATAGGTATTTTAACATTGTATTAGGACCATATCTTCTTCGAAGTCTTGAAGTTCACTTCACTGGCATAGATGAATTAATGGAAAAAAACCCAAACAAACAAAAACACCCTTTGAAGATATATATGGTAAAGCAGGATAACTACTTCATTAAAAATGGAGTTCTAACTTCAAATGCATTCATCATTAAAATAGTGAAGTTCTAGAAATGAAACTTGAGGTAGTGCAGTGTTAACTTCTTGCACTAAATAGCCACGTTAAAAACATTCTCTATTTCATTAACTTAGCACACTAATCCATATAACACCTATTTATGTTGTTAGTCTACATATATTAAAATATTTATCAAGAGTATTTTGAAAATAAGATCATTAACAAATCACTGCATCTTAATTTATTCTTTTGCCATTCAGCATATTGCTAACGCAAAAATAACAGACAGAAATAATAAGACATTTTGTGAAGACTGTCTCAAACAGGCCTGTTGGTATTTTAAGCCAAAGATGCCACAAAAGAAAGTAAATAGATGATCTGAAAAGTAGCAATGAGTGAAAAGAAAAGTGTTCAGAACACAAAAGAAGGAAATTACATTTCTTTCTCCTTCCCTCCTGCAGAAAATTCCTGGTTTAAATGATTTTGAACATTTTTTCTTCTCCTGCATAATAAATCTGCCCTGAGGAAACGAATACAGACTTTAATCTGAACTGTGCATATTATTTGGACTTCTCTGGGAAGTAAGTATGGTTAATTGAGGAATATTTTTAAGAAAAATCAGATGGAATGCACTGGAAAATAGCAACCTTTACATTAAATGATCTTAGCAATGAAGTGACAACACCACATTGAACTAAAAAAAGTCTGAACTCAGCCTTAAGTTAGATGCATTATCATCTAATTGATTTCAGTATTTACTTACATTTATTTCCTGCACTTCTCCCTGAGTTTGCTACAAGTGTTAAATACTACAGGGATTTTGCATCTCTTCATTATAAAGTGGGACCAAGACTACATTCTCCAAAGATCATTGAAGAGTCAGTAGATACTAGGAATTATAAGAATCTCTGACTTTCGCCAGGTTCATTTCAGAAAATTGCCTTAACTACTTCTGAAAGGATCTGCTTTATTGTAATGTAACAGCTGAGGTGAAAGGCTTTTTATCACACTTCTAGTGCCTCAGTCCATCCAGCCCTTCTTCTATCACTTCTTTTCTACCTTTTCTCAGTGAGTTTTTTGTTCATTAAAGTACAAGATGAACAGCACTGACTGAGCTAAACAGAGTATCCGAACTGTGCAAGTTTCTTACTCCAACTCTACTGATTTTCTCCTGCCCTGCAAACTACCTTATTATTCTAGTTCTTGGTCTCCCTTGTGCAGAGACTGCCAATCATACCACAGTTGCAGTGCTTTTTATAAGCTGTGAAAAAAATCAAGATGAAGGTGAAACTACCCAATTCATTTTAGCTGTTAGGTCTCCTGTGGAGAAAGAAATTTTTTTTAATTGGCTCCACTAACTTGGGAAATGATGACAAGTTCCTGCGAATTCATTCAGATTTCTTCTATACAACATTTTTTTCCACAAGAAAAACCCAACAAATTACATTATTAAATGTATCTTTCAAAGGAAATATGGGCCTTTTGTGAGATTTTCCTCCTTTTCTGGGATTTTCAAGACACCTAAATCATTCCTTTCTAGACACCTAAATCATTCAATAGCAATTACAACAGCTATGCTTAATTCTTAAAGCTTTCAGTCAGTAGTAGCAGGCTGAGAGAATGTTTGTGTACATTTGCTTAATATGCACACTGCAAAAAAATACACCTTTTTTAGTAGGTATGAACAAGATTTACTAAGATAAGGAAGGGCAACCACCATAGAACAGAAATCCATCTCGCTCTGTCCATCCAGCTAAGTACTGAGTGACAGGGTTCTGTTCCTGAAGCCATGGCACCTGAAACTCCTGCGACAACAGCTAAGTTTTCATCTCTCCTTATCTGGATGTAATGCTGGCAGCCAGTGCTTCCAGTATCTAAAGTGAGTCTACAAGAAAGCTGGAGAGGAACTTTTGACAAATGCATGTAATGGCAGGACAAGGGGGAATGGCTTTAAACTGAAAGAGGGTAGATTTAGGTTAGATGTTAGGATGAAATTATTCACTATGGATGTGGTGAAGCAAAGAAACAGGTTGCCTAGAGAAGCTGCAGCTGCCCCATTCGTGCACCGTTCAAGGCCAGGATGTACAGGGCTTTGAGCAATGTGGTGGTCTAGTGGAAGGTGTCCCTGCCCATAGCAAGAGGGGTGGAACTAGGTTAGCTTTAAGGTCCCTTCCAACCCAAACCATTGTACGGTTCCTTGATTCTATGATTTCAGCCAAGAGCGCAATTTAGGCTTCTCCTGGGTCTCGTTCACGCATCAAGCCAGATCCAGGAAACTATGTGCCTGCCCTCGTCTGCAACCCAACAAAAAAAAAAAAACATGTGTCCTAAGGAAAAGTTACCTGGGTCTATTGCTACCTGATAAATCAAGTAGGTTCTCCCACTCATATCAGGATCATATCCACCATTAGACATTTACAGGCATAACTCCTCTTTGGATGATAACTGAGCTGTAGCACTCTCAAGGAAGTTCAGCTAGCCTTAGGTTTCAGAATTCAGATTATAAAAATGAAAACAAATGAAAGAATTTAGTTCTTAGGATAATGCTTGCCAGGTTAGACTGGGACGTATCTCCTATGAGAAAAGACTGGAAGAGCTGGGATTGTTCAGCTAGGAGAAGGGAAGGTTCATGTGGATGCTATCAATGTATACAAATATCTGAAGAGGGATGCAAAGAATACAGAGGCAGGCTCAGTGACAGAACCAGAGGCAATGGACAAAAACTGAAGCACAGGAAGTGCCATCTGAGTATCAGGGAACACTTTTTACTGTGGGGGTGACTGAGCAGTGGCACTGGTTTCCCAGAGAGGTCATGGAGCCTCCCTCCTTAGGCAGATTCAAAACCCCTCTAGACAAAGTCCTAAGCAACTGGTTTTAGGGGCCCTGCCTGAGTGGGAGGTTTAGACCAGATAACCTCCAGAGGTCCCTTCCAACCTCAACCACTCTGTGAACTAATGTGAACTAAAGGTATACTGTACCAAATAATTGCTATTTTCTAAATTGCTGTGGTTTGTGCGTGGTAATGGTGAAGGAAAAGAAAACCAGGAAACTAGTCTGTACTTTTTTTTTTTCTGGTTTTCAATTATACTTTTCAATAATGTGCATAGCTTGCAAAGGCACAGCAACAGTTCCAGTTCCACTCATCAAATGAATTTATAATGTGTTTCTGCAGAAGTAGATCCCAAACTGTAGAATTACCTGGCAGTATCTGCTCCATGCTGTACACCTGCAGCTTAAAGAGTGAAAGACACTCTCTTTGTGCTAGAGGGAGCTTTGTAAGGCTTGGTGAGAACTGCACTGCTTTTATTTAATTCTGGGACACAAAACTTTCTGAAACCTAAACTTTGAACTTGCATAAGGAAACTACAAAGCTTCATCAAGCAGGAAGGTTTTCGAATTTTCAGCGACTCCTTCCCCATCAAGTGTAAGCCACTCTAAGTCCTAGAAAAATGGTTTCAGTACAACGGCAGATCATTATCAGTGACTCCATAGTGCAGGAAGGAGGCAGTGGGATGAGCACTTCTGCAGGCATACCTCCCACATGATTCACGCTGCAGCATTTGATTTTTTTGCTCTCCAGTCTGGCCCAAAGAAAGAAGATACAGGCAAGAGACAGTGATTTAAAAAAACTAACAAACAAACAAACAAAATACAAAAAAAAAAAGGATACTGTGGTACTATACAATAATGCATTAAGCATTAATGATGACGAGCTGCATAGGAGGTATCTGACTGTAAACAGTATAACTGAAAGGATCAACACATCCAAAAGTATGTGTGACCAACAGCAGATATCTAGAAAAGGTATAAACCCAGAGAAAGTTAGTAACACTCCCTCAGTATGTAACACATTCTCCATCCCAATAACTTGTAATTCAGAAGCTTCCTCAACCAAAGGCCGTAAGTGATGTCTCTTCTGTTAACTTTAACTGTTTTCCTTTGAGCTTCTGTAAGTTTATAGCATCCTTCAGTAAGAAGTTAACTTAGCTTGACTACATACTGTACACCAAACAATCTTCCTGCATGTTATGAACCTTCCCTCTTACTTGCCAGTCTGCTCTTATGTTCTTTAAGTATTTCTTTTAAAACAGATCATTTTACTAGATTGAACATTCCCTGTATATCTGGTTCTTGCTAGTTAGAATTTATGGACATTCCTCTGATATTCCCAGCCCCCTACTTTTGATAGACCTTATTTCCTACAATTTTAGTAGTACCTGTAGACTGTATGCGTGACCAAGCAAAAGAGGCTGGAAAACCTCCAAACTACCCAGAAGTCAGGCAATATTAACTTTCAGAACTGCTCAGCAGGTACTTGTGGAACTATCAGAAATTTGTAATTTAAATAATTTTGGAGGAATTAAAAACATATCCTCCAGATGCCAGCCTGAGTAATTTCTTCATGCCAACTGTGAAAGACCTGATTTGTGCCCCATGTCTGCTACTGAGATGCAAACTAACGATAATAATGCAGTAATTCATAATGATCCTTTGAATCACATGGAAATAAGTGTTTTGGGTAAAGAGTCCTTAAACAAAGAAGATATTCTAGGCAACCATTAGAAACTAAGGAATATTATTACTCTCTTTTCACCAGTTTGTCAGTCAGCTTCAGAAGGTCAGAAAAAAGCCATACTAAAACTGCTGTTAATGAAAGTGAGTCTACAAAACAGTACACAGGCATCTGGTATTTGAGTTGGAGATTCGTACTCTTGAGTTAGTCTTACAAGTCTGCCATTATCTGACTTCCTTTATGTTTATAGTGTGCTCAGGTCCACTGCTGGTTTATAACTCATTAGTCCAAAATTGTAGTAATTTAAACTTAGGCACATTGCCAGGACATTTGACGTTTGGCCATCACTCTCTTGAATTACAAGTGAAGCAAGTTCTCTGACACATGATCACATCAGATAGCTATCACTAAGAAAGATCTGTAAAAATTGACAGTTCTTCTATCAAAAGGGCTACAATTGAAACACAATGAAACCTATTCCTTGTCAAGGATGAGATACATCAGCAGAGCTATTTAAGAAATGCTTGCATGATTGGAGGGTGTAAATAAAGCTAATTCAGCCATTACTAATGACTGAAACACTCAAGAAAATGTTAGGCACAGATTAAAATGTGTTTGAAGCTAACCAAATTTGGCTCATGTTTGCATAAGTACATGATATAAATTATGCACATAATACTTTATTTATATTAGTACATAAATCACGTAAAAGTTCTGTAAGATGAAAATTAAGAAGTTCCTTTCAGTCTCCTTAGATGTGTTGAAAATATCATGAGAATTTAATACGAGCAGCAAGATAACACAATGAGCTCAATGTCTCTCCTGTCTCTCCCATTGACTTGCCTCCAAACAAAATCAAACAACATCTGCCAAATGCCAGCCTGTTCAGCTTGCTAATGAGTTCAAAAATCCAGAGTACAACCGTTGCTCAGCAACTGATAAAGAACTGCAGTCACATGGTGCTATAGTTAATATACAAGAGACCTTTACCCCTCATTTTCTAAAATCCTATGAAAAATAGATTATTGGAAACACTATTTTTCAAGGAAATTTACTTGCTGCTTTTTTAGCATTGTGCTGCAATTTGTTCTTATGTTCACAAACACCAGGATTCAGGTGACTGAAAGGGTGCTTAAGTTTTTCGATCACATATTGTTTAATTCATGCATTTTGCATGGTGGTGGAATTCTATTTAATTCAGTTGTTTGCTGATCATTTCAAAGGATAACCTGAGCCAAAAGCTGAAAAATGCTTTAAGCCTCAAGAACATGCCAGTGAATTTGGCTGACAGGCTGTTAAGCTAAAACTAAATCGAAAACTATAACCAGAAGTGGAAGAGGAGGATCAGAGGACTTACAAACCATGGTTTGTGCAGTAGAGATGTAATCAATCTCAGAGAGCAAAAGACAGGAGGATAACAGTCACCCTGTCAAGACTGTTTCCTCATCTCAGCTGGACCACTGGAAAAATCTGAAATTGACCATTAATCAATCCCTCAATCAATCAGGCAGTAATCAGCAGTGACAGGAGGTTATAATGGGAAAAATTTAAACGAGACATCATAGTATGTTATTGCACCTGACACATGAAAGAAAGGCTGCGGTTATGGAAATCCTCTGTGCCAGACGAGACTAACGTGCCCAAGTTGCGTAATTACCTACATTGCTATTTCTCAACGGTGTTTATGCAGGAGTTAAAATGCGTTGCTTTGCTAACATCATTAAGTGTCAGTACTTTTTCCTTAATACACTTAGACACACTTAATACAGATGCAGAACAAGGCTATGAATTCTAGAGTCGTATTTAATTTCTGAAAGAGAGAACGTTTAAAAAAGAGAAAGCTCATCAAAAGGAAGCTGAAAGGGGCAACCTGGAAAATTAAATCTCGCCTGACAGCATGGACTTTTCATAAAGAAAGCACATTGGAAACATAGTGCCAATGCACACCACCCCTTTAGAATAGACTGAAAAGGCACAAAGGGACTGAAAAGCCTGGCTAACTAGCAGGGTAAAGGAGGTTATTAGAAGCAAGAAGGCATTTCAAAAAAGCCACAGCTGAGTTTAAATGAAGAAAATAACTGTGGCACATAAGGCAGACCAAAAAATAAGTTTGAGAAATAGCTAGTAAAAGAGATCCAGAGGTTATAAGCCTTTTTTTTCCAAACAAATCAAGATCAGAAAGGCTGGCGGAGAGCCTGCAGGTCCTCTTAATGATCAGAGTACAAAAAAAACACTTAGAAAGGACCTGCAATTGCACAGGAGCTAAATGTCTACTTGGCATAAATGTTCCCTTCAAAAAAACTGGTGAGATTCACACCTCAATACCATTTCTTGCAGAGGGATTCATCAGAAGATCCATCTGAAACTAAAGTGACTGTAGAAGAGATTACAGAACAAGCTAACAAAATTAGCAGAACATCACCAGGATTAAATGGCATAGCCAGGATTTAACAGTCACCCCCTAAGAGATCTTAAGGCTGAAAAAGCTGAATAAATGTGTTTGGCAAATGTTAGGCCATTTCCCTTAAAAGAAAAGGATTCTGGGGGAGATCCAGAGAATTGCAAGCCAGTAAGCCTGACAGTGGCACTGGAGAACAGGGGAGAAACTATACTAAATGCCAGGTTTCATGGATATTTGCATAAATACTAAGAAGAGTAGAGAAGGCTTTTATAATGAAAAATCTGACTTTAGAGAAGTATTGTTTTGGTGGGCGTTTTTTTAAGAGGTCAATAAAATCTCAATAATGAACAATAATGTTCCTCTACAGCTAAAACTATTGCGATTTTTTTTTTAGGAAAACAGCGTTTGCAACTGAAGTTATTTAGAAATATAAAGGATGGTTCCTCAAGCCTCTAGCAAGATTCAGTATTCCCTTGTCCCTGCATGGCTGTAAGAAATCAAAGTTTAATACCATGACTTTGCTGTATACAGTAATTCAGGTTTGAGTAGCTTTATCAATTTTTATAGTTTCTCTAAGGACTCTGCAGCTGAAATTCTGAAACTGTGGCAGCAGGTTTTGCAGGTGAAATTAAGGCCTATGCAAATTGCAAAGGTGACATACTGTACAAAGATTTCATTAAAATCATGTATAATTTGGCAGGTGCTTGTCATGAAATGAATCTCAAACTTGAGTAATGCAAACAAAATCTGAAATCCAGGCCAGCACTGTATTTCACCTCTCAAATTCACATGTAATTTACCCATATTTTACAGGTAACAGCCTTTAATGACATATAAAGCTGAATACAGTGAAACTGGAAAAGACCTCCTACTAACAAACCTAACACGCACAATAACCTGAAGAAACCTTAGGACTACTGCAAAGGATGACTTATAACCTTTTTAAATCAGCTGCTGTCATAAATCAGGTAGAACAGGTCACCGGCAAACTTCTAGGAGAAATCTTTTTTTCAGAGAATGGTAAGGTTCCTTATCTATTGCACATCTTTAAGAGTTCTTTATTCTTTCACTCAGCATTGCACTGGCATCAGGCTTTGTCCTTTAACTGAGATTGTGTCTGGACACCACCTAGCACCCATTTGTTTTATAGCTCAGTAGCACCTACTATCTTCCCTACTGCCCTCTGGCGCACTCAGGGCAGAAGCTGTTGTGCTGTCCCTACAACACAAACACTAGTGACAAAAGAAGAAAAAGGTCACATTAATTTCACCAGAAGACCCCATCTAATGGTCAGTGGGGAAAAAAAAAAAACAACAAACAAACAAAAAAACAAACAAACAAACAAACCAACAAATAAACAAACAAAAAAAAGCCCCCACAAAAAAAAAGCACATACACAAAAAAAAAAATTACTGGAACTTTTGTAGTAGAGAAACATTTGGTCACTTAGAAATATAGTTAATCTGATGTAATTTTAACTTTGAAGTCAAATGCATTTGCAGGCAGTTAGTCAATGAATTAAATAGATCCCTACAGAGATTAGTCCTGCCTATTTTAGACACCAACTCCAGGATGAAAATAATTACCTTTCAGGAGTTCATGACGACTTAGATGCTTTAAATTCTAGCTAAGTTAGATTATTATGAAATGTACCTGGAACAAAAAGTGAGTTTGTGGGTACTTGTGTCAAACCGGCTACTTCTGGGTGAAAGTTTCATCAAATTTTAGTCTGAGCAATAACATTCTACCTCTGACCAATTTAATCTGATGTTTCATCTGGGTGCAATATTTTTCATGCACTAGCCTAAATTCAGTTAGGAAAGGCTGCTGGCCACTATTAAGCCAGCTTCCTGTGTCACTTCGTGAGTGGCTGCCCTGAGCCTTTATGAAATACTAATATGTATTTGGAAATGGTAGTGTGTCAACATGGCAGACAACAGCTTGCTGCACTTAGGGGAAGAAAAAGAGAACAGAGCTTTCAAAGGAACCCTCAGAGTTCAGAATTTTTTTTGTGGAAGACTTCCTCCACATTTCCTTTCCAACAGTTGCAAAAATATAGAAAGATCAATGGCAGTGTTTTCCCCTGGAAGAAGAATTATGCCATGAATTGGTCTCAGAAAAGTTATCAAAACTCTATAAAATTCTGGGAAAGAATTATATTAAATCACCCTTCAAAAGCTCATAACAAATTTACAACAAGAGATCTAAAAAGATAAGTGGTATAAATATATTAAAAATGGTCATTTTTTTTTTCAAGCACTTTAACATGACTTCGCAAGCTGGCAATTTTTTACAGCTGTACTCTTATATAACTATTTATAAAAATACCGTTTACATGCAGCACTACATCTGCTACACATTATCTATTTTTAGATGCTTTATCTATTTAGTACAGAGATTTTTTACAGTAATTCAAACATTTCCAAGTATTTGTCCAAAAATTGTGTAAGCATCTTTTAAAACAGTATGCAGAAATGGCTGAAAACTTAAAATGACTTCCCAACGGCTGAAGCCTGTCAAGAACACAATGCGCTTTCTCTTCCAGCGATGACTCTTTCTCCGCTCCCTTTCATGAACACAAACAGGCAATACTTCAAGTGCAACTTCAGGGACAGGGCCTACTCTGTCAGGATTACCGAGGAAGCCAAATGCAATTCTGATTCAGTTCTGTCGCTTTCTGCCGGGCTGGCACAGGGAAAACCATGAAGGCAGCAAAATAACAATACTGCTGTTCCAGATACGTGAATAGCAGCTCAGTTCTTTGGATACGAACCTCGCTTTGAGTGCTGGAGAATCTGAGCAGCATCCAAAGCGGGAACTACAGTAACCTTGTGTCAACAGCACAAGGGCACTAGCGAACGGCAGCCTAGAGGGGGAACCCTTTTCTCACCAAATTTGCTCTTGTAACTTCTGTCGGCCCTCCTGAATATTCTCAGTCGGGTTTTCAGCCATATATGTGGGGTCTGAGTTCTACTTAAGAACTAAATGAAATCTTTGTATCCTGTAAAGTGAAATTATATCTCAACTACAATTTGTTTTAATGGAAATGCATGTATTTCTTTTCTTTAGCTTTAGCATTAGTTCTTATTTTCTTATCCTTGTCATTTCCTGCTGTCCAAATTATTCATAAGCTGAAGGCTCATGTTAGAATGTTTCTTGTTGCTTATTCAGACCTAATATTTTTACAAGGGATTTGGATTCTTGTTTTTAAATTTACTAGTCAGAATTCTCCATGCTTTAGGGGCAGGCATCGGGTTATCTCATGAAACATGAAGATGCAAATGTCTTATGACTACATACGTGTACCTTCACTCTCCTATAGAGGTTGTGTGCAGTGCCCGACGTCAGAGCTGGAGCTCTCTTCCTTCCCCATACTCTGTGTTCGCTAATTGACACAAGGAATAGACTAGCTTGTCTGGGGGGACTGCAAAAATCTAGAGGGGAAGTATTTGGAAAACTGCAGTCATTTAAGCACCTTTGGATCATTAGAGAGATGACTAAAAAAATCCAAATTATCTGAAAACAATTATTCAAGAATAGCAATAACACATTAAGATAAGCCTGAGTACAATCTGAACAACTTAGCTAAGGGATGGTGGCAAATTAAGAAAAGTTCCAAGAGCACAGGTCAATGGAAATTTTGATCTTTCATGTAAACACAATCTAAAAATCTTCCAGAAATGTTGAAAATCTTAACATTAGAGTTTGAGCATAAAAAGAAGTAATTTGCTTATGGTCACTTGAAATATTTCTCTGAGTACTCACACTAGCTATACAAGATCATAGTAGCAGTTAAGAGAGCTCCTTCTTCATTACTGGAAGTGAATGTAAAGGCTTTAAAGATTGAATACCTGATGAGATTTAAAAGATTTGAGACTGCTGTTTTCAAACTGCCATGGAAAAGACTGCATCAGGGATCTCGCAAAAGATTCACTGAAACACCCTCCAAATAAACTGGACAGGACAAGCTAGTCAAAGCTATAGTCTTGGAAAGAAATGAGAGGCACAGCCAGCTTATACTAACTTGGGTAACCTGAAAGTTGTAGAAGCATACTCCCAACATCATGTTCCCCGTGCTCATAACTCCACCTTGCAAAACATGGTTTTCAGCCAAAACCAGAAGCTATAAAGCTGAAAAACTCCTCTCTTGCCAAATAATAACTCAGAGCATAATGATGATCACAGATTATTTCCTCTTCAATTTCTATTTTCAGCTTTCCAACTTTTCCCCCATGACAGGTAGTAGCTACAGCATGGAAAACGTAAGATCATATGGCAACTAAACTCAGAGAATAGTTCTTACTTTCAGTTACACTGTTAATGTTCCCACCAAGTTAACCAACACTTACGTGAGGATTTTAGCTCTACATTTTCTGACTGATTTGTATTCCAGCATGGAACACTGAAACCATACCACATGTATACATAGTTACCTGATTTTCTGCATTATCTTGAACCCCCAAGGCATGGGGGTTGGAATCAGATGATCTTACCACATACCCCACTCACATGTCCTTTTATGTATTTTACCCATAATGAGTAAAAAAACTATTCCCTCCTTCTTTCCATATGAGAGACGTACTTGTTCTCAAGCCATTTTCCATCTTATAGAATTATAGAATAGTTAGGGTTGGAAAGGACCTTAAGATCATCAACCCCCCTGCCATGGGCAGGGAAAACTCACACTAAACCATGTGATCCAAGGCTCTGTCCAACCCGGCCCTGAACACCACCAGCGATGGAGCATTCACAACTTCCCTGGGCAAACCATTCCAGTGCCTCACCACCCTTACAGTAAAGAATTTCTTCCTCATAGCCAATCTAAACTTCCCCTGTTTAAGTTTTAACCCATTACCCCTTGTCCTGTCACAACAGTCCCTCATGAAGAGTCCCTCCCCAGCATCCCTACAGGCCCCCTTCAGATACTGGAAGGCTGCTCTCAGGTCTCCACGCAGCCTTCTCTTCTCCAGGCTGAACAGTCCCAACTTTCCTCATTTTCACCTGAATAAAGCTGTATTTACAGATATTTACATACTTCCCTCAGCACTACTCAAGGCTAATTCACTTCATATTACTACCCTGACATTTTCCTTACCACAATGAGCAGTGAATGATAAGACGCTGTTGACTGGTCTATGTAAATGCTAATAGGAAGCTTCAAGATACTCAAGTTAGTGTTCTGTCTAAATATATTAAGGTATGTTGGTGACAGCATAAATATTTTAATCCTTTTAAGTATCAAAGAATATTGTGTCGTTCACACTCCTGTTACTGTGCATGTGAATTAAGAGCAATCATTTTATATTGTGAGTGCTTGGCACTGTATTGAGAGTAGTAGTTTAATTTTTGTTAAGCTGCTTACAATACCTGCATATACTTTATTAATATACTTTTAAGTAGATACATGCACTAAATGCATGTTATTAATGTTTAGTATCAGTTACAGCACACAGCCAGCCTACTCAAAATATTCTGTATCTACCAGAATACATCCCTCTATCTGCATATCTTTCTATTATATTTCTGCTGAAATCTATATTTCTGCTGAAATCTGTGCAGTTATTTGATCCTGCACAGGTAACAAAAACAGTAGTGTGCCAACTCTCTTTGGGACAGGAGTGGGAAGTTACAGTGTCCACACTTGACTTTGCTACTCATAAACAAGGTCATCCCACATCCATGCCAAAGACAATTTGTGCTATTCACATCACTGCTATCCTGACACAGATGTAAGGGCAACCTCACGAGATAGCCAATGCTTAATAAAGAAATACATAGGTTTCAAATAGTGCTTAAGTCTTTTAAAATTGATTCTAAGACAAATTTGTAACTGTGCCAGCAGTTATGAACCCCTGAAATGCCATTCCACACATGGTTGTTTTCAGATATCTTATACTGGGGGCTAACCTGCTGGAAAGTAGCTCTGTAGAGTCCTCTTAGACAAGTTGTCCATGAACCAGCAAGGCGCCCTTGTGGCCAAAAAGGTCAGTGGTAACCCGGGCTGCAGTAAGAAGAGATCTACCAGCAGGCCAAAGGAAGGCAATCCCCTCTCTCTGCTCACCCCTGATGAGGCCTCGCCTGGAACACTGTGTCCAGTTCTGGGTTCTCCAGTATAAGAGAGACATGGGGCTCTTGAAGTAAGTCCAGTGAAGGGCAACTAGAATGATTAAGGGTCTGGAGCATCTCTCCTATGAGGAAAGGCTGAGGGAGCTGGTCCTGTTCAGTCCAGAGAAGCGAAGGCTCAGTGGGGGATCTGATCAATGTGTATAAATATCTAAAGGGATGGTGTCAAGATGATGGATCCAGACTTTTATCATTGGTGCCAGCCATTCTGACAAGCGGCAACAGGCATAAACCAAACCACAGGAAGTTCTACCTGTACATGAGGAAGTACTTCTCTACTTTGAGACTAAGCACTGGGACAGGCTGCCTGGAGAGGTTATGGGATCTCCTTCCCTGGAGGTATGCAAGAGCCACCTGGGCTGAACCCTGAGTAATGTGCTCTAGGTGACCCTGCATGAAAAGAGACGTTGGACTAGATGACCCAGGTGGTCACTTCCAAACTCAACCGTTCAGTGATTTTGTGATTTTTAAAGACTGATAGAAATACCTCGTGCCAACAAAGAAAACAGTCTGCAACCATCAAACACAGTTACCAACTGTATGTTACCACTATTTCAGTGTCACACCTACTACTCATCTTTTTTATATATTCAAAGTACAGCAGAGATGCTCCAGTTACTCCAGGTTTATAACATATTTGACATTTAAAGACCAAGCTAGACATCTGCAAAAGCCTTATATTACTCTACATTTAGCTTCAAATTTTTATTTTGCTCTTCGCTTTTAATCAGTCCAAGCCTTCCTGGCATTGATTCTTCAATGAGCTTTACAAAGGCTGTCAGACAGAATTACTGCAGGAACAGGGAATAATTCCTTTCATTATGTAAAAGAATGAAATTTGAATGGGCAGTTGTTAGTATCCTGATTACTGTATTAAATATTAAGTCATTTTCACAGCACATATGAACACAAATAATGTATATATGTGCATGAATTTAGGATTATATGCTCATTTGGGCATGTAAAATGTGCATAAATGTGAACACAATGAAACCTGTACTGATTCCATCATTCATATTTAAATGCATTTCCAGTGATATAGCTTTGTAACTTCTGATATTAACATTCATCAGAACTAATTGTATTTGCTAAAGTGAGTCAAATTTCTTTGATTAACAACAGTATTTTAAGTTCACATAATTTTAAATTAGTTGGAGCAGATGAGTCAAAACTCCTGGAAAAATAATCATTTTCTTTGAAATAAGAGTAACCAATTATTTAATCACGTTGTAAACATATCCATGAATCATCAGCACCAAGAAGCTGGTATTTTAAAATTTGCCCACAAGCTAGAAACGCAATGTTGTCAGTCCAAGTGATCAGAGGAATATGTCAGACCTATTTAAAGGTTCCCATCTTCAGGCTCCTTTTAGAAAAATAGATGTATAATCTTACATGAGTACGGGTTTAGCTTCAGTGCTTTTAAATACCTGGTAAAGATTTAATTGAAGGCCTGAGTAACATTTTACTTAGAAATAAAGCCAGCTTTAAGGCAGGTAAATGTTTCCTTGCTTTTTCTTCTTTTGTCTGCTAAAATCAGTACATGACTCTTATTTTCTCATTATTTCCTTTCTTTTTCTATTTTCAAATATGTCTGTAAGGTAGCACTATTAGCCACGGAAGGAAACATTAAGATAACACCTCATGAAGTAAGAATTTACCATCATGTAATCGGCTCCATGTGTAGATTGCCACTAGATGGCAATGTTTCAGAAAATTATCTTCATAAATGCAGAGGCAGCTACAGAATATACATTATTTAAAGGTTCATTGAGTCGTTCTAAATGGATCTGTCATTCAGTAAGGAGACAATTCTTATGCATTTCTTGTAGCCTATGCAACTTCCCTCTAAAGAAGTGAAAACAATGGAAGACTTGAGGAAATGGAGGAGCTCCAGGAACCCACATCAAGACGGTATGAGAGAGCTGAAGGTTCAAACTACTTGTGCCAGGCAGGGCAAACTCAGGCTGCTCCTGAAAGAGGAGTAACATGCATCCTCAGGGATTTTGCAGCTGCTGAGTTGTTGCACAATTATGAAAATCATTCTCAGCTGTGAAGAACTGATACCCACCCACTGCTGCAAAGGATAATTTTAACTAAATCAGGCTCTAAATGTCCATATTCTCAGCCCTTTAATTTACACAGAGTATGTTCTGTGAATCTGACAAGTAGGTACTATGGATGTATTTTAAAAGTCATTTGTAAATGATAAAGACGTTATAAAATATTTTGCTTATACAGATACTTATTTTAGAAATACATTAAAATGAAACACTTTTTTTTTCAATACCATAGTATAAAAATACATAAAATACGATTAAAAACTCCCAGATAACTAGAAACATTCTAGGTATGCTCCTAGAGTGCTCCTATTCAATCTACAAAGTGTTTTGCATCTGTTTATAGACCAGGAATTAGAATCAAAGAACTAAAATTGCAAAGCCTGTGACAGCTGTTTTTCCACTTACACTTCTTGTGTCACCAGGAAAGCTCCCTGCAGTAGAAAGCAAAGAAGGTAAACATCTCAAGAGCTGATTCTCTAAGGGCAGCACAGACAGAGGGACTGAAGTCTCAAAACGGTGTTCCAAGGTAATCCCAAACAACATCTTCCTTTTGTTCCAATGACTGTGTGTTCCACACAGTCCCTTCCAGAGCTCACATGACAGGAGATCATATCAAAATTTTAAATTAGGGTTAACCATCATACCTACAGAAAACACCTCATTAAATACATAGGTAACCCATGCAGAAGCATTTGTAAATGTTTTCATTCATCCTTTAGGCAAAGAGGATGAACTTAAATCCATATAATATATATACAACACTTATACAGAATATATATATATGAGGAGTGTAGGATACTCTATAGTATAGAAGGGTCATAGAATCATAGAATAGTTAGGGTTGGAAAGGACTTGAAGATCATCTAGTTCCAACCCCCGTGCCAGGGGCAGGGACACCTCCCACTAAACCATGCCACCCAAGGCTCTGTCCAACCCGGCCTTGAACACCGCCAGCAATGGAGCATTCACAACTTCCCTGGGCAACCCATTCCAGTGCCTCACCACCCTTACAGGAAAGAATTTCTTCCTCATATCCAGTCTAAACTTCCCCTGTTTCAGTTTGAACCCATTACCCCCTGTCTTCTCATTCTTCTGTATTTTGTGTGACTTCAATATTTTTTCTGACTTGTTACGAATCCCTCACTATTTACTCAGCTAAAGATGAAGTGCTTTAAACTCTTAAATAAAACCACCACATATGCTGTCTACATTACTAAAAATAATCTCTAATGACTTTGCCAGATGATTTATTGAGAAAAAAATTCCCTTTGTGTTTATTAGGTGCTTCTTCTTAATTGTGGTGGTCAATCAATGAAAAGTACAATTTTGGGAATCCAAGCTGACCACCTCTCTGCAGATAAGAATGGTACCACTGCATTTAATGAGGGGCAGGGGGAAATTACCTTGCAGTAGCTTTTAGGGTGTTCTTTGACTCCAGCTATTCTCATTGTTCCCCCACATTTTGGAGACAGTGCTGAAGCAAATCTCTCCTGTTCATTCAGAGCATAGTTTGCAGGTGCTTTTGGTACCAGCTCTGTATCTCTGTTTCTGGGAGTACAAACCAGCTGCATGATAGCTTCCCCCTCTGAACCTACTTGACGCAGTGAAGGAATCCCAGCTCACCAAAATGTACACCATCATCATATCTTTGCCTCTCTGTCTGCCTTTGGTAATTCTTAGAAACTATGACTACCCAACAGCCTGTAAAACAGAAAACACTTGAGAACAGTACGGATCTTAGAGAGACTTGCTCTGAATCTGGTAATATGAAATGTGTCTAGCTGACAACCTTTTTCTAGAGAGTGCTACACTGAAAAATTGTTCTGGTTTTTGATACATTCTAACAATTTTTTACAGATAATTATCAAACTGCTTCAAAATTATTCTTTAAAATTTGAACAAAAATAATTTTGAATTAGTCTTTTAGAATTCCCAAATAGAATTCTGTGCTTACTTTTGGATTTTTTAAATTTCTTAAAATTGAGACTGTTTAAGAATGAAAGCTGTACAGAACCTTGGCTGGCATGGTTTAGTGGGAGGTGTCCCTGCCCATGGCAGGGGGGTTGGAACTAGATGATCTTAAGGTCCTTTCCAACCCTAATTATTCTATGATTCTATGTCTTTCACCCTTACTGTATTTGCTTTCTGCTCTCAATAGTCTGCCCATCATCACTATAGCGACATCTGAAGTCACCATCAGCTGCAAAATCATCACAAGTTACCACCCAGCTTTTTAAAGCAAATAACCTGTATTTCATTTAAAATTTCATACTGTGAGCTGCAGTAATTCAAGAGGTGACAGATGAATAGTTCAGGCAGTCCTAAAGAAGGGATAAGACAAAATGGCAGTGGCAGCTAGCTCATTGTCCCAAATAACCCCACGCTACTCAGCTAGAATCTTATTACTAAAGTCAGAAAAAAAGCGCCTCTTATTATTGACATGTGGGTCATCGCCCTGTTCCTTTCTGACCAGTGTTTGTTCTGTGGTCTGAGGTCTGAATCAAGTTAGCCTGAGAAAGTCCTAAAACCTCAGGCTTTGCTCTATAAAAAGTACTTCAACAGGAAAATGCTGTAATTATAAAGCAGTTCTGCAAAACAGCATGAATGAGAATGCACATTTCTGTTTCATGGTTTTTAGAACTTAATATTATCAATGTATTAAATATAGCCTGAGTATGCTTAAGAGATTGGAGATTTAGGTGGAGTCTGTGTCTCTTCCTACTCAGTTTCTATATTGGACTCAAGGTGGGAGGTGCTGGCCGTTTTCTCAGATGAACATTTCTGAGCACATGCAAGTTTAGATGTTTAGTTTAACTGCAGGAGCTGACTAACTAAAAATGCTACCAGAGTAGGCAGTGTCTGAGGACAGGATCCTGAATTTCTCCTTCAAGTCGATGTGCCTACCTAGATCCCAATTTTGGCAGAGTATGAGGAGTCTGATTTTCAGTGCATGCATATACATTTTTTCACACTATTACGTAAAATTTACAAAAATATGCAAAAAAATCAAGGTATTTTGTCAGAGGGTGAAAATAAAAGCTGCTAATAAAAGATCTTCAAACAATTCGGCATTTTGAAAACTGCTCTGTTTTTGACAGAATTAGTAAATAGGCTTACAAACAGAAATAAAATAATTTTTAGGCATTTGAAACTAAATATAAATAATCTCACCCTTCATTACACATAATGATAAAGTAAAATGTACATTTAACTATAAAGAACTCTCAAAGCAGGCTTCATGCTGAAAACCACTGCCAGCAATACAAAGTACCTAATTTGCACCGTTTTCTTTTTTCAGCCTTTACAAGTGTTCAGAATATCAAATTTTCAAAGGTAACCAAGGTTATTAGAAGTAATTTCCACATTGCTTTTCTATTCTCTGAAATATATTGTAACTAACAGAAAGCTGACTCAACCCAGATTCCTAAAACCAAAACACTGTAACGACTTGGTAGAAAATTTTCCATACAAGCTGCAAGAGGATAATAATTCTTAGTTGGAAAAAAAAAAAAGGAAAAAAAGAAAAAACCCAAAAAAATTCAAGAAGTCAATGAGGAATAGTTAAGAATTTTTCCAGAAAGTCTCTGACACTTTTGATCAGAGTAATTTCTGTCTGCACTGAAGCCATATTTCTAATATCCTGCTTGGGTTATATTACTGGCTTGTATTTCAGTTTGATACTGGGGTTTTGTATTTCATTTTTAGTCATGTACTGGGGTTTTGTATTTCAGTGTGAGCAATGCCTGTGCTACTGTTATACAAATCCCCCACCAGCCGAGGGACCACACAAAACAGTTAACTCCTGCGACTGAGAGGTGCTGTTGAAAATACCCCCTCTGACAGGGCAGTCGCAGTACAAAATTGTTATAAAAGATGTTAGCATGAATGACATTAAGAATGACATGTAGGAATGTAATCTCTGTAGCTGAGAAGCATCTACTTTCAATCTGGAAAACACCTTTACACAAAAGTGCGCACTGCAGTGTCATTCTGTTAACCAGTTTACCACCACTCAATGCACAAACCTGTGCTCACTCATTGCTCTGAGTACACACAGACTTTCCCCTAGTTACTTGTTTTGTGCGTCCCAGCACTTTCCCTAGACAAGACAGTAAAACTGTCAGGAGCCATGACATCTACACATACTTAATTCACTAGCAGCTTGTGCTGCTGTCTCCCATAAAAAATGCAGAACCAAATTCCAAAATGTTATTTGCAAATCTCACATCTCGCTTTTAAGAAGTAGTTATTTAAGCACATTGATTACAAATGCACATGTTCATTATTAATAATTGTTCAGATTTCACCCTTTTAATCTGACTGGTGCCATGTTGGTTTTTTACTGCGCCACTGAATAACGGTCTTAGAGCTCTTTCAGAGTCAATACCAGTGTCACTGAGGTAGTCTGTCATTGAAAGTGTTTTTTAGAGGTGCCAACAGAAAAAGATTTTCATCTATCATCTATTCAACAATTACTAGGTCACCTAAGCTCAGATTTTCCCACATGGATGACATGTACATCTCTATGCATCTGTAAGCAGTTTTGAAAGCAATAATCCAACAATAATGCATGCTTTATAGATGAATAGAGACTACAATCTAGCCAGCTGTTTCAGAACTTGCATATCTTTCAACATGCATTACTACACATAATAATCACATAAGACAATGGCAAAGTTGCATTTCAAATCAGAATTCCAAGTGATAAAAAGCAAAAAACAAAGAAACAACAGCATGCTAGCCAGTATAACCACTAAAGCCCAGCTGATATACCCTGTAAGAATGCATGTGTTGTAAACTCCAATGCCAGAAAATCGTAGTAGGATACTGGGATATTTAAAGGCCTGTGATGAAAATCAGACAGGAAAAATATCTCCGAACATACTTCCTTTTATAATTGGAAAGTGTCTTAAGCAACAGACAGGAAACAAATTCTGTCACTTAGTTATTCAAATAGAGAGGCAGCAGTATGATGCAACAGCCAGTAATATGCTCTGCAATCTTGCTAATTTAACCAGCCACAGCTATTTGTGTTGTCAGTGCTGTCATACTAGGAACCAGAGCACAAGGCTGTTGCAAATGCAGTAGAGTTACCGAGTAATGATAATGAATGAGCAAAAAATCAAATACGAAGCATTTTTGCTTTGGAATTTTCATGCGACTCAGTACGCAATGGGATGCACTCAAAATGTTGCTCTTTGCATCAAAACAGTAGCAAGTGCTAAATCTTTTAAGTACATTTCGTTAGTGCTGCCTTTTCATGCTGCCCCTCATTCAGGCTGCAGGACCATGCACAGTGCACACCTTCCCCCTGCCATCCCACACCATGATGATGACTTTGGGGCCATTTAACTTTCTATGAATGAAGCAAAAGCAGTAAGAGAGACCCATGGAGGATTCAGCAATGTTCTGAACTGCACTAGACAGCAGGGGTGTTGGAGGGTGAGATCACAGAGTCTGAGTGCCAGGATTTGTTTGTTTATGTGGGGCAGGTACAGCGGAAACAATTACTGGGGGGTAAAGTAGCAGAAAAAACAAACCACATTACCTAAAGCCTGAAAGGTCACAATGTGCCAGTTTTCCTTTGAGCTCAGGAGGAATGAAGAGGAAAAAGTAAGAAAGATGAACACCCAAAGAATCTATGATGAGTGCTTTCCTGTTTTGGTTTGGGTTGTTTGTTTTTTTTTTGATCATTCAGGGAAAGTGTGAAAGCCTGATTCAAAATCTGATTTTCTCTAGATTTAGAAGCCTGGCAAATTGTTCATTTGTTTCAAGTCAGTTAACTCTCCAGGTGGGAGAGTTCACCAGTCTCTTTCAGCTCTTTCTGAGATTGATTTTTGCTTGTTTATTTAGGCAAAAAGTAAGAAACTCCACTGATGAATAAAGAAAAAAAAAAAAAAAAAAAAGACATTTCAGGAAGATTTCTAAAAGCTGCCATTTCTAAAGCAGAAAAATCTGTATCCTTTTAATTTTCATAATATACATGCGAAAAAACTTACTTTCACTTCAGAAGATGAAATGCTTATTTGGATGTCATCTTATTTCCTATTCCTGAAACTCTTTAGATAACAGCTTTAAAAGTGAATTCTTTTATTTATACAAGGCACTTTTCCATATTTTGTGAAGCTGACACATGTATTTGGCTTGAATTATGAGTGCTTTTTTTAAAACAGGAAAAACATGACAAGTAGTTTATTCTCTGGAACAGCCGGAAAGGATATTATTCATTTACTATAGATTAATTCAGCCATTAACTGGAGTTTACGACCACTACAGACAAAGCCATCTGCAAGCGCATTCATCATGTTGTGAACACAATGGCTCTGAATGTTCAAAAGATGCAGTTTTAAGCAATCAATAGCTTCATACTTTATACTGCTGCGATTAATGCCAGGGTGAGGGAATGTTCTCATAAGCTTCCTTTTTAGGTGTTTGAAAGATGTGACCAAAAGAACCACTTGGGGAAGGGAGAGGTGGGGAAGCTCAGGCCACATTTTAACAAATAGAAATAATCCAACAAATCAGGATGTATAGATGTGCAATAAACACATTTAAATGATGAACAGAGGACAATATATTGTACTATTAACAGGCAGTAAATGCTGCAATATACTGCTTCCATTTTGGAATTTCTCACTTGCTACTTTCTAAGTCACTGAATTAAGCCTCCACTGCAGTTAGTCTACTTTTGCATCTCAATTTCAAAATTATTGATTTGTTTTACTGAAAAGACTGATGGTAGGATGCATCTGTCCAGATCTAGGTGTATAGATACCACGCAGACAGCTCTCAGCTAAACACCCATGGCTCCTTACATGAGCAACAAGCAGGAACAGGGCTTTTTAAGGAGCTATTCTTTCTTACCTTAAAATACATGCTTAAATTGGATCAGATGAATGGTTCTCCAAAAGTGCCCATTTTTTCTCTACTGACTATAAAACGAATGTAGGGCAACATCAGCTATAGTTATCTATACTGCAAGGTAGGTGGGATGATGGTGTATACACGTCCTGATGGTACAGCTGCATTTTGCAGGCAAATCATCAGTAAGGTAGTTACTCATCTAATAAAATTCTCCTTTTCCAATAGCAGGTTAGGGAAAATAATTTCAACACAAAAGCTTATGCAAATATTGAATTAAAATTGGAATGCTCCTTTCCTATATAAACAGATACTAAGCCTATACATAAGCACAACATGCAGTGTCACGGTACAAGGCATCTTTCTATCATTTATGATGGAGTGATATCCAAATATTCCATCTCATTAGGAAATGGGTGGAGCAAAGAATAAAACCTATTCTATATACATAGAGTGATGCCTACCTCTTTCTCTCAAGATACACCAACCTTTTTCTATGTATTTTCACTTGCAGCTGTCCCTCCGCCATCTCTCAAAGCTCACCAGGCTGCAATGAAATCTGAGGACTGAGCCTGTGATACCTGGGAGATTAATGTGTCTGGCCAACCATGGGCCCAATCAAATTTCTACAAGAATTTCCTGGGAAAGAACAGAGACAGCTCAGCTGGGAATCATCCTGTCCATATCCTCTCTGTGGAAAAGAAACCCCAAGCAATACAGCAGGTTGGAAACATGTCGCTCAATCTATAGAAAAACATATTATTACATTTTTCCTAAGTATGCATCTGTTTGTAAGGATTTCTTACATGTAAAAACGTTGAAGGCTTCAACGAAGCAACATTACATGCAAAGGTGCAGCAACATTGGCATTTAAATTAAACAGAATTTAAAGGTTAATTAATCTGTACAGATTTAGATGTCTGTGATCTAGATCTCCAGATCTAAGATCATTTACCTCATCTCCCCCACAGAAAGAAATACAGATTTCACAGAAAGAAATACAGGTTTACAGGATACTTCTAGACTAAAAGATGCATTTTGGGAGACAGTCAGTATTAAGACACCTAAATTTAGGCAGGAAATGGAAAAACTCAATATAGTCAGGAGAGTCTAAAGAGTAATTTAACTGACAAGGCTGTAGAGGTCTATTTTAGGGTGTTACAGTTTGGTAGTTATTCTTGGTCTAGTGTACTGCTGCCTTGGTACAAATCAGAATTGAATTTGACTATGGTACCTTCCACAACAAGATTATGTTTAGCCTTGGACTACTGAATTGCTCATCTCATCAAGACAATAAAGCTATGGTTGAGAAACACAACCAAATCAGCTGTTGTAAATGCACAGTTAGGTAATTAAACATTGTTTATTAGCATTAAATTATTATATTCTAAAATTAAAGTGTTGCTGATTTATCCTAAGGACAATTTACCTATTGATAGAAAATGTGGCAGTTCCTCTGCAACATGTACTGAATTGCTGTCACTTCAAGATTATAATAGCCAGATACTGTATAAAACCCATCTCTTAACTCTTTTTTTTTATAGTGATACCTAATCATCCATTAATAACCTAATATAGAAAAAAAATATCATTTAAGACATATTTTAAATTAATGGGAATATTTGGTCTTTTAGGTGACCATCATATGATATATGAAAAACAACCACAACTGATCTTTAAATTTAGAAATATGAAGAATTACTGTGGAGGCATACTAACCATCAATTTCTTTACTATAATGTTGATATGAGTTAAGAAGCAACCCTCCTCGACTACACTATCAGGGGTTCTATATCTGTAAATTTTCATAGGCAAAGATAATTGCTACCAAGCAGTCATTCATTTAAATAGGTTGTTATACAGATGAGAAAAGATTCAAATCACTTCACTTTAACTATCTAATACACAGGAATTCAACAAAATCCAGCCAATAGCCTCCCTCAAAAAAAAATAAAATGCAGCAGGCACCTCCAGAGTACTATTCATCCCGTTCTAGAATCATAGAATCATAGAATAGTTAGGGTTGGAAAGGATCGATAAGTAGGATCGATTTCCAAATGACCATATAAAGAATTCAGTTCACTAGTTTAAACTTGACACATAACTTTCAGGTGGTTGAAGTATTTTTCTGGATATTTTTTCTCTGAAGCATCTGTGTGAGAATTTCAGACGCATACAGTCAATGTCTAGGCTTACTTACACATATGTTCCTTCATATAGATATGCTACTGTAAAATATAAACAGATCAACTTTGGTTTTTTTCCAAAAATTATTTCTTCCTCAGGAATAATACATCTTCCACAAGCACATCTCCAAGTTACTTCACAGGTTGAAGAAAATTAAAACAGCCAAGAACCGATATAGTTGGAGCTTGCTCCAGACTAAGTCCTTTAATTCAAAAGCAAATAATTTATTGATGGAATTCTTCTCCTAGGAACTTTCCAATTTCCTATACATAAAAAACCACCCTAGTTGAGATGATAGTTAAAATATACAATAGCAAATTTGACAATAAATCACAGTGTACATTTTACATTTGTAGTCTCATCAGACCATCTCTTTTGCTGAAACAGACAGAAGCTATAAACATGTGACTATATCTGAATGAAGAAAATATCATCAGAGTTGAGAAAAGCCTAGTGATGGCTGCCCACTGAATTTCATACACACTATCTCATTGCTTTAATTCATGATAATTTTTTTATTTGAATTCCATCTTGGTTTAGTTTTAATATAAATCCATCCATCAATCAAGAGTACTTGAAATTGGACACATATTCGCTGAAGAGGTTAACCAATGTATCAGAGGGCTACCAACATATCAGAACTGAGAAAAGAGGATACGATGAAACCTCGTGTGATGAAAACCACATGTCACACCTCTATTAGGAATTAGAAGTTGCTTTCCAGCTAAAATGCAACATAGAAAATACGATCCAATTGAAAGTGAACTAATTGGACATTAGTGCAATTTCATGGAGCTGTCTTCAGCTCCCTGTCTGAGGGATAAGGAAAGAGAGAAAAGAGAAAGGTGTAAACAAAAACTGAACTGACATATAGTAAAAAAAGGCAAAGGATATAGACAGCATAGAGAAGAGGAAGTCTTAGTCCTTAAAACTACAGGAAGTGTTCCTACCTTACAATTTCTGATTAAACTTGCTGTTAATTTAGCAATTCCAAAAATAAGAAATACAACTATCTGAAATATGCTTTTTGCTGTTATTACAGTGATCACTCTGCCTCCATGTTGTAGACCAACTATGATCGTTTGATGCCTAAGCTCTTTCACTCAAGTTAAAAGTAAAGCTATTTCTGATTCATCCTCCACTGCACCTTTACAACATTTTTAAAATCACAGAATCATAGAATCAAGGGTCAAATAGTGTCATGTTTACTAAGGACACATTAAAAAAAAGTCTCCCCTTTCCCTCAAGTACTGTCACTATTTTGTTATTTCATAGTAAGCTTTGAAATTGCTGAAATTACTAGATCTACAGTCTGATCTACGTCATGGCTGCTTGAAATCATCTGGATGTAACTGTTAAAACATCTGAAAACCCGATAGGAACAAGTGCGCTTGATATTGATACTCTTTTGATTATAATAATTGCCTTAATGGCAAAATAACATGTATTATCTTACCTACTCTGAAAACATTTCAGATGGCTCCCAAGAATAACCTGTAGCAGTTATAAAGGCTTCTATTAAACATCTGTGGTACCTACGTTCTGCAGAAAACTCTCCTGCGACCCCAATTTCAGCAGAAAGTACCTATGCAAGTTTAAAGAGCTAGATGTGTTCAGACTATTAACTGATGAGGTGTTGCTGTCATCCTGGTAGATACAGTCCTGCACACTTTATACTTCACAGTCTAGAGTCCTTATCTGGAGAAAAGCTGATCTGCTGGCCCCTTTCGGCATCAGAGACTTCAAGCCTCCTACATCTCTGTCAATTGCCCTAATCCCACAGCCAGGACCACTTTCCACCTCTGTCTCTCCTTTGGAATCTAAATCTTCTATCTCCAGCCAGAAGCAGGAGAGCAAGCATCCTGGGAGAACAAGCCAGAGACAGAGAAAAAAATATGGGAATTCAGCAGCTCTCAGACTGAGTAAGAGCGATCACTCAAATGCTTCATTAGGAGTGCTCTGGCACCATTAGAATATTATACAAGTAGGAACCATCACTCCTACAGACTTGTGACAAGAAGAGTACAACCAGAGTTGCCTAATGTTTCTTACACTCTCCATAGGAGAGGCAGGCATGAAACTGAAGCAGTTTGGTAAACAGTCAACTATTTTTCACCCAGACATGGAGCTGCTGGAGCAAGTCCAGAGGAGGGTCACGAGGATAATAAGGGGACTGGAGCACCTCCCGTAGGAAGACAGGCTGAGAAAGTTGGGGCTGTTCAGCCTGGAGAAGAGAAGGCTGAATGGAGACTCATACAGCCTGCCAGTATGTGAAGGGTGACTATAAGGATGCTGGAGAGGGACTATTCATTAGCGACTGCAGCGATAGGACAAGAGAGAATCGGTTCAAACTTAAACAGGGGATGTTTAGGTTAGATATAAGGAAGAAGCTCTTTACTGTGCAGGTGATGAGGCACTGGAATGGGGTGCCCAAAGAAGCGGTAAATGCTCTATCCCTGTCAGTGTTCCAAGGCCAGGCTGAAAAGAGTCATGGGAGACATGGTCTAGGGTGAGGCGCTCCTGCTCATGGCAGGCATTGGAACTAGATGATCTTTTCCAACTCAAACCATTCCATGATTCTATGTCATCTTCTGTACCACTGTTACATATACCAATTTTAAACATGCACTTGAGGTTCTAAGAAGCTTGTTTATTCTAAAAATTCTTACTTGTGTATTACTTTTGATAAATTAGTTCTAAACACATTTGAAACATATCTTACAGCAAAAAAAATTTCAAACAACTTTTTGATAATTAAAATTTAAATATTACACACTCCTAGTAATATGATATATATAATGAAATCTTCTCTGTACCAAATTCTTCATTTAAGCTGACACTGTAATTCACTAGATCTTATTAAAGATATTTTGAACCCCTTTTTTAAGGTTTAACTTACCTTACTAATACATTCAGCTTCATTGTTTTTTGTATTTTATTTGTATAGCCATCATTACTATTAGGCAGTTATGGATAACTCTGTGCAGAATTTTGAGCAGAGAGATCCTAGAACAGATGTAGATAACAGTTTCTCTACCAAACCTAATAATACAAAAGCAAAGAACAAAATTAACTTTTTTTTTTCCCTGACTATAAAGACTGATTCATTTTGCAATTAGTGGATGGTCTGCAAGACAGTAACCTTTTTACCTACTATGATTTACAATTATTGCTGTCATAGCTAAAAGAAGATACTACACTCAATTTTTTATCTCCTATGTAGCACAGCCATTTAAAATTTTACAGTGCTGTTTAAAGAGTTAACACAAAAGGTCATCATGAACCTCAATACAGTATTATAAGCCCACTTTAAACAACCTCTCTAAAAGACAACAAACAAAGGATTCGATAAAGCACAACAACTTTGCAACTAAATAAGAAGACAAAGTAATTGATTTTAATGGAATATATGAAAATCCTATGACTTAGAATTAAGTATTTAGATCATTCCTACTCTATTGTCTACAGATTTCAAAGTACACTCAATAACAGTGTTTAATTCTGTACCATTTGGAATATCTTACCCCATCTATTTACCTAATATTTTGTTTATGTCCACACTCCAAATCATACTGACTTCCAGGGTTTTTTTCATGGAAAAGCCAAGATATCAGAGGTATGGTGAATGTGAACTAAAAGTGATGCAGCAGAAGAGAAGACTGGAACAATATGCGATTCAGAACATGGCATAAAAATATACAGAAGGGTATGAAAAGAGGGAAATATACTCTGCTGCCTGCAGAATGTTAATAAGTGGATATAAATGGCTGGTGTATAAGCTGTTAACATGAGAAGAGATATAGAAAGCAACAGGAACTCAGAAATAAGACATCTCTGAATTAAGATGCATATCCTAATTCAGGCAATTAAATATAACTTCAGAAAGGAAAGTTCTGTAAATTAGGAAGCAGGGATCTCTGAGGTTCCTCAGTGCTGCAAGAATGCATCGGAACAATACAGTTTCTGAGAGGCTATCTGTGAGGCTACACGACACAAAGATGGGACTGACTGATCTGTTTGAGATTTCTGAGTTCTTTCATGTAGAAAGATAGTGAAACTGAAGTAAAAGATGAGGTCATATCCAGGAGCAATTTAGGGTGTTGGCATCACAGAGAAGAACATACTAGGGCAGCAGAGACCTTACATATATCTTGAGCTTGGAAGAAGTAGCAGGTCTGAGGAAACAATTATAGGTCTAGACACTGCCACAGTCCTGCCAAAAAACAATTTACTTCAAAGTATACAGAAGAGGCTGTAAACACATGCAGTTATGAACAAACGGGGTCTCTATTTAATGGATGTCTAGCATGGGTAATATATGGAACTCCTGTGGGATAATTATCAGATGCACTGCTGTTGCAGTCAGTTAAGAAGGGACCTGCATTTTACTGTGACAGGAAGCTTGTGCTCCAGACATCAAAGCATCAAAACTTGAAGAACAAAGTTACTGCATACATTAATAATGTGATGTTGCATCACCCTTATAATCTGTACTAATGGTTAGAAATTATTTTCTCCAATCTGATTCATAAGTGATATGGAGAAATCAGCTAGTGAACTAGTGCTGACTACCTTTTACTCTCATAAAGCACTCAAAGTTCTTTTTGCTAACTTACTGGGGCAGGACGAGTGGGAGAGAGAGGAAGGATGGTGTTAGGGGCATGTGTGTTAAATTATATTTAATGTATTCTGTGCATCTAAAACAAACTGAATATTTAAAATGTATAACTTCTAAAAGACGGCTGGGATCAAGGTTCATTGCAAAACTGAAATAGCAAGTTGCATATTATATTATCTGGTGTGAGAGATAGATAAGTAATGCATGCTAATATAGCTCCTCAACAGCAAAAATTAATATGATTTGAGCATACATTCCTGTGTAAGGACAGAACTGTCTCTTTACCATATCGTACTATTCAGATATATCTTATTCTCCACAGTAATCAGAACTGCGCAAGAATCTATCATCTAGTAATACAATTTTCGAGATTTCAAGTACTTCCACAGTCTGCATCAACATGACATCAAATTTTTCTGATGTTTTCTAGAAAAATAAGGAGGAAAACTCAGACTAGTCCATGTCTAGAGGGTATGATATTGGAGAATTCTGTCCTAGCTCACATACACCTGCTTCTTCAAGAAAAACACATACCTTCAGATCAGATTTTACAGACCAAATTATTCCTTATTTTTTTATACATAGATAACTACATATAGAAAAGGTACAGAACAAACTTCTGTGACAGTATAACAGTTTGCTATGTGACTTTGCAAGAGTCTAAGGGCATGGATACTACCCTATGTAAAGAGAGGTGAGGAGAAAGGCAATGGCAGATTAGGCACTGGGAATCATTCATTTGGATTTCCATTAATTCCCTAAGTTTGTGTGTATTTGACCTGAATCTGAATTGACTGTTTGTCCTGCCTGGGTTCAGCAGTAGCAGTCCTTTTTCTCCTTCTTAGTAGCTGGTGCAGCGCTGTGTTTTTGACTTTCAGACTGGGAACAGCACTGACAACACTGACATTCTTAGTTGCTGCTCAGTAATGTTTACTCTGAACAAGGACTTTCTGAGTCTCATGCTCTGCCAGGGAGGAGGGGAAGCCAGGAGGAAGCAGAGACAGGACACCTGACCCAAACTAGCCTAAGAGGTATTCCGTGCCACAGCACATCATGTCCAGTATATAAACTGGGGCAGTTACCCAGAAGGGTGAGATCACTGCTCAGGGTCGGTCTGGGTATCAGTCGGCAGGTGGTGAGCGGCTGTATTCTCTTCCCTTGTTATTTCCCTTATCATTATTATTATTGGTGGTAGCAGTAGTGATTTGTGTTATACCTCAGTTACTGGACTGTTCTTATCCCAACCTGTGGGAGTTACATTCTTTCGATTCTCCTTCCCATCCCTCCAGGAGCGGGGGATGAGGGAAGAAGGCAGGGGAGTGAGCAAGCAACTGAGTGGTTCTGGGTTGCCAGCTGGGCTTAAACCACGACACTGTTCTAAAACAAGTTCAATAAATTGGCTTTGACACTACAGATCCCTTAGGCTTACCTTTTAGTTCACCAGTGATTAAAAGCTCCTGTTTTATTATGACTTCCCCACATACACCTCCTTTGGGCGAGCATAGCGTTTTTTGTATACAGGAAATAACAATCCACAAAAATTCACTTTGATACTATTTGTAGCAATGGCTAGAATGAGGAAATCTTAGAGGCATAGGTGTTTCTTGTCTACTTCACACCGTATTATCCTGAAGATTAATAGAAAGCAATACCACAAATGTTCAAATGCCCCATAGCCCAGCACCTGGATTTCTCAGCTGCTAATCAATTCCTGTATGTTTTTACAGTAGGTGACTGCTGCTCAGTAAGGCAGAATCATGCAAAAATTCAGCAACTGGCATCCTAACAGCAGGCAAATGTAGCACCCACGTAACCTATTAAACGTATACAGATGTTTGAAGCGTTTCAGTTAAGGTGTATCTTCAATTGTAGCGTTAACCACAGCAGCAAGGTACTGCCCCTAGTCCAGCTCTCATTATGCACTGAAAGCCTCCGAGTTATTTTCAGAGATATTTTCGGCCTAAATTTGTTAAATTAAGTCAGGGCATAGCCAAAACCCCAATTGAGACTTTTGTTCAAGCTAGCAAACTGCCTGATTTGCCTTGCAAAGGTAGGCTAAAGCCACTTATGGAGCTGCTAATCCTGCAATTCCTTCTCAGGAAAATTCACCCCAAACCAACCAGGAGCATTCCTATTTATTACAGCATTACTCTGACATTCTTTGCTGCACAGCAGCTTAGGCAAAAATATTACTGATATGAGCAAAAAGGGTTGAGCCCACATGGCTGCACAAATCCATACAGGGAAATGAGCAGGTATCAGGACTTTCTGAGAACTAAATAATTTCCTTCTGGTATGTGCTATTCCAAATGTTAGCAAATCTCAGTAAGTAAATCAGTTATTGGCCAGGTACTCACTTGCTTCTCCCTGAAACAGAACCTAAGATTATATCATGATGTGAATGTGAAGATGACTGACAGATAACAGTGCACCCAACAGAAAACAAATCAGATGGCTAAAAGAAATATTCCATCACTGGAAGTTGCTTACTTGCCTTCCTTATTAACTGTAACTTAACTTCTTCCAGGGCCCACTTTAGCCACAATTTATAAACTGAAAAATAGTTTCCAAGGTCAGATACAAGTCATATTACTAATTTCAAATTCCTTTGTTGAGGAAAACTACTTTGTGATACGATTTTCCTACTTTATATTCCAGTAACTAGCTTTTTGGTGAAGGTTGCTGTATGAGCTTTAAGAGTGTCTGTGCTTCCTTCATGTTACTCGGATTTTCCTTCCTATTTCTTCACACAGATCATTTCTAAAGAATACTCCAAGGCAATGCAGCTCCCTGTTTGCAGAAGGTACTTTGCATAGATGAAAGAGTCACTCTCAACAACGAGGTCATAATCACTGCTCCTTCTTGTTAGTTGTCCTCTCTCAGAGTTCCAGCCTGCACTGGTGATACACTGCTAGCTCTTAAATCACCACTAATGGCAAGCGTATTTTTAGCAACTGGAATAAAATTCACAACAGGAAAGTGCAGGTGGTTGTGAAATACTGTTCTAACAATTTCTCTGCCAAATTTTCCAGGCTCTAGGCTAATTTTAACATATGCATGATAGGTTTGAGTCTTCTGGAAAAGAAAACACATAGAAGGAAATTGCGATGATTTGACACATTTTTTTCCCTGTGTTTTTAATAACAAAGTTGTTAAAAATCTGCTACATGAATACTATACAATTTCTTTCAATGACTGTTTTTGCTTCGAAACTACAGGAAATATGTTCTATGAAATGAGAGACGATGAACTCTAACAACAGAATTTTTCATGGAGATGAGATGCAAATGAGTTGATATACAGAGATTAGAAATTATAAAACATATTCTAAATAGACTCTTCATATCTTTTCTTTCCCGGTACAAATGAATAGCAATGCTACCCGGCTGAACCCAAACAGAATCTTAGAATCAACTAGACTAGAAAAGACCTTTAAGATCACGAAGTCCAATAGTTCCCCAGGACTGCCAAATCCACCATAAACCATGTCACGGAGGGCCTCATCTACACAATTTTTGAACACTTCCAGGGTGTGATGTGACTCTACCACTTCCCTGGGGAGCCTCTTCCAATGCCTGACTACCCTTTCAGTGAAGAAATTTTTCCTAATATCCAATCTAAACCTCCCCTGGTGCAGCTTGAGGCCATTACCTCGACTGTTACGATGACCAGCTACCTCCTCACTCCATCCCCCTTTCAGGTAGTTGTAAAGAGTGATAAGGTCTCCCCTGAGCCTTCTATTCTCCAGACTAAACCACCACTGCTCCCTCAGCCATTCCTCATAAGGTTTGTGCTCTAGACTCTCCACTAACTTCACTGCCCTTTTCTGGATCCACTCCAGCAACTCAGTATCTCTCTTCCAATGAGAAGCCCAAATATTCTTCATTTAACACATCAAATCCTGTTTTTTGCTCAGGGGCCAAATTCTGCACCTTAAATGAGTACTCCCTGGTTCATGCAAATAACAAGATAACTTATAGATAATTTCATTCTAAGTATACTTCATGCTTTGTCTACGTATGGCAGATATTATATACCTAAATTTGCCATACTGGAAAGGGAAAAATTGTCAAATCTGCATTACTGACTCAAAATGCGAGAGCAGAAACACTCCTCTAGTCTGTAAAAAGGTGATACCAACGAATTTTTAAAGGCTTGATACAAAAAAGTAAGAAACCCATGAAGTCCAGCCCAAATATGAAAGTGCAGTAGCAGAGAAGAATTCAAAATACGTTGTGTTCTAAAAGCCACAGTATTTTATAAACATGACAAATTGCACATCTACTGGAGAAATAATGGGGAATAATGGTTTAATGAAACTTTTCCATCTGTCTTTTCAAGTTTTCATTGCAAAAGTTATGAGAGTATAATAATTATAATATGATCCTACTGTTACTACTCATAATCTGATGATGAAAAGATAATGAATATTGGAAAATTAACAATTAACATGCTTGAAAAGCTTTATTCTCTATTGGTTTTAAGTAGCGATTTCCATTTCTTTCTTCACCTGAAGAAGTAAACCACTTGCAACCAGTTACTTCTCAGGTTTACTGTATCTCTGTGCAGATAAATGCTATCACTTTCATTGTATTTCATCTGAAGAAAATAAGGGTAGAGTGACATTTTCAAATTATGTTATTGGATTTAAAATACTGCCATTGTAAGCTAACAATAAAATATTATTATTTTGCATTTACTGGATTAAAATGGTAATAAACTACTCAATTATGTTCTGTGATAGCAATGTTATATTTACCTTGGGTTTTGGGCACACTCTGGCTATGTGATTCTACAGGGAAAAAGTTATTTTACCATTTTCTCCCCCACTATTTTTTAAACAAAATCTCCCATGACTGTATTCTCTGTAGAGAACCTTTTATCATATCAACACACTAATTTTTCATGTTGCTTTGATAGTTCATTTGACCTTTTTTTGGGCTTCTATGTTTTACAGCTCTTGAAATCAAAGCATAAATTCTGGTGCTGTTTAATTTTCTTTCTACCAAATGCAATAAAATAGAAGAGTTTCTTGTCATGTCTTACCATAGTTTAATTGTGCACACATGACAAAATTTTAGAAGGTGTCTTAAAGTGGTTACGATGACTCGAATTTCCTTTTTTTCCTGCATTTATTAAGCTATCAAGACAAAGTTGCCAGCTTTACAAGACATGCAGTTTGCCACAGTGACAGATGAGGGAAGATATATCTTATGAATGAGATTCAACTGGTGCAAAAAGGTTAAAAGACCAAAATTATCCTTACTATTCGCTCTGAGCACAGGTAAACTTCTGAAACCAGCTGAATTAAATGCAATGTTTCATAACTCAGGTCCAAATATTTACACTAAATAATGATATCTGTAACTGAACTGCGAGTTTTAATTATTTTCAAAGCATTTGGATACATGAACTGAACACTTCCAACAGCATCAGCAATAGAACTTTCAACGTCTGCAATTTACCCTGTAGAAAAATTTCTGAACTTCATGATTTATACATGTGAGCTAACATAGTTACTTCTACCTCATTAACCATATTCTGTCTTTATCTCAGCCTCTAATAAAGCTTAAATTTTATTACAAAAATTGACCTCCATTATAACAGAGTAGGGGAGATACTGATTCCTCTTAGCAGCTTTGAATAGACAGTCTTCAATTAAGCATGGATTCTGCAAAAGACTGTGTTTATGTTTAAGAGAAATCATGTAATTGATATCCATCTTAAGATTACCTCTCCTTTAAGTGGTTGCATTGAAGAAAAGTCTCACAATGCCACAGTGACGATCTGCAGAAAATAAATATTAACGTTTTGAGGGATTAGAACCTATTCCACATTTCCCTTTCTTGCTATTTTCCAGTGGAGAACAAGATAATGAATAGCTCCTGGCTTTCAATGATATTGCAGCTGGTTCCCTTTGGCCCTTTGAGCACTTAAATGATTATGTAAAGAAATAAAAGGGTACTATTGCAGCCTCAAAGTAAACTCCAAACTTGAAAAATGGCATTTTATAACTGCATATGGGAACAACATGAAAATCAAAACAGGTTTTCAGAGGTTTTGAACACAGTCTGCTAAAATAACAGGAATAACAAAGCTTGTTGCCAGGTCACAATCTTTATATAAACAATTTATTCTACACTCCTCTAAGAAAAAACCCAGTGAAAGTCACTATTAGGAATGCAAACCGAAACATCCACAAAACTTAGCGATCTGTCATTTCCACTTTTACCTTTCCTTGTGGGTCAGTTGCAGTGTGGATGCCCTCAGTAACTCCTGTGGTTTTTGTATCAGGCTAAACTGGGAATCTGGAAGTATTTTTCACATTCATGTGAGGGATGCGAGTTTCCAAAATGCTTTTATGGATTTCGAGTATTCAGACAGTGGCTTTTAGCTGTTTTCTCCATGCAATTTGTCTGATGAAATAACATAACTTTTATTTACTTTTTATTGCTAACATACATTTAGATCATAATGGTCAGAATTGCAAGGACTCTGTCCAAGGATACTTTTAATATACTTAAAACATACTTTAATTAGACGAGCTAACTGATCTTTCTTGAAACTTGCTAAAAACAAACATATATACTAACATAGCTATGATTCATGAAACATGAGTTAAACATTACAAGAAACAACAATGCATGGACACTTCTATTCTTCTGCTTTTGAAATTCCTGAAATAACTTTTAAGAACTGATAAGCTATTCTAACAATGCTGACTATAAAGTACTATGTGCACATTTACCTACATGTTTGCTGCATTCTTCTCTTCCAGGGAGATAACACCGCTAATAAATTATTATTATTTTATTTAAAAAAACAAACAAACATATAATTGGAAACCCTAGTTACTACATAGGAGTTATCTTTACCCAAGCCCATTACCTACTTGCAAGTCACTTTAAACTGCTCCCTACCATAAATGAGTAAAGAGACCACTTCTGGAATGCAGGACGAAGTACTCCACTTTGCTGACCTTGGGATATAAACTAAAAGGTAAAATTCTATCTTTAGGTCTCAAAGGTTTTATTGGAAGTGCCTGACATTTCTGTATCATTTATTTGAAGTTTATGATTCTATTTTTATTATTATTCTCATTTGACATACTATTCTACAGTTCTTATTAAACTGCAGTTATTTTGAATATTACCTCTTAGATTTGACTAAGTTCACTTTAAAAATAATCTTTATCACAGATATTATTTGTCTGATCTAACTTCGATGTCACTAATCTGCTTTTCCATTACTTGAAGGTCATTTGCTTCTTAATTAGAAAATATGACAATGCACACATTTTCATCTTCTATTAATCACAGAATTACAGAAATGTTAATTCAATAATTCATTACAATAACAGTGTGATTATAATATTTTCTTAACTACTTCCTACTGCAGAGCAATCAATTTCAGAATTTCATCACAGTTATTATACAGCAGAAATGTACCGCTATTAAAATTTGGCATTTTGTGACCCATAGGCTCCCTATTTTAGCACATTTTTAATAAGGGTATGAGGTAATATTGCTTCTCTGAAGCTTTTATAATTAAAATGAAAAAAACTTTTGGACACATCTGTGTTGTGGCTATCCCACCTGTCATGGTTTAGGCCTAGTAAGCCACACAGTCTCTCACTCCCCCCACCTCCCTCCCCCCACACTCCTGGAGGGATGGGGTGGAGAATCAAAAGAATGTGACTTCCACGGGTCGAGATAAGAACAGTCCAGTAACTAAGGTATAACACGAATCACTACTGCTACCACCAATAATAATAATGATAAGGGAAGTAACGAGGGAAGAAAATACAACTGCTCACCACCTGCTGAACGATACCCAGCCAGACTGAGCAGTGATCTAGCCCTTCTGAGTAACTGCCCCCAGTTTATATAGTGGGCATTATGTGCTGTGGTACGGAATACCTCTTAGGCTAGTTTGGGTCAGGTGTCCTGTTCTCTGCTTCCTCCCGGCTTCCACTCCTCCACTCCTCCCTGGCACACCATGAGGTTCAGAAAGTTCTTCGTCAGACTAAACATTACTAAGCAGCAGCTAAAAACTTCGGTGTCATCAGCGCTGTTCCCAGGCAGAAAGTCAAAAACACAGCACTGCTCCAGCTACTAAGAAAGAGAAAAATGACTGCTACTGCTGAATCCACGACACCACCCTAAGCACATCAGAGTTGTTCCGTGAATTTGCTATTCAGTGTTTAGCAAAATCAATGTTAAGATGCAAAACAGCTTTTAAGTGGCTGTGTTGAACCATTTGAGTAGAGCTTTAAATGTTGGCAAATGATTATGTTGAATCTTGTTTTTTTTTTCCCTCCTCCATGAGGGAAAAGCCCATTCGGAAAACACTACCTGGCACTTCCATTTGGCAAGCAAGATGGAGTTGCCATGAGGGAACAGTATGTACAAACTGCACAGCTTGCCTATGGTGTAAGCCCAAGCAATCTGCACAGACCAATGCTTTTGAGGCTGGGACTAAATGGCCTTATTTCACTGGAGATCCACAACTATAATCAGTCCTTTACTTTCAATAAAGCCCATTTAAAAGCTAAATCTTTAAGTCACTAAATAAGAGACTCGGTTTTTAGAAGGGCTTAAGCTCTGCAGCTGATCAAAACACAGAAATGAATGCTATCTGAAATTCTGTAACACATTTATTTAAACAAAGCAAAATACTGACATTATTTTGGTATCACTGGTTGCTATGTAAGATACAGCAGAATAATATGATTTTCAAACTAATGAACTAGAGCAATTAAGATTATCAACATAGTTACCAATATAGTTATAATCTGTTATGAAAAACACAGATCTAATATGAAAAGCAGAACAGCTCTTCAGCATGAATTTTTATCAAACTGGTCACCAACTTCTTTTCGAAAATGCAAACAGTTGAAAAGCTCTCCCTAGGCTTTAAAGAATGACATCATTTTTTTATTTCTTTAAAAAAAAACAGAATTTTCCAAGGAACGTATACATTTGCTTGGTTCTGTCCTGGGTTCAGCTATAGCAGCCCTTTTTTCTCCTTCTCAGTAGCTGGTGCAGCGCTGTGTTTTTGACTTTCAGACTGGGGACAAAGCTGATAACACCGATGGTTTTAGTTGCTGCTCTGTAATGTTTACTCTGAACAAGGACTTTCTGAGTCTCATGCTCTGCCAGGGAGGAGGGGAAGCCAGAAGGAAGCAGAGACAGGACACCTGACCCAAACTAGCCTAAGAGGTATTCCATACCACAGCACGTCATGCCCAGGATGTAAACTGGAGGGAGTTACCCAGAAGGGCGAGATCACTACTCAGGGTTGGTCTGGGTATCGGTTGGCAGGTGGTGAGCGGTTGTATTCTCTTCCCTTGTTATTTCCCTTATCATTATTATTATTGGTGGTAGCAGCAGTGGTTCGTGTTATACCTCAGTTACTGGACTGCTCTTATCCCAACCTGTGGGAGCTACATTCTTTCAATTCTCCTCCCCACCCCTCCAGGAGTGGGGAGTGGGGAAAGAAGGCAGGGGAGTGAGCGAGCGACTGCGTGGTTCTGGGTTACTGGCTGGGCTTAAACCACGACAGGTTCCTACCACAACTGGAAAGAAAAGGCAAAACAGAAACCAATTTCTTTAAAAATACTTAATTTTTATTTCACATTCTTTGGGCTTGCTTGAATTCTGACAGGTTCTGTCAACTGAGCTTTCTAAAGGATCTATGAATCATTTGCTAGTCAGCTGTTGAGCCTTTCCTTCTCCTCCCTCCTCTCAAAGGGAAGGCTCTATCTGTATGACAAGGGTGTTTCTGTGCTTTTGGTTTTTAGGGCTGAGTATCCCCAGGTCTAGTGTAAGAATTCACTTTGTCCCTGTAGAAGTTTTCCCCAAACCAGAATCCTTTTACTACTAGCAACCTACTTTAACAATTTTTCTTCTATTGGAGTACACTGTGTGCAGTTCTGGTGTCCTCAACATAAAAAGGACATGGAACTGTTGGAACAAGTCCAAAGGAGGGCCACGAGGATCATCAGGGGACTGGAGCACCTCCCGTATGAAGATAGGACGAGAAAGTTGGGGCTGTTCAGCCTGGAGAAGAGAAGACTGCATGGAGACCTCAGAGCAGCCTTCCAATATCTCAAGGGGGTCTACAGGGATGCTGGAGAGGGACTCTTCATAAGGGACTGTAGTGAGAGGACAAGGGGTAACGGATTTAAACTTAAACAGGGGAAGTTTAGATTGGATATGAGGAAGAAATTCTTTACTGTAATGGTGGTGAGGCATTGGAATGGGTTGCCCAGGGAAGCCGTGAATGCTTCATCCCTGGCGGTGCTCAAGGCCAGGCTAGACAGAGCCTTGGGTGGCATGGTTTAGTGGGAGGTGTCCCTGCCCCTGGCAGGGGGGTTGGAACTAGATGATCTTAAGGTCCTTTCCAACCCTAACTATTCTATGATTCTATTTTCCAGTCTGCAGCCCTGCAGCACTAAGATTTTCCAAACAACATTTCCACTGTATTTTTGAATAGTAATATATATCAGATTGCAGTGAATGTGTTTTACACACTATAGTGTTGATTCCTGCTGTATAAGCTTTTTTATTTTTATAGTATAAATTCACAAATACCTAACATCCCCTCCAAAAACAAACCCCTCTTCCCAAATTGCTATTTCCCTGTCATAACCCCTAAATGTACTGCAGACCTCTTAGCCTGAAACTGGAACCATATGCATGAAATTTTTTTTCATTGGTTTCTGAGGAATCTGTCAAAGATTCATCTCAGCAGATTTGATTCATTTCATCTTACATCCCCAAGAAATTAAGCTACTCTCCCATCTTACTCCCTCTGTCCACCCATCTACGATAATTCTACGTTATATTCAGCAAGGACCATGACTGGCAAGGAAGATCACAGTCAGGTTCTGCATTTTGGTTTGACCATCAGATGAAGGTTTTGCGACTGTATATACTAAGGATACCAGAGGCTTAAAACATATTATAATCTTTGAGAGCCAACCTTTCTTTCCACTTAGTGGTTTTGTATGCTAGACAGTCAAAACAGCATCATCTATACTGTACCATGCAGTATTTTGTAAAATGTAGATAGGTTTGGATATTTCTACCAATTGCCAGGAAACAACCTTTTAAATCTTTTGCTTTCCAAAGTCTCTTCTTACTCATTATTACAAAATAATCTATGAAGTTTCATACGTGAACTGATACTTACCTACTGTATTTGAGACATATCACCCTAAATTTGTCCCACAAAAATCAGTGTTGCAATAATGGAAGGAAAACCAAACCATGCTATTTCACTGCTAAATTGCTCCCTTTTAGATAGAGATGGACCTTCGATTCTTAAGTTAATTTGGACAGTATTTGTAAGTGGGATTCCGCAAGGCATCTCAAAGTTTTGGTTTTGTTTTTTTCTGATGGATGTACATTTAATGCCCAGCTGTTCCTAAACACTGCAGAGTGTTTTTTGACTCCATTGCATCCTCTGAGCACTAGCATGTTTATTACTAAGATCTATTATCACCTGAGAAATATTTTGGGATTTAAATGATCTCTACCCGCTGAATACAGAGAAGCTCATTCATGCCTTTATCTTTCATAGAATATAGGCTGCCCTAATATTCTGCTCAGCGATCTGCCAGACAGATTACTGAGCTTCACAACTGTGTATCACAAAGAAATGCAAGCAGACTTCCTTGATGATAGTGTCGCTACATAGCCTTTCCATAAAAAAAAAAAGGCAGGAATTTAACATTTTTATGTTGTACTATAAAGGAAAAGCCTGTAGTAGCTAGAAATATCAGTGCATCTAGGAGTTCTCTCTTCAGTTCTACAAATGCGACTGAATCTCTCTCCAACCAGACCAAATTCACACAATGAACTCATAGTATCTCACGAAGGAATGGCATTTTTTTTCTGTATACAACACTAGTAACTAATTCTCCCCAATGCAATACACTTGTTTCCTACTGAGCAATTTGTCACATAGATAACTGCCATATGAAGACTGCATTAAGTATAAAACTGATTTGCGAAAGCTCATTGTATGTACATTTTCATAGAAAGCTGGACTCAGTCCTCCCAGCCTGAACTCCTATTCGCTAGTTACAGGTTCCTAACCATAGAATCTTTCTGAAGCAAGGTTCACTCCCACACAATTCTGTACACTGTCATTGTGGTTTAATCTTTAAAATAAGTGTTTTAAAAGATCTCACAAATTAAGACTAATCTCCACTGACACCTGGACACTTGCTTCAGGAAATTTCTCATAAAACCAAAAGCAGATTCCCCTAAATAAAGCTACCAAAATTGATAACAGTTTTTGATTAATATTTATCAGTAGTATTAATAATTAATCAGTATGGAATACTCATTTATAATTTTAATAATTATTTTTGAAAACAAACACTCAAGCTGAAGATTTTATTAAAGAATATGATCTTTTTTTCATGTGAAAAACCATAAACTCAAAATTTTACAGAAGACTGAAACTTTAAATTTGTGCAGTTTCCCCCCTTCATTTTAATTTAGACACTGAATTGCAATAATAACCCCTGTGCTCTCCGATTACAACAGCAAAAGTAAAAAATGCATGGCACATTCAGTGATGAAACTTTCAGTTGTACCCCCTGTGCTACAGAGTACATTTGGTTCTTTGATGGAAGATAAATATCCCTTCCCTTACATTTTAATATTTAAATGGAGAAAGTAAAGATTTTTTCTGCATTCTCAGAGTTCCTGATACTATATTCCATGTATGAACAATGGAATTGAATGGAGTTTTGCCATCAAATAAACTCAGATAACTGTGCATCCTGTGCTTAGATTAAATGTCCCAAAATTTGACACATTATTAATAATTTGTCTTAAACAAGAAAGATTATTTCACCATGATAATCTCTGATGACAGCTATAGGCCACGTATTAATATGTATAGGTCAGGCTTACTTCTGACACTGGGTACAGAATAATCAAAGTAATCTCTTCCATTAGATAGATATACATTCATACACCAGTTGGACAAGATTTGGTAAGTTTCTGGTTTTTGACTGCTCAGAACATGGTCCATGGCTTCTCAGCTATCTGTGGCACAACAAGATCAGACAGATCAAGAGCCTGGCTGCAAAGTTTGAGGATTACTGCAACAGCAGGATTTTTAACTGCAAATATGAAATTAAAATTTGCAAAACTTTGTTACTTTTTAACATAATTTTGACATGTCTTCGCAACTTTTAAACTCTAGTTAACTCGAAACGTGACATATCTAGATGTCTAGCTGTAAGGAATGTATTTCAATCTTCTAAAGCAACCAAAGCAATCTGTTAATTTGAACTTAATACAACAAATAGTTTCAGCTGGGTAGAAAAAAAAAACTATTAGCAACATTTTGAAAACAATCTGAAATAATTTCAAATCTGTTGTTTGAAACATTGAAGTTTCTGAAATATTGCTTATCTCATTTGGTGGGGGTTATAATTTTATTTCAGAAAGATAACATTTCCTTTTATAAATTAACTAAATTTAAAGACAGAACATAAACAAAACTAACAGATTTTTTGTTCAAAAAAGATAAAAAAATTGACTTTTTTAGGTTTTTCTTACCAAATTAAGCATTGTCCTACTTTGTTTTTTTCAAGTGTTGGCACAAAAATAGAAGTCCCTTCTTCAGTTTTAAATTCAGTTTCAAATCTTTCTACTTGAAGGTCACCAGTGCCTTCAGATTGTTAACAAGACATGGTTGTACTGCTTACTAAAGCAAATGTTTAGATGACCCAAGGATACCAATTTCTAAGGGTGTTATGAGTGGTCACAACAAAAACATGATTCTGTTGATAATTTAACACTTCTCGGATTCACGTGATGAACAGGGTGCAATAAAACCTAGCTAGAACTCTGTATGTTGTTTCCCTTACACTTTTTGAATATACCAGAAACTTAACGCCTTTTGCTAAATACAGGAAAAAAGAGAGTAGGAAAACAAAATGTGAAAGAAATGCATATAAGCATGAGGGAACATGCCTTCTCCTGTAAATTATGGGCTTATTCAAACTGGTAACAGTACCCATCTTTTTGTCACTTTATTTGACAGTAGCATACATCCCTTCCCATGAAATGCAGACACAAAGCAGACATCATTTGAATTTTCAGTCTTTTCCTTGTTCTAAATGTGTTCCATACGCTTTCTCTTGCCCAAACATGACTATTTTTGATGCATGTGTGTCACTGATGCTGGGAAGGGCAGAGGTATACCATAGTGGACTTTGGGGTGGGATTGCTGGAGAAAAGATAACCATGAAAAATTCTTTTGCGTTAGAAATCTTTCTCGTAAAGATTTTGGATTAAGAAGGGCTCTCTGCAGATTTGTAAACTCATTATACAAACCAACAAAAGATATCCCTTGGAAACTGTATTGGTGATTTCAAATATTATGAGGTTTGAGCTGTAATAAAACCTCTTTCCTACGGCATTCCTACAATCTACCCAAACACATTCTTCAGCTATGATGTCCCATATAGAAAGGGGAATATAGTGACAAGAAGGCTGCTTTGAAAAATACTTGTTTCTATTTGCTTTTTTTAACCTCTCATAATTGAACTAGGAAGAATAATATCAGAAAACTGAAATCAATAAGCCTGGGAAGATGATGTACCTGTAAAGTGAGCAGCAGCCTCTTCCGACACAAAATCTTTTCACTGGAAAGAAATTAATAGGGAAACTCATATTCTAAAGTAACTTAAATCAATTTCATAAGACATTAAAATAAAGAAGCTTCAGTGAATGCGTGTGTCTGTATGTGTCAATAAATAATCAGGTCCAATCTTGTAAGGCTGTAAGCATCTGTATAATGCTCTAAGTCAGATTCAGTAAAGAATCTAAGCAGGTAAAATGGGATACAACTGGTTTAAATTAGACATACAGTCCTAAGACGCAACAAAGAAGTCCCTACTGAGTTGCATGCTATACCACAGTGACTTCTAAAACTCCATAGATACAACAGTCACCCACTGTACAGTCCCTTAGTCTCATGCACAAAGATTTTAGCTTTAACATGATTCAGAAGCTAACACCCAAGCCCAATTAAAACATATGAAGTTCTTCATATCCTGAAACCTTTGAAAGGATTACCCTAATGCTTTCCAACATACAAGATATGTGTTAGGACTAAATGCAGAGAACACAACCTTTTTTTTTTCTTTTTTTTTAATAGCAGTAACATGTGGTATACAACTGCTTTTCTTTTGCAAAACATTCATGTTCTGATTTGATTAAAGTACCGATACACACAGTAAAATATCAGACTTCAGGGCTTTTTTTCCATGTAATGAATAGGGACCTTAATCACCAAGCTCACAGTTCCAGATTCCACATCAGATGGTCAATATATAACAATACATAAGTCAAAAAAACAAACAGCTTCAGTGAAAACAGTATGAAAGACATCACTTCTTTTTCAGACTGCTGCAACAAAATGGTACCTATGCAATGTTGCAGGAACACCACAGCCTGCGCAATCTCTAAAGCTCACACAATGCTAGATACTTAAAGGTTTGGCAGTCGAGAGAACATCAGAAGGAACAAGCTGATGGAGTCAATGAGAATTCATGGTATTGACATGCTGCTTACAGTGATGTACAATCTGTGAACAAACATCACCTTCACATCTGCCATCCCTGTCCTGCCATTCCCAAATCCTTTTCTTTTCCACAGTTCCCATAGCAACTTATACCAGTCATAACTTCAGTAATTCTGACCTCACATGAGAGAAACAAATTAAGCTTTCTCATTTTATCCTTCCTGGTTGCTTTTAAGCCTTTGTTTACAGATTTTGGCATTCCTGTGCAGCTCTGTGCAGCACCCTGAGATTATCACTTCCAGCCTTTTTTTTCTCCAATTCTTTTGAATCTCTCTGCATGGCAATTATGTGTTTCTTCCCCACAAAGGTCTAATTACTGAAATGGTCTATATTTAGAAGAAGTAATAGTTAGTCTTCCACTCCTGTGAATTGCTAGTGCATTAAGTCAGGTACCTGAGAATGGGACAACAGTGTGAATAAGCTAAAGTACTGCTACATGCTAAGGGTGCAGCTGCTCAGAGCTAGTTAATGAAAAAACACTGATGGTACAAGTATCTTCATTCTTGCCCCTAAGAAATGACCCTTATCAGGAAGTGCGGGGAGGTACTCACTAAGCATTTACAGCCTGTCACCATCTCTTGAAATTAAAAGGCTATGCTTTTTAAATAATTCTTGTGAAATGCAGTCCACTATGCTGGAAATCTTTTGATGAAAGTGTTTCACCCATGGAAAAAGAGCTAATCTATCATGGATTAGATGAACAATAGTGGAGGTGGCTTAGTAACTTCCCTGAATATTTTCAACAAATCCAGATGCAAATACTGCAATAGCAGTCTTGTAAAATATTTATGAAAACAATAAAACTATTTTTTATACTCATATTGCTTTTAATACTGAGTTAAGAACACTTTGTTAATGTTTTTCCCTTTAATGTTTTCTCAAATGTTGATCAGCCAGTGTAAATAAATTTATTCTCACAGATGCCAATGAAACATGGAATTATGGAATGGTTTGAGCTGGAAGGGACCATATAAAGAACATCTAGTTCCAGCCCCCCTGCCATGGGCAGGGACACTTTCCACTACAGCAGGTTGCACAAAGCCCTGTCCAACCTGGTCTTGAACACTGACAGGGATGGGGCACCCCATCTTAAGAATTACTTAGTGTACCACTGCCATCTATGATATTTCATTTTCTACATATTTATATTGCCAGACAGCTGAGGGTTTGCTACTTTTAGATTACTTTATCTGTATAATCAAGTGCCTTCTTCCTACTCCATACTTACTTTTAACCTCCTCCCATTTTCTGCTATTTCTTTTCTTCTTCTTGGTGAGAAGCGTGCAATAAAGAAAACAACACCCTCTGCAAAGAACCAATTCTATTTTCTCATTCTTCCTTTGGAGGTTTTATGAAGAATTGTGTTTCCCTGCATACTGCCCTCTCCTCCCTGCAGAAAGGACAGGTGTGTGGTATCTCACCGAACCCATCATGAAGCCTGTGCTCACAAAAGTGGCTGACAAATTCTGTCCTGAAGAGGCTTTGAGTCCACAGTGGTATCAGGTGTGATTCAATAAAGGTTGTTATTCTCCACAAGGGCCATTATGCCATTTGAAGGAGGGACATTAGGATGAGAAAATAGAACAGACAATATGTACAAGTAAATATTTGCTGAGTACATAAACTTATTAGCAGAAGCCATGTCAGAAGCAAATAATTCTGGATGGCAAGACAGTCTGAACCACACATTTGAGGCAAATAGGGTAATGGAGGACTCACATACCAGGTAAAGAAATACTGAGAACTCCAGATTAGCTTGTAGAAGACAAATGAGACAAAACAGGAAACAAATCATAAAATAGCTTGACTTCTTGGAGCATGTACCAAGATGTATTAGAAGTGCCACCTAATCCACTAGACAAGCACCATTTCCTACACAGAGAGGCCACCATCTTTGGTAGTAATTCACAAGAGCAAATACCATCTTCTTTGAAAACTGCAGACTGCCATCTAATTGCAACTTTCAGACAGCATTCTGCTGCCTTCTCATGGGACTAATAATACCTCTGCAGATTGTGAGCAGGTTGTTGAACTGTTCTGTAGTGCTGCACCACTTTTGCAGTTTCTATTTCACCATTTCTAACCAAGACCAAAACTGGGTTGCCAAGAGAACTGAGAAGTCTGAAATGTAGAAATGTCTCATGACAAAAAAATCAGGTGGTTTCGCAAAAACTACTTTAACAGTTGGCAAGATTACATTGAAAATTGAGCTGTTATTCATTTGTTAGTATCACTTCATTTCATTATTATTCATTCAGTTCCTGGAACAGCCAGTGTACAGCACATAATCTATGCCTACAGCATACAATACCTAAGAGAACAAGTTCTATAGGAAAAGCAGGAGAGCAGGACATAGTCCATGTGTAATAGTTTAATACATACTTCTCACCTCCATATACTGCTTCCAACCTACTATTATTAATTTGCTATTTTTTCTCAGACATAAACTGACTCTTTAGAGGAAATCTGAAAAAAATAAAGGAGTTCACTACAATGGATTATATCAAGAGGAAGTGTCTCTAGGCAGAGGGGAAAACCAAGCACAAATTAAGATGTGAACAGTGGAAAAGCAAACAGGAAAGACCAGAATTTTCACAAATGCAAATGGAAGTAACATTACATAGCACAGATAGAAGTCAACACCTCTTTTATTTTGTACTATGCTAAGCAACCTCCCCTGAACTAAGCCCCAACATCCTACTTCATATGGCACAGGGATGGGGAAAAAACAACTCCTCAAATGATGAAGCATTTCAGAAAGTGCTTTTAATTTCTTGTTGAACCCCAAGTCTAAATGTACATCCAATGACCTGTGTATAGGTATGGATGGTTTCACAGAATCACAGAATGGTTTGGGCTGGGAGGGACCTTAAAGATTCTCTAGTCCCAACTCCCCTGACATTGGCAGGGACACCTTCCACTAGACCACATCCAATCTGGCCTTGAACACTGCTAGTGATAGAACAACATTCACAGCTTCTCTGGGCAACATGTTCGAGCGTCTGGCCACCCTCACAGGAAAGATTTTTTTCCTAATGAAGTAAAAAGTTTCTGTGCACACTTATGTATACAAACACAAAGAAGCTTTCCTGTCTACAGTGGTACACGAAAATAAAAGATACTGTAGTACAGATAAAGAGAAATGAGTCATACCACTAACAGTCAAACACTTTGCTGCTTCTACACTACTCTGCCTCTTGTAACAAATGACATAAATATTCTGACATATTTATGTAGATATGCACAGATATTCTATAATCTTCAAAATGGGATTAAAAGCTTAGGCATTGCCAAGGGTTATTTAGCATTATCACACTTGTTATGATAACTTCTCAATAAATTCTAGCATTGGTTAAAATTCTAATTAGGAAATTTAAAATGCATATTCTGTAATGTTTGTGATCCATCACGGGTTTTAGTGAAGTACATCTGATGGAGAACTCTAGTGTAGAATAAAGAGCAATGGCAGGAATGGCAGACTCTATATTTCTGATGATAAAAAGGTTGAGTGCTCGCCAGCAGCAGCTTGCTGTCAGTAAAAATGAATCTGAAACAGATGCCAACCGCGTCAACAGCTTGAGCTATATACATTTTTTATTAGACAAAGACATAAATCATGAGGGAAGTACATAGGTGCAAGGCACATCAAAGAATGCCACTGCTATACCTCAAATTCAAAATACAAAGTCATCGAGTCCTCTATTTCTCAACTAGACAATTTTGTTCATATCCAAGTCTGTCAAACCAGTAAGTCTAGTGTTAAAAATACAAATTCAAACAGAATGTGGAAAAGGCTGGTATATTTCTATATTTACTCTCTGTGAATCTTGGATATTGTTTTACTAACACAAATGCAAAGATCTATTTACTCACACTGAAGCACAGTTTTATTGTTTCTTTTCTATTTAAAGTTTATTTCAAAGTAATATATATTTACTGCTGGATATATGGCTAAAAATCACTAAGCTCCTTCTCTCTAACCCACCTCCCATTGAGATCACAATCCTCTACAAGCCTTTAGCTCTGGCTAATGATGCAGGTGGAGGACAGGATCCTTTCAATTGCAGAAACAAAAAACTTTCTCAGGTTCTTTGTCTTAAAAATGGAGTACTTTGGAATAAACCTTGCTTAATCATTTTTCAGTGTCTATTTCAAAATTTTCCTGTGAGTTTTATTTTACATGTTATTGACATGCTCCATTGAGCTAGATACCAAAATATGTTTCGAGATTTCTGAAAAATGTGCACTTTTGTTTCAAGAGAGAAGTGCCTGAAGACTGGACAAAAGAAAATGCCTCCCCCATCTTCAAGAAGGGGAAGAAGAAGGATCCAGGCAGTTACAAGCCTGCAAGCCTCACCATGATCCCTCAGAAAGTAATGGGCTGCTAGTCCTGAAAAATTTCTCCAGGCATATAAAGACAAGAAGATCACCAGGAGTAGTCAGCAAGGCCTCACCAAGAGGAAGTCATGCTTGACGAACTTGAAAAACTACAGTGATTAAGTGACTGGCCTATAGATGAGGGGAAAGCAGCAGACTCCAGTAAGGCCTTACAGTCTCATATATGATGGTCACAGACAAGCTATACAGACTGGTTGAGTAGCCAGTGAAGTGGACTGAAAACCTGACTGAGAGTGGTCCTGCTTAACATCTTCATTAAGGAACTGGATGATGGGGCAGAGTCTTATGTGCAACAAGTTTGCAAAGGACACCAAACTGGAAGGAGTGTCTGATATACCAGAGGGTCATGCTGCCATCCAAAGGGACCTTGACAAGCTAGAGAAACCGACTAACAAGAACCTCATGAATGGGACCTTATTAATGTATACAAATACCTGAAGAGAAGGTGTAAAGAGGGCTGACAGGATCTTTTCAGTGGCGCCCAGTGATAGGACAGGAGGCAATTGGCACAAACTGAAACACAGGAGGTGCCACCTCAACATCAGGAAACATTTTTTTACTCTGAGGGTTACTGAGCACTGGAAGAGGCTGCCCAGAGAAACTGTGAATTCTCTATCCTTGGAGACTCCGATAGGCAAAAACTCCTCTAAGACACAGTCCTGAGCAACTGGCTCTAGGTGGCCCTGTCCAAGTAGGGGGGTTGAACCAGATGACCTCCAAGGTCCCTCCCAGTACCAACTATTCTGTCTGATCCTGTGTGATCCAAGAGTATGCTGGGGTCTATGAAAAATTTTGTCCAAAAAGAAATGAAATTAGCATCAGTCAGAAGGGGGTCTTGGGATGCCAGGCTGACCTGTCTAGACAACTGTATCAGGAAATGCAATACTGGGTCAAAATCACCTCAGCAACAGTACTGGAAACACCAAATTTGTGTATGAAAGTAACAGAATTGGCTATAAAAATATGATTACATACAAGATAAGTGTAGTTGGCAATTGAAAGCAGTTAGTATTCAAGAGCACTGACTGACTGAGATCGGCCGTAGGCAGAATGTGGTCATAACCTGGAAGACAGACATAAGTCTTTCTTCATCATTAGCTTTCCTCTAATGTCTCTAAGCTTATCTCCTGATTTAAGACATAATCATAGAATCATAGAATAGTTAGATTTGGAAAGGACCTCAAGATCATCTAGTTCCAACCCCCCTGCCATGGGAAGGGTCACCTCCCACTAAATGTCCCCTAAAAATTGCTATTGAGAAGGAAAGCATCTCTATCCTTATTATTCCGGGGGAGATAGATACATATTTAATTGTTTTCTCTGGACTAATGATAAGCCAGACAAAGCTGAAACACTCTCCTTGAGATGATGTAAGTGGCAATATAGTGCAGCCATGCTGCAAAACTATGGGCCACAATTTATATGGCTCTAATATACATCTACAAATGTTTAATTAAGTTTTATTATGGAGTTTCAAACTAAAATCTAATAGCTATTTCTCAGAGAAGTACATCTAACATCACTCTCAGATACTCTAGCAGGATCCTAAATAATAGACATAAAAGAGCACATTCAATACAAAGTAAACAATTCCTGATTTTGTTTTAAAACATCTGTTGAAGGCATGTGAAGTTGTAAAGACAAATGCAAGGCAAACAACAGGCAAAGGAAGGAGTACAGTTCATGACTCACTTTCTTATTAGCTTTTTAAATTTTATCATTCTTTGCTGCTTTGCCTACCAAAATACAGTATTGCTGACATAAATCCTTCTGATCTTGTTTTGCCTCCCTCTAAATGTATTCATAGTTCTAAAGACAAACAGAAATCCACCAATTTGCAGCTACTTTTGCCTATGAGAAAATTTATATAAAAACATTCAAAGGAAAGTTGAGATGATAACAGGACCGAGTACAGAAGTAGTGACACAAATATCATATAAAATGTAAAGATATAATGAGACAAGTATTTTCGTCAAGAAACCCACTGCATTTGAATTACTGGGTCACCTGCTTCTTTAAACCTCACTTTTCAGCAGAAACATACATCTGTCTTTATGACAGATAACAGACTTCCTTTTGCTAGAAAAATACACTATCTATATTACTGATATCATTGTGTGGGGAAATGGGATTAAACTTCAGGGAAGAAAGGATTCAGAAGAAAATACATTTGACAAGTTTCTATTATTAAAATAATAATGCAATCTGTGAAGAACATCTGACTACTCATAGAAGTAAAATCATCAGCGGAGTCCCTGTGGTCAAGAAGGGTGGCATTTGCGTAACACTATAATGAAGACTGTATTAACAATTCTCAGAAGATCAAATTAGCCATCCAAGTGGAAGATGGCTATTCTAAATAAACAAAAACCAATATCTAATGAATGTCACTAGGTCTGTACTAAATTGTTTATCCCAAATTCCAGGTTTTGACATCTTCTATATTTGGTTAGTAAAGAAGCAATTTTTCACTTTTAAATAAGACATATTTGTGCATATCAAGGAAAAGAACTAACTACTGACACAACCACATCAGAATAAAGACATGGCCACTGACTGCTTTCAGTTCATTCAATGTGAAACAATGTCAAACAAGATAAATATGAGTGCATTTTGTTGCTGTTCTTCCGTTTGGCTGTTTTGTTTACAGATTGATTCTGAAGACTAGACAACAAGTGACAGAAAGGCTGCAACACTGCTAAACTGGCTTCAGACATACGAAATCGTAACAAGTGTTAGCAGTGTAAAACTTTAAGACATTTTTCCCCATATTTTGCATTCACAGCTGCGTTACTCAGCTGCAGCAAAGGTTGCAAGAAACTCATAGATTTCAAGATCAAGATTTTTGCTTGGTGGTGTTTCAGTTTTGGCTGACAGAATTCCTACTATGCTTTCTTTTAGAAATAAAATTTTTCTTAAAAAAACCCTCCAAACCCTCCAATATTTATCTTCAGTTCCTGGTAACGAGTTACTTAATTCTGTGCCTCAATTTGAAAGCAGATGTGATTTTTACATACCTTTTACATTTCTAAAAATATTGACTACATTGTAAGTGGTAAATATTTCCTAAAAATATGCCTTCTATTACCTTCCTACTTTTGCAGAAGGTGTCAAATGGTAATGTTCTAACACTGGCATGCCTTGGAAAACACTGAGATTTGTGAAAAGCAGTATATAATCTTGTATGCTAGGCTATCAAAAAAAAAAAAAAAAAAACCCACAACAAACCAAAACAGCCAGGGTAATGTCCTGGGTTCAGCAGTAGCAGTCATTTTTCTCCTTCTTAGTAGCTGGTGCAGCACTGTGTTTTTGAATTTCAGCCTGGGAACAGCGCTGATAACACCAATGTTTTTAGTTACTGCTAAGAATGTTTAGGTCTGACCGAGGACATTCTGAGCCTCATGGTCTGCCAGGGAGGAGGGGAAGCCAGGAGGAAGCAGAGACAGGACACCTGAACCAAACTGACCAAAGAGGTATTCCGTACCACAGCCCATCAGGCCCAGGATGTAAAAAAGGAGGGCAGAGATCCAGAAGGGGGGGGGGGGGGGGGGGAGAGAGACTGCTTGGTCGGGCTGGGTATAGGTGGTGAGAGATTGTATTCTTTTCCCTTGTATTTCTCTCATCCTTATCATTATTGGTGGTAGCAGTAGTGGTTTGTGCTATACTTCAGTTACTAAACTGTTCTTATCTCAACATGTGGGAGCTGCATTCTTTCGATTCTCCTTCCCATCCCTCCGGAAGTGGGGAGAAGAAAGAGGGGGGAGTCAGTGAGAAAACTGCGTGATCGACGGCTTAAACCACGACACCCAATAACACCATGTCCTGGGTTCGGCTGTAACAGTTATTCTTCTCCTTCCTAGTAGCTGGCGCAGTGCTGTGCTTTAGACTTTAGTCTGAGAACAATACTGATAACACACCAGTGTTTTTAGTTGTTGCAAAGTAATGTTTACCCCAACCAAGACTTTTCAGTCCCATGCTCTGTCAGTGACAAGCGGCACAAGAAGCCAGGAGAGAGCAGAGACAGGACACCTGACCCAAAGTAGCCAAAGGGGTATCCCATACCACAGCACATCACAACCAGTAGACAGACTGCGGGGAGTCACCCAGAAGGGCAGATCACTGCTCAGGGCAGGCTGGGTATTGGTCAGTGGGTGGTGAGCAACCGTACTGTGCATCAACTGTGTTTATTGTTGGTTTTCCCTTCCCCTTTTTATTTTATATTCTCTCCCCTTGTTATCTCCCTTATAATTATTATTATTGGTGGTAGCAGTAGTAGTTTTGTATTATACCTTAGCTACTGGACTGTTCTTTTCTCAACCCCTGGGATTTACATTCTTTCAGTTCTCCTCCCCATCCCTCCAGGAGCAAGGGAGGGGAGAAATGGGGGGGGGAAGTGAGCAAGTGGCTGTGTGGTTCTGAGTTACCAGCTGGGCTTAAACCATGACACACTATAAGACAGCACGGTTTCATATGTCCATTCTATGTAAAAACTGAACAGCTAACCAATATGCTTACATTATTTTGTTCTAGCATTTGGCTACCACTCTAAACAGACTACTTAAAAAACTCTGTCATTATTAGTAGGACAGAAGTGATTTGGCAATACACTTATTCAGGTGACAAACTATGTGTTCCCAATCCCCAAAATAATATCAGATTTTAGTCTTCCTTCTCAGTGCAAAGTTTTCTTATACGCCCCATCCCTAGTAGTGTTCAAGACCAGGCTGTATCAGGCTTTGAGGAGCCTGGGCTAGTGGAAGGTCCTCCTGCCTGTGGCCAGGGATTGGAACTAGATAGTATTTAAGGCCCATTCCAACCCAAACCATTCTACGATTCAATTTGTGACTGTGCATGGCAAAACCCACACAGACTAGTCTGTCTCAGGAAGGATTCACAACTGTACTTCACTAACATATCTAAAAGTTTATTTATTCCATGATAGACATAATTCCATGATGACAGAAACTCTTCAGAACAAAGCAAAAATATGAAGCAATTACTTTCACTTTGTAGGAACTGTCTCAAATACAGAACAGAGAGAGACCAGCACATACTGCCTCCAACCAGAGAAGACTGAACTATTTATACTGAGTGGAGATATTAAATGCATTAATGTGCAAGAGATTCTGTCATGATCTATTTTTCAGAAAGAAGCTTGTTTAAGAACTTGCCTATAATTGAGCACAGATTAATTTTGGATTTACTTGAATGATCCAGTGTTGAGCCTTTTGCCTTTGGCTCCAATGACTATTTTCTCCCCAACTTTTTTCCTTCCCTCCTTCAGTATCCTGGACAGTAAGAGTTATTTCAACAAAATCTCCAATGAAATTGGTATATCCATAACAAAAAATTCTATTTTGTCAAAGGCTACATTCCTTGACTAGGGATTGTAAATCCTATCAATGTAAAGAAACTTTTGCAGGTAGTCATAGGAGTACCAAAGAAAATATGTTTGAGAGTGGTGATTAAGTCACAAACACACATTAAAACTGTTACTACATTCAATATGGATACACATTGTCACAATGTAGTGGACATGAAACAAAAATACACAGTCCCTTTTATGTGGGTTTTTCACTGTGGTCCTTCATCTTTTGGTTTAAAAGTGGTCTCTGTGCTAGCAATTCCAAAAGGCTGGAGTAACCTTTCTCTTCAGGGTCATTCTAGAAATCACAGATCCCACTGAACTTTGAGGGCCACTATTTCAGAGAAACAAGACATGAGGCAAGCTGAGACAGAACTCAGCCGGCATGTCACAGAGCTAATACATTTCGTTAGGCCTGTGTTACTTCTGCCTTTTGAATGAGTAACTCAAGTCAAATATGCTCTTTTCACTTTCTATTTTCACTGAAAATCCAAGCATTTTCATATGGCACTACAAACAATTTGGTGTTGAAAGGTTTTCCCTTGAGGGAAATACAATCCTCCAAGAAAACTGTTACATGGCTTCTCTGAAAGACATTTCCTATTTGTCTGCAGAGCACTCTGGATCATAGAATTAAGTAGACAGTTCTACAGAAAAAGATAGAGAAAATAAACTCCTCTGCCACATGCACTAGAAGACAACAAACATTGTGAGCTGCTGTGAACCAGAACTTCTTTCAGAACTAGAGGAACTATGTAATCTTAAAATCTTTCCATTGCTATTTAAGGCACAGGAAAGCTATCATTAAAATTGAAAATAATTCTCAATCACTCTCTGCTTCTCAAAAAAATTAGTAGCCCAATGATATACTTGTTTAACGTAATTAATACCTAATTCCTAGAGGCTGATATATAATTTGATTTGCAATCTACTTATTGAAAGTAGGAGTGTGAGAACTGAGAGACATGAGTTAATGGGAAGTTAGTATAGAGCAAAGATACGTAATTTATTAAAACTTTCTGGTAATGGAAACGGTATTTCACTTGGCTGTGACTTCACCTTTTTCGTCCTTTTCTCTTATTTTCCCAATACTAGATGCAAGGTGACTTCCAGCTAAAATGGCCCCACTATACAGACTATACAAAAGATCTTTAAAGTAATGTCTACAAAGACATTAAGGTAAAAATTCTCAAAAATGAATTCTTCAGAGTTAATTTTGAACAGAATTCTGAAACTGGAGCTCCTAAAGCCAAATTCACCCCACATCAGATAAAACCAGGGGCTACTCAAAATGTGGATTATGTCAGGTGGCATAAAAAAATCAATCCTTATGCTTGTACATAGGTAGTCAAGAAGTATTTTTAAAGTTACAAAATGTAGATTGTAAAAATATGTAGACTTATCATTGCATTAGAAATCTATTTTAGAAGTAATACATTTGTACATTTTAGAAAAATTTGAGAAGGCTGCATTGAAATACTCTGTTTCAGGCAGAATGATGCAAAGTGTATGAGAAAGAAAGGCTATTTGCTACGTTTCAAAAAATACTACATTCTACATTTTCAGTAGACCAAGAAGCAGGGCAATAACAGAGTCATTAAAAATCACAGTAGACTGCAGGGAAGACAAAGAGACATAATGATTAGCTGTTATCTTCAGGGGCTATAAAAGAGACTACATTTTCAGCTACATTAGGAGTAAAACAGCTCAGTAATCCAGGTGATCATTAGTATTTTAAAGATAGAAAATTCTGCAAATTTTTTTAAAATCCCATTTTCAAGTAAAAGTTCTCCCTGAAGTTTAGTATTTTACACCTCCTGGTATCTTCATTAGAGATTACCATGAGAAAATTCAATTTTCAGGATTATACCACTAAAAATTGAAGTATGTCTGCATTTTCTACAAAAGGTGAATTATTAAAGTAGTTCAAACTGCAGGAGAAAATATTAACTTCAGGAATTTTAGTACAGATCATGTGGCCTTATAAAAAAATCTGTCTGTTTCAACAACTGCTCTGCATTTAAAAACCTTCTTGCAGTCTTTCCTTACCAGCACTAAAAAAACTTCATAAAGTACAATGAAGTTTTGGCATTCTTTTTAGATATGCAATATAGCAGATATTAGAGAGATTAAACAGAATTTGATCTGAATTGCCACAACCCAGTAATACAATTGTAATGAACTTGAGTAAATGATGAAAGATTGGTTATATGGAGTTATAGCTAATCTTTGAAATAATAAGCATGTTGTGGGATCCTTGAGTGATTACACTACTTCTATGTTCTTTGGGTACTGCATAATGAAAACCACAGATCTAGAGCATTTCTTGCATGACTTTTCAAGCCTGTTCCTACTGTGAAGGTGAACAGCCACGTTAGGTTTATTCCTGTCATTGTCTTCAGTTAGCGTAAACCAGACCAACAAAATTTATTCAGTCAGAAACAAAAATGTATTTTGGGTCAACTTAGATACAGAATATGAGAAACCAAAACCAAAAATCCAAACCATGTTACTGTGTCATTCTGTTAACAACAGATTTTGAATGCTACTGAACAATCCATTACGTAGAAAAGTAAGACCTGATCTAAATTATAACATACTTCACTTACAATAAAGTTTCCATTTTAAATATTCTAGCTCTGAAGAAAGACTGATGCTAAAAGAAGAAAAGGAAAGAAACAGACTGAACTGTTAGATTTCACAGAATCATAGAACCACAGAATCATAGAATGGCTTGGGTTGGAAAGGACGTTAAAGATCCTCTGATTCCAGCCACCTGCCATGGGCAGGAATACCTCCCACTAAACCAGGTTGCTCAAGGCCCTGTCCACCCTGGCCTTGAACACTGATAGTTTTAATGACAATTTATCGTGTTTCCATTCTTTTCTGTATTTCCTATTTTATAAATTAGCCTGCAGTTTGATACTGAAGGCCACCTGTAAAGAATAACTTTCCTTTGGAAGCAGTGTTAGAAGATGAGACAGTACCTTTTAAGAGCAAATGCTGCTTCATTCACTCCTTAAATAATGTAACACTACTCCTCTGAGGAACTATAGCATTGTTTGAACATAGCAAACAGGTTTTGATCTGGAGAAGAAATAGGTAATTTATGTGACTTTTTTATCTAGAGAAAGGATTGTGACAAACAGCATACAAACCTCTGCTTGTAAAAATACGTAAAGAGCTGTGGTATGTCCATAACCTACTGACCTGACCTTTTCTGTCTTTGTAGGATTTTACAGAAGCTGATGCTATTAAAGGAACTCATCCCCTGTATTTTTCTGTGATGCCTGCACTCCTACATCTAGGATACACTACTACTGGACATGATGGTATCCTTTTTAAAGCTGTTTCACAATAGAAAGAAGATCCAGGAGGAACCCTGTGTCTAAATGCTCAGACAAAGAATATGCTCTGCCTAAAACAGTGTTACATTTTCTGAAATTACTTGACAGCATTTTTCATTAATTCCTTCAGAGCATTCAAAAATCAACATTCTTCAATGACCCTGTTACACCTTCAGACAAACTTCCCTCAACTACACTCCTAATAGACATGGGCTTATTTTCAGATTGAATTCTTCTGCCACATGTATTGTAGATGTAAGTTTTGAAAGATTTAAAACATAACCATGAGCAAGCATCTTTACTGACATTTCAAATGCTTCAAACTTCAGAATTGTTTCTAGCCAAATGAAAGAAACAGTGCTATTAAAGACTTACTGCGAGAGATCTCTCTGCTTCAGGAGGGAAAAGGCAAAAATTAACAAATCTATATTCTGAGGCTGCACAGAAGAATTCTGAATATATATAAAATGACAATTTTTCATCAGAAAATCAGTGGTTAATATCCTCTAGCTAGAACAGATTTTCTTTCATATGAAGAGAGCAACTGCTCATAATGTGAATACAGTGTCAAGAAACACAATTTTCATAATCTGCAAGAAGTACAAGTCATTCTCTTAGCATTTTTTTCCTCTAACCTGTGCTTGGTCACAGAACAGATGTTTGCAATACAAACTCACACATAAACTGCAGAGGAAAATGATTCATAACAAATTCCATTAATTCAACCAGATTTTTTTTTTGATAGTACAGATTTGCTGCTACAAACCTGTTTCTTTTAGAATCACATAACCATAGAATAGTTTTTTAGATTTATTTTGAATGTTTATTATTCAGATATGACAACATTAGTTGCAGAATAACGGTGTAACCTTTCCAGTACAGACTCTTTCTCCTAGGACATGGCCCAGATCTGGTGGATAAGACCTCAACTTTAGATGTCTTCCTCGTGCCACTGGAGAGATGCCTATGTGTGCTTTGCTCCACATTCTTACCGCTAACACTCGGCAGTGAGCCAAATTCCGGTGTTTTTATCAAGTCAATAAATTCACAACCCTGGATTACAACAAGCATGACAACCCATTATATAAAAGACTGCTATTTCAAGGGCCTTTTAAATCTCCCCCAATTTTACTTTGTCATTTCCCAATTTAAAATTAAAACAGAAAGCAAAATGAAGACACAAAAGTTCTACTTTGATTTTTCCCATCATAATAGCTAATATTTTTACAGCATCTACTTCATATGGGAACCTTAAAGTGATACATAAACTCAAACCAATGCAAAAATCACTCCACCTCCATCAAATATAGAGCTATGCATAAAGACAAATAAAGCAGTTATCTAAAAACTTATATTGATACCCTACTTATTTTAAGACAAGATGAAAATAAGAAATCCACACACGAAGTAAAAGAAGTAGGCAGGGTATCCACAGCAGAAATTGCTGTAGCTGTAATCTGGAGGGAAACACAGGTTCATTACTCTTCAGGAAAGAGAAACAGTCTTCTGACAAACATTTAGTATTTTGACACTTAGGTCTCATCTAGAAGGCTGAATAATGTCTTGGATCTACCCTGCCACTGTATGTGTCCACATCAGTATAGGACATGTTTCCTTTGAGAATCATGTCCTGTATTTCCTATAGTAAGTAATCTCCCATCAAAGGACTTGACAGCTTCCCCTGTGAACTCTGAAGAGAGAAAAATGCTGGGTAGAAAGAACAACATCATAAATATTCTGCTTTCACTAGACATCCATTTCTGCTCAGGCATTCCTGTTTAAATAAGTCCTCTGAGAAAGCTTGCTAAAAAATGAAAGGATTTAACTTCAGGTATCCTGAAGTAACTTTCTATGCCAAAATGACAGTTCTCTCCTTTCCAGCACCAATTCAAACTCCCTCCTCTCCTTTTCAACCATGGTCACAGAAGTGTTTTCTCTGTTTCTGTGAAATGCTGTCAGCACCTTCCTGAAAGTGCAGTAGAGAATAAAGAAAGAAGCAGGGCAGATGGTAAAAGACAGAGCCTTAGTAAGGATGCTCTATTCGCATGAAGCAGTAATCAAGCCAGGAATTTCACGGTTGCCAGGAGGCATCTCAGTACCTCCCTGCAGGACTAAAGGTGATGATCACTCTGAGAGCGCACACTCTGAAGTACTGTAGGCTGCCTCCAGCTTCTTCTCTCTGCACTTCCTGACTGCAGTTCTACTCCTTTCTGTCCTGCTCCATAGCTCAGCATCCCAGGTTGAGCCCTGCCCCAGTCACCTCTGAGTTCTGTCCCTAGAACTGCTCTTGGCAGAAATCTGACAATAATTTATCCCCAGAAAATATATCTTTATTGCTCCTTATCTACTTCCTGAGAAGTGCATTCTCGTATCTCAAAAATTATTTCATATGATTGGTGGAACATTTTGCCTTGTTATTAAAGATGATCTAGAAGCTTTGTTTCCATACTAATCACTATTCATCATCTTCTGCTCATCTGGCACCTTGAGAAAACAAATAAGGACAGACAGCAAAAATCTACTGAATTTTGCAGTATATTTCAGGTATCATGAGAAAGCAAAACGTGAAGGCAGATGTTAAGGTAATCCCAGTAACATTAACTCAGCTCTATGTACCTTTGCCATTATTTGTACCTTCAGCATTATGCACCTTCACCATACTTCTCTTCAGAGAAAACAATCCTATCACAGTTTGAAAAAGGCCGCAGAATGGAAGCACTGATTTCACCTTCTATGAGTGCAGAGCAGCTTAACAGATCAACTCACTCACAACTTCCTAGTCCTCCTACCGACGCAATACATAACACAGGGCATATTTATGTCTAGTTTTCTCTTCCTTTCTCTTTGTAATCAGTTTAAAGTCTTTGAATAAAGTTTTATTATGAAATATACAGCCACGCAGCATCTAAGACAGTGAAGTCCAAAATTCAGCAGGCTCTTCTAGCACTGACCAGTAATTATACAAGTACATTGCATGCTGTACAGTTTCCTTTGCTTCAGAAAGCAAAAAGCTTTGTAGGTAAGAAAAAAAAGGTAAATTCCCCGTATCCTCACTCTAATATGGCACTGACATTGTTTCACATAAGATTCTCATTGACAGATCAGGAAAAGACTCAGGATATATAAAATGCAAATTAAAAATTAATTAACTTGGTTAAGTGACTCAAAGAAGACAGTTCTGACAGAAGATGGTAATAATTTCCAGAAACACAGAAATCTAAATCATAATAATTAGTTCTCTGTTGTGAGTGTAGACAGAGGAGGAAGAATTAGGTTTAAATTCTGGTAAGAACAATTCTGGTAAGAACAATTAAGATATTAGAAAAGATACTCAAAAGCTGATTGAAGAGACTGTGAATTTAAAAATGATTAGGTGAGCACTTCCTAGCACACACCTCTACTGCTCTCTCCTGGATCACGGAAAGACCTAAATAACTTCTCCAATTCTCTTGCAGCCTTATTTTAAATGATTCTGTAACCTATTTATCATCTTCTGTGATTTTGAATAAGAATGTCTCAGAAAAGCCATATTCATTAGTTTCCAGTTCTCTGATGTATTTCAAATTCACACATTCTGGAAGTTTATGCATTCTAGGACACAGGGCTGATGAACAGGTAATGGAATTAAATGTGAGGTTTAATTATTAGCACTTTGTTAAATCAAAAAAAAAAAAAAAAAAAAAAAAAAAAAGAAATGATTGCCCAAGCAGAACTAAAACCCTGTAAATAACAGATTCTTGTGCTCTTTTTGAGCTGTGCACTTCTAAACCCATATAAATTTCCCAGGTATTGCTCTCTCAAATGATTCTCCAGCATGGTCCAATGACATTTTTGAGCAGCGAGGAATATATGCATTTAAGTAACTGGAGTTAAGAATTCAAGAAGTTGTACAGTACATTTCCACACCCACTGTGAAGTTGCAAAGACCAGCTGGTGCTGTTTTGCACGAACAGTTTAAAACAAAAAATACTATTTTTAAAGTTGCAGACATCAAAATAACAGTGAAACTGTTCCTGTATTGTAAAAAAAAAAAAAAAAAAAAAAAAGGGAAAATTATAAATCTCTTGAAATAAAATCAAGCCTGTTTAGTTTTTACATGTAAGAAAATAGCTAATATAGCCTTTTTTTTTTTTTCATTAAAAGGTCTATGTGAAACAGGATTTAGGATGGCAGCTTAACTATTTAAGTTAATTCCTATGAACACTGCGATGGATCTTTCAGTGGTAATCCAGTTTACTCAAAGCAGACATCTGTCCTTCCCGGCTGACTGTGCATGGAACCAATAGAAGGTACTGTGTTCTTATTAATTTAGGAACAAACCTGCCCAATCCTTCCAGGAGCACCTCCCATATGAAACAGACTGAGAAAGTTGGGGCTGTTCAGCCTGGAGAAGAGAAGGCTGCTGGGAGACCTCAAAGCAGCCTTCCAAGTATCTGAAGGGGGGCTATGGGGATGCTGGGGAGGGACTCTTCATTATGGACTGTAGTGACAGGACAAGGGGTAATGGGTTCCAACTCAAACAGGGGAAGTTTAGATTGGATATGAGGAAGAAATTCTTTCCTGTAAGGGTGGTGAGGCACTGGAATGGGTTGCCCAAGGAAGTTGTGAATGCTCCATTGCTGGCGGTGTTCAAGGCCGGGTTGGACAGAGCCTTGGGTGGCATGGTTTAGTGGGAGGTGTCCCTGCCCATGGCAGGGGGGTTGGAACTAGATGATCTTAAGGTCCTTTCCAACCCTAACTATTCTATGATTCTATGACACTGATGCCCACTAGAGAACAGCTCTCAAAAGACCTGAAAGTTTTCCTGTGGCTGATAATTCTGAGCGTTGAAAACTAAGGATGAAATTACATTCTAAATTCTGTATTACAACTTTGATCCAAGGAAGGACTTGGATAACGGAGTGCCTATGCAGCCTGGCTGTCCTGGACACCTAAGTGTGATTGTCATGTTCACCCTTTTACCTAGCCACCATCTTTGCAGATGATGCATTTTGAAGGGCTTTTTCCTACTGAAATAGTTCTTCTGTGCATCAAAAAATAAAAGACCACTTATGTCTTACTTCTCAAATACTCATGAATTACATTTTGAAAATCTGTGAGAATGTAGAAAATTAATTTTTCTATTTTTTTATACAGTAAACTAAAGAAGGGAAATTAAGCTATGTTTTCAAAAGTAACAGCATTAAAGCACAGAAGTTTTGGGGTTTGGTATCTGTGAAAAGGTTCTTCTCTCTTTACCAATAAAATTAACCTCATCTGAAGCAAAAAAAAAAAAAAAAAAAAAAAAAAAAAAAAAAATCACTGATACTACTTACAAGTAATTTTAACACCACTATTATGAGATTTCTAACATAAAGTAGTTGACTCCAATTTTTATTGGAAGATAGTATCTATGCAACAAATGGAAGTAAAACCTGCTGCAGCCACATCTGACATAAAGCAGTTTGGCCTGTTTCATAAGGCTCCTAATTATTGATTACTGTTATAGTCTTTCAATACATCTGCTTTCCAAGACTTTGAAGCTCAGACCACAGGGAATGTAAAAATACACAGCTAGCTAGAAAAAGATATAATGAAATTATGAAAACCATTCGGCCATATTTTACTGTGAAATTTACAGATTTTTTATTTTTTCTCTTTTTAATCAATAAGGTTATTGGCATTTTCAACATCACTGCTTTGTGGGTTAGTGGCAATGAAACCCTTTCACACACCACCTGAATCACAGACCATTTGTTCGTGAGTGCTCAGTTAAGTCTCCTCGTGGTCAATCACATTGTAAAGATCAGAATGATTACCTACTTACACCTTTCACAGCTTGTAAGTGTATGATTAGGTTAAATCTCCAGTCAAAAAGGGCTAAAACTCTAAAATGATACCAAAGGATTGCAACGATATATTTAAGTAAAGAAATGTGACTGCACTGCTTTGGAAAAATTCATTCTCTAACTACTGTTACTGGGCACAAGGAGAACGTGTGTTTTAAGATTAATGTATTTCTTAATCTTTTGTCTGCGCTTTTGACTATCACTTTGCATTGCCAGCTCATTCAGATTTTTTACTCTTCTGAACATACATTTATCAGATTCTGATTTTCTATTCTTTGCCCATAAGATATAATTTTTCATAGACATAGGAAAGCATATCACACAAGCTAACATTTTAGACTTAAGTTGGGAGGTTAGTCTCCTTAAGCTCCCTGGATCAGCAAAAGAGGAAAAGTTTTCTTTAGAGAATCATTTTTATCATAATGTAAGTGCTACAGAAGATCTTAATGTACATGCTTCAAATCACCCTCTGGAGGACGAACTCTCTCTCCTGACTGTACAGAGTGCCAATACAGCCTGGCTGTCCTGGACATCAAAGTGTGGTTGTCATGTTCATCCTTTTACCTAGCCACCTCTTTGTACAGCTACTACTGTTACCTCTATTTCTGTCTAAAAAATCTTGCAAGTATTTTTCCTGTCATTACTACTTCATCTGCATGCATTGAATGAAGGCTTAAACAGGCTCTTCTAAACGTAGACCAACCTAACAGCCTGCTGATACTAAAGTGGTCCACCTTTGCCAGCTCCTGCCTGCAGAGTTATTCATTGTGTTGGACCCAGCACAAGCCACACTTCAGACTTTTGCAAGCTGTGCTTCACAATGGATTGGCAAACTGAGTGGCTAACCAAGAAAATAAGCATGATTTATGCATGGGAAGGTGCAGAAATATGCAACTCAAAGTTGGACAAGCAGAACTACTGCCCTAGAGGCAATAAGCTGTCAAATCATTTCAGCCTATTTTGTTTGCCTGCCCTGATACATAAAAATCATCAGTGTGTTTAATGACTTCATTAAATTACCAGTTATAACACCAATGGGGAAAAAGGAGGCCTACATTTAAACTCAAAATATAAAATATGCTTCCCGAAATCTTGGAATTTTGAAACCTTGTATCCTGTTAGTCCATGAGATAAATGTCGTTCAGGAAGTTACAGAGTAGAATGAGATCTCTGTACTTGGCTGACATCTCTGTGTTCCTGCTTAAAGCTCTAAGACATTCTTGTTGGGTTCCTGCCTCAATCTCCCTTCGTCCCCCCTGGTTTACAGCATGCTCAGTTCCTGGACCTGGTTCTGTAGCACGCATGTGACCAATTGGCTGGCCAAACAGAAAGGTAAAACTGAGCTCACATTAAATAAGGGACAGCAATTAGGGTCTTTTTCTCTCCACCATGCACCCATTTTCACAACACAGTATCAAATACTTTAATACATTTTATATCCATAACACTGGAGCTGGAGGTAACCCTTGCCACAGCAGCCCACATGCTGTGTTTTGGATTTGTGACCAAAACTGAATCTTGCTAAATATGTTTGAAACTGTTCAGCAGATTCAAAATTACTGATATGGAGAGCAACACAAAAAGTCTTGTTGCTAAGAAAAAAAATCTACCATAAGCACCTCCACAGCTAATACAAACAAAATTCTACAAATGTCACTCCTCTAAACAGATGCAAAGAAATAAATTAAAACTTTAATTATGTATTTGCAATTTTAGAGAGAGAGAGCACTAGAAGAATAATAAAAAATAAAAATCTACGCCGCTGCCAGTTCCTTTCTTAATGTAACATGGATTTTATCTGCACTTTCAGATACAAAATTCTACTTTTGTGTGTTATGTTTGCATTTTTATAGCCTCTGAAGCTGCACTTGCCAACCACCTCGAGCTAAAATTATTTACTATTTTTGTAAGGCTCTTTCTTTACTTCAGAAAAGAAAATAAAACTGATAATGCACTTTTTCTTTATAATAAAGCTCCAAGACAACATCACTGCAGTTCTAAAAGTTAAAGCATTTTTCCTATAAGTAATCAAAATTCTAGCTAGGTTCTTGAAGTCAACAGTTTCTCAAATATTCTTTTTTTATTACTGCTTTGGCATTTGTGCTAGAAGTTATACAGTCTCATGCTATGTTGAGTGGCACTATAAGGCTGTTGGCAAATACCTGTAGCATGATATAACACCCTCATTTTGTCTGCAAATAACTTTCTGTATCTTAACATATTTTAACAGAATTAACAAATTGCTAGATTTATTCACAGGCAACCAAAAATTCCAGATGTGCCAATGTATATATGCAAGTTAATATCACTCAAGCACACCATTAAGAAAGAACAAGGCAGCCAGGGAGCTTCCATCAGGTGTATGCCTTTATAGCAATAACCTGATTAACACTAGCAGCTGTGTTTAAATAGCTAAATTTATTTAAATAGTAAATAATATTTACTTTTAACAGTCAAATTTACAAATAACTGACAGTGTTACAAAGGCCTTTTTCTCCATATAAACGGAGGCAACATATGCATACAGTATGCACAATGGAAATGCAAATTACATGTCACCATTTCATGTGGTCCAGCATCTGTAGACAAACAAGTTGCTCTGCATTCTTTTTTCTGCTTGAGTTTGCCGATTAATGTAATCAGGAAATCCTAGACTGGGGTGTCAGGCATTCAGTTGAAATCAACATCGTACTTACAAGAAATAATCACAAAGCAATGAATAAAAGTAGTGCTATCTTCATATATACTTTGAACTTTCAATTTTGAGCAATCCAAAGAAATCCTGCACTTCGATCTTATGTTCCAATATTACTTTCTATACAAATAACAACTGACGCAATAATTGAAATGTATACTGGTTTAGTTTTTGATCTAGTCAGCAGTAAAATCTAAGTAACACTACAATTTTTTCAACAGAACATTTTTCTGCGACAAAAAGGGACCATAAGTTTTCGACGCCCTATTTAATTCTTGATGCCCACTGCAGTCCCTCTTAATTGTGAAGCAAAGCACTAAATAGAATCCAAGTCTTCAAATTCGAGATCTGTAAATGCCATACAGTGCTATTTGTGCTAAAATAAGCACATCTTTTAATGCATACTGCATCATTCATTGCTCTCCTTTAATCTTAACACTAAACTGAGAATGTATGGTTTGTTTTGGAAAAACAAAAAACCAAATAAATACATGAATTTTTTTACCAATTTCTAATGTGCAAGTTTTGGAGAGTTACCCTGTATGCACAAACCTTCAGAACAGAACTTTAAACACTCCCATAATATTCACTTCTATGTTTCTGTTCTGATTATGAATAAAACAACATGTTAACATCTAGAATTAGTTCATTACAGATACTTTATATAAAAAGACCTAAATGTAAATGAAAATATATTTAATTAGAAATATCTGAATTGTTGCTTCTTTTGTAACAGTAGTTAATAATACGAAGGGCTCCAAACCGGGAAAAGAGCTCCACAGAACTTGCATTTTAGAAGGTGTATTCCATGATGCATCTGTTACAGAAGTTACTCAAGCTACAGCAACTGAAGGCATATGATGTCACTAACATAAAAATTTCAGTCAATAAGTGATTTTCCCCCCATTTTTACACACACATGCATCCCACCTGAAAGAAGCTGTGACAAAGTAGTGAGTGAACCAAGATTTTCAGGCAAAGTTTCTGCAGTTTTTTCTGTAAATCAAGTACCCCCATGCTGATAAGCAGTAATTTCTGGAGGAAGGCTTTACTACCAGAGACACTGGAACCCAGGACTTCAACAAGAGGACTCGGGACTGAGACTGGCTATAGAAATGTGGTTTTAACCCTGAACTACCTAACCTGTCTCTCAGGACTGCTGGAGTACAATTCCATGGCTTAGTGTGTTGCAGTATGCGCAGAGTCTCCTCTGGATTCCACTCTCATTCTGTATCTTCTGAGGATCAGCCTCTCAAGTCCACTGCTCTCAAGTCTCCCACTCCCTGCTTGCATTGCACACCTTTTTGTTTCTTTCTTTTGTTCTCCCTTATTCTCAGCCCAGTCTGCCCAACACTACAGAAACTCCTTCGCTGAGTGTGCAGTTACTGTGAAGGAGAACCATGGTCTTGGGGGCAACACAGCAAATATGCGATGCCTTCTACTCTTCCACAGTCTTTAAGTGGAATATATACATACATTCCACTTAGATAGATGATATATATGTATGTAGATGCAACACATACATATAGATACATAATATACAATATGCAGACATTAGAAATAAATGAGATACCAAAAGGCTTGTAGAAAGAGACAGGAAAGTATTTGCTAGACAAACTATCGAATTTTAAATAAAGCCTAAAAGGTTTGATGAAGTTTTTTTTGATATTTTAAACCACTGACATTCATGTTACGAAAACTGTAACTTGCTTCAGTTTCTCTGGCTTGGTGAGTTTCCCTTAGATTCTATTTACCCTGCTAACCATTATAAAAATGGTCTTAATGAGGTAGGCTGGAGCAGATAAAAAAATACCTGCAAACAAATACTAGAAACATTAGTGTAAGATAAAGTACTACATGGTGTATATCTCACTAGCAAATCCAGTAGCCTTCTTCTCAACCAACTACACCTACACAGCAAATAACCACCTATTTCTCAAAAGAGGGGAAAGTATTTTAACACACTATTACCCCATATTTTTAACTTTTCTTTCCTACTAACATAATTCCTCTGATTAGGCTTTTTGATCCATTATTTATCTTAATAGCCAGCTGTTGAAAAGCTCACATACAACCTGGGCTGCTCTAATAGACTTCAAGACTTCAAAGTGCTACTTGGGAATGGATCCAGACTCAATTTACTCCCATCAAAAAAATACCTAGGTAGCAATTCCGTATAAAATCACTCACACTGGCTTTCTGTTGCTGATGGAAACCCACTTTTACACACGCAGATGAGTTCACACCCAGGCTTATATGGCTGGGCTTTTAGGAGGTTAAATAAATGTACATTAATTAAGCATTATGACTGTGCATTGCAGTGACAAAAAGAACAAACAAAACCAAAACACCACAAAACTTTAAGGCATTACAACTTGAGACATTTCCATAAGGTCATCACCCAGATTAAAAATGCATCACAGACCATCATGAATACAGAACTATGACCACAAAATACAGCACTTCCCTAACTATTTGCACATGCAAATGACTGGTTGTAAATAAAATTCACAGTTACTGTGAATCTAAATTAGTGATAATATATAATTCTTCATAGTCCTGGATGGCTAATGTTTGCAGAATTAGGATGAGTATCTGTATTAATGTATTACACATGTCACTCTAATTTGCAAAAAACAAAACAAAACACCCATAAACCAAAAACAACTTACAAACAAAAAGTACATTTTAAATATACTTCTTGCATTAGAAGAAAGACTTTTTTCAATAATTTTGTCAATAAATTGCAACGAGAAAAATAAATATATTTTCAGGAAAACTGAAAATTTTCCATTTTCCCACAGATTACTGTTCTGTAAAAGTTATCATTTGCTGTTCACAGATAGAGCTATACTTTATGGATATGTAACAAAAAGCTATTTGCATATACTTCACCAATATACAGCAGTAATTGGCAGTATGGCTGGAGTGTAGCCAGATGCCAGTGCCTTGAGTTATATGATGCCTTAAAGATACTATAACATGAAAATAGGGCAGGTAATGAAAGAGAGCAGGGAATACAGAGTAAATAAATATGTAATAAGACTTAGCTTGATACTGCATATTCTTCGGCAGCAGATATAGTCCCATTTTTTTTTCCAGGGTCTTTGTTTATCCTTAATGTTTGTAGGCACTTAACTGGAATGTCAGAGACATCCTAGGCACTTTTTTTAATCAGGAGAGGGAGGAAAAAAAGCACCTTCAGAACATGATTTGGGTGTCAGAATTCAGTGGTTCTCCATATCTTTTGTCAACTATGAAAACAACCAATAGCAACTGTGTTCCTGGCTTAGCTATTTCAGTTCTGTGCCTGTGGTATGAAGACAGTCATATCTATGCTGAACACATAAATGTTAATGTTTTTAGCTTCTGCTGGCCTGCTATAGCACATGAATCTTCTTGACCTTCAAAAGATTAAAATAAAAGTAAATTAAAACATTCCTCAGGGAAAGCACAGGGGTTGTAGTAGTGGCAATAAAAAACTAATTTGGTCTACAGAATTTTTATTACAGGTCACCCCCCACAATGTTCTGATAACAAAGGAAGAAAAAACAGTTTCCCTGCATATAAATAGCAAAGTACAGAAACCCATTTATATTCGCACATGTATACAAGTTTACTCAAAGTGAACACACAGAGGGCTCTATTAACCTATATCAGCATGCTGTGCTCCCAATTCAACAGATGTCTCCCGTTAGCTCAGCATCACTGAATGCCTCTCAAAGGCACAATGGGGGACTCCGTGCACAAAAGTGACCGATCTTCTTCAAAACAACCTTTGAAACAGAAGCAGTATGCTGACAGGAGCATCACTGGCATCTCAGCTATAACACTGTTAACTCAGTGACATGATTTCCAAAATGAGAACTACCTCACTCAGTCTTCTCTGCTGTCTGTCAACTGTCTGGAGAGCCTGGACCACCAACAAACTCCTTTTTCCCAACCCACACTTTCCCCCCTCTCCCCCCCCACCCGAAAAAGATGCCAAAAATTCCTTTGCTTTTTCTCCACAATACTAAATTAGCCCACTGCTTGCATGTTTGTAGGTCTTCTGCACACTGAAGGTTTTCTTCATGGTTTCAGTACAACCTTCAATCTCACCATTACTTGTGACAAAAATCTGAATTTTGTCTATCCAGACAAAAATCCAAAATGGTCAGGTATAATGTTATTCATCTCATTATAGCAGCATATCTCATCTTCAGTATCCAAACGGCAACTGTTTCTGAACTCCTTTGATTTTTTTATTCTGTAAATGGCTAGTTAGCATTATTACCAATCCTGTAGAAAATAAACATCAAATGGTAAGTTTCAATTATTACTGTCCTCGTCTAACCCATACATTTTGGTAAACCAGAATACTTTCTTAGTGTTGGCATTATTTATTAAAAAACCCATGTTATACTTCATAGTTGCATAAAGCTGTTGCAGCATGGCTAAAAGGTAAGTATCTAAACACTATCTCACAAAATGATAAAAAGTGTGTCTCCAGAGCACAGCAAACGGCATCAACTGCCGTACACAGACTGAAAAAATGCAGATGAATGACCAAGTCACAGAAAAAAAAAATGGACAGAAGAAAATGTGAAGTACTGATTTACAACCTGTTAAGAAACAATAATGAATGCTGGCACAATCCATGAACAGGACATTCCAGACTCATTGAGAAGACTTATTTCAGGGGACCCTGCCAACAAAAACAAGTAATGCAGGCCTCAGCAATCTCTTCACTTCTTTCAATAAAGAGACATAATCAATCAATGATATTGTATTTCTGAGGGTTTTGTTCCTCTTTTATAATAAATTCTATTAATAAAGTCATTCTTTGGTTTTCTGTTAAATCAAGACAGAAAAATGTATAGTATCAGAAATCTTCTCCATGAAGGATAGAATAGACAGGAAAAGGCAGTTTCTCAGGAGAGAGGGCATACTGGATTGCTGGGTTTAGACAAGAGAACAGCTTTTGTCTCTTGTAATGCATATGCTGCAGCTAACAAGCCATAGTTCAGAAAAGCAAACACATAAATTGTTGGTTGGAAAAAACAGTGGATTTCCTTGTTATATTACTACATGATATGCAACTGAATTCTAGGCAATTTTTCCCAAATTACAATGCTTTAACTACCAGCTACATCCTAAGAACTTGTTAGGTTTTTTTGACCTGAAATGTAATATGCACTTTGTGTTCATGCAACTTATAATGAAATACTTTCAGTTCCACTTCGCAGCTTCCTTACTCTACTCTGTGTTGACATAAGAAGGAAAATGAGGAGAGGAACCTGAATCTTCTAACGTGCATGATCTCTGTTTTCTTTAAAAGCTCTGGAAGAACTCTTTATTCTTTTATATTTTAGCTTCATTTCCACAGCAGCACAATGTGATTTATATTGAATTAAAGAGGAAACCCCTCAGGAAAGGTTCACCTCTCTTGGGTGTCTGGTTTACCATTTTGATTTATTGTAGCTTTGGCCAGGCTTCACACCAACTCCTATGTAATCATCAAATACACTTGCTAAAAATACACATGAAAAATGGTGCTCTTGACTATGTCTGTGCCTGTAATTACTGCTAAAGAGTTCTCTGAAGGAAGAAACTTTTCTCTGATAATATACTACACTGAATAGAAAGATCATAGAGGTCTGTATTTTCCTGCATACTGAGAATTATGACAGTGTTCTCCCAGCCTTAATTAATGTTTCTGCACTGAACACATATATTATTAACTGATCGTTACGAACTGTGTGAAAATGGACAGAAAACAGGTTAATCAATATCCTTACTTTAAAAGAATTTTTACTACATACAAATCTGGAAATGTAGCAAATTAATTATTTGATAGCACTTTGCAAAAAGATCCATTACTTATTGCCTTGGACTCCCTTCCTGTACCACACCTAACAAAATATGAAGTCACAACTGTTGCCGAGTTAGCAACAGCAATAGTAAAAATGGGATCTTGAAGGTAGATGCAGCACTGCCCAAGTGATTCAATGGCTACAGATGAAACCTTTAAACACAGACTACTGAAAATCACAGACTGTAAATTTTATATAAACAGAAATAATAATGCTACTTCTGTGCATCTTTGCAACACAAATTATACCACATGTTATTCAAAAGAAGCTGAATTAAAACATTTCAGGAATAATGGGCATTTTTCTAGGATTTCATCATTGAATTATAGAATCCACTAGGCTAGAAAAGACCTGTAAGATCATTAAGGCCAACCAATTTGTCATGATACACTAACTAACAAGTAACTGTGTTGGATACTACTTATTGCTTTAAATTAGGATCAAAATGGTTCTAATATGTCATGGATAAAATTATATATAGTGTTACTATTCCTAGCCTACCAGGAGAACAAGGAGATAGTATTAAATACCAGCTAAGCTGTCTCTGCAGACAACATCTATTTATTTGCAGTGCTTTAGAGTAGTGATTTTCAAACTATAACTATTGATTACTTCAAAGATTCCATAAGACATCATGAGGAAAACCACTCTGACTAAATGAAGTTTGTATGTGCTAAAAAGCATATGCAATAAATAAAGACCTAAAGCAACCTTAGGTCTAACAGATAAAGTTAGTTCGGTATTTTCTGCAAATAAGAAGGGCAGAAAATTACATTCAGAAGTGTAGTCTTTCTTGACCTTAAATTATTCATAAAAAGACACTGAATTCTTACAGAATTTCCACTACTAAAAAGAACTTTAATTTTCATATCTCTGGAACCCACAATGATAGCTAGGACTGAATGTTCAAGCTGGAGAAGCTCTTCAAGTTTACATTACTCACACCAAGACACTGATGACTCAGGTACCGTTATTACACATTTTCTGTTTACATGATGCAGCACAGGGGAAAAGTGATTGACATTTGTAAATTAACTTCATCACAAAATCCATGACTGTAACTATGCTATTATTCTGATAGATTATTTCATTAAATGACTAAAAATAGGATTTACATCACAAGCCACATCTGCTTCTGCATCCTCCCTCCTACCTACTTTTTTTGTCAGAAACAAAACCGCATAAAAATCAGTATCTAATTATAGGTCATAATTTACTTTCTTCAAATTTGAAACTTCTCAGATGAAAGAATCTGGCACAAGAGATCAGAGTAATAGCCTTAAGCCAATAAAGGAATCAATTGCTTCAATAGGATAATTCTTTTTGCAAGGCAATTCATACCCTGCTAACCCGGAGGGAAAAACACTAGATAAACTCACTGTGAACTTTTAACAAATTTAGAGAGCTATGAATTTGTACAATGCAGAGCATTTCCATAAGCAACTTGCTTGCAATTCTTCACCTTTCCTTCTTTATTTCAAAACTGATTACAAAAGCTAAGCCTGGACTGTGTTCTGCCGAATTCATATGACCTCCTATTGATCATACAACATTACCATGTACTTAGAGAAAGAAGTTTTAGCATGGCAACAGTCACAGTGGGGAGCGATGGTTTCTTCCAAGTGCGATTTCTCAATATTGATGCAAGACAGAAGAGCACATTGCTTACATGAAATGATCTCTGCATTAGCCTTCGTTTCTCTTGTTCTGTAAAAACACAGGAATGCTTCATCTCTACTTCTTGTACGCACATGGAAAATACATCAATCGCCACTCAGATCCAGCTGCATAGCAACACTCTCTCCACAACTTACGCACTGGACTTGAAAAGGATCAGAGGAAAGAAGACAGGCGTTAAGCACTAGCACCACATCTTTAAGAGCTAGTGAAATGCTTCTGAAAATTCATCGGTGTTTCTTAAAAGAAACAAATTCATGGCACAATCTAATCTCTCTCACAGTATTAGTCCTATCTATTCTCCAGCAACCCCTGCAATCTTTAGGCAGAATTAGCTGATTTAAGTTTCAGTGCTACGGAGATTAATGGCAGCTTTAATTCTGTTCAAACTGAACTTCAAAAATCCAGTGCCACAACCCACATTTTTTTGTCAAAGCTTAGAAATAAGATTTAATGCCTCTTTTAGATCTGTTAAAGAATAAATATAATCATTCAGAGTTTTGTCTTAGTGCTAATCATGGCAAGCTGATATGCAAGATCAGAAGACTGTTTTGTACTCTCTGAAAGATAAACAAGAAACTCCTCATGAAACAACAGTGACTTTTTAAAATTTGATAGTCACCAACAGGTCATCTGAGTTAGTGATGACACTAACAAGAAAAATATTAAATCTTTTGTAGTTCACATTTAATTACATTTGAACAAAAAGGAATCTTCAAAATTACACAGCTATAAGCATATCTTTTAGATTCCAGATTCCTGAAGACTGGGAGGCTCATGACTTCAGTTGAAGAAGAGTTGCGTCGTCTTCTCTTCACTTTCACAGATCATTAATAGGGAAATACGATGAACTGTTTCAGATGACCATCATAAAAGAATGATGTGGATAAATTATGCTTAATACTGTAGGAACTGTATTGGCAACATACAGTTACTTTTCTTCAGCAAATAGACTGTTCTATGAAGCGAGGTCAGTGATAACTGGGAGCCTTGCAAGACTTGCACTCAGCACTGATTTAGTTATTTTCATATATTGTTACAATATAATTGAAGCAGTAGGAATTAAATCAAAACCATGCTAAATAAACTTAAGTGTAAAGTGATTGTGGGAGAATCTCTTGCAAAAGCAATATCTGTGCTCAAGTAGTGCTAGAGTATTTCAGGTGTGACATCAGAAGATGATGACATTATGAGCTTTATTCCTCCATGCTTCAAACTCGTAAGATTTTCATGTAAGACTGAAGCGTATGAGAAAGGCAATTTCAACCTTTACTCAATATTTCAGTTAGCTCATTAGCATTACAAAAAATACTAATCACACCCTTCATATCAGTAACTGCAAGGTTTGCTTGGTAGCTGTAACATTTATGTAAATGAAAGGAATAAGCAAACATGCCATCAAAAATTTCCCCATCTCCAAATAACCACAGATAACTGAGAAAAAAGATATTAAATTGGATTTTAAAAAAAAATAAAAAAAAGAAGAAAATAAAAGTAAAAAAGACAGAAATAAGGCAGTTTAAATTTCTACTAAATCACCTGAAGAAAAACTGACTGGGTTGAAGTATGCACACAGTATGGCCAAATCCATTAAACACAGAAACTGCTAAACTGTGACCAGGACCATAATACATATTGCACTAGCGAGGCTTTGTTGTTTGCTAGCTTGTTGTCAGAATCCCCTCCATGTATAAAACAGACAATTTGCTAATCCACATATTTATAACTCATAAAGCTCTCTTAAATCTCTGTTGACAAATGCACAGATGTTAAGAGCAACATTGTAGTGAGGTCCCACTACAAAAGACTTCATTACATGTGCGCAGTATACCACACTACAATCCTAGAAAATGTAACTTATTAAAACCTACAGACTATCAGGACCTACTTGGGAGACAGTTCCAACATCAGGATTTAAAATTTAGTTATAACAAGGCAGATAAATGAGCTTTTCAACAGATTTTTATCTGGAAGCTGAACTCTGAAATCCAGGCTTCATATATGCATTACCACATAATCAAACTCATTTTACAGCCACCTTCAAAAAAATAACTTAATTTTACTACTGCAAGGCCACTGGAATCCTGTGGCAACTTCAATTTTCAGTTATATGTTAAGGCACCTAAATATCCTATTCAAGCACATAAGAAAGATTAGCACGGCAAAGAAGAGCCGAGCATACCAAGCAAGAAGCTGCCTAAGCCTGGTGAACAGAAATCTTGAGAAGAATTTCTGTTTAAGAGAAAAACAAACAAAAAAAAAAAAAATAAAGGCTTGAATGCATCTTCTCCCTCCCCTTTGAACCCACAGCCATGAATCATGTGTAGGATTGGGTGGCTACACCAACTACCTCTTTCTCAGAGAACTGCTTTAAAAAGTAAAAATACAGCCCATATTCAAGCCCAAGAATTCAGTGGCTAAGCCACTCAGCTAAATAAACAGGGGAGAAAAGCAAAACATCTCCAAGATGCCTCTTTTGCCTTATTTCAGGAAGCATTTGAACTTCCAAGAGAGCACGTTAACTGTATTTTAAAGTAACTTATAAGTCTCTCTGTCCTGCATTACATGAGCATCTACTCACTAGGAGGATCCCCAATACTAAATCTTAACACTTGTGTCTTAATCCACTTTACCATAGAGGCAGCTATGCACACCTTTCCTGTGGATCAGTAAATATCCACATGTGAAACCCAGAACACTCTGACAGCAAGAAGAACTAAGAAACTTACATAAGCAACATTTAAATAGCACCCGAGATGTGTATAACCTCTACTCCAACCCCTGATTAAAGATTTTCTAAGGAAAAAGTTCTATGGACTATGTTCAATTATCTAAGATAATGCTTTAATCAATGGGTTTAAAGCAGACCTAAACATCATCACGTTACTCAAAATGCTTTATATTGGTTTCAGTACGCACATCCTGACAAAACCAACTAGGTTATGCAAGAAAGGTGGGACAGAGGAAGATTCATTCTAAATTCCAGAATGACAAGAACCTTTGTTTTATCAGGACAGTGGAAGATGCCAGCACTTGCAAAAATACATAAGCATGGAGATTGCTGTGAGGCACAGATCAGATAATTTATAGATACCTCCATTTTGGAACAGGAATAAATTAGGAAATCAGAGCACCTAGATTACAGGTATGTTTCCTTGAGGAATCAATAGCTAACTGTATGTTTTCAGAGATAGCCAAACAGAGCTTTCTTTAAAATAACTTTCTGTTACACAGTCAGAGCTACACAGCTTATGAACCTACAGATAGTTCACATCCACTGAGCTCTGAGCAGAAGCATAATGAGCTGTCTTCTGTTTGTAGTCATCCACAGAAACACATCCATAATCTCTCTGTAGAACCCTTACTGACTACCTCAAAAAGGTTGTTCAGGGAAGTGTAATTTAATGAGCTTTATTTTGTGTTCTCTATATATTAACAATACTTTCATTCAGTGAAATAAAACCAGTATTTAAAATGCTTTAACTTCCCTGTAGTGCAGTGGTGTTTCTCTCTCCACTGGTTCTATACCACCTGGAAGAACTCACTAGGTTAAGAATAATGGCACAAAATAACTATGATAGGTCACAAAGCTACAGTTTACAGAAGTGTTTGTATGATTCATATTTAAATTAGGTTACTAGAAAATAGGGGAAAATTAATGGTAAACTAGACTGTGTCAGAGAACAGATATACATGCTGATGAAATATCAAGAGAGAACACTTGTGATTATGATTTTCCCCAGAACATGTCAAGGTCTACTTTCAATAGTAGTCTGTGATACAGTGCATAGCAGTAAAATCTCAGCAGAACAGGATTCATACATTTTAGCAGATCAGCATAAGTACTGTTAAGTGCCTTCGGAAAAAGTTGGTATGAGTTATAGATTTCATTACTCTGTGGACGAAACCACAGACAAGAGATGACTTCTGTGTCAGATTCCATCAGCTAGCATTATAATTTACAGATTTATAGCTCTTCAAATTCACTGGATATGCAAATCTGCATGCAACAGTAGCATATTTCAGCTACTTAACAATTCAAAAAGGATTTTCTATACAGCATACTTTTCACATACTACACATCTGTATACTTGCCTTCCATTTCTCCCATTCAGATTTAGTAAATGAACTCATTACAGCCTTGAAAACAAAACCAAACAATTCATAACTTACCATAGGTTTATTCTTTAAGATATTCAGTGTACTTTTATTAAAATCTTGGAAATGCCCACTTTAATTCAATGTTCATGTTATAGTTAGAAGGACAGTATCCGTATCACCTGTAAGTGAATTTTACTGGATTTCACACAGGTAAAGTAGAAACGACAGCTAACATGGGCTTTTACCCCAAACTATACATAGTCAGCTACTTGCAGATGCAGGTTTTTGCTATTACAGGCACATTTATCACTTCAGTACTAAGGCTACTTCTTTGAATATGACACAGGACAGCACTTTCACTCCATGTTCTGTATCCAAGGTGATAGATACCAGTCCATCTGCTAAACTGAATTCTCTCTGAGAAATATGTTGTCATAAGTGTCACAGCGTTAATCAGCACAAACCCAAAATCAATTTTATCCACAAAGAACTATAAGCAATACATGTATGGAACTGAATAGGATCTTTGAAAGTTAAACTCCATTCAAGAACACAGTTTATCTGTTGCAAAAGACAAGGATAAAAGCTACAGCATCTAAACTGATAAATAACTAGAAATAACACCATTTATAACTTTAAAGAAAAAAAAAACAAACAATGACATCACTACCAGGACAACCACCACTGAAAGGGTTGTCTTGTTACAAGCAACTTCCACTAGACTACTAATAACAGATCACTCAAAGTAATTCAGTAAGGAAGTATGCAACAAAGTCAAGAACTAGAACCAGTAAATGGTGTGACAAACAGTTTTCCAGTTGCAAATTTGCTGAAAACTTAACATCAGCAGGTTCTAAATTATTTCTGTAAGCAACATATTTTTCTTCTTACTAATCCTCCAATTCCATAACTTTGAAGTGAAATATTAATTTTGATCAAAGTACATAAAAAAGTGTAGTACTGTACCCTTTTAAGAAGGGGAATTCAAGGGAATAAGTAATTTCTTGAGTCATGGAGTAAGAGCAGATACACTGCATGACTGTCTTCCAGGTTACAAAATCCTTCCAACCCCAATCCCATAACTCTGCCCAAACACTTAATGATTACTAGAACATATACTGTTTATGCCTTTTCTTCCTCCAGCTCTGCTAGTCCAGACTGCTTTTCATCCCACAGTTTCATTCTTCCAAGAATACGACATGACTACACTAAACCCTATGTGCAGGCATGCTCACGCTATGCCAGTCTGGTCACCTCATTTTTCAGTTTGAAGGATACAGCCTAGTGAAACTCCGCTTGCTTATGTGCCTGGGTTTCTACTGGGTCTGCCTGGGTGAGACGGCACCCTCTCACATCTCCCCAATGCTCAGAATAAGGACTGAATGGCAACCTGCTTGGTGCACACATACCAAACACAGATAAACTCTGAAACATGAATGTGATGCAGACTTGCTGGAAGAACAGGTGACTGAAAGTGATTGTTGGGCAATTTTTCATTAGCAACATTCGTCAAACTGCACTGTATGGAATGATAATACCACAATGGCAAAGCTCAGAGGATTGACAGACAAGATAGAGCAACATATTAATTTCATGATTACCACCAAGAAACTCTGAGTGAAAGTACTTGCCAGCAATATAGAAAGCACCTGTATCTGAGACCAGTCCTCTAGGTGCCTGTCTGATCTCCAGAACTATTTAGAAAGCCAAGAAATGCTGACCTTTTTGCCCAACTGTCAAAATGAGTAGGTTCTGGTTTTCCTGTAAATATAATCAACACAAAACTCTGGAGAGTTTTATTCAAGGGACTTGAAACAAGTTCTTTATTAAACAAGGACCCTATTATCAGGTTGATCACATCTGCTCAGGTGCAGATACAGGTATATCAGCCTCTATGTAAATGAATGCTCTGAGCATCCGGAGGTTTTTCACAGCTTTTGGGCCTAAACACACATTCTTGAGAACTGAATGTGTGCATCTAGCACCTAACCTGTGGTTTCCATAGACAAGCCTTCTAACAATCCATCAACTGGGAAGATTAGTGGACAAAGGCTCTGAGGAATGCTGCGCAGTACTTACACTCCACATTCTGAAAGACTATGTAAGTAAACTAAGATTACTGCATTTTTTTCCTAGAAGTAATTTAAACGTGTAACTGAAAGCACTCAGTGATGCAAGCAGAAAACTAGCAAAGATGCTGGCAGAGTTCACATGTGGAATACCAGCACAAAGGTACTGTTAATGGCCATCTTACATATTACTCTCAACAAGATGGCTTCATAACTTCTCCTGTAGTTTGGAACTGACTGTCTGTAACAGCCATGTTGCTACCAAAAGTCAATCAAGTACTGGAAAAAGATCTTTTTTCAGATTTTTTCCCCTCCCACTCATGGGCAAAGAGTGTAGGGAACACGAATGCTATGGCAGCATGGTAAAGAGATGCAATCTACAGATGACATTACTACTTTTTGTTTGTTTTCATTAGAGCACTTTGTTGATTATATATCTGTAGATCACACAAAACATTTTAAGGGAAATGTTTATCAGATTTAGGCTGCACTGAAAAAGTTTTACTTTTGCCCTTCACACAATAGCATTTGACTTACTAATCTGTGTGAACATAAATGGCATTATGATTAACACCAGTGTTTCTCTCCTTTGTGACCCAGCTTTGATTATTGCTCATCTGGTCCCTCAGTAACCCTGCCAGGAAAAAGGGCATGTTCAGCAAGCTGTTTCTAGACTATGCTCATATGTGACATATTAGAGAGTTTCATCAGCTTAATATAATGATATATTGTTTTATTTTTTTCTCCCAGGTATCTAGGTTACAACTCATTATATTAATTAGTAGCATAATATCTTCTCTACAGTATTCATAGGGTTAGGTAAGTCACCTTTCTGCAAGACACTTTCTTCCATTATTTGCCTGTCCAAACTACATCGTTTAAGTTTCACAAAAACCCTGAAGTTCCTGAAATCTAAAAATTAGTTTGGGAAAGTACAATTCTAACCCATGAAATAAATAACTAAAAGACTAAATAAGTACTACATCTTTCTTCTTAAGCTACCAAATTGAGGATGTTCATGCTTGCCATTTAAATTAAGCAGATCCCAGCATTTGGTGTCACCCCAATACAAAGCTTTAAGTAGACAGCACATTTAAGCAACTTTCTTCATGTTGAAAATTTGTTGCTGACTGCTAGGTTTGGATGGGGTTTTTCTCCCTCATTCTATAGTCTCTCCTTCTGCAAGACTGCTTTATTAGTTTACAACTAAGACTAGCTCTACTGAATAGTACAGCACCTCAGACCCCAGTAGTGTATACAAGCTGCTGTGTATTATTTAAAGAAAACTAAATGAGCTTTTTTTAGCCTGTCATTTACTCTATCCCCCTAATGAGAATTCCAAATACTCAGTTTTCTGTCAAAAGAATTTATAAAGTGCCATTTTAGCTCCCATGTAGAATTAACACTATTTTAATAAAGAATATTGAGATTTCCCATAGAAGACTTTTTTTCCTTACCAGCTTTATAAGCAATCTGACTCCACAGCAGTCAGTGAACATCCATTATTTAGGACTCCTTTAAACACTAAAAAATTGATATGAAATATGATGAGTTTCCTAGTTGCTAATGTTCGAAAACTTTCTGGAGCTATACTTATGAGTGCAAAGACATCAAAGCCAGCTCTAAATAAATCAGCTTAGGTTTGAAAGCAATATTACAGCTTAGTTTGATGTGCTCCTTTGATCCCCTCCTCTCCTCAGTACTTTGGCAGTACTTTCTGAGCAGAGTTTGTCAGGTCAGGCTCAGAGCAGCACAAAAACCTCTGGGCACAGACAGGGTTTCCTGGCTGAGCTCACCACTAGACTGGAGATTTCTGCAGTGCACGACATAGCACTATGGAGACATTCCAATATTATCTTCTGTAATTTCTAGGCACTAGAGATTAACTGCAGCTGTGGCAGGTGAACAGAAGTCACACTAATCTGTTTCATTTTTTTTATGTGCTATGCATTTTTGTGTTATTTATGAAATATGATAAGGTTATGTTAATGGAAACAATTTATATATGCATAGCTAACACCAAGGTGTTTGTGGAAATAATCATATTGTTCACTGAAATACGTTTTTACACATCAAGTTTCTGTACACACCTATCGGTATGCTAGCTTTGTCCACAGCAGTTCTTCCATGTCAACTTCATCAGCTGAAGCTTACTAGGAATTAACCACAAAATACAACTTATTTTTTCCTATAAAATGAAAAGCACAAAGCCCCTACAGAGCAAAATAAGGTAGCACTCCAAACATTATTCATTCATTCAGGGGAAAACAGCCAATTATAACTGACCTACAATAGGCTTATTTCCTGCCACCTATTTGTTTACATTTTTTCCCCCTCCTCTATTTTGTATTATCTCTTAGATTGTGGGGAAGAGAAGACCAGTGAATTCTGCTAACATGTAATTGGCCAGCTGTACATCCACCTCCCTGAACCAGTGATTCTCTGTTAGCACCACCACCAGTTCTTTCTGTCACCCACATAAAAATGTGCTGTCCTAAAACTTGGTGCTGAATATCAGATTAATGATTATGATAACTCTAGAGGTGAATGTGTAATTCTTTGCTCACTAGTTAGTTTGCTCTTTCACACAGTTGTATACCAAGACCAAACCTGGTTCACATTGGGTTATATCTCTCCAGTGTACACCTTTGTGCCAGTACCTGAACTATAGTCAGAACAACTTCAGAATTCTGTACAATCACAGTTGCTGCCAGTTATTATTTGTAACAAGTGTTTTCCAAAAGATGGAAATTGAATTGTGTTTCTTCCCTTCTGTGCCTTGTTCTATGCATATAAATTTAAATTAAATAAAAATATAACTTACTTTGCTGTTCATTCAATACTGTATTTCACCTTTAAGCAAGTTTTCACTTGTAGAACCAGGGATAAGAAAACACAATTTTATTGTTTAGAGTAATGGGAACCATTCTTTCTAATTGCTATAGTCTGGGAGGAAAAAAAACAACAACAAAAAAAAACCCAAAACACATAGTTTTGCCCTATCTTGTGAAGTTTTATATCCTTGAAATATATTTTTTTTATGTGATGGAACAGAAATGAAAAACACCACCTTACTTCAATATATTTAATGTGGCAGGTGATTGCCAAGAATAATCCACTTTCAAGTGTAGGTTTTCAATCAAGATATTTAGTAGGGATATACAAAGAACAAATTCAATATCCTAATCCTTTTTCTTTTTTTCCTGAGACATCAACATTTTCCATTATCCTAATACACAAAAGCATACACGCATTCTGATTCTGTAACTGGAAAACTAGTAAGTTTTATTATGAAAACATTCACTAGAGATTGAACTTCAAGAGTCATGGATTTTAACGGAAAATTATTCACAAAATACACAGAAAATAAGTTTCTCACACACAGCTTTTTGAAGGGGGTGTCTAAATAAAGCACTTCATGTATTACAAAACCTTTAAACTGAATCAATGCAATTTAGACCTCTTCTAACAGAAACTGAGAAATATGTCCTTGCTGTTTCTCTGTAGTTGGGATTGATAAAATTCAGCCCTCACGTACCCACCCCTATTTGAAATTTTAAACTAGTTATTGTTGTGGCCACAAATTCAGTCAATAAATTCATGGTTCTATGGCCTGTTTTCTGAATTTGAGTTCGAGCAACATGATCTGACCAAATCCTCCGCATTCATCCTCCAGGAGGAGACAGCATTTGACAACATCCATGGCAACAGCACTTGGAATTGAGCTAATTCCCTAATTATGCAAAACAAGTATTCACGACCCAGTTCAGGAGCTGCCAGAGCATCTCCAACAATTCAAAGCTACAGCTAACAGTTTGCTTACTTGATTCTGGACACCAGCATTTTCAATTTAGACAGCCTTTGCCCCCGATTCCCAAACTACTGCTAGGATTAATCAGGTATGCTATTTTGTTTTCTCATGAATTCAGTTGCCAGATGCCTCTTAATTACAATAATTTGGAAAAAAAAAGTCTTAAGAGCTATGCATTTACAAAAGCTTTTGTTTCCATCTTCAAAATCCTGAACAGTCTTACTTTGTACATAGACAGTCAACCCTAGGCGATGGTACCTTGTCAAAGGGGCACAGACTGAAATATACTTTGTAACAATTACTTAAAGCTCTTGTCTTCAGTTTATTATTTTCCTTTACATTGGCTAACCTAAATTACAGCATGAAGAAAGATAAGGATCTTGCTTCCTCCTGTTTAAATCCTTTCTGAAATTAAAATACCCTAATCATGCTGTCACTTTACATGGAAGATCTTTCATATTCCATTTTTAAGATTTTTCTTGAATACATTTTTTAAGAGAAGCAGATAACCTGCAAAAAGTACACCACGAGAAAAGCACCATCAAGTTCTTAGAGTAAAATGTCCTACCATAAGTCCTCTACACCTTTCTCATGCATCTTAACAGTATTTTTATTATTTTGCTAGTCGATGAATTCTGAGGGGATGATTTGAACAGGCTATCAGTTGTGACACATATTTCCCATCAAGTTCATTGTTTCAGTGGTATCTAATCAATATTTTAAAATTTCATTTCAAACTTGCAGAGCCTCCCAGTAGTCAGTGCCAGCTTTCATCCACCCAGGTATTGCCAGTTTTGCTTAGCTTTTAACATTTCCCACTGGACTTAGATTCGTAGAATCTTAGAATAGTTACAGTTACACAGGACCTTAAGATCATCTAGTTCCAACTTCCCTACCATGGGCAGTGACATGTCCCAATAAACCATGTCACCCAAGGCTCTGTCCAACATGGCCTTGAACGCCACCAGCAATGGAGTATTCACAACTTCCCTGGGTAACCCATTCCAGTGCCTCACCACCCTTACACTAAAGAATTTCTTCCTTATATCCAATCTAAACTTCCCCTGTTTAAGTTTGAACCCATTACCACTTGTCCTCTCACTACAGTCCCAAAAAAGAGTCCTTCTCCAGCATCCCTATAGGCCCCCTTCAGATACTGGAAGGCTGCTATGAGGACTCCAGGCAGCCTTCTCTTCTCCAGGCTGAAAAGCCCCAACTTTCTCATCCTATCTTCATACGGGAGGTGCTCCAGTCCCCTGATCATCCTCGTGGCCCTCCTCTGGACTTGTTCCAACAGCTCCATGTCCTTTTGATGTTGAAGACACCAGAACTGCACACAGTACTCCAAGTGAGGTCCCACAAGCGCAGAGTAGAGGGGCAGGATCACCTTCTTCGACCTGCTGGTGAGGCTCCTCTTGAAACAGCCCAGGATACGGTTGGCTTTCTGGGCTGCGAGCGCACACTGCCTGCTCATGTTCATTTTCTCATTGACCAACACCTCCAAGTCCTTCTCTGCAGGGCTGCTCTGAATCTCTTCCCTGCCTAACCTGTAGCTGTGCCTGGGAATGCTCCAACCCAGGTGGAGGACCTTGCACTTGTCATGGTTAAACTTCATAAAGTTGGCATCAGCCCACCTCACAAGCATGTCAAGGTCCCTCTGGATGGCATTCATTCCCTCCAACATATCAACTGAACCACACAGCTTGGTGTCATCAGCTAACTTGCTGAGGGTGCACTCAATCCCACTGTCCATGTCACTGACAAAGATGTTGAATAAGACTGGTCCCAACACACATCCCTGAGGGACACCACTCGTTACTGGTCTCCAGCTGGACATTGAACCATCGAGCACAACTCTTTGCGTGCAACCATCCAGCCAGTTCTTTATCCACCGAGTGGTCCATCTATCAAATTGATGTCTCTCCAACTTAGAGACAAGGATGTCATGTGAGACAGTGTCAAATGCTTTGCACAAGTCCACGTAGATGACATCAACTGCTCTACCCCTGTCCATCAGTTCCATGGCCCCATCATAGAAGGCCACCAAATTGGTCTGGCAGGATTTCCCCTTAGTGAAGCCATGCTGGCTGTCACCAACCACCTTGTTGTTTTTCATGTGCCTCAGCATGCCTTCCAGGAGAATCCGCTCCAAGACTTTGCCAGGCACAGAGGTGCGACTGACTGGTCTGTCATTCTCCGTCTCATCCATTTTCCCCTTCTTGAAAACAAGGGCTGTATTTCCCTTTTTCGAGTCATCAGGAACTTCACCTGACTGCCATGACTTTTCAAATACGATGGACAGTGGCTTAGCAACTTCATTTGCTAGCTCCTTCAAGACCCGCGGATGAATTCCATCAGGTCCCATGGACTTGTGTACATTCAGGTTCCTAAGATGGTCTCGAACCAGATCCTCACCTACAGTGAGCCTAGGGTCTTCATTCTCACAGTCCCTGCCTCTGCCCTCCAAGACTTGGGTGGTGTGATCAGAGCATGTGCCAGTGAAGACTGAGGCAAAGAAGTCGTTAAGAATCTCAGCCTTCTCCAAATCCAGGGTAGCCAGTTCTTCCAATAGCTTCTGGATAGGGCCCACATTGTCCCTAGTCTGCCTTTTATTCTGTGTACCTATAGAATCCCTTCCTGTTATCTTTCACATCCCCAGCCAAATTTAATTCTAAGTGAGCCTCAGCTTTCCTAACCTGGTCCCTAGTTTCCCAGACAACATCCCGGTATTCTTCCCAGGCCGCCTGTCCTTGCTTCCACCTTTTTTAACCCTCTTTTTTCCTTTGAAGTTTCCTCAGCAGCTCCTTATCCATCCAAGGAGGTCTCCTGGCCCTCCTGCAGCACTTCCTTCTAGTTGGGGTGTAACACTCCTGAGCTTGTAGCAGGTGATCCTTGAATATCAACCAACAGTCTTGGGCCCCCCTGCCCTCTAGGGCTATATCCCACGGAACCTTACTAAGCATGTTCCTGAAGAGGCCAAAGTCTGCTCTCCTGAAGTCCACGGCAGTGAGCTTGCTGCATGCTCTTCTCACTGTCCTGAGGATCTTGAAACAAAGCACTCTTGACTTCCCCAAACACCAGTCACTATAATAACGTTCCTTAGCATAGGTCCTGATACACATTACAGCAACTGGACAGTAGCCTTGCTATGACCATTTCTCATCACTGTAGCAAGAAAGGGGCTGTCCACTGCTTTTTCACTACACCATTTTTACTATGTAGAGATATCAGAAATGATGCTACACAGACAAATCTATATTTTTCAGGTAGAGTTAACTTCCCGGAGCTGGTCAAATTGTGAACTGAAGAGAACAGCTGAAGAGGAAGTCCAGACTTCCCTGCCACTGTTATCTAACCCAAGTGGCTTAATAACTTCATAGAAGTTCATACAAAACATCAGACTTTCTTGTTGTCTACTTTTAACATGTATAGATGGGGAATAGCACCTCCCTGAACTTCTGAAGAACAAGTGAGCAACAACACACATGCTGTCTTGTACTAAAGGCATTCACGCTTTGAGAAGAATGGAATGAGTTACATACACTTACTGAAATTAAATGTTTTCTTCTTAGATGCAGTAGCAGGCACTTTAGAATCTAAATCAACATAATTGGGGGGGGAGGGTAATTTGCTTTTTAACATCTACATACTTGTGTGAATGAAGAAGTGAATACTCACATCAGTTGAAAAAAATATACTAAGTAATCTCTTGCTAGACTAGTCAAAGCTACACAACTCTAAAGCAATTACTAGGTTACTCATACCCATACTGACAGTCACAACATCCTGAAATATCTGTCTGCTTTCAATCCCATTTCCAACATGAGAAAGGGTACAAATTGTTGCACAAGTTTTCAGCATGAGAGTTTTTAAGAGACTTCCTCATTAAAGATTTCTTCATGAACTCAGAAAAACACATCTTGCAGGATGTTTTTCCAAGGTGGAATCAGTCACTGGAATTTGTGATAGATAATTTAATCTGTGCTCCACCAAGATGAATAATCAGTTTCCTCATGCAATCTCTTCCAGAGGTGCTTTATCTTTACTGTTAGAAAGTTAGGTTTTGTTTTTTTCCCCCTGAAGACTAACCTGTAATTTTCTTGACGCAGTTTGAGCTCATTACTGCATCACTCCTTCACCGGGAAAGGAGTACACTTAATTCTCTCTAGTAATTCACTTATTTATTTGCAGACTGCTTTTATGACCGTTCTCTTCCTTTTCCCCTACCCTCAATACCTTTCCCTTTCTAGTTTTCTCAAAGCTAAAGTTCATTAGGTTTATGCACTGGGTATCAGAACAGAAACATCTAGCTAAATCTAAAACGGAAACATGCCCTTTCCTGTGGTTTATCAATACACTTAAATTTGAATGTACAGAGGTTGCAATATAAATCTAAAGCACATGCCTTTTGGCAAGCTACCAGCTTTCAGTGTTCCTTGACTATGACAAATTCAAAGCAAAAAAGTGCCCCCAGGAAACTTGCTAATAACATGGCACAATGTTATCTCCCCTAAGGAAAAGGAAAAAGGATGGGAGCCTCTTCCTCTAATTTAATTAAAAATGAAAACTTTCATTAAACTAGTATGTATCACACAGTATTTTAAGAAAAGTAATCTCTGCTGTGTTCATGAATCACTATTGTGTATAAGAAAATTAAATAAGAAAATTAAACGATAACAAATGGGTACTTCATGGAAGTACTGTGCAGTAAGATCAAGGCTTTTTTCTTAAGGTAGAAATAAGCTCATCTGACTGTTTCAAGACTCTTAAGGTCTGCTATCTTTGTTTTTCTGTAGGAATGAAAGGCAAAGCAAACACAAATCACTATGGATGAAACATGAAGGGATAAAAAGCTTCATACTGTACATAAGTGCTACCTTTTTTCTTTTTTTATTTTGAGACAAAAGTCAGGAATACAGGAGCTGGGTCCTTTCCTGACATAGAAGCACCGATTTCCACCAGAATAAAACCCAGGATAATAACAACAGAAGTCATGTAGTGATTTGCTCCCGTCCTCAGCCTGCACAACAAGGTTATGTCTCTTACTACTAAGAAAAGAAATGCAGGAACCAAAGTCTGGCCCTAGGACCAACCAGAACAGTGCTATGACTAGCAGCAGTGGGAACACTGAGGGAACCAGGATTGTTCAGCCTAGAAAAAAGGAGGGGAGACCTTGTCACTCTCCACAGGTACTTGAAGTACCCAAAAGGAAGTTGTAGCAAGATGGGTGACCGTCTCTTCTTCCAATTAGCAAGCAATAAGACAAGAGGAAATGGCCTCAAGTTGCGCTTGGGAAGACTTAATCAGATAATAGGAAAAATATATTCAACCAAAAAGGTTGTCAAGCATTGGAACAGACAGCTGGGGAAATGGTGGAATCACCATCCCTGGAAGTATTTAAAAAACATGTACATGTGGCACTTTAGGACATGGTTTAGTGGTAGACTTGGCAGGAATAGGTTTAAAATTGGACTTCATGATCTTAAAGGTCTTGTCCAATTAAAACAATTCTATGGTTTAGGAGAGTCAATTTCTGGTGCCTTACACAGTTTATTTAGTCATATGATTTATCTATATAAAAAACAGCTACATTCAAACACTTAACTAAAGGTAAAACACTGTTTAAACACACAAAAACCCAAACCTTTCACGTACATGGAAGCTAATACACTCTGACCATTATGTAAAGTTATTATCTTTGTCAAAATAAATATATGCATTTCACAGAACTGCAGACATCATGTTGGGAAAGTATATCAACCAGCCTTTCCTTTCTTCTAGCATATAACTCTACCCAGTAATAAGCAATATGGGCATGCAACTCACTGATAAAATAGTCACTCTAAGTTCAAAACCAGCTAGAAACTGGCTAGTCTGTACTATGAACTGAAGTACTGCCACAATACTTCATCCCTTTCAGATATTTGCTTACTGCCACTCTCATTAACACAGATTACAAAATCATGTGCACCTTTCTTAGAAAAACTATATCTTCAAATTTTTTTCAATTCAAACACAAAGTTTAGTAATTAAAATCCACTGATCTCTCAGAAACTTTTTTATTTAAAGCCCTATTTTTTAAATATGTACTCCAATATATCTTAAACTTTGTATTTTCAATTAATCAACGTACTACACGAATAATGAGAGCCATTACCCCACGTAGTACATAGAGAAACTGAAGCACCAGGAAATAATGGGGCTTCATCAAAGTCATTACTGCAGTGACAACAACATAGTTAGCCCAGTGACAACAACATAGTTAGCCATCTCTTCTCTATTTTTTTATGAGACTACACTTCACCTTCAGTTAAAATGCATCTTTCCTCTTGTCTTAAGAGGTTTTCTACAGTGTTTCTTGTAAGTCACTCGTTACATATAGATAATATATCCAATGTTCAGAAATATAGTGCTAAAAGTGAGGAATGGCAGTAACAAAAGATAAACACAAATCACTCAGCTACCTGCATAAGCACTATCTACATTGTTCAGAATTTCAACACAAGATCCTATGTTTATGCATTCAGTAATACAGGTTCTCTTCCTAATTGCATAAGAAGTTTTAAATATGCAGTACCTGAACAAACACTCCTGGAAAAACAACTCCTCCCTCCTACTTCCCTCCCCTGTAATAAGACAACTGCGTACTATCACTCTCAAACACGACATGAAAATAAGTGAAGCTCAGGAACAGAAACTGCTTCAGCACAGTGCCAGTTCAGAGTAGGAGGTGCAGAATTACCCTGTAACTAAAAAAGGGGAGCTGTAAATTTGCCAGTTGTCTTAAAATACAACATCATATGGCAGCAAACATTTTGACAAGGTAGCACTGAAGTCAGTTTAGCAGCAAATTAATGTAAAAAATGCTGCATGCCTGAACATCTTTTAGTATTTATGTATTACTAAGGCAATTTTACATATTGTTACTTCATATCTGCCTTCTCCTCCTCCCCTCTTCATCTTTTTCAGTCTTAGGAGGGGCTCACAATTCCTACACTCCAGTTTGTACTACTTTCAAATTACACCGTGTGCAAGACAGGCAGAGAAAAGTCAGGTTAAAAGTCACAAAGAAAACTGGGTAGTGTTTCACATCTCTCCTTGTGATTTCTAAGATAATCTGTATCCTATTTCACATCAGCATCAAATTTCACATAAGCATCAATAATGTATCTCCATGAGTGAAATGATCTCTTCAAAGACAGTACAGAACACAATCAACCTTCAGTGTACTTGCTGGCTGGGGCTACAATTTGAAATTGGTTAACATTCCGCTGACACTGCGTGTGAAGAAACAGAACTGAGCTCACTAAGTACTATTTATTCTACTCTCAAATAAAATGCAACAGAAAGAGGATTTGTTACTGAAATAAGCTGGTAATGAATATAGAGTGAGAAAATAAATGAGAAACCATTCTTTTTAGAGTTTTGTTAGTAGTCTCATGCTGTCAACAAAACATGAAGTGTAAGCCAGGGATGAAACATTTGTTTGTATAAAACTCTCTTTCATGAATTGCAAAGCTCCTTGCCCACAGCCTAATTTTGTTATATTTTGCTGGAAATGCGATGATCAGATTCTGTTCATCCATACCATATCAGTTTCCTGCTACAAAAAGTAAAGTCATGTACTCTTACTGTTATGTCTCACGTAACATAGTTAGAAGGCATGAGATGGTCAATCCTTTATTGAAGGAATAATCCTTTCTCTGTTACTAACAGTGCTTTCCATTTGAGAAGACTTTGGAAGCAGGACTCTTATACTATCAATATAAATGATTCAATGAGAGATACAAAAAGCATCTAACCACATTAAACTAGCAGCAACACAAACTCCCTATAAGAATATAGATGGGATTGTGTATTATCACTTTTAGAAAGGATCACTCTTCCACTCCTCTAAGTGATGCAGCAGTTACCAGAACACAACTCTGGAAATATCCTTTTGCTGAACCCATCCATTTGCAGGTGGCACACTGCTGGCTGATGCGTAATAATTTACAGAGCACCTTGCGAGCAAGAACAGCTCAGATTCCCATATGGTTATAGCACAGGCAGACTAGTAACAAGTAGTTGCGACTACAACTTCTTATTCTCACTAAAAATGCACATTTATACTGCATCTACGCCACAGAACCATATTTTAAAACTTCTGAAGTCATAGCTCAGCCTCTTCACATTCAGACAGGATAACCAAAGCTCCAGTTCTATTTGCCTCTGCCTCTCCCTGAAATTGCTTGGAACTCATGGTCAATGACCATGATGAACAAAGACGCTTTGTCATTCCACTTTGCAGATGCACAGTCAGCACTCAATTCATTCACATCGACAATGCTAAATGCTTCTCCACTGGTGGCAAAGCATCCTCTCCTAAGGGACTATGGCTTCCTCAGCCTGAAACCTGTTCACACATGCTGCTATCTGTTGCCATGATCTCTACATGTACATGGTTGCTGCTTTTGTAGCAGATGCAATAAAGTTTCAGAGGATTTCTTTCATTAGTCACTGTATGTGCACTCAGATACACCTTCATTAAAATTAATTTCGGTTGCAAGTATGTTGTGATGTTAATTAGCTTCTAGCAGAGTATTTTTGTTAGGCATTGATTAGTAGTTTTATTTGCTCTGTATATCAGTGTAGATGTGCCATGTTATATGCCACAGCAGTCTCACCTGACATAATTTTCTGTTCCCTCCCCCTGCTCCTTTTAATTTTTCCTGACACTCTTCATCCCCTCTGAAACTAGTTGATCAAGTCTTTACAGTATTGTAGACAGCATTAGGCTTATGCCACACTGCTGAACTCATCTGGCTAGTGTAAGCTGTAAATTACAGACTCTTTTGAGAAACTTATGTATTGCTGTTACACTTAATCTGAATCTGAAGATATAATAAAATGCAGGTTAAACTAGAAATAGAAGTATTCTGAAAATGGACAGAGCCTCTGTCATCCTGTCACTGAAATCAGTTTAAAACCAGCACTTTTGAGTTCAGAATTTGTTGTTTAGTAAAAAAAAAAAAAATAAAAAAAATTTAGTATCAACAAAAATATAGTGGTTTATAAAGAGACCAGACCAACATATTCAGTATACTCTGAGATTCTCTGTAACTTAGGGGGAAAGGGGCCAGTAAAGCTTTAGGATACAGTGCCCTGTTAGAGCTATTGTCAATGTTCGATAGCTGCAGCTGAAACTCAGACATGTAACATCTGATACTCAGACACTAGATGAGCACAGCCTCTACATATTTCAATTCTGTTGGGATATGTGGCCCATGGCAATGGCGGAGGTGCTGCACAGACAATATCCTCATCTCCCCACTGATCCAGCACACAAAAGGCTTACTGGCATTAGGCAAAAAATTTATGTTTGATGCTTATTACTAGGATAGAGGAAGTAGAATTGGAAATGCACAGAATTAACAATGGACTGAATACAAAGAGGTAATGATCTCTTCTCCAAACATAAACAGCTACTCCAGCTCTTACATTCAGACCTCTGTATAACCATGATAGCAAACTAAACAAAGCTGGGCAAAACTAAAAATTGGCTTTGGTATATTGTCAGTACTGTTAAATTGAGAACTGATTCCCAAAACAACTTCAGCTTAGGCAGGGCAATATTCTAAGAGCTGTTATGGAAATAACTGCTTGAGTTTTAGAGGATAAGGAAGAGTTGAGTCATGAGCATGCAAGTCAAGCTGCAACATTACAGCCAAATTCTGGGGCAGAAAGCTGTCCCTCACATGATGTATTATTTACTAAGTTCAGATGTAGGCTTAAAAGTCTTATAGCACTATACAGGGGGGAAGGTCACAGGAGGAGATTAAAATACCATAGCAGGATACAGAATTTAACTCTATTTTTAATTCCCTGTTTTCAGCTATAACTAAACATTCTATAATTCTAAATTCACTTTATATTTTGTGAAATTTTATTTCCCCACATTTTCAGCATAAAACTGTACATAGCAAAACAAGCTCAGAAGAACTTGTACATTTTTCTTAAAGGAATTCATAGGACAAAGGTTAATTTTGATACCCATTTTAAGAGCATTCTAAGAAACAAAGGTTTTGAAAAATAAACTGGTTTCCTGAAGTACTGGGTTTACTGTCCTTTAATATTCTACTACATCATTGCTGCTCTTGCCCCTGCCAACAGCACTGCCAAGCTGCTTCTGCTGGTCCCTGGCCACTTTCTGTTATGGTAGCACTGGCTCCTATGCTCCTCAGCTGTTTGTCTACACATGAAAGAAGCAAGCAGCATTTGCTGAGCCTGGCTGGGGAATATGGGTTTGTCAGCTGTCCACTCAGTACACAAATCTCATGGGGCAGCTGCCTGCTGCCACACAGACTGCATTCCTTTCATTAGTAGGGAACTGAAGGGAGGTTTTTATTGGTTTTGAGTTAGTTTTTGTATATATATAGTAGAAACGAGCTTGAAGATTGACTTTTAAAAAGAACTGACTTCAGGAAAATAAACTGGGAAAGAATACACAAATAAAAAAAATCAATGAGTAACAGAAACTCTCCAGAGGCTGAATCAAAGTAAAGAAACCCCCAAACCAACCCATCCCAGCTGGCAAAAAAAGACCTGTGAATTAAGAGCAAGTTCTTATCAGCTACAATTACTTCCTCACAACAGACTATAAACTAAATCATTTTATGCATGAAACTCTTCCAGTATGCAAACAGTTTCAATGTATATTATCAAAAAGGTGTGTTAATTTTGATAAACAAATCAGCAATATTTTAAGGAAAGCAAAACAAGGTGAAATTGAGTACCAACAGCACCGAAATCGTTTTCAATGCAAATTGGATCATTCCACAGATGCTTATTATTTCAATAAAAAATACCTTTAAAAAGTATTTGATGTTAATGCAGAAGTAGTATGATTACAAGAGCAAAGTTTTATGTAACAGCAAATAAAGTCTATATATCTTCTACATACTAAATAGAAAGGGTCTCCTTAAAAACACTTTATGTTTATCAAGTCAAAAAAAGAAAGCACTGTTTCTGAAGAGCCAAAATATAACTAATAAAAACAGGAAAACCAGAAAACTATCTTTTGGTTGAAAAAAACAGGGGAAAAAAACCCCACATTTAATTATTTTACATGAATACATTAATCTTTCCAGTTGACAAAACAGTTCCACAGCTACTTTCTATTAGCCACCAACCAAATTACAGACACAATTATATATATACATATATACACACACCTTGAACATACATATCTTAAAGCTTTACAGTATGGATGAGCCAGGGAACTACAGACCAGTCAGCCTCACCTCTGTGCCTGGAAAAATCTTGGAGCAGATTCTCCTGGAAGGCATGCTGAGGCACATGAAAAACAACAAGGTGGCTGGTGACAGCCAGCATGGCTTCACACAGGGGAAATCCTGACAGACCAATTTGGTGGCCTTCTATGATGGGGCTACAAAACTGAAGGACAGGGGTAGAGCAGTTGATGTCATCTACATGGACTTGTGCAAAGCATTTGACACTGTCTCACATGACATCCTTGTCCCTAAGTTGGAGAGACATCAATTTGATAGGTAGACCACTCAGTGGATAAAGAACTGGCTAGATGGCCACACACAAAGAGTTGTGCTCAATGGCTCAAAGTCCAGCTGGAGACCAGTAACAAATGATGTCCCTCAGGGACTGGTGCTGGGACCAGTCTTGTTCAACATCTTTGCCTGTGACATGGACAGTGGGATTGAGTGTGCCTCAGCAAGTTTGCCCATGACACCAAGCTGCGTGGCTCGGTTGATATGCTGGAGGGAAGGAATGCCATCCAGAGGGACCTTGACACGCTTGTGAGGTGGGCTGATGCCAACCTGATGAAGTTTAACCATGACAAGTGCAAGGTCCTACACCTGGGTTGGAGCAGTTGCAGGCACAGCTAGAGATTGGGCAGAGAAGAGATTCAGAGCAGCCCTGTGGAGAAGGACTTAGGGGTGCTGGTTGATGAGAAAATGAGCACGAGCCAGCCATGTGCGCTTGCAGCCCAGAAAGCCAAACATATCCTGGGCTGTTTCAAGAGGAGCCTCACCAGCAGGTGAAAGGACATGATCCTGTCCTTCTACACTGCTCTTCTGAGACCTCACTTGGAGTACTGTGTGCAGTTCTGGTGTCCTCAACGTAAAAAGGACATGGAACTGTTGAAAGAGGTCCAGAGGAGGGCCACGAGGATCATCAGGGGACTGGAGCACCTCCCGTATGAAGATAGGATGAGAAAGTTGGGGCTGTTCAGCCTGGAGAAGAGAAAGCTGCATGGAGTCCTCAGAGCAGCCTTCCAAGTATCTGAAGGGGGCCTGTAGGAATGCTGGGGAAGGACTCTTCATTAGGGACTGTAGTGAGAGGACAGGGGGTAATGGATTCGAACTTAAACAGGGGAAGTTTAGATAGCATATAAGGAAGAAATTCTTTAGTGTAATGGTGGTGAGGCACTGGAATGGGTTGCCTGGAGAAGTTGTGAATGCTCCAGCACTGGTGGTGTTCAAGGACAGGTTGGACAGAGCCTCAAGTGTCATGGTTTAGTGAGAGATGTCCCTGCCCCTGGCAGGAGGTTTGGAACTAGATGATCTTAAGGTCCTTTCCAACCCTAACTATTCTATGGTTCCATCTTAAGAAGCATTAAGAAATTTTGCTGCTGAGTTGACATTTTTTTACCTCAGATTAGTACTGAAGTTCAAAGAGGACACAAACTTGATTATCACATTTTGATGATAACTATCTTCTGCTAAAGTCATCTGATACTGAGGACAGTTACTGGCTTGGAAGTTCAAATCCCAAATGACTCAAACTGTGTACAGTCATACAGATAAACTGCCTGATAAAACTACTGTGTACTCTCAGTAAGTGAGAAAGCTCATGAGAGCATTTCAAGATCTGATACTGGGCCTATTATTCTACTTGCCACTGCAAATCTATTCTTAGTACTTCAGTGTAAGGGGGTGATTTCTACTGCTAAATACCTTGCCTTTTACAACAAAGAAATCAGCAATAACAGAACTTAACACCTTTATTTTATAGTGTACTATCTGACGCAAGCACTAACACAACACAAGATTCAGCCTAAGTTGGTCCTTGGCCCTAACTGCCCCACTAGCCCTAACTGATATAATTGCTCAGCAAATCAAAGTAGTGTAGTGAAGCACTTAATTACATGTCACAAACTGCTCTGTTAAACCATTTTTTTTTTTTCCACCCTCAATAAGTAACAAGAAGTACCTTAGCCCAAGTCTTCCTCTCCTACACCAAACAGGAAAATGACAAATTAGTTTGTCTCCAGATTATACAATGTTTATTTTCTCTCCGAAACTTTTGAAACATGAAACTGTTTTTAAGTATAGAGGCTATGTCTTTGGAGCAGAACAATTTTCTCCAAAAAAGATCAATACCTGAGTGAGCATTTCAAAGTTAATCACTATGCAGTATTTCTATTCAGACACTAAACAGCATAGGAAGATTTCAACAGATTCTATTGCAGATTTCCCAAAGAAAATAAGTACTAATTTATTTGGGTTGAACACAATGAGGACTTGATTTTTAGATATAAATATTTTTAAGTAATTGTGGAATTTTTAGCACTTCTGAAAATAGGGACTGAAGATTTTCATATTGATAAGTGAGAAGTTGAAAACTCAATATGATTTTCCCTTTTTAAATATAGGCTTTAGGGATAGAAAATAAATGGCACTAGAAATGATTCATCTCATCCTAAAATAGTGCACAAAAACTGAAAGCTCGTCAGAGGTGTTGATTTCTCTCCTTTACAAGGAGGGAGTTCAAATTCCCCAGATTAGATTTATATTAAAGATAAGGCTCAGTTTAAGATTAAGAAACTTAGATAATGATGCCTACAGATGCATAGACAGTCAAAATGTTCTTTTATAGTCAAGAGAGATCTAATCCATAAGTAGATCAGATAGAGTGAATCAGCTTACCATACAATTAACACCTAGGACACACTTGAAGCTGCATAAATGCAAGCAATTACTTTCATAAAAATCATTAGAATTGGAAAGGGCATCAGGAACCAACCTCCAGCTCAAAGCACAGTCAACACTGAATTCAGTTCCAGTTGCTGATGACATTTTCCAGTCAGATCTTGAAAACTCTCAAGAACAGAAATTCTAAACCATCACTAGCTCACTGCTGTGTTTGACTGACTTCATGCTACTTCTTCTTCTATTCACCTGACACCTACCTTTGTTTTCTATTATGACTGTTGTCTTCCCCTCCAACTGTTTATCAGTAAAGATCCCGGCTCCATCTCACTGGCAACCTCTCTGTACGGCAATAAGCAGCTGCAGCTAGGTCCCCTCGAAGCCATCTCCTTTCCAAGGCTGAGGAAGCCCAGTTCCCTCAGCCTCTTCATAAAGGGTAAGCAGAGCAGGTTGGAAGCTCTATGCCAAATCATCCCAGTCTAGTAACATTCTCGCAGCATTAAAGAAGCAAAAACTGGATACAGTATTCCTATATAGGTTAGCAAGCACCAAGTAAAGAGAGTGGGGGTGGAAAATCACTTCCTTAAACTAATGACTACGCTCCTGTTGATACAGCCCACTATGCTGTTAGCCTTTGTCATCACCAGCGCACACTGCTGGTTCAGCCTACTGTCTGCAGGTCCTCAGGTTCTTTTCAGCAAAACTGCAGCCTGGCCAGTCAGCCCCCAACCTCTACTGGGAAAGGGATTTAGTCCATCACAGATACCAAAATACCTTAAATTAGGTATTTCAAATATATATTTAAAATACATATATTAGTGTATATTTAACTTACTTAATATATATCTTAAATAAAGCTATTTTCATCCTTGCTGACTCTTTGGATCCTTCCAGCATGAGGGCCACCTAAATAGCATTCCTATACTTCAGCAAATTGAATGCAACTACAGCTTGGTGTCATCAACAAAAGTGACGGTGCATTCCTCCTGGTCACTGACAAAGGTAGTAAATAGGACATGTCCTGGGATAGATAAAAAAGACCATGGAGCAGGAGTCAATATTCCACATACATAAACATACAAACAAGCACAATTAGGTGTCAGGCTTGAACTGAGCTGCAGTCTAAATGGCTAAGGTTAGTTGAGATTAATGGTATTCTTCAAGATCAACATAAGCATTTTGTGTCAGTAAGTGATTACAATTGATCAGAACAAGAAGTTTTCCTGCATGTCAAACAAAAAGAAAAAAAAACAAGTTCTGAGATACAAATTGTAGCAGCTGAAGCACATGTATTCTTATATTTCTAGTAACAGAGATGTTTAAATTGAGCATAATATGGCATCACTGAGAACTCCGAATATGACAGAAGACGTATTCACATAGGGTTAGCAGAAGACCTCAAATGAGAACCTCACAGCTGAAAGAACAACCTTCAAGTCTTATTCATAAAAGAACTTAGTCTTACACAAGATGACATTCAGAAAGCCAAGGCAGGGAAGCATTTCAGGGTTTTTGGGGGTAGCAGATCAAGTGGTGAAATTGTCAACAAAAAAAAAAAAAAAAAAAAAGGCACAAACTGCGTCCAATCGAATCATGCTGCCTAAAAACATGCACAAAGATCTCAGACACACGGTTGTCTGTTGAAAAGCAAAGCAACTGAACTGTATTTCTCAACGGAACTTTATGGAAATCATGAAACCTTGCAGACATTAAAACTATATGCAATAACTATGCTAAGGCACATGAAAAACAACAAGGTGGTTGGTGACAGCCAGCATGGCTTCACTAAGGGGAAATCCTGCCTGACCAATCTGGTGGACTTCTATGATGGGGCTACAGAACTGATGGACAGGGGTAGAGCAGTTGGTGTCATCTACCTGGACTTGTGCAAAGCATTCGACACTGTCCCAACACAACATCCTTGTCTCTATAGTTGAAGAGACATCAATTTGATAGGTGGACCACTCAGTGGATAAAGAACTGGCTGGATGGCCACACACAAAGAGTTGTGGTCAATGGCTCAGTGTACAGCTGGAGACCAGTAACAAGTGGCGTCCCTCAGGGATTGGTGCTGGGACCAGTCTTGTTCAACATCTTTGTCGGTGACATGGACAGTGGGATTGAGTGCACCCTCAGCAAGTTTGCCCATGACACCAAGCTGCGTGGCTCGGTTGATATGCTGGAGGAAAGGAATGCCATTCAGAGGGACCTTGACACGCTTGTGAGGTGGGCTGATGCCAACCTGATGAAGTTTAACTATGACAAGTGCAAGGTCCTACACCTGGATCGGAGCAATCCCAGGCACAGCTCCAGGTTGGGCAGAGAAATGATTCAGAGTAGCCCTGCAGAGAAAGACTTAGGGGCGTCAGTCGATGAGAAACTGAACATGAGCCGGCAGTGTGCGCTTGCAGCCCAGAAAGCCAAACGTATCCTGGGCTGCATCTAAAGGAGCGTGACCAGCAGGTCAAAGGAGGTGAGCCTGCCCCTCTACTCTGCTCGTGTGAGACCTCACTTGGAGTACTGTGTACAGTTCTGGTGTCCCCAGCATAAAAAGGACATGGAACTGTTGGAACAAGTCCAGAGGAGGGCCACGAGGATGACCAGGGGACTGGAGCACCTCCCATATGAAGATAGGATGAGAAAGTTGGGGCTGTTCAGCCTGCAGAAGAGAAGGTTATGTGGAGACCTCAGAGCAGCCTTCCAGTATCTGAAGGAGGCCTATAGGGATGCTGGAAAAGGACTCTTATTTGGGACTGTAGTGAGAGGACAAGTGGTAACAGGTTCAAACATACACAGGGGAAGTTTAGATAGGATATAAGGAACAAGTTCTTTACTGTGAGGGTAGTGAGGCACTGGAATGGGTTGCCCAGGGAAGTTGTGAATGCTCCATCAGTGGTGGTGTTCAAGGCCAGGTTGGACAGAGCCTTGGGTGGCATGGTTTAATGTGAGGTGTCCCTGCCCATGGCAGGGGGTTTGGAACTTGGTGATCTTAAGGTCCTTTCCAACCCTAATATTCTATGATTCTAACTCAATGGATTTAAGGAAGAACTACATGCAGTCTTGATCATGAAGTAGTGAAGCAAAGATGAGGAAGAACACTAAACTCTAATATACTCACATCACTTGAACAGAACTTGCAACATACATTCACATATACACATACCAACTTTCAGAGCAAATGAAACATGTTATTCAGCCTTTTAATTATTATCTGTGTTACTCCATTTCAGGAATGCACTACTGTTGGAGTTCTTCATATTTTTACTTTCTGTCAAGCACTTAAAATGTTTAAAAAGCCACAAACCTGAGAAAATAAAAGCAAAGAAACACTTATGAGGTTTATAAACACCTCAGCTCAGACTATTTGTGCCTATCTAAGCATTTTTCTGAATATACAATTACATAGCTTATTTTGTAAGCATTCCAAAATTTTCTGCGGTTATACCCATAAAAAAAAAAAAACAAACAAAGCAAAACAAAAAAAAAGCCTTCATACTCTTTAAAGCAAATAGATTATGCAGAATCTTCCATCTAACACCCCAGAAGTCCTCAAAGTAGCTGCATCCATATCATAAAGTCACCATGTCCCTGAAGTTACAAGAAGATAATCTACAGAAAACACAGGAGAGAAAAATTGAAAGGTAATACAACAATAATGGTAAAGAAATGGCTCTCATTTTCCCTGAAGCTCCATGCCACCATCTGGTGCTGACTTCATAGATGGCCATATAGATGTATTGCTTTTCCCAGCAGACGGTGGTCCTGGTCATTGCTGAAATAACCACACCCAACCTACATGAAAAATGCTGCTGTGGAAATGAAACACTTGCACTGAGCCACAATGCCTTTCCCCCCCACACTTTTTTTTTTTCCCATTTAAAACAGAATAGCAAAAGATCCAGTTCACACAGGAAGAAGCTTCCTGCTGTGGTAAGTATTCTCCAAACAATGCAATGTTTATGGATGTGAGACAGATAAGGCGAGTTGCTTAATTAAAGAATCATATGAAAGTATTAGCAGAGTAAGATCACAGAAATCACAAAGGATATTTCTACCACTAGAAGCCTTTTATACCAGAGCTCCTGACAGCTAGCAGACATTAGTGTCGTAATGCTTTAGCCAATACAGATTAATAATCTTACTTGCATTAAAAAATCAAAACGTACATTTTGATGTTCATTTTCTGATTTGTCAGTATTGCGCTACCACAGTACAGAGACAGTCCTACAACAGAATAACTAACATGTGTTAGCTCTTAAATCCTTGGGGGGGGAGGGGGAGAGAGGTGAGGGGGAGGGACCACAAAAAAAAGCCAACAAAAACCAAAAAACCCTCTAGTGTTTTACCATGATATCAAATCATAAATGTTTTCTTGGAATGTCTGGGGAAGCATTCCTGATATACTATCTCCCTTGATTCTGCAGTTAACAGTATCATCTCACATGATCCAAATGCCAGGATTAGATAGACTGGAATGAAAAAGTTACAATACTAAGGACAAAGAAAGAGTTTGCATTAGCAGGCACAGTTTCCACCCACGTAACCTATATTTACCTAAAGGTATCCATATGAATAGCTCCTTCAGAAATAAAACGGCTGATTAAGAGTGTTAATTTCAAACAAGCTCAATACAGTACTAACCATTATTCCCCAGGAGAACTTCTGACATCAGTGGGAGTAAGATTAAGCTAATACTGTTTTTGAAAATGTAATACTTAACTGATCAACTGAGAAACAACACAATTTGTCTCTAGCTCTTGCTGCATCTGAAATATACTGAATTCAGCAAGATGAATAAGTCAGAACAAACCATTTCTGCTAAAAGGTTTACTTTCCCTGAAGTCACATTTAGGCAGGTTTGCAGATCTTGATTTCAGTGTGGTTTTCATGTTATGTCTGAACAACTGAAGCAAGACTACTTCAAGCAACAGTGTTACCAATCTGCTCAGATTTTCTCCCAGAACTAAAGTTCTGCACCCCTCTCTAACCCATACACATTCCAGAGAGCATTGATTTACTGGGAATATACAACTACACCACTTTGACAAGCATTACTCCAAGAAATCACATTAGTGCAGTTACAGAAGTTTATATCTTAAATCTTGTAAACTTGCAAGCTTCTATTTCCTATTGTAGCTCCTTTGGAGCTCCAACAGCTATTTAACAACACTGTTCAAGAATGAAGGTAAGCTAATTTTAACCATCATACTAATCAAAAACACAGCTGGAAGGAACTTCGTAACTACACCTATGCTAAGTCTGAATGATGGTTGCTCTGCCTGCAGATGTGTGAAAGTCAATTCTAATCCTCTTGTATACTTATTTCTTTACATACATAAAGTCCATCACCTTTTTCCCTTGTTGAAATTAGAATCATTTCCTTTAATGCTTTGCTTAAGACATTCTGCTATTTCTTTACTTCTGTCCCTCTTCTGGGGACTTGCTTTTCTAAAGATTTCTAGAATTGTGGTGCCCAAACCCTTAGCAGAAGCATACAGAAGAATATTTCAGAATTCTTTAACTTACTTTCCCTCCTCACAGTCTCTAACTGTGGCACTAATTTCTCCCCCTCCTCTAATAGAATGGTATGACATTCACTCATGATCTATGACAGGCTCCTATATGATCTCCTAGGATAACTCTAGACAGTCTCTCCTGAGATGTGTAATATATATGCAAGGATTATAATTTCAATCCAATTAAGGAATTTTGTCATTGCCACTTTCTGAATGCCATCCTGTTTACTTGGGGAGCTCCTCCTTCACGCGATTTCCCCTTTCTATGCTTATACCTTTGAATCCTGTTCCTGTAGCTACTTTAATACCTTTTACAACTAAATGCTACCTTTGCCTTCCTCCAGCTGTTTACAAAACTGTTGAACAGTTCTCAATCCAGAGCAGATATCATGGTACCTCACTCAGCTCATCACTTCATTTGATGGAAAATTACTTAGCTGATTTGAAAACCATAGTCAGAGTAGCTGTCTACTACTCACCAGTAGTTCCCCATAGCTGCCACTGTTTACTATCCACAGTTCATCCAATGGAATACAACTTACTTTTTCCGAAAAAGCTCTATATAAAAGTAGAAAAGAGACATGACACCCCTCGAAATGGAAAATTGCCTGAAATTTAGGAATGATCTCTGCACTATTTCAAGTGCAATCTTCCACTGGAAGAGAGGCATTCTTTTATTTCCCAGGGGTCTGATACTGCAGAACGAAGGAAGGATCATCATTTGCTTCATTAGTTTCAGGCCTGTTTAACTGTGGATGGGAACCAAGGAAAAGTACAGTTACATGTCAGGACACAAACTGTACATCAGCAGTTGTACAAGGACTTCATTTGTGTCATTCAAACCATAACGGCCTCTACAGTTCATAGTTTGTTCTCCAATTTTAAATGCAGAAAATAAAACTGTACCACTATGTTCAGCATTTTAACTGAACCTTCACAACAAATCAGATTGCTCTAAATTTAACTACATAGCCTCTCAATACAGGTAGAGCTGCCAATAATGTCATTTTAGGCTGATCATTCACCAAGTGGCATTGGAACCAACCTAACTGTAAACTTAAGTTTCTCATCTCCTGCCATTCTGAAGATACTCCCCAACAAAAAACAACAAAAATCCTGCAGCAAGTATAGCATAATCTAATTCAAGCTGAGATGCAGGAAAAAAGATAGTAAACAAACAAGAATAATTAAAATGGTGAGGACAAATAATTCAAAGTGACAAGTGTAGTGTTACACCAGAATAGCATATTTCATAGTTAAGCATATAGTAGCTGCACAAACTGAAGCACCAAAATTTATAAGAAAAGCTACACACATTACAGCAAACATGCACGAGGTCTGCATAAACAGGAATACCTGACTCATGGTTACATGAATAATACACGCAGGTCTGAAGAAGAGTAAGTGAAGAGATCGGGGTTTTGATCACAAGTTGAAGTCTTACTGCAACACCAACATAGATCAACAGATCTGACTTAATTTCTTTATTAATGTCACACTGCTGTTTTTTTTTCCTATGGCTGTTACTGGCTTTCTTCTTCATATGTGCAAGTGAAACAACAGAAGTAGGTACACATTTCCATCTATTTTTGTGTTACTTCCTAAGTTACCTAAGCATAATGAGTGATCTATTACTCACTCTGAATTATGAATATTTCAGAATGAATGTGAAAATCATACAGGTATCATGGTATAACATATCAGATGTTACATCAACAGAATTATATGCTACAGTACTTGAACGGATTTTCAGCATTCAGGTTTCAGCTAGGGGTTGAAACACCCAACTAGTGATCATAAACCAACTGTGCTGAGTTATCTAGTTTTACTAATTTAGCTCTGTGTTTCTAATCTGAGGGAACATCATTTATCCATTTAAACACTCGTTTTAACTAATGGCCCATGCAATTGCTTACAGCAAGCATCTTTACCTCCCTGTTCCTCTTCTCAGTATCTCTGCCAATACAAGTAACTAGGAGTAGGAATACGAATGTTAAGATTGAAATACTTTCTTCACTACAGGCAGCATGTTTTAAATGTGGTTCAAAAGGTATTAAAAATTTGATATATTTATAAAATTCTTTAACATTTTAATGTTTACACAAAATCCATGTAAGGTCATTATAATTCAGTTTATATAAAATTTTAGGCATACAGAAGCTTGTCCATGCAGGTAACTATTACTTATCAGGCCCTTTTAAAGAAAAATGTTCAGATGGGCAGTGATAATAAACATTATGGATTCTCAGATATGAAGACATCAAGATGAAATCAACTGAAGTTATCAGGAACAATACTCAAAAATAAAAAATGGTACAGGGAATTCAGCCTTTACATATGACCATTAACAAAAACACAAAACAGAAAGGCAGAAGGAAGCGACTTGTGATTTGGGGAGAAGGAGTTAGTAATCATTTAGGAGTAACATCCATTACCACCTTCTACCCAATATTCACATGTACCACCTAGATTTCAGTTGCAATTAACAAAATTGCCTCTATGTGTCTCAACTATCTTTTATAGTGAAAAATAGCAGAGGGAAAAACAGATTAAAATTTCTAGAAAGACAAAAAATCAAACCACAAACAATGCATTCAGTATGCACATAGATTCTGTTTGGAATCAAATACACAAGTGCTATGGCAGCAGTCAGCAGATGGTGCTGTTACACACGGTGACTTTTTTTTTTTTTTACTTCCAGTGCCCAGTGACAAATACGTTCTTTTGTTAGTAATTTTTTGTGGCAGCCACATGATTTTTCCTCTCCGCTTCGATCAGAGTCCATTCTTACAACTGACTTGTTCTGAGTAAACCCAGGAGGGAAACCTCCCCCTTTCACTAACTTAACAGAATACAGGACTTCAGTTTCTAGATTCACATAAATACTTTAGGCAATGCACAATGCTGGTTGGGAAAAGTATATTGGAGAACGTCAGTATGAGAGGGAAGCTGTGTTATTCCACTGTGCATACTGCCTGGTTCTTGCTCACCAGAAGGTAAAGGCTGTAGAGGAAGAACTTGAGCTCCACCAAAGAGCTGATGTTTAAGGTCTTCAACAAGGGGAGAGAGATCTTTTTTTCCTCTTTGTATTTTCCATTCACACTGAATCTATCCTTTCAGTGCATCTACGGAGTAAGACGCCTGTTGTAGACATAGCTCCCTTTTTAACCTAAAATTCTGTACTATAATCAGCTAAGACTTCAGTGAAACTAGTCCCTTATATCATCTGCCGCAAGAAAATTAAACTCAATTCTGCTTAGCATGGATATAGTTGTGATGATACTGGGATGAGGACCCAAGTGGTAAAGCAGCTTCTCTATCACAAAAATGCAAACACACATCAATCAAAAGTTAATGGATGAGGAAGGGGCTTCAACCTTGTTTTATACAACACACCCATCCTGCCAGGTCCATAGATTCCCATTACTGTGTGTGTCAAAGTAATTTAAGAGTAAATCTCTTTTAAAGTCTCCTAAATAGTCTCGACTAAGAAACTTGCTCTGTTTTATTAAAGTATTTCAAATTTCCGTCCCCCAAAGTCTGACCCTAAACAAGCTAGATTTTCAAAGAGAATGATTTCCCAACATAACCAGGATTTTTTCGTGTTCAGCTTTTCACTTACTGTATCCTGATGTTTTTCTCCTCCTTCTTTACTAATTTCAACTGTATCAGTTCATCACACAATGAGTGATCATTTTTTTGATGTGATAAGTTTGATCTTCATGTGCAGCAAATTACAGTACCATAGCTTTGTCAGCATATCTTTTGTCACTTCACACAGTATCAAACATGCTATAATTCTTTTGCCCTTATGTTGTGGTTTAAGTCGTAAATCACGCAGTTTGCTCATTCACTCCCCCCTCTTTCTTCCCCTCCACTCTGGGGGGGGGGTGGGGGGTGGGAAATGGGGAGAAGAATCAAAAGAATGCAACTCCCACAGGTTGAGATAAGAACAGTCCAGTAACTAAGGTACAACACAAATCACTACTGCTACCACCAATAATAATAATGATGAGAAAAATACAAGGAAAGAGGATACAACTGCTCACCACCTAACAACCAAGCCGTGAACTAACTCTTCCACATTCCTGTCCCCAGTTTTCACATCCTGGGCATGACATGCTGTGGTATGGAATACCTCTTTGGCTAGTTTCAGTCAGGTGTCCTGTCTCTGCTTCCTCCTGGCTTCCCCCCTCCCTGGCAGAGCACGAGACTCAAAGTCCTTGGTCAAAACAAACATTCTAAGCAGCAGCTAAAAGCATCGGTGTTATCAGCGCTGTTCCCAGGCCGAAAGTCAAAAACACAGCGCTGCACCAGCTACTAAGAAGGAGAAGAATGACTGCTACTGCTGAACCTAGGATACCTTACTACCGATTCTGTTTAAAAATAGTAAGAAAACCCAACAATTGTATGTATTTTAAAAGCCAGTAGGTATTCTAAAAGTATTCATGCAAATACGTCAAACAAGTATGCATCAAGTAAACTTAACATCAGCATTTTTCGTGGGATACTCTAACTTGCACAGGTAGACATACTAATTTTCATAGTTTGGTTTAGTGATTACAGGTTCAGGCCCAAGACCGTTCTTAGCATCTATACCAACATCCCTGCTCCACTGGACATAACAAGTTACAATACACCTTTTTAGTGTCACCTACAGTCTAATCCCCTCACTTTCCATACCTGTTGCTTTCAACACTAACATCATCAATTCAACCTTGTTATCCACTTTTGTTGACTCTTAATATTTAAAACATGATGATACAGAATTTAGTGAGCTTATCTGGGGCATCAATTTTACCTGTTACATGAATTTGGAGTTCAGTGGAAGCACAATGCCAAAAACGTGGATGTATCACAGTACAAAAGTATCAAAGCATCAAAACACTAAATAAGACACTGATTTTTGGAACATCACTCTCATGGCTACCAACAGATTACAACATACTGATTCACAAATGAAGAAGAATATGTTTTATCCTTTGTATCAGTGTGAGCTGCTCCACTGCTTTAAGCAGTCCACTGATCAGAGGAACTTGCTACTTCTGTTCTTACAGATTTACATTATGTCAACTTTGATCTGAAAGAATACCCACACTGAGAACAGTCATTTTAATGTACGATAGAGCAGCAGTTTAAAAAATACTGAAACCACCAGTAATCTGTATTTTTTCTATGTTGTAACTCCACTTTCACAATTAGCAATTTGCACCATATTATACTGTAGGGAAATCTCTGAGGGCGCTTCAAACTGACCAAACCCAGACACACCAGTCAAGCCACTGAATTGCAGTTTTATCAGATAACTTAGTATTGAAACGTTATGTTAGTTGCCAACCACTAATGTTTATGATATCTTGATTTTTATGACATCTAATACATAGAAATTACATTAATAGTTTCAACAAGACTGTAACAGTATATTTAATTAACATGATGCCAACTGATCAATTATTTGTTTCCTAAAGCTGTTAACCCAGTATTATTTTGGCGCAGAACTGCAGTGCTGTTACCTACATACCTACAAAGTGCAAACTCAGATTTGCACTCAAGAATGGAAAAGGGGGGGGAGGGGGGAAGTAAGGGAAGGATGTGTTTCAGTGCCTTGCTTCTCCCATCCAGCAGCAAATGGACAGCAGAATAAACTAAATTAAAAATACTCCTCCCAACACATTTTACTAAGTTTTGGCCAAGGCTATATGCAGGTTATATCCTGTATTCCCTCCCCAGATTTTAGTATACTACTGTGTATTTATGGCTTATTTGTTTTCACTAGTTTTGTGGTTTGGCTTGTGTCTTGGGTTGGAGAAGGGAGCCTTGTTTTGTTGTTAAATGCCTCCACCACTTTTGGTTTTCTGAGTGAACAGTTTGCAGCATTAGGGTTCAGAGGTTCAAAGGTCCCTCAGCTTGTTAGAACTAGAGTCCATTCCACTGATACCTAAATAAAAAATAAAAAATTAAGAGCTACAGTGAACTGCCTTGTTATTAAGAAATCAGTATTTCAGGAAAAATGAAAAAGAGAAACCTGAATATAAAAAACCAAATTGATCATGAAGTTCCATTGAACAAAAGCTTGAAATTACTAAGCCTACAAGGAGTGTATTTTCTCTTTTCTTCCCACTTACACTCCCTCATCTCTCACAGACCATAGTACACACAATTTAAAGTCAAACTGCCTTTACTACGAAGCTTCTCTTTAAAGGCAAAGATTCAGTTTCTTCACTAGTTATAAAGTGAGTCTAAAAAAAATAACTAAAAGAAATTAGGTGCAGTTAGAACAACAAAATGAGTTGGAAGCGCTGAGAATGGTCTAAGCACTACAATAAGCATCACTACTATGTCCCTTAAATGGTGATTATAACATTTATTTCTGCAAAACATGTAACAGCAAAGAAACATATTTCAGCTTTTGTTTTACTCCCCATTTTCTTCCACAAGCTATATGAAAAACATTTAAAAAAAAAAACAGAAAAAAAAAAAAACAACTGCTACAGACAAGCAGCAATGAGCAAACTCTCCTTAAAACTTGCAGTTGCTACAGACTGCAGGTAGAGGGTCTCAGTAACAATGTTGTTTAATCAGCAAACAGGCTGACCTCAACTCATACTTGACTCCTCACATTCAGGGGTAGGATTTTTCCCTCCTTTCATTTAAAGGTGCATTTTAGTAGATACAAACTCACTTCTTTCTCCCTCCCTCCTCCCAAAAAAAAAAAACAAAACCAACAAAACAACCCAACACAACAAAACATAATGCATAATGCTGGATCACATGTGCAGCACTTAAATATGTTCCACTTTGTTTTAGTGCATTACTGTTACCATTTGCTAAACTCCTACAGCAGAGCTGACTTGACAGCATTGAGAACTTGAGTATCCTACACACAACAGCTGTCCAATCACCCACTGCCTAATTTTTCTTCTCCAAAATACAGCTCTTCAGCGCTTTATTACAATTGACATTTTTAAATAAAAACACGCAGAATAAAATTGTTTAAACCAAGGAAGGTATTACTGAAAAAGTCCAGCTTCTGTGTTACAGCCATATTCCATCAGAAGCTAAAAAACCAGGCAGGCACAAACTCCCTAATAGCTGGCTGGTCTAGAAGCCTAACTCCATTTACAAGACAACAGAACCCAGATTAACTGCCTCCCTGTTGGCTCTCAGCATCACCTAAGAAAGTTAAAAATGACACTTGGCCAAATTTTCCTCTGCTGCCCCCAGGAAGCTGCACAAACAGGGTACATTAAGTTGGCTACATCTTTTAAGGAATAAGCGAAATTTCACATAGAGCAGAAAGCTCAGTTTTCTCACCAGATTCTGCTTCCAATAACAGTTTTTCATCTCAAAACAGAGTGGGAAGAGGAAGCTGCCCCACTTTGTTTTAGAAAGTCTCATGACTTCTCTCCAGCCTCTAAAATAAGATTCCCAAAGAATCCAAGAACTCAAATCTGTTGAATAATTAAAAACAACCTAAGAAAGTAATGCTCTCAAACTGTGGTTGAAGTAAGAGTAATTTCCATCCAGACAAAGCATCTTTTTCTATCAAGTGCCCCAGAAACCGGAAAAATGGAAACATCCCACTCATTTTTAAAAAGGTAAAAAAGGAAGACCCTGGCAACTACCAACCTGACAGCCCCACCTCAGTGCCTGATAAGATCATGGACCAGATGCTCCCAGAAGACATGTCAAAAAATACGGAAGGCGGGAGGTGATGAGCAACAGCCAACACGGCTTCTTCGAGGGCAAATCGTGCCTAACTAATCTAGGGACCTTCTATGATGGAATGACTGCATAAGGAAACAAGGGAAGAGCTACACGTCACCTACTTGACTACTGCAAGGCCTTTGATGCAGCCCCCTGTAACAACCTTGCCTCTACACTGGAAAGACACAGATTTGACAGATTGACTACTCAATAGAGAAGAACTTAGAATCATAGAATAGTTAGGGTTGGAAAGGACCTTAACATCATCTAGTTCCAACCCCCCTGCCATGGGCAGGGACACCTCACACTAAACCATGCCACCTGAGGCTATGTCCAACCCAGCCTTGAACACCGCCAGTGATGGAACTTCCCTGGGCAAACCATTCCAGTGCCTCACCACCCTCACAGTAAAGAATTTCTTCCTCATATCCAATCTAAACTTCCCCCGTTTAAGTTTTAACCCATTACCCCTTGTCCTCTCACTACAGTCCCGAATGAACAGTCCCTCCCCAGCACCCCTATAGGCCCCCTTCAGATACTGGAAGCCTGCTATGAGGTCTCCACACAGCCTTCTCTTCTCCAGGCTGAACAGCCACAACTTTCTCAGCCTATCTTCATATGGGAGGTGCTCCAGACCCCTCATCATCCTCATGGCCCTCCTCTGGACTTGTTCCAACAATTCCATGTCCTTTTGATGTTGAGGACACCAGAACTGCACACAATACTCCAAGTGAGGTCTCACAAGAGCAGAGTAGAGGGGCAGGATCAACTCCTTCGACCTGCTGGTCACGCTACTTTTGATGCAACCCAGGATACGGTTGGCTTTCTGGGCTGCAGGTGCACACTGCTGGCTCATGTTCATTTTTTTCATCAACCAACACCTCCAAGTCCTTCTCTGCAGGGCTGCTCTGAATCTCTTCTCTGCCCAACCTGTAGCTGTGCTTGGGATTGCTCCGATCCAGGTGGAGGACCTTGCACTTGGCATGGTTAAACTTCATCTGGTTGGCATCAGCCCACTTCACAAGCATGTCAAGGTCCCTCTGGATGGCATTCCTTCCCTCCAGCATATCAAGTGAACCACACAGCTTGGTGTCATCAGCAAACTTGCTGAGGGTACACCCAATCCCACTGTCCATGTCACAGGCAAAGATGTTGAACAAAACTTGGCTGGATAGCCATGCCCAAAGTGTTGCAGTCAACAGCGCAATGTCCAAACACAGATCAGGAACAAGGGGTAGTCCTCAAGGATATATATCAATATGGACACTGCTCAGTATCTTTACTAAGTGCATTTAATTCCACTGTTTGCTCTATCAGCATATTTGCAGATGACACCAAGCTGAGTGGTGCAGCTGATACACCTGAGGGAAGGCATGCCATCCAGAGGGATCTTGACAGGTTTGACAAATAGGCCCATGCAGACCCCATGAAGGTCAACAAGGCCAAGTGAAAAGCGCTGCACCTGAGCAATCCCAATATCAGCACAGGCTAAGGAATGAACGGATTGAGATCAGCAGTGCACACAAGACAATAGCAATATTTTAATTTCCACATTTGTAAAGAGAAAAAGACTACATTCAGAAGTGAAAATGAAGCCTTAACAGAATATAGGCTCTTCCTTTAACTATTGTCATAGCAGTATTTGGCGGCAGTTGCTGTTTAAAATAAACCTAGAATTCAGACAGGGAAGACACAGGCTACTTAACTGAACTGAAATCTTATTTCCAGAAAATCTATAAGGCTATGAAGTTATTCCCCCACATCCCAGTTGGCTGCAAAATAGAACAAGCAAAAATGCCAGGTCCGATGAGTCATATTGCATGGCTTGTTTCAGAAAAGCACTTAGAGAAAAGATGTGTTCCATATAGTCCTTATATGGTTGAATTAAAAAAAAATCCAACACAATTACAGAATTATGGAAGTTTTGACATTGCCTCTCAAACAGTTGCTGCATTAAGAGAATATATTTTAACTTTGAAAATTCAAGTCCGAGTAGAACAGTAGCATCTTATAAAGAAGCAAAGCCAGCCTTCCCCTGCTAAATATCCATATTAGTTTCAGCTGCAATAATTTTCCTCGCAGTAGCTACATTTTGAATTTGCGATGAAAATGGTGTTGGTAACACAGGAATATTTTAGCAACTGCTGAGCAGCACTCACACAGCATCAAGGCCTTTTCTGTCCTGCCAGTGAGTCAGCTGGGGGGTCCACAAAGAACTGAGATGGGATACAGCTGGGACAGCTGACCCCAAATGACCAAAGGGAGATCCCATACCATACAATAAAACTAGGATGGGTGGAGTTTGGCCAGAGCTGCCATTGCTTAATTCAGAGCAATGGCACTGGTCTTCCCATGTAAATAGTCCATTAGCCATGATGGAGCCCTGCTTTCCTGAAGATGGCCGAACACCTGTCTGACAATGGGAAACAGTGAATTAATTCTTTGTTTTGTTTTGCTTTGCTTGCATGCACAGCTATTGCTTTACCTGTTGAACTCCCTTTATCTCAACCCCTGAGTCTGCTCTCTTTTACCCTTCTGATTTTCTCTCCCATTCCACTGGTGGGGAGTGAACAAGTGGCTGTGTGGTACTTAGCTGCCTACTGGGTTTAAACCATGACAACACCACAACACTGATTCAAATCAGGCAATGACTGCACTAAAATTTTGACAGTGCAAAAAAAAAATTCTTTGATGTATTTTTCAAAAGTTAATATTAGTCATACAAACACATACTAGTGATGGCAGATAACAACAAGCATTAAGCAGGGTATTAATATCAGCACAGTTGGGATGATGACCTGTTAGGATGTAGATTAGATTCTCCAGAATCTCAATACTCAGTAGCACAGAAAACAAACCTCTATATCAAATTACTTAGCTACAAAGAAAGGGAGAAACAATCCCACTATGACTCCGACTTTCCGCACTAGAATGAGCTGTTCTGGTTTAGAACTGTCACCTCATCGTAGCAGATAAGCAACACAGCATTTTTCTCTAAGAAGCCCACTTTCACCAAGTCCTTTTGGGTTCATGATCTCAAACAGGAGCACAAGTTTTGTGGAGGAAGGATACAAGCCCACAAGTAGTTCATACAAGGTATGAACTACTGACATCGTGTTTGCTACTGGTTCATGCATCAAGGACAATGAATACAGTTCTTAAATGGATCAACAAATCACAAAATAATCCCTTCCAGAATCAGAGGTAGTCAAAAAGACATGTCCAAGAACCTATTTTAAGACATATAATTCCTTTTCTAAGGGCTACTAGCCACACAAAGGTTGTCTTTGCATTAGGGATTGAGCTACTCAGGGTGAGAGCTGTAAAGTAGAAAATAGCTGTCATAGCTTATAATTGGACTAATATAAAGGGCAAGGCTATTGCAAAATAATTCTTCCCTTAGAGATTAAATTCACTGGTTGACAATGAGTTCTTTAGCCATAAATTTTAATATGATTTTTGCCAATTCAAGTAGAGTTTATTCCATCACAACTATTCTTATTAGAGTGTTTGGTTTTTTTTTCTAGGAAAGAATTTCCTAGAACATCCAATTGGGAAGTTTCTGCCTGTGGGCAGTTTAGGGAATAAAATCCAAGATTCTTGACTCCTGGTTCTTCAAATATTGCATAAATGCAACTCTGAAGTGTTTTACTGGTGAAGGAATTTCACTTTTTTAACTGATAAAGCTGTTCACCATAAGTTCTCAGAACTACAAAAGCTGTAGAGTATACTTATTTTAAGTACAGTTATTTCTTCTATGCACAATCTCTTCATGCACCAAAGACTGAAAACAGAAAGCATATAACAGTGCACTCATCACTTGCTTCTACCAACCAAATTCAGTCTCCCATAAACTGAGCCATTCAGAGCAAGATTTAGATCTATTCACACACTTCAGAGCATGGCAGACTATTTCACCTCTCTCTCCTCAGAAAATAACCTCTATTTTGTATTTCTTAAGTTCTCTGAACGTATGTAGCCTTAAAAGTATTTTTCTTCAGCCATTATTGATGAAGTGAAATCTTCTGACATCTAAATCACTGATATTCTGGATCAGCTATCAGAGATCCCACAGAATACTCCCATAGCACTGCCAGACCTCTTCTGCCCTGAGATTTTGCTGCTACACATTATGTCATGTTTTGACACATGAAATAGCTTTATTTTTAACTGCATTATGATTTCTTTCCTGTATGTCATCATTAACAGCCATTCAGATTATATAATTCCAAAAAGATGTTACTTTTAAGAAAATTTGCTAAGGAAAAAAATTTTTTTTTTTTCTTTTTAAGGACTTCAAGTCAAGGCAGGAAATCTATACTTAAATTAATTTGAAAAGAATAAACTACCAAAACAGTAAGGAAGAAGCATTTAACAACATACACACAAAAAAAAACAAAAAACACACAAACCAAAAAAACAACTACTCTATTCACAGAAGATATGACCAATTACACTAAGAGTCAATGGTAAGGTTTACAAGAATACCAGTATTTACTATAATATTAACATTAGTTTTGTTTTCTTGATGAAGAAATGCTAAAAAGGTACTTTGTGTCTTTAGCATTTAAAAACATTAAACTCGGATTAAAATTTACACTGCTTCTTTCTACAAAGATCACAGTAGAGGAGGGAACAGTTATAGATTTGGGTTCAACAAATGAAACCCTGCCCAAAATCTACACAATGGAAGAGGACTACAGAGCTCTCAATGTCATCATAAATATTTGTTATAATCCTTTGGACCTCTTTCACTGAGGTTCACAAGTCATATTGAACATTTCAAATAACTGGAACAACCAAATAAAATATGATCCAATACATAAAACAACACCTATGACTAAGCCATACAGACTGACTGGAAATGGCTGAAGATTCAGGAGACTACTTTTCTCACACTGAAAAAGTGTGAGATAAGTGGATCCTTTGTTAGGCACAGGAGTCACACAAAAGTTATCTTTTTGCCATCTTGGCTTCCTACTATCAGATTATTCAGTTTGTTTTGAACATGCCCATTCCCAGGCAGTAACAACTCTTATCACTGTATCACAGTTTGTTGGGACAATTACACAGCCATTAACTAATACAGTTAAGCTCACTGACAAGTAACAAGCACTGCCAGGTGCTGACCCAGTGAAAAGCAGTTTTTCACTCGTAAAACTGTGCAGGAAAGGTACTTTGGTACTTGAGGGAAACAAACAAAAACCAAGGAAGTGAGTGAGAGAACAGACTGTGTGGCTGGCTGGACTTAAACCACGACAAAGTAACGTAAGCTTGAGCCCAGAGGTCTTATCTTGACTGAGTTCACATTGACAGGCAAAATCACAGTCTTGGGAAAGTTATCTTTGTAAACTCACTGAATCAATACAAGATATTAATATTACCAAGCTGTTGGGGAAATATTTCGATTTTGTTTTGGTTTAAAGAGTTCAAAGACTGAACCATAAAATCAAAAGAAAAAAAGAAAACCACACCAAACAACAAACACTCAGGGAGAGTGTCAGGAGCAGCAATAGGGGGAAAAAAAAAAGGGGGGGGAGAAAGAAAACGTCTTCAAAGACACACAGTGGAAATGCATCACTACTTTCTGCTGCTGATGCTGAAAGGGATTTAAAAAGAAGCTTCAGGGATGCATAAGGCAGAATGAAGTGACTGCCAGTATAACTGCTAATGCTGGGTATGAGCAGAAAGCTTTAAGAATTCTAAGAACAAATGAAAAAAAGAAGTATGCCCTGAGGGCAGGTAGGATACAGGCATGTGCAAGAGCTCTTCCTTTGGCAAGGAAAACCTGCTGCTGTAGAACAGAGGTCAAGTAAACATACTAGCACATATCAAGTCCAGTACATCTGGCTTGTTATTTAAACACCATCCACCAATTCTTCATTACAAAATGTGGTTGGAAACAACAAAAAACACCACACAAAAAAAAAAATCAAAATAGCTTAAAATGAACCAAGGATTGTTAACATTTATGGGTAGTTTGTTGTTGAGCGGCAGACACTGGTGTAGTAAAATATAAGTTAAAACCTGTGACATTTTGTTTTACATTGATGACTAACAATGTACTGTGAATTAAGCTTTTCTACTTTTATTGAATTTTCTGCACTTGACAAATGAGTTCCCTGAATAGCAGGACACACTACTTTATTAGAAGAGAAGTCATATAACAATTCACCATGCATTACTTAAATCAAGCATGTGTGCGTGTAACACAGCAGATATTGCTGTCATTTAAAGACTGTTTTTATGCAAGTGTTCTATATGGGAGGAATATTTCTGACTTCCCAAAGAGAATTACTGTATTAATAAAGCAATGCTGTATTTTTATTTGCAGCCTTCAGAGTACCTTTTTTAAAAAGTTTGTTAACCTCATTCTAGAAAATAGGGATTAAATTGATTTTAACAGAGAATTAAACAAAATTGCACAAGCACTTTGTTATTCTCCCCATGCACAACCTGCAAAGCCTAAATATGTCTTACATGATGTAAAGCAAAGTCAATTAAAAAACAAAAACCAACAACCACCACAAATTACAGAAACTCCCCAATCCCAGTGCTGAAAACTTGGCTTTAATTACCCAACAATGATGGTAAATAAATAACAGATTAACTAAATTGACAAATTCTATAAACTGAACTTGCAGCTTCTGAAATTTATAGTACTTTTCCCTGCTAGAGTGAGGCATACAAAAATTGCATACATACTCTTATATTCTGGAAGTTAAATTAATTCAAGCTTCCATCTGTACCAAAAGTTTAGAGTGCCAAAGTGATCACTGAGGAAGCTGTAAGAATTATCAATTAAAAACACTAGGTATTCTCAGAAATGGATATACAAATATGGTGAAGCACTGATATAATAAAGAAACCTACATCTCAGCCTAGGAACTTGGCAACTGCCCAACCACATCAGTGTCTTGTTAAAACTAAATGGTTCTCACTGGTCTACTGCCACAAAATCAGATTTCATCAAGTTTTAATATTCACGTGGTATATGGGTGACAGCAGGCTAAGCCAGGCAAGCACAAGTAATCTTCAAAGGCTTAGAGCATCCTAATGTGGTTTTACTAGCTTCGTGGCTCTATATATTGTGAAAACACAAACAATCTGATTATATCATTGCTGCATAGGAAGTGAGATCATAAATCAAGAAAACACTCAATAAAATGCACAGATCAGAATCTCAGTGGGTTGAACTTCATAGGCTGTTCCTTAGGTCTTGAAGTGGTTCATACACCTTCTTTCCTGGTCCAGCACCCTACCCTCATTTACCAGGAAGTTTAAGTTAAAAAGATTACCTTGCAGACAGCAAAAACCTCCAAACAGAAGCTGCTTTTCTTTGCAAAGTAGAAGCTCGGCACAGAATCTAGCCCAGTATTAAGTCTTTTGAGATAAGACTTGTCAAAACACTGGCTTTTTTCCCCACATGATCACATTTAAAATACTGACTTTCAATAGCAGAGCTAACTTTGAAGACACTCAATCAAATTATTTTTTTAATTACATGAAAGTAACAATCCTCATTAGATGAAATTTTTCTATTCAGAAGAAAGAGTGGCCTGTCACAAGAGCTGAAAAAAGCACTAGTTTTGCAGCCTCCCAGAAAGTATACGTAAATTAGTTCCTTCATTAGTCCTAATATTTGACTTTGTCAGACCTATTTCATCTGCTATTGTTAAGATGAGTGGTATAATTCCAGAATGATTCCCTTGCACAGCCCTACAATGCTTTTTCCCCCCCACTGCTTTGTCTGTCAGGATTTCTCAGCACTTGAATGTTGTGGACTTCTCTACTTATATACCAAAATTTGTGCTAAAGATCACGCCCCCAGGTTTCATAAAAACACAACAAAACAAAACCAACACAAATCACAGATTTTTTTAAACATACTGTCCTTGCCAGCTGATACGCTGTTAAAACTTATCTCTCTCTCTCTCTCACACACACACACACACACACACACACACACGTATGACTTGGAAGGGACCTTAAAGATCATTTCATTCCAACTCCCTGCCCTGGGCAGGGACACCTTCCACTAGACCAGGTTGCTCCAAGCCCCATCCAAGCTGGTCTTGAACACAGGCAGGGATGGGGCAGCCACAGATTCTCTGGGCAGCCTGTGCCAGTGCCTCACAGGGATGAAAGTCTTCCTATTTAAGATACTTTAAACAGTGTTTGTCAAGCACTGGATTACAACCCCAGAGCATCTCAAATTCTTCAATGGCAGCAGTCAGTCGCACTTCAATGCTCCCCATGCTTCCAGCTGAACAGCAGGGCACTTAAGAGAAGAATTTAAGAGCCGGCTAAACCCAGGGATAAATAGCTACTTTCAGTCGAAGTAAACTAGCTTAGGGATGGGTAGCTGGCAGAGCTGTTACAAAGGCTTCCAGTAACTGGCCTGTATTCCCCTCTTCCAAAAGGAAGCTATCACATGCCTTCACACAAAATTATGTATGGCACAGGAGCCAGAATGGGTCACTATTCATAACAAGCAGTTTGGGCAACAGCTACAGGAGTTCTTAAACTATGAGGCTTCAGTAACTTAAATTGCAAAATTATCCCAAGCCTTCATAAAGAACACCTAACCACTCACTGCTACAAATCCTTCCCAATCCACAAGTCCCCACTGCCTATCTGTACACTGAGACACTGTCACCCAAGTGACATTCACCATTTCCTCTGGAGTGAGATGTCATATTTTGAAGTCAATTTAAAGCTCATGGGCCACACCAGGTTTACAACACAATCTGAAAGGGGGCAGTGTTGTTTAACCAGAGAGTAGTCCTACCTGTCACTGCTAATTACAGCTCTTCCTGCTGGGGCTTTTATAAGAAAGTAGGCCAGCAGGAAGCGTCATTATATTACAGCCTGTGGCTCTTTGCATGTGTTCTTACACTGACAGTCAAGAGACCGTCCTTTAGCATTCTTCACTGTCTTTTTCAATATGAAAAACAAACTGCTCAGACTGCATAAAAGAACGAAACATGCTATTGCATGCATCTGCTAGAAGAGAATGATGCAGGTATGTAGAAAGCAACTTCTTATTGAGGTGACAAAAACAGGTCCTGGTGTACTCATGACTTCCGATGTTCCTTTTCAAGTTTATGAAGACTATTAAAATGAAACTCCCCTAGCCTTTCCTCACATCTCAGTTAAAAAAAGACTGATTAGCTGACTTACCAGGAAATAAGCATTGTCTGCCAAAGCCAAGGCAAGAACAGCTACCAAGGAAAGACATACTGCCGAGCTATCCTTTTGAGAAAGCTCCAAACACAAATTTGAATTAGTCGTGACACTTCCTATGCCTCTATCTTTCTCACCTACGTCACCCACTCAGTGAGAACACTAAATTCAAAAGATACTTAAAAATTCTAGTGTTTCAAAACATTAATCAAATGGCAGTGTTCAAGGCCAGGTAGGACAGAGCCTTGGCTGGCATGGTTTAGTGGGAGGTGTCCCTGCCCATGACAGGGGGGGTGGACCTAGATGATCTTAAGGTCCTTTCCAACCATAACTATTGTATGATTCTATGAAACAAAGCTAAGCATCAATATGGGGTAGACTTAGGTACAATCAAGAAAGGGCAGTAAAGTTTCAAGGCACTATGAACATTTCTAGGAGAAATGTGATAAAAGCTTACCCGAGCATTTGAAGATACCTGTGGTCTCCAAGTTACTTTGACTTTTCCCTAGAAGTGGTGACCAATGTAATGGATTTATACACTTGCAACTGCTATTCCTAAACCATACTATCATCTAGATTCCAAGTTTCTACACCAACCCTGTGATAAAAATTATTCCTTTAAATTCTACCACTTCACTGGCTTCAGGCAGCTTTTCCAGAATAAACACTTTCGAAGGATTATACACACAAAACTAACCTGAAACTGAGCTTTCTGAAACTTACACTATTCAAAGCCCTGCATTTCCTGTGACTAAAAAACACAGAGTTTGAAAGCATTCCTGAAGTTACCCTCAGGACACCCTCATTATCCAGCAACACTAAGCAACTGACTTAATACTACTGTATCTGGTAATTTTCCCAAACAAAAGGTTGCAGATCTCATAAAGCCTTTTGTACAACTCAAAGTATTAAGGAAACAGTACCAGTTCAGCTTTACGAGCTTAATTCTTAGTAGACACTAGAGGACATGAAATGCTTGACCTTATTTTCTTTCCCCACCTAGAACTGCATAGCCATGTTCCACAGAGCCAGTTTTCAACTATTTTGGGTTGAAGTTTTTTTTTTGCTTTGTTTTAAAATTTATATGTATTACTGTTGTCATTTTTCTTGTTTTAATTTTCCACAAGGAGATCAGCAATTGATTTTCAAGACCAGTTTGTATCTGTATCTCCTCTCATTTTTATCATTATAGCCCTTAAGTTAAACATTGCTCAAAGAAGTTGACAAAAAAGATTATTTAGGGAATAAGAAAACCACTTAAATGTAGGCATTTCTGAATCTTGCTTTCCAAGCCTGACAGATTCAATTAAAAATTCCAGCAGAAATTAAAGTATGAGTTTAATTTAAATTTCAAAATCAAGACTACTTACAGCTGTGACACAGTACCATTTAAATAAACTATAAAAAAGTTTATGCAATATTCACTGATGATTCAAACTCCAAACAATTAAAACTGAAACATCACATTTCAACAAGAAAAATATGTACCAAGTAGGACAAACAGCTGATTGGAAAAGAGTTCTTACCTTCATAGATAGCTTTGAAGCCTTGAGCACTGACAGCAAAATCTGTGGTGAAACAGAGGGTGAGGATAGATCCTGTGCTCACAATAGACGATGGAAGCTGAAATCCAGATAACCTGTGCAATAAAAAGGCACAAAAGAGTGTAACTTTTAAAATAATAAAGCACATGAGTAGGTGTGATGAGCATTGTGATGAGCATCGTGTTTCTACATCTGACCTGCCAACACATGATGCTCTCTACCCTGATGCAGTCTCAACATTCACTGCATTTTAAACATGTTCTAGAGCTTTTTAGCCCTCTTATTTTAACACGTCTGTGCACTCTCCAACAGAGCACACTAAAAGAAAGACCTCTTTGTATCTATTGTTGGGTTTTTTTTTTCCAATGGGATTCCTCTCAAGGAGAGGACAAGTAAATTTAGGATACCTAGTAGATACCCAGGCCTTGACTCAGAGAGAGATATCTAGCACAGATTGAAATAGCATGGACCATCTTGTCTGTCCTCCAGCTGCTGCTCCAGAGAAAGCACTGATCTCACATGTTCAACATCATGTGCATTAACTGACCAAAAAACAAAACTAAAAAAACCCCTTCCATTTAGCAGCTTAAGAAAAATTACCTTACATTTCCTATTTTATCAGCAGTCTTACCTCAACACACAAATTGGAATTGTTCATAAGCTATAATCACATTGAAATACTGATGTCCACATAATTTTCCAAAACAAATGTTTTGATTCATTTTGAGGATAAAACAGAGGGATAAAAACGCTTACATCCTTAACTGAAGCCTCACTGAAGACAATTCATTAAACCTGGCTGATACTAGTGAGATGTTGGTTTCTTAACAAAAATTTCACATAAGTAAGCTGTAAGATGCCATTACTGTCCCACAAACTCAGAAGTGTACTGCCATCTTACATCACCAGCATATTTCTATATTTTTAAATAGGGACACATGACTCACTGGATGCAGGACAACGCACCAGAAAGCCACCTTTTATTCAAACTTCACCCTGAAAGAGCTTTTTGATTTCAGGCACTGGAACAGTTCATAAAAATAAAAAGCAAAGAAAGAAAACACACACACATTTTTAATCTGGATGGTCAAGACAATACATGCCTTTAAAACAAACAAACAATCTTTTGAAATTTACTGCACAATGATGCTATAGTTCATTAACTGGCATCTGGAACTGCAGAAGATAAATAACTGTAAACAACATACTAGTATAGCTGTACCACTTGCTTTGCAAAATTAGGCTTTTTGCAGACAACTCTCATACCTAAAAACCATAGAAAAGGAACCCCATGCTTGAATTACACCAGTAAGGTGGTTTCCCATCTCCTTCCAATTTTGAGCTTTGGAAAACAAAGACTCATACGAGTTGATTATCAAAGCAAGGAGAGCTTCAAATACACATGAAGGCATACAGACAAGGCAACATAAGTCAGCAAAAAGCTTTCTTCAATTTCTCCTTTCTGTTTAAGAAAGATTGTCTTCCATGTGCTAATCAGCTGCTTGCTCTCATCTTTTCACCTTCTGTGTACTTGTCAACCTATTACTCCTTTTCACCTCATTTACTCCAATTCCAGAAATAACCAGCTTGATTTTTTCCCCCTCAATCCTCAAACTGCAGAACTACCACAAGGCTTGCCACATTTTATGTTCAGACTTTTGTGGATTCTCTCACCTTCACTAGACAATGCACTTCTTGGGGAAATGTGCCTCTTGTTCTATTTAATAAATTAGAGTGGTTACCTCTACCACTCTACATCTGGCGTCTCCTGTATGAGCTCATTATTAATTTAGGATATGTATTTTCTGATCTTACTTACACATCATTTCCCTCTGAGAAGGGATTCAAAGAATTCTGGGCTTAAGGAGGTGTGGTTTGTTTTGGTTTTTTTTTTTTTTTTTTGACAACATAGCATTTTCTTGGAGCAAAAAACTAGCATGTATGGTAGGGGAAGGAAGGGAAGAAGGAAGGAAAATCAGGTTGAGACACACAGAAAGAGAAGCAGCTAGCTTCAGCACTTGACACTACACAGAAAAAAACAAAAACAATAAAAAGACAAAGATATTATAGCACTGCAAAACTACACAGCTTTACAGCTTTAGCTACCTCAATCCTGATCAGTGTTTGCTCTACTTGGTATGGATTTGGTTCATATAAATGAACTTATTTGAGCATTAATAAGCCATCCCAAGTTCTTGTTACCATTTCAAGACCTACCTGCGTTGATTCTTTTATGGTAATAAGTACCACTCCTAAAACATGGATTCTTTATCTGCTCATTAAATAAAATTGTTTCTACAGTATACCCCTCTAAATACTAGATTATTCTTCAGGATAACTGACACTGCAATTCACATTAAAAGATGACAAATATGTCCTTTTATACCTTAATCAGTACACTGAAAGGTTTTACAGACATAGAAAACAGCAAGTATGTGGTAAACTTCAAGGAATTAGTATATCAACCTGAAATCTATTGTGGGTTTGTTGTTGTTTTTTTCCAAGTTCTCTACATAACCGTAATCCTAAAAAAGATGGAAAAGTCTCAAATAGAAAAACTCCATATTTTAGTCATTCAACAGACTACCTGAGTGTCACCTTGTCGCCTGAAGTATTTCTGAAAGCATCTTTTCATAGTATTCAGATAAATTCAGCAAGACCAAATGCCACGAAATTGAGTGCAAACAAAAGCTAGACAGCAGATGAAAATCTAAAGTGCCAAGACATTTCCAGAATTAAGTCACTGCTAACCTACCAAGTAGTTTTTTTCCCATCTTACTAACATTTTCATGAATCATAATGTGTTTTGCAGATCGATTTCATCATGCAGGAAAAAAAATTATAAATAAAAAACCACACCCCTTCACGTGTTTCTTTACTTTGGAAATGCATCTTGGCAATTAGCATGTATGCCTTTACTGCAACCAGGAAGGGAACTGTTTAGACAGACAAGTGTGTTGCTACGAGAGCAGAATCATTTCCAGTCCCTCTGCTAATAAAGCTGTCATTTGATAAAACTTGCACGACTTCATACTTAGCATATGGCAATACTTTAAACTTAAAATATTGCTACATCCATAACTTTCAGTAGCATTAATCTGCAAAAAAAGCACACACTAAATTAGATTTTAACCACAGATGGAATATATTTAGCTTCTCTATAAAGAAACAAAACTTGTAATAGAAAACACAGTGGTAGACCAGTACCGAGTTTAGCCTCTGTTTGGGGGGTGGGGGGGTGAGTGGGAAGCCCAGCAACCAAAACACACATTCATTTTCCATTGTCATCTCCTAGATCTTGACATTCAGCCATTTCTAGTGATAAGCTCTATAAATATATAGGGTTGGCTTTTTTTCAGTAGCATAGCAATAGATCCAGCTGGCTATGCTCAGAGCTTCTCCACCCTCTACTTATGAGGGAAGATTTTGGGACTTCCTGGCACTAAACATACAGTGCAGCAAGTCCTCTGGGGGTCAACATGTGACAAAAATTTCTTCAAGGTTTAACAATTTTCTCTGGAAACTTGGGGGGGGACGAGACACACGGACACCACAAAGAACAAGCCACCCAAACAACAAAGACAAAAAAACTGCATCCATAACAACTAATTCTTTTTTCAAATTAGGCCAATGAAATCTACGAAGACAATTAAAATTAGGAGGATCATATCTGTTAAGCATCTTTAGAATTGTGCCTGACATACACATATATACACATAAATGTATTTAAAAGTGTAAGTCTAAGTCCTGATTAAATGCCCCAAAAGCAATTTGGGCAAAGCATAGATTAATTACAAAATCCAAGATTCCTCCCCCCCTCAAAAATCCATACCATAAAGATACAGGTCATTAACTGTCACAGGAAACACCAAAGAGCTGTACCTTTTCAGGTTTTGCATACTATCACTAAAATTGTCATTTCATGCAGAGGCCATTCATAAGTTCATTCTGTATCAAACCCACCACACCACATGAAAACACAAAGTTATTGGCAGAGGCTACCTCAAAGATTGTGTTGATCAGCCACGGATCAGAAAGAGAGGCACGACAAAGGGCACCCTTAAGGATTAAAGCTTCAGGCTACCTATTTTAGTTCTCTACTCCATCACAGAAGTTGAATGCTAAGTACAACATACTGAGAATGTTCCAAAAGTGTTATCTTGCAGTTCGCTTAATTTGAAATCATCCAAGAACTACACTGCCAATAGAAAGCAGAAAATCCCTTCCATGTTTTAGGCATCCAGTATCACCACCAATAGTCAATAATATGTATACACAACTCAGAATCTGAAGAAAAAGCTATCAAGATATGACTCTGGGGACTCCTGGCATTTATTCCTGATTTTATTCATTTATTTATTACTTGTTTTGTGGTGGCCTGATCATTGCCAGCTGCCGGACCCGCACCCAGCCACTCTCTCACCCACCCTCTTCAACAGGGCAGGGGGGAGAAAATAAGATGGGAACTCTCCCGAGTCAAGACAAAGACAGGGAGATTAATTACTAATTATTGTCACAGGCAAAACAGACCTGATTTGGGGAAAATTAGTCTAACTCACTGCCACCTGAAATATATTTAGATAGTAAGGAACAAAGATAAATCAAAACCCTCCCCCCTCGCTCCCCTTCTTCCCAGGCTCAACTTCACTTCTCAACTCCACTGCCTCTTCCCTCAGGCAGGGCAGGAGGATGCGGAATGGGGGCTAGGGTCCGCCTGTAACAGTTCAATTTCGCTTCCCGTCCTTCCTCACACTTTTACCTGGCTCCAGAGGGGACTCCGCACAGGCTGCGGCTTCTTTGGGAAACATCCACCTGCTACATCGCGGCCTGTTCCACGTGCCGCAGGGGAATCACTACTCTGGCACCTGAAGCACGTCTTGCCCCTCCTTCTGTACGGACCTTGGCGTCTGGAGACCTCTTTTCTCTCACTTTTTGATCCCTATTGCCTCTCTCCGGTGTTTCCTCTCCTTCCTCACATATACTCTCCTAAGGCACACCCCTCCCTCCCCCGCCCCCCTCGGGCGACGGGGTTGATTCAGCCAAGCCCGGCGGTGGGTGGGTTGGATCCCGCTGGAACAGGCTGCATCCGGCACGGAGCAACCCCCTCCTCTCCTCACAGCGACCCCTGCAGTCTCCTCTGTCAGCGCCTGCGAACCTGCCCTAGTACGGCCCTGGGAGTACGAGCAGAGAGCACTTCAAAAGCACTATGTGTTACTGTATGCCTCAAAATTATGTATTAAAAAATCAAATCATTAATATGCTATCTTAGCAATTTGAATCAGTATAAACTTCCTGGACATATCTGGACATAGGAGAAGGTGGTAGCTCCAGTTATTCCACAAAAAATAATAGCAAAAAACGCAGCAACACTATGAGAATAAACATGGTTACAGGATGCACATACATAACGTGACCTTTTATGAAGCCATTTGCTATCAGCAACAGGAAGAGTTACCAAAGTTTCAGACACATAATGGTGCATAAAGTCAAGAGATCAGCATATCCATTCCAGCAAAGCAGGCTGCTGTTACCAGCCATGTGTGAAACCACAAATGCCTTATCTTAATAATTTGCATCCCTTCTGCTGCCAAGAAGTGAAGATTTAACCCCTGACTCAAACACTATCTTGTACATAAAGGAATGAGGAGCTACCATAAGATTAGTACTAGATCTATAATTTATAACTGATTTTCTACTATAGAACAGAACCTAAACATTTATATAATCACACTACTCCCAGCCTCTTTAAGTCACAGAAAACGAGAAGACATACAGAACAAATTGGTCAAGGTCACAGTTTTCATTCAAAGCTTCCAATGCAGTGACTTTTCTCAAGCTTAGGGTACAGCAACTGCTCACTTAAAAAAGCTACAAGGAACACTGGGACAGGCAGAGCCCCAGCTCAGAGAGCACATCTAGTCCTTCACACAGGAATCACCCCTTACTTCTCCACCTCAAAGAAAATACACAGCAACACCTCCTCACATTAATGAGTATTATTCAGCTTTCTTTCCTAAGGAAAAAAAAAAAAAAAATTAATTAAAACCCCTTAGCTCTCACATTTCTTATCTAGCAGTACCAGGTCTTCCTCAGTACTGCTTTCTCCAGCTTCAGGTTCTCCCAGTTTATAAACCCACAGCAGCAGCTCAGCACTACCCTGCCAATCCCAACCCCCAGGAAACTAACCTCAAAGCCACCCCATCAGATGGCTACAAGGTGTCTTCCATCAGCTGTCTCACTTATACCACAAGAAACACCTGCAAACCCCTTCAGCTGCTCCCTGATCCCTCATTTGATTAATTAACAGTAGATGCTCCTCTATCCTACTAACAAGAGGTAGTTAAGGTGTGCATACCTCATTAGAGGAGCAGTAGTACTAGCAGTATGCAAAAGGCTTATCTTTCATTCGGGTGCTCTTTCTTCTGCATTTTAAGATTTATAACCTCAGTAAGTTCTGAATAAGCAAGAAATAGACTTTTTAATTCAAGCCTTTCACCACAGAGCTAAATACATGTGCATTTTTTTTCCATCATATGGTCATATGAAAACTTCCTGATGTTTCCTGTGACTTTAGCTTAACTAGGAATTAATTGCAGAAATTATACGATTAATATTTTCCGTGTAATGGATGGAAGCCATCAAGGAGAAAACCTCCCTCAGTAAAGTCCAGAAGGTCCCTTATGACCAAACCCCACAGATTTCAGTCACTAAGCAGAAAGAAGCTGAAAGCTTAATAATTTTGACATACTTAGCCTTCAGAAAAAACAGTTGGTTTCTCTAGCTGCCACCAAATAGCTATAGTAGCAAAGCTAACATCTGCTGCAGGCAGCCCTGATGCTGCAAAGCAGTAGCCTGCAGTTACTGTGCATTAGTAAGGGAGCAGGAAAACATGAGACAAGCTGGGCAACATGGAACCTTACACAGGCATGAAGGGGACTGAAGCAGAGACAGGTCCCAAGAAAGCAGCAGGGCTGAGGGCTTCAAGGGGAGCGCAGCTGCTGGGGAAGGCCTGGCAGAGCTGGGCAGCCAGCCGGCTACAGCCACTCCAACACGGTGGGATCACACGGCATTGCTGAGAGGGCAATTCCCAGCGCTCTTGCTGCCAGTGGAAGGGCCTAATGGGGTTTGTTACTCATGCTGAGAAGAGAAGGGCTTGCCTAATGGGAAATGACAGCACTCCCCCACAGTCCCAGGCTCCAGAGTAGCTCAAGCTGCAGAAGAAGAAAAGAGTTTATGTCTGAAATGCAGTTTCAAGGACGGGCACCAGGCAGAAAAATTAACCACTAGACCACAGCACTGCTCTATGAATACACAGAAATGCCATTTTTTCCTGGCACACCTTATCATTACACCATGTATTTTCTTATGATTTCTCCCCATTTTACACAAAATTCAGCCACAGAAATGGCTTCATATGCCTAAGTGCTAAATTACATTGACGGAAAAAACAGCTCATATTTGATAAAACTGGACAAAAATAAAGCAGTGCTGTAAAGAGTGCCAAAAATAAAGTACTACCATAAACCATTGATGCCAAAGGGACAATCACAGTGCTTTACTTTTAAGACAAATAAGTTATTTCAGTTACTATAAAGCTAATGACTCCTTGTGCTTGAGAAAAAAACAATTGAAACTTCAAGTAAGATCATATAATCCAGGTTAACACTTATACGAACAGACTACATTTCTGCCTTCTAACAATACACAGATATTTAGACCAAAGGCATCTCTTGGGTATGAGCCCAGATGGACCCAGAAGTAAAATTACACAGGTGTAAATTAAAATGTAATTTGATTAAATTAATTAATAATTATATTCCAAATAAGTCCTATTTTTAGAAAATTATGTAAACAGATTTCATAGGCTAAATTAAGACTTTAGGCCAGTTACCTATATCCCTGTATCTGTTAGCTCACTAATAATAGCATGATGAGTTTAACAATAAAAACAGACTTGTAAGACCACTGTTAGTACTAGATTACAGGCAAGATTTAACATATTTTAATTTAAAAAAATGAATCAGGAATTGAGTCAGCAAAACTAAGATCTCTCAGTGGTTTTTGCCACCTATACATTGATAAACATTTTAAGATATAATCTTAGAAAACATTCGCATTACTCAGTTTAAGCTTTCTTACTTTAGTTCTGTTTATTCCCACATATGGATGTCACATCCTGTTCAATCATCTTTTCAGTAGATATGTCACATTAATCCACAACAGTGTATATAGTAATCTGTTATTTACCATAACTTCAGCTGTGAAGCTAGCCTGCATTTCCTATGTCATAAGGCTTTAGAGGGAGGTCTATGCCAGGTTGGGAACAACATTACAGCAGTGAAAGCTTGATTCAAATTCAGAGTAAATGAGGATTAATTTTATTTGAAAATTTGTTTTACAGATCCATTATAGATTATCCATAATGCTGCAGAGCATATTCATGCTCCCACTTGTGAGTTCTTTGGAAGTGAAAAATATACAGCACTCTTCATCTGGGGGGGGAAAAAAAAAGAAAGAAAAGAAACCAAAAACACCCAAAACCTCAAAACCCTATCATAGGAACATAAATGGTATTTTATGTCTCTGATAAATGAATTTTAGCGAGGAAAAAGTTTGTGAGTAGGACTCTTTTTCTGTTCACAGGTCAGCCAATAATAACTGAAAAAGCACCCACATTTCCACCTCCCTAGGTTTTAGAGGCTCACCTTTTATTACAGTATCAGAGCACCTCTACAAAAAAACAGTGAAAAGAAGCCAGTCTAAATGGAAAATGGAATGATAACAAGTGACATAGAAGCCCATAACACACAAAAATTGCCAGAGGGGGGCATATAAATCAATTTCTGAAGCATTCTTTTAACATTTTTACAAATTGGATTACATTTTGCCAGCTGAGAAAAACCTATTCTAGCATTTTTGGTGGCACCACTTTAAGCAAAAGGCCTTGAGGAAAAAGAATATATGCTTTCAAATATTTAAATAGGTCAGATTTTAGTACCAAGAGCATAATTTTCCTTTGCAGCAATAAGGAGTTATGTAAAAAAAATACATTACTGTCCAAATATGAGTGCATTTAACAAACCATTTACATAGTGCTCAATGCAGATTTGTGCCTAGAACTTTATTCTGAGAATGCATGAAGCTTCAATTGTGGCCTATGGTACACAGTACAATTTTGAATATTTACATGGCTTTGCAGATTTCCATTATCTGTTTTGCACAGAATAGCCTGTCTGGCTTGTTTTTAATGTTCAATTCAAAATACATACTAACATACAAATGAGTGAAGTCATTCTCATTAGTCATCTGGGATCTGACTGTTCTTTGACATTTTTGTCAAGACTTACACACTGTCGTGGTTTAAGCCTCTCTAACCACGCAGCTCGTTCTCTCCCTCACTTTCCCCTTTTTTGTCTTCCCCCCTCTCCCGGAGGGATGGGAAGGAGAATCGAAAAGAATGCAACTCCCACAGGTTGAGATAAGAACAGTTTAGTAACTGAAGTATAACACAGATCACTACTGCTACCACTAATAATAATAATGACAAGAGAAATACAAGGAAAGAATACAATTCTCACCACCTAATACCAAGCCCGACCAAGCAGTGCACCCCCACCCTTCCGGGTCTCTGCTCTCTGCTCTCCATCCTGGGCATGACGTGCTGTGGTATGGAATAACCTCTTTGGTCAGTTTGGGTCAGGTGTCCTGTCTCTGCTTCCTCCCGGCTCCCCTCCTCCCTTCCAGAGCATGAAACTCAGAAAGTCCTTGGCCAGACCAAAACATCACTAAGCAGTAACCGAAACACTGGTGTTATCAGCACTGTTCCCAGGCCCAAAATCAAAAACACAGCGCTGCACCAGCTACCAAGAAGCAGAAAAATGACTGCTGCTGCTGAACCCATGACACACGCTTATGGATTAATGAAATAAAATAGGTCATCTTATTAAATATTTACATGTTTCTAGAGAGTTAAAAATTCTATTTTAGCATTTTCTAGTCATTATTTTTTTCAACTGCTCTTGCCAAAATGGCATTTTTTTCAGCATGTTGCTGATTGGAATTATTTTTTAAAAGAAAAAGTGACACAAAGATAAAAACAGCCTATTAAAAAAAAGAAGAAAACAAGCAAACATTTTTATCATTCTCTCATTCCCTAAGCCAGACTTTAAAGCTGACTTTTACATGGTTTTGCAAGATTTGAGCTTAATTTTGTTAACCTAAATTTATATTTTCAGTATATAAGTCAGATCCAAAATACTAGAAGTTAGTTGCCTTAATTTTTCTGTCTTAGTTTCCTATTTGCAAAATAAGGACAAAATTACAAACTACAAAGATTCTCTGGAATTCAGAGGGCTGGAGCACCTCTCCTATGAAGACAGGCTGAAAGAGTTGGACTTGTTCAGCCTGGAGAAGAGAAGGCTAAGAGGAGACCTTAGAGCAGCCTTCCAGTGCCTGAAGGGGGCTTTTAAGAAAGATAGAGATATTTTAGTAATGCCTGTTGAGATAGGATAAGGGGTGATGGTTTTAGACTTAAAGAGGGGATATTTAGAATAGAGACAAAGAAGGAATTTTCTACAACAAGGGTGGTAAAATACTGGAGCAGGCTGCCCAGAGAGGTGGGTAGATGCCCTATCTCTGGAAACAGAGAATTTAAAAGGTCAGGTTGGACAGGGTTCTGAGCAACCTGAACTAGTTGAAAATGTCCCTGCTTATTGCAGGACGGATAGGATTAGATGATCTATAAAGGTCCCTTCCAGGCCAAACGATTCTGTGATTCTATGAATTTAAGTACATTGCAAATATTAGACAGATCCAGAGTTGGGAATAATGAAATAGGATGGATATATTTAAGTACTTTAAGTCAAAACAAAGTTAAAATAATGTGCTATTGTCTCATTTTAAGCAATTTGTTTTGGTGAATGAAACAAGGATCCAGATTGTTTGCAATTTGACTGGAAGTGTTTGTTAGAGCTGTAAGAAAAAACATTCTGTACTTAAGGAAGAACAACTGATGGAGTTCCAAACCCAAAACGTTTTAGAACAATTGAGTGAGACCTTTCCTTCACCTTCTGTGTCTTTCCAAACTATGTATATTTTCAGCTTAAAGAATCTTCTCAGAGTGTTATTATATGCTATACATATTCTGAATACGTCCCTAGAAGTCTTTTCACTTGATAAAAAAATGTATCCTGTTTCAGAACTGAGGAAAGGATTTTACTTCACTGTCACCTCATTATGACTTTGGTTTTTTTTCCTAAAGCTAATTGTTCTGACAACTCTATTTTAAAGGGGTTAGGCTTTGACAGTTTTAGACCATCTGCACAAAGCTCACTATATTAACTTTCTGCTCCAATGTTTTACTCCCAAGAGCTATGACATTCTTTTTTTCTATGGAAGGCTTTGAAGTCTGTCTATTATTTCTACCCATCATACTTCAAGTTCCATACAGTACATATTATTTAGTACTTAAATGCTTCCCCTCAAAATTGCTGTCTGGTGCATTTGTCCTATATAAGAAAGAAATCTAGTGGATATTTCAGTGCATCATAAAGTTCATTTTATCTAAATTTAACCTAAAAAAAAATCTTTTGTAAATAACTAGTTTTGATAGTTTCAAATGGCACTTTTAGAAGAAGTGGCTAGTGCTGCTAATATGAAATAATAGCCAATTCTGGAAATGTTTGAGAATTTAGTGAGTATTTTGGGCTAACTCTACACTTTTATTGTATTAAGAATCATATATTTTCCTTCATTATATCACATGTCATCTCTTTTGTACATATTTTGCAATATTTAAAACCTTCTGGAAGGTAAGTTGTCTGTGTAGGTCAGTGCTTTGATTTAAATATCATTCTTATGTGGAGCAGGAGTAGACTGTAAAAGGAAAGAGGAAGGCACATACCTTCACCAAATCACCACACATACAAGAATATCTTACCTAAGCAATCAAGACAGAGACATGGATTTCAGCAGTGGATCCATTTACATTGCAAATAGGTGGGACTGAAGAGCAAAAGAGTGGTGCATTTTCTTTCTTATCCTGTAATACAGACCATACACTGCAGCAAAGATCCAGAATCCTTAAGAAAGCAGCACGCTTAGTATGTACCTATGAGAACAGGTGCTAGTTCTCAGTATATGCTGAAGCCCTTAATTTTGCATCCTTGCTGATATCATTACCCATGTTAACAATATTTAACTATCACATTTTTAATCTTTTTTTGGCCATTATATTTCTTTGGTATAGCAGTTAATCTGAACCTCAGAGTACATTGTCTGTTATAATAATTTTTTTTTCTTAACTTTTAGAGCAAAAATCATTATGTTGAAATGTCATTTATCGTTATTTTCAGAATATCCTTGCCTCATACATCCCTGTTGCAGTATATGGTGTAGTATACTGTACTGATTTCCCATTTGTGATCTACCTCAAGTTGCTAGCATGCATACAGATTTTAGTGATTACCCTCAAAGTGCTCTCTTTATGGTGCCACCTTATCAAAGTGTCCTCTGATCAGCTCTTCAACAAATTCAGAACTAATGAAGCAGAATAATCCCCTATTACATTTCATAGAGAACAAATTTTGGTAACTTCAGCCTGAAATATCACATCCCAAAAGTAGGTTTAGAAATATGTCTTAATTGAGAGATATTTCATCTTTCCTTCTGAGCATTTTCTGTGATTATATTTTAAGTCACCTCAGTAGAGGTTTGCCCTAGGATGAATAATTTGATGCTTGAGCTCCTCCTATCAGAACATTCTATCTTGTTTTCCCATACTTTAATCCTTATACATATAATATATCATTTCAGGGCTTATGATCATCACTGAGATTATCTATAGTAATGTCATTTTTAGTTTGGAACAAATTGTTTCTTATGGATGATTTGCCCTAACAACTGTGTTTATGTGAGTCATATTTTACTAGTTTAAAATGATCTCATTCAAAGTGCTTCTTCCAAAGAAAGTATGTATGCAAACTCTTTTTTCAATCATACTTCAATTTCAGCAAACTTTCTCTTAAAAATGTATCAAGCTATGTATTAGGTAAATTCTGCTGTTAACTGTGTAATATCTCTGCATGGAACTGGCAATGCTCTGCATTACCTGTTAGGCTATTGCATCTTGCTTACACAGATGATCTTGTGATTCCTGCCTGAAGCTGCCCTTAGTTAACCATGTGTGTCCAGGTGATACAGGATCTTGAATATCTGAACTCTGGTAAGAGTTTTAGTTTTGTTTGACTTTAACACAGTCTTTGATACCACCAGCACACTCAGGTTGTCTGTAGGGTTCTGACACCCATTTGTACTGGCAGCCTACAGGCTGCCCTGTAGGCAAGAGAAAGAAGGGGCAGACATAACAGTGGTTGAGATGGAGGAAGTTAATACTGAAGGAACTGATATTGCAGAGGAATGTTTTATTTTTACGCAGGTGTGTTGGAGCTAGATGATCTTAAAGTTCTTTTCAACCCAAACCATTCTATGATTCTGTGATCTTAAGCCATTCAGAACCTGACTCTTGTCATTTTTTCGCATGAATTTGAATTGGAGTTTTAGTTAAGCCCATTGCTTAGCATTTCTTTTTATTTGGGTATGTTTTTATTGTCAACAGGCTCATATTTATGTGGAACAGTTAGTAAAGTTTAGCTTTTTCTCATGAAAGTGCTAACTTCTTCTAATTGTTATTATTTTAGTATGGAATAAGATGGCTTTGGTGAAATAGCTCACCAAGCCTCTGATGACCTTTGTGACCAGAGAAAGGTTTTAAGACCAAACCATTGTGAAAGATTCCACATGCATGTGGAACAGTCATGATACAGTAGTACTTAGCTATTCTCCTGACAAGCTGTTATCGAGATTACCTACATCTCCAAGTAATGAGTGGTAGGGAAATGAGCAAGAGAGATATCAAATAGCTAAGGAGTTATAAGTACTATTCAGATCGATGGTAGAACAAATACAGAAAACAAGAGAACTTCTGAGACCAAAATAATAATGGGCTTCAGGGGAGCCAGCTGTGCAACTGTGAAAGAAAAGCAGAAGATGTGAGTGAAAACCGGTTGTTCAGAAGTGACGAGGAAGAAAGAAGCCATAAGAAGGAATGTCATGTTTTATGAAAAATGATGGTAGCTTTAGTTGTTTAGCCTTAGTTAACTCTTAAGAGAATTTAGCTGACCTGACAAAGACTCTTCCACCAATTCTCATGGAAGAACTTACAGGGGACATTAGTAGAGACTGCTGAATACTGAACTGAATGAAAAGAATCAATTTTCAATGGTATTCTTTTTTATTATTTCTTTCAATGTTTCAGATTCTATTAAGCTGCATGTAGCAAATGGAGGAGTAAACCATTCTCCAGCATTCAGCTCCTACATTGGATCAACAACTCTGAAAGGAGCCTAGACAGATTAACCTCCACAACTAAAGTTTGCCTTTTTTAAACACCCCTTACAGAAAGAAAAAGCTGCCTAGGCTGAGAGATGAGATGGGGTTGAGAAAGCAACTGAGAAAACTCTGTAAAATGAATGGCAATTCTCTCTGCTAGGGAATTAGAATAAGCCAGCAAATGCCAGCTAAGAAGATGGAACATAAGCCAAGTGTGAATGCTGCCTTTCTTACCATTGCTGTTAACAAAACCATCATGGCTTACAGAAGTAAGGTTTGCTCAGAGGTCAATTATTAATATGAATGCAAAGTCTCTGTTTCAAACAGCTAAGCAAAAATGAGCTCCAACATTCCAAATGTAAATTCTTAAGGAAAGAGAAAGCAAAAGATGAAAGGAGGGGATATTTAGTAAAGAACCACCCTCAAAATGGGAAAAGGAGAAAAAAGAACAACTGAAAGAAGCAAGAGGAATGCAAAGAAAAAGGAGAGCCCTTTGTTCTCTCTCATTATACTTTTTCAAGCTCCCTTCTATTGTCTTTTGATTTACAGTTCTTTATACTTTTGTATACATTTTCTTAAAAAAGAAACCCCTGCTTTGGTGTGGTTTTTGAATTTTCCTATCAGCCATTTTTTAATTTCCATAATTCCATACTACAATGAAAAGGTTTGATTTCCTTCCTCTCTCTTTCTCTTCAGTTAGCTATTTTAATGATGGGGGATAGGGTGTGGGGTGGGAGGGGGGCTGCTGTTACTACATTTCATTATAGCAAACTCTAGTGCTTACAATCTGTCACTATTCACCCTCTCTTCCTTATAAACCTGTATTTGACCATGCTATGAAAAAGGTATATGGACTAAATAACCTAATGAAGATGTTTCAGCATATCTGCTGCAGATCTGTTGCTGCAGTTTTATTGTTACCCACTGGCGAAACTATCACGGGTTCAGCCAGGACACAAACAGAAAAAAAAACCCTTTATTGATTTGTTGATGGAGCAGATCAGTCTTCGGAATAATGCAGAATAATGCAGAATGCAAAATGAGAGCACTTTCATCTTTTAATATCCATATGTTTCGTAGTATTAAAAGCTTTCATATTACCTGTGCCATTTGATCTGCAATGTATCATTTAATTCTGAAAACTCATCTATTAAAATAAGCCACTTTTCCTGTCTGTATCTATTCTGTAAGTGGCTTTGGCTTTGTTACCATATTAAAACTGAGAACAACTGATGTGGAAATATAGGTCCTCATGGAACACTTGTTCTATTTAAGATATCGAAATTTGTTTCAATAATTTCAATGTGTTCTTCATGGCTACGTTTCATTTTTGGCTGCTCCTTCTTGACTATTTGGTAAGTAAGAGAGACTATGATTCCTTTCTAGACATGTTTACTTAGGAAATATTTTTCTCTTCTATGAAAAAGCTTATATTTTAAAATATAAATAAATAATAGAATCATAGAATCATAGAATAGTTAGGGTTGGAAAGGACCTTAACATCATCTAGTTCCAACCCCCCTGCCATGGGCAGGGACACCTCACACTAAACCATGGCACCCAAGGCTATGGCCAACCTGGCCTTGAACAATGCCAACGATGGAGCATTCACAACTTCCCATGGCAACCCATTCCAGTGCCTCACCACCCTTAACAGTAAAGAATTTCTTCCTCATATCCAATCTAAACTTCTCCTGTTTAAGTTTGAACCCATTACCCCTTGTCCTATCACTACAGTCCCTAATGAAGAGTCCTTCCCCAGCATCCCTATAAGCCCCCTTCAGATATTGGATGGCTGCTATGAGGTCTCCACGCAGCCTTCTCTTCTGCAGGCTGAACAGCCACAACTTTCTCAGCCTATCTTCATACGAGAGGTGCTTCAGTCCCCTCATCATCCTCGTGGCCCTCCTCTGTACTTGTTCCAACAGTTCCATGTCATTTTTATGTTGAGGACACCAAAACTGCACACAGTACTCCAAGTGAGGTCTCACAAGAGCAGAGTAGAGTGACAGGATCACCTCCTTCAACTTGCTGGTCATGCTCCTCTTGAAACAGCCCAGGATATGGTTGGCTTTCTCGACTGCAGGCGCACACTGCCGGCTCTTGTTCATTTTCTCATCAAACAAAACCCCCAAGTCCTTCTCTGCAGGACTGCTCTGAATCTCTTCTCTGCCCAATCTCTAGCTGTGCCTGGGATTGCTCCAACCCAGGTGGAGGACCTTGCACTTGTCATGGTTAAACTTCATCAGGTTGACATCAGCCTACCTCACAAGCAGGTCAAGGTCCCTCTGGATGGCATTCCTTCCCTCCAACATATCAACCGAGCCACGCAGCTTGGTGAAATCGACAAACTTACTGAGGGTGCATTCAATCCCCCTGTCCATGTCACCAGCAAAGATGTTGAATAAGACCGGTCCCAGCACCGATCCCTGAGGGACACCACTCGTTACTGGTCTCCAGCTGGACATTGAGCCATTGAGCACAACTCTTTGTGTGCAGCCATCCAGCCAGGTCTTTATCCACTGAGTGGTCCACCTATCAAATTGATGTCTCTTCAACTATAGAGACAAGGATGTCATGTGAGACAGTGTCAAATGCTTTGCTCAAGTCCAGGTAGATGACATCACCTGCTCTACCCCTGTCCATCTGTTCTGTAGCCCCATCATAGAAGGCCACCAAATTGGTCTGGCAGGATTTCCCCTTAGTGAAGCCATGCTGGCTGTCACCAAGCACCTTGTTGTTTTTCATGTGCCTCAGCATGCCTTCCAAGAGAATCCGCTCTAAGATTTTTCCAGGTACAGAGTTGAGGCTGACTGGTCTGTAGTTGCCCGGCTCATCCATTTTCCCCTTCTTGAAAATGGGGGTTATATTTCCCTTTTTTCAGTCATCGGGAATTCCACCTGACTGTCATGATTTTTCAAATCTGATGGACAGTGGCTTAGCAACTCATTTGCCAGCTCCTTCAGGACCCACGGATGAATTTCATCAGGTCTCATGGACCTGTGGACATTCAGGTTCTTCAGATGGTCTCAAACCAGATCCTTTCCTACAGTGAGCTTAAGTGTCTTCATTCTCACACTCCCTGCATCTGCCTTCTAAGACTTGTGTGGCGTGGTCAGAGCATTTTCCAGTGAAGACCGAGGCAAAGAAGACCTTAAGAACCTCAGCCTTCTCCAAATCCAGGGTAGCCACTTCTCCTGAAAGCTTCCGGAGGAGGCCCACATTGTCCCTAGTCTGTCTTTTATTCTGTGTCCCTATAGAATCCCTTCCTGTTATCTTTCACATCCCTAGCCAAATTAAATTCTAAGTGGGCCTCAGCTTTCCTAACCTGGTCCCTAGATTCCCGGACAACATCCCTGTATTCTTCCCAGGCCGCCTGTCCTTGCTTCCGCCTTTTATAACCCTCTTTTTTCCTTCGAAGTTTCCTCAGCAGCTCCTTATCCATCCAAGGAGGTCTCCGGGTCCTCCTGCAGCACTTCCTTCTAGTTGGGGTGCAACACTCCTGAGCTTGTAGTAGGTGATCCTTGAATATCAATCAACAGTCTTGGGCCCCCCTGCCCTCTAGGGCTATATCCCACGGAACCTTACTAAGCAGGTTCCTGAAGAGGCCAAAGTCTGCTCTCTTGAAGTCCAGGGCAGTGAGCTTGCTGCACACTCTTCTCACTGTCCTGAGGATCTTGAATTTGACCATCCTGTGATCGCTGCAACCAAGGGTGCCCTGGAGCATCACATTTCCAACCAGCCCTTCCCTGTTGGTGAGCATGATTTCAAGCATGGTACCTCTCCTTGTTGGCTCCTCTATTACTTGCAGAAGGAAGCTGTCTTCCACACAATCGAGGACCCTCCTGGATTGCTTGTGCCAGACTATATAGTCCCTCCAACAGATATCGGGGAGGTTGGAGTCCCCTGTGAAACCAAGGGCCTGCAAGCTTGAGGCTGTTCCTATCTGTCTATAGAGTGCTTCATCCACCAAGCCCTCTTGGTCAGGCAGTCTGTAACAGATCCCCACAATAATGTCTCCCATCGCTGTTCTCCCTTTAAGCCTCACCCACAAACTCTCTGTTGACTGCTCACCTGTCCCCAGACAGAGTTCCATACTCTCCAGCCTATCCCTAACATAAATAGCAACTCCCCCTCCCCGCCTGCCGGGCCTGTCTTTTCTAAAGAGCCTGTAACCTTCCATTCTAACACACCAGTCATAGGAGCCATCCCACCATGTTTCTGTGATACCTATTATATCATACCCCCGTAGATGTGCACATATCTCTAATTCCTCTTGTTTGTTTCCCATGCTATGGACGTTTGTATAGAGGTATCTGAGCCGAGCTCCAAATGAAGCTGGCTCATTGGCTGGAGCAGCTGGAATATCTCTACATTGCTCAGAGCATTTATTCTAGGTGCTGGCCAGTGATTGGGTGTGTTGGGATGGAATGATTCCTCCCTCCCCCAACCCCTCTAGTTTAAAGCATCCTTGACCAGTCTGGAGAGCCTCCTCCCAAAACCGCTCTTCCCCCTCTTTGTCAGAGCAGCTCCACCAGCCCCCAGTACACCTGGCCTCCTAACTTGAGTCCCATGTTCTAGATACCCCAACCCCTGACTATGGCACCACCCTTCAATCGTTTATTAGCCTGGCTAATCCTCCTATCTATTTTAAGGTCCTCCCCTGTGTCCTGGAGAATTGATGAAAAGACAATCTGAGCTCCCGAGCCCCTAACCACATCTCCCAGGGCAATGTAGTACTTCTTTATATTCTCCAGGCTACTGCTATCTGTATCGCTAGCACCCACATGGATCACTGGAAGTGGGTAATAGTCAGTGGGACTTAGTAGAGCAGGCAGCCTCTCTGCAATATCCGTGATCCATGTCCCTGGTAGGCGACACATCTCCCTTGAGATTGGGTCAGGCCCACAGATGACTTCCTCTGTTTCTTTCAAATTAGAGTCCCCTACTACTACGACCCCCCCCTTTTTCCTGGAAGCACCAGTAGTGATCTTCTTTACCGGTGCATCAGCTGATTTTTCATGGCCTGTGAGGAAAGGGTTGATGTAGAAGATGGAGACATACACTCTTCTCTGAAGTGCCTGTTGAAAGGATGAGGCACAAGAGTCTGGAGTTGAATACCCAATGCAAATTTAAGCCATAGCTTAAATATAGTCTGCTAGTGCTGCCACAAGCTGCCAGAAACAACTTCTGCTTGAATTACAGTGATCTTTCTAGGACCATTCATTGCCTCAATTCATCCTTCCAGAAAACCTCTGATCATCCTACTTTTTTTTGAGAGGTACTAACCCCTCTATTTTAGGCTAATGATACTGGTATTGTGGAGTATTTACATTGTAAACACATGCTTTTTGTGTAAACACTATTCTTGTAAGACTGGAAATTAAGCAGAAAAAATAGCAGTTGAAAATGCCATGCTGAATATCATATCAGTCTGACAAGTCTGGTCAAACTATTAACCTAAGCCACTGCAACAGGCTGAGAAAGAAATCTCTTTGGCAGTTGCCTTGTCAAGAGAGGAATGCAGGAAAGCTCGTATACCCATGCTCAGAGGCATAATTGGCTAATTAGATTTTCAAATATCAATACTGAAATAAACTAGTAATAGTTATTTCCAGTAAAATATTTTAGGCATACTTATAATGGTGCATATCTGTACAATTAATTACATTAATAATTATATTAATAATTTATTTCTGTATAATTAATTTCTGTTAATATATAGCAAAACTTGTATAAAACATCTTGAAATATGTACTGGCAGTGTCCAGCATGTATAACCATAGTTTAAAAAAATCTAGTCTATATGAAAATAAAGTGCTAAATAAATGTAAAATATTAATTATTCAAGTCTAGCTTACCAAAAGCACAAGCAAACTAAACCATGAAAGAACAGTTAAGATCACTGTTAATTAAGCTGCTTTTCACCAAGAAGCAGATAACCCAAAACAGACAGTTCAAACTAGCCAGCACCACAGCCAGTGATGGAAAGGAGAGAAAAGAGCTTAATTATTTTACAGTCACATATTTCGCACAGATCCTTACTTTCCATCCACATTCTTCTATAGACAAAGGTTAGTCTAAATATGGCATATGGAAATTAAATCCCACCAAGCAAAACTTTTCTTGTTTAATGTTTCTATTTTTTTTACTACATCAGTACATTTTTTTTATAGTCCTTAAATCTTTAATCTAAGATCAACCTATTTTATTTTTGCTACAAATTGTGTTTGAGGTACAGTATCCAAAACTGGATATCACACATCAGCTAAGGTCTTTCCAGTGTGCCCTGGGTTCAGCTGTAGCAGTTATTTTTCTCCTTCCCAGTAGCCGGTGGAGTGCTGTGCTTTGACTTTTGTCTGAGAACAATGGTGATAACACACTCATGTTTCAGTTGTTGCTCTGTGATGCTTACTTGGATCAATGACTTTTCAGTCTCATGCTCTGTCAGTGATAAGGGGCATGGGAAACTGGAAGGAAGCAGAGACAGGACACATGACCCAAACTAGCCAAAGGGATATTCCATACCACAGCATGTCATGTCCAGTATATAAACTGGGGGGAGTGACCCAGAAGGGCAGATCACTGCTCAGGTCAGGCTGGATATCGGTCAGTGAGTGGTGAGCAACTGCGTTGTACTTCACTTCTGTTTATTGTGGGTTTTTTTTTTTTCCTTTCCCCTGTTAGCTTTATATTCTCGCCCCTTGTTACTTCCCTTATAATTATTATTATTAGTGGTAGTTTTGTATTATGCCTTAGTTACTGGACTGCTCTTATCTCAACCCATGGGAGTTACATTCTTTCTATGCTCCTTCCCATCCCTCCCTTCACTCCATCAGGCTATTTACAATGGCATTTGAGAATTTTAAAGATTTTGAATACCACTGAAACAAACCTGCTCCTTTTGCTGGAAATCAGCATTTTGTTGAATATATTTCAGGTTTTGTTTAAGGTTAAACAGCTATCTGAGAATACAATCAAAAGATCTTTCCCGAGGCGGGACTGTCATGAGTAGCAGAGTGGGTGGGATAGTATGGGCAAGTACCTATGCCAGTGGGCCCCTCCACTGCTTTGGAACTTCCCTCCTGAACAAGTGCAAAATCTGGAATAGCTAATAGAACACTTAGACAAGGTGTGTGGTCGTCCTGGCAATACTAGAGAAGTACAAATCACTGCAACGTGCTGGGGCTTGGCCTATGCCTACCAAGCCCTGCTCAGCATTATCCAGTACCTGCAGGGGAAAAACCATGTCTCTGCATCTGATGGCAGTGTAGCCAGTTTCACTACTTATTCTAATACATCCCTTTTACATAATGGTGCAATATTTTCTCTCAATACATAGAAAATCAGAACTATTTCTTTAGTGTGCTGCTAAAATCCTCTTTTACAAGATGAATTACTCACTTCAAACCATTAATCCTTTTATCTATTATCCCTGAATAACTCCCATGAATGCAGTCTAGGAGGTAGACAGACAAGTGAGTGGGTTTGCAAAGGAAAGGTATAGAAAAAAGTTTGTTTAAATTGCCATGTGAATTGAGAGCTCCAACCTAGACTCTGCACACTTCAGTAGTATGTGACAGACTAAACATTTCTTCTAATTCTGAAATTGAAGTGTCTGACTGAGGTATTCTATTCATGGATTGAGTTGATATTACTATTGTGGGATCTTGTTGTAAGCAGTGGTTTGAAAAGGTCCCTAGCTGTTTACTGTAAAAGAATGCTAATACTGCTGGTCCTACTGGGTTGTATTTTTTTGTTTTTTATCATTGGAACATGCTTTACCACCAAAATGGAATAGTTTTTGTCTGCCAATAAAGTGAGGCAGCAAGGTTTAGGCAATCTTTTCAGGTTTCTAGCATCAATCATTCATTGCTACATTTATGCAAAATTTGCAGGAAAGCTGTAATTTGCACGATTGACAATGATTGCTTCATTTAGTTTGTTTTGTATCTTTGTTAAATATTAATGTTCAGTGCTTGGTTTTCTCTTTCTAACCTTTTGTGTATTAAGGCCTTCACACTATTTCATGTAGGTGGCTGAGCTGATGAAAGTTATTTCATAATTACTTTTCAGGCAAGTTATTATTATGATATTTCTTTTTTTTTCTCCTTGTGATCTTCCTGAGCCATCTTTAAGAACTTTGCTATTTTATTATGGATTTACAGTGAAATCATCTGCTACTACTTGATAACCAGCACTGATTTCAGTGAGGGGTCTATTAAGAAGTATTATAGATTAACACTTTTACAACATAACCTTGATAGGTTCATCCTGGAGAAGAGAAGGCTTCAGGGAGACCTTAGAGCATCCTTCCGCTGCCTAAATGGGGCTACAAAAAAGCTGGAGGGGGACTTTTTATAAGAGCAAGTAGTGACAGGACAAAGGGGAATGGCTTTAAACTGAAAGACGGTAGATTTAGATCAGATATCTGATATTTAGATATCTAAATGTTCTTTACTGGGACAGGTTGCCAGAGAAGCTGTGGCTGCCCCACCCCTGTAAGTGTTCAAGGCCAGGCTGGATGGGGCTTTGAGCAACCTGGTCTATTGAAGGTGTCCCTGCCATTAGCAGAGGGTTGGAACTAGATGATCTGTAAGCTTCCTTCCAACCCAAACCATTCTGTCACTCTATGATTCGACGATTTTATCTCCACTGAAAATAAGCCATCAGTAAATTTAAAGAAATGCATATTTCAAATCAAAATGACATAATATTTTAAGTCAAAATTCCAAAAATGTGAAATACCTTGGGGTAAAACATTATGAATGTTGAAACATGTTGACATATCTGTGACTAGTTATATATAGCTCTTACATAAAAAAACTGTACCAAATACAAGATAGAACAATAATCTGTGTGGATGGTATACAACCCACAAGCAAATATAACACTCATGTATAACTCATGTTCAAAGATTATACTGATTTTTTTTCTCAGTTACTTTCTATGTATTTTGTGGCACTGTGGATTTCACTTTTCTGTTATGCACCAGCACCCTCAAGAATGCTCCTAAGGAAGCTGTGAATGCTCCATCCCTGGCAGTGTTCAAGGCCTGGCTGGAGAGAGCCTTGGGTGACATGGTTTAGTGGGAGGTGTCCCTGCCCATGGCAGGGGGTTGGAACTAGATGATCTTAAGGTCCTTCCCAGCCCTAGCTGTTCTATGATTCTATGATGAAGATTCAAAGGCTAATGCAACAGCATTTACTGAGGAATGTGATGCTGCCCAGCTGTGTTTTATGTCACTGGCTGTATTAGCAAATTGGGTCAGAGAAATAGTGTGATTTTGCTGCGAGCCTGTCATCTTCTCCACTTACCATGTGTAGGTTTGGAACTCTGAGCAGTTTTGATGTACATGAACTCAATATTCCCAGTGTTTCAAGGGGCCATTAGGTTAAAAACCAGCCCGTAAGCTACACCATCACTGACTCATCTAGTATGCACATACACTTTCTGTCTTCAGTGAACCTTGCATCATATTTAGTAGAAGCTTTTTGCCCAGGAGCCAGACTAAATCTAACTTGAAGCAAAGCTCCTGACCTTATACAATGCAGAGGTGCAGGACTCTCAGCATCAGCCACTTCTCTCTAATAGTCTGCCACTATTCCACCTAATTACTTCCTAATGCAGGAATAGTCTTTCAATGCCCTCAATTTACTGAGTCATTCACAACATATAAACATTTCTACAGGCATAAAGAAGCAGAGTGTCCTAAGGTAGTTTTAGGTAAAACATGAACTCACATAAACAGCATAAATTAGCTTAGACTGCATTTAGTACTTCAATCATTTCTAGAACTAGCTTTTGGTTCCTTTATGTTTATATTTAAAGCATTTTTCAATAGGTTTGTAATGAGTAAATCCTAACCTATTAAGTGGCAATATTTTTTCTTTACTGTTGTGATTATTTCAAAATCATTCTGTTTCAATTTCTTAGCTTTGCAGGACCTGGTTTTGGTGTCTGATCCCTAAGACAAAATGCAGCTGCATTAGGCATCTAATTTTCTTGTGTGTTGCACAGGGAAAGTTAAATGCCTCAAACCTGAAGATGACAGAAAACAATGCAGGAAGTTAACTGTCTGGGAAAGGTTTCACTGTCCTAAACCTCCTCATAGCCAAGGATCCTTATAATGTCATGTGATAAGAATGGTGACGTCTGAGTCACTCCAAAAGGATATCCTTGCTACTCAAGTAACTAGATGCCAAAATCTCCTACAGATAATATTTTCTCTAGGAAGCTAGTGATGTACTCAGTAACTCAATGCACTAATCTCTGTGTGAGACTTGTTCTTGTCTTCTTTTTTTGCCTTTGATGTTTTAAACCCAGTTCTTTTAATTCTTAAGTGATAACTCCATCAACAAAGTTCTGAACTAGTCAGAAATATTTTTTACTGCTTCCAGATAAAACCATTCCACTGCTCAGAATTGATCTGAAGGTGCATGGGTTTGTATGCCAATAACAACTGGAGCAAGCCAGGTAGCTGAAGGGATTCTGGCTTCCATCTTTTCCTCTAGATAAATTATATGTACGTTATATAGCTACTGTTTCGTATAAAAATCATCATCATTCCTCAACACAGGAACACAGAAATCCCCACTCCCTGTGAACATTGCACAGAATTAGCCAGAAAATTAATGCCTGTCTTTTCTGCAATAACCCTGAGGCTTGTCCCTCATCTGGAGTGAGTGGTTTACATTCACAGCTTTAAGAGTTCCTCATGTATAACTTTATGTAAAAAGAGATTGGATACAAAAAGTTTGATAAAAATCTACAGAAATCCTGAAGTAAGGGCTAGAACCCAAAGTCCCAGTTCACGTTTACTGCAAATAAAGAATGTTCAGTTCAGTAAACAGTAACTGTTTAATTTACAAAAGGCTGTAGAACCACAAACACTGCATTCTTTGCTGTGTAGTGATAGAGCTTCAAAATGTAAAATGAGGGGAGATGGATGCTTATGTATTTTATAGAGAAAAGTATGAAACTGAAAAACCAAGAGAGCATTCCTGCAGGTCCAAATTCAGGTAGAGATGATCACCCTCTTAAGGCTTTCACAAGCAAATTACTCACTCCCATTGGCTGTAAATAGAATATAGGCTCTCAATTTAAGAAGACGCTATCTTAAAGTATTAAAAGATCAGACCAGATTGTGTGGGCTAATTTGAGCCATAGCTGTATGACAAATTTTCAGGTCAGACAAGAAGACTTAACTTTCCTTCACCAGTTTCAGGCAGCAGCTGGGTGGGCATTTTCATACCTTTGGCATTTAAAAATGTACAACTAAATAGCTCTTAGCAACCTACAGTCTTGCCTGGTTTGGACCTGCGTCCGCTGCACAACTGTATGCTCTTCAGACTTATTCAGATGCAAAAAGTGCCACAGTCTGCAGTAAATCAGTGTTGAAATCTGTTTAGCCTGTATTTTTTGCCTATATCAAAGTTAATACAGTATTATCTTTGCTTTAGCAGGTTTGTATTTGAACATTATTTCTTAGAAACATTCTAATTTCTGGAGCTCTGGATATATTGCAGATTTATAGATAAGCATTCTAAGCAATATTTCAAACCTCTGTGCATTGCAACAAGGTCCTATGAAATACCTGAAAACTTAGTAAGATGTATGCCTGGATCTTATGCTTTTTGAAAAGGTCTATATTTGATGCATCACAGTGATAATGTAACTGATATCTTCCTCAAGTAGATTTTTTCAGCTGATATCTTCTTCAAATGGTATCTTCTTACCTTCTTCAAGGTAAGATATGGTTAAATTTATTTTACTATTTAAAGAGGCAAGAGGGAACTTCTATGAAGTCATTGTTATGTTGATCACTGGAAGCTTTCTTCTGCTAGAAGAATTGACAGCGTTCAGTAGTGTCAAAACTGGCTCTTATTTATGTGATAATGAATAATGATTTTAAGGTGTGAGTTTATTTTGTTTTTTTCCCTTAAAAAAAGAGAAGGAGCAAGGGGAGAAGACAGAGAGAGGGAGAGATTACTTGTGAGAGAGAAGCTTTTTTATTCTCCTGTTTGATTCCACTTTTACTTATTCTATAGACAGACTGTTTCTTTTTTATTTAATTTGGGTAAGTTAAAGACACTCAGCCAGAAAATAGATTTATAAAATAACTCATGCTACAGTTCGCAAAATACCTGTACCTTTAAGCTGTACAGAGAAGTATTTAAAAGTTATTTAATGTAATAAAATCTCTGGTGTGACCTTTCATAAAATTAGCATTTCACCAAATGGGAATATTTCATAAAAGCAAAGCACAGTGCAGAGTTCTGCCGGAAGACTAACAGTCTGTATGCACAAGAGCTGCCTTTGCCAGTGAAAAAAGATTTGTGTTTCTTTCAGCCTCTTGACCTTGTCAGCCCTTTGAATTTCTGTTTAACAACATAAGGCATATATACCATGCCACTAATTGCATTGCAGCACTTAAGAAATTACTATTCTTGTCTTTAGTGTGCCTATTTTTCATTTTAATTCTAAAACTTAATAATGTGACATTATGCTGTTCTTCTTTTCTCCTAAATACTGCATTTTAAATGCCCTAGCATGAAACCAGCAATACAGCTCAGTGATTAATTTTCTAATTCATATGAAGGACATGATTATTTCACTGAAAAAAGAAAAAAACAAACCATATATATTGCACTTGTAGAATTGTAAGGCACATATCTAGATATTAAACTACAAGACAAATAAGACAGGCTTTGTTACATCTTGGCAATTATGTTATAGAAATATGCAATATTGGTTGTGCAGCATTTTCCACAAGGCCTCCAGGATATAAACTTTTGAATACAACATTTATCTTCCTGACTGCACAAACTGAAGTGCTTCCTGTCATCCACTGTTAGATTTGCTATTTCTAGTTAGTCTGGCAATGTGCGTTCCTGATGAGGGTAGTAAGTAAGTGTAAGGATGTAAGTTTGTACCTTTTGTCAACAAGCTCTGTGTATACAGCAAAACAATTCATTAAAAAACAAAGACATGCTAAGCACAAGGAAGGATCAAAAAGGAAACAAAGCCAGTAAGATTAAAATAGTTAAAATTAGCTTCTATCACTAAGACACTGCAACACTAGATTCAGTGAAAAATAGAAACGCAAAGGTGATGATGAATAAAACAATTTGGGGTTTTAAATGCTGCTCATTATTTTCTGTCCATGCTTCAGTGCATGAAATTAAAGAGCTGCAGAAGCATAATAAGAAAGTCCATTTTACATTTTTCAATAAGGTTTAATTTTCCTACTACATACACAGTCAGGCTTTTAATCACAGCAGAACTAGATTCAGCATGAAACCACACCTTGAAGAAATCTTTATTTTAAGTAAATTTCAAAGCTCTTATCTAACCTGGGTTATGTTTAATGTATTCAAATAAAGTTCTTAGCAAAGGAAAATGTGTTATTGTTACACTGAGTTTGGTTACAGTAGGTTTCTCTCTAATAAGCCTTAGCAGAACTTGAATCTAAGTGAAAATATACAGATTAAAATGAGTCTTATTCATTGATTTGACTACTGTAGTTGTGAAGTTTTTGACTGATAGTGGGGAAGGCAGAAGGCTCCTTGATTCTAATATATCTGGTTTAAAGGATGCTCTTCAGAGCAGATTACTTCCAAGAGAAAAAATGGCAGCCAAAAATTTGTCAGTGAAACTGCGTTGTTTAACAACCAAAAGAAATATGTTTCTGATTGACATTAGAACTTTTGCTTTGGAAAAGACTATTTACAACATTGGCAATACTGCATCAACAAGATGCTACTGGACAATGGTGTACTGTTACATGTTTAAGGGACAAAACTAAAAACCTTGGAAGAGCTTAGAAGATTTTGTTCAGTAAAATGTCTTCTTACAAGAAAGAATTACATGTGAAAAATATTGGAAAATACTGACGTATGCAGTACTGGAACAAAACAAATCTCTCTAAAAGGTGAACTATTTTAATAATTATTTGTTTAACATTTTAGAGCAACTCAGTGTATCTGAGCATGAGTTACAATAGAATGATATAGGGAATTTGTAGAAAATGTGCCACTGACATAGAGACAAAGGTTGGTTGATGTGCAGACTATTTCACCAGATGCAGCAGTGCAGCACTGGACAGCTCTCCATCTGTGTTGTTTTCGGTCCTGAGCGTGTTTCCAGAGGGCTGTGACTGCAGTCTTCTGCACCATAGATGGATTATCCTTGGACACTCAACAGGGCCTTTCAGGCCCCCTGGCAAGGAAGACACTTCTAGCACTTGCTCTCTCCCTATGCTGCCTGCAAAACATTCTGATCCATGTTAATACTTCCCAGGAGAAAACTTCAAGACAAGTATCATGTATGAAGGAATCAAGCTTGAACTTCTGGGCTCACAAACTTTGCAATCACTCTTCCAAGTTCAGTTTGTACCTTTATATGGCAGCCAGCACTACGAGATAACAAGAGTGTTTGCTTCTGCAAGCTTGGCCTGTGTGACTGAGAGAATGAGCCCCTCGCTTGCCTCCTGAGACTCACCCTGCCCGCCCTGTGGCTTTTTCATTTCTGCACACTTTGCAGACAGCATAGCAGTAGGGCAAGTGCTAGAAGTGTCTTACTTGCCAGAGGGCCTGAAAGGCTCTGTTAAGTGCCCTTGGGGCCAGACAGCTTAATTGTGGAATTCATGTCACGCCTAGAGACTGTTAGAGTATTTTGGGATGGGTTTCTTTGATTTGGTTTTTTTTTTGTTGTTTTTTTTTTTTATATCTGGGGTGCTTCAAGAGTAAAATAAAGCACGGAACAAAAGAGAGTTTCTTCAGAGAAGCCATTTAGTTTAAAGACGGTTGCCTTAAAATACATACATTTATTTCACCTCCAAAAATCATTAATTTTTTCAGAATTGAAAGAGTTTGCTCTTATCCCCCACAGTTATAAAGTGAGCAGGCTTCTGAGCCAGTTTCCATGCTTCACTGCCTCTCAGTCATCTACTAATTGTCCTAAAGATTTATCTGAGAGGACACAATCTGGACCTTAGTGCATCAGAATGCTCTAAAATCACACACCCTTTGGAAAAGCAAACTTAAACTACTTGAATCTGAATCAAGTCAGTCAACATTAAGAAAAGCATCTCTCTACAACAGCTCTCTACAAAAGTCCTTTCAATTAATTAGCAATGCTACATGTAACAGCATGTCATGGGTTCAGCAGTAGCAGTCATTTTTCTCCTTCTTAGTAGCTGGTGCAGTGCTGTGGTTTCAACTTTCGGTCTGGGAACAGTGCTGATAACACCGATGTTTATAGTTATGGCTTAGAATGTTTTGGCCTGACCAAGGACTTTCTGAGTCTCATGCTCTGCCAGGGAGGAGGGGAAGCCGGGAGGAAGCAGAGACAGGACACCAGACCCAAACTGACCAAAGAGGTATTCCATGCCACAGCATGTCATGCCCAGGATGTAAAACTGGGGGCAGGATCCTGGAAGAGCTCAGTTCACAGCTCGGTCATCAAGTGGTGAGCATTTGTATCCTCTTTCCTTGTATTTCCCTGGTCATTATTGGTGGTGGTGGTGGCAGCGGTGGTTTGTGTTATACCTTAGTTACTGGGCTGTTTTTATCTCAACCAGTGGGAGTTGCATTCTTTTGATTCTTCTCCCCATTCCCCCCCCCCCCCCCCCGGAGTGGGGGGGAAGAAGGAGGGGGAAGTGAGTGAGAGAGCAACTGCGTGATTTACGGCTTAAACCAGGACACAGCAATACCCAGCTTAAACCAATACTGAATTGCACTAAGAAGACTACATATCCAGAGGGCTGGATATTGAGTTCTTTGGGCATTCAAGCAATTGGTAAGGGGAAACAACATAACCCACCTCTCACAAAGATACTGGTTCACCAGCTTTAAAATGACTCCTGGAATCAGATTTTGTATGGACATGGACATACTTCTATGATACATGGAAGGCAAGAGAAAACAGCTATCATACAGGAAATCTCACATATGGTCTGACTTGTAGCATAGTGTGTGAGAGGCAACAGGATGGCATCTTGCATTCTCCATCTTTGTGTGGGACTATGAATTTTGAAACAAGCCAGCCATTTCTAAATTCAGTCAGTTTTTTGTACTAGTTGACAACACACGCTGTCATTAGCTGCTGTTGGCCCAGAGATCTTTAAACATCCAGTTTCTATGCAGATTTGGGTCACTGAAAAATCCTGGTCTGATCAGCCATGTTGGAGAAGGGAACCAGACATGTTTTATTTGAAAGCCAAAGAGCTGAGAGGATGTCGGTGCTGACTACGCTCATTCATCACTTCAGCAGCTATTCTTGGCCATGTACATAGTTCTCCTAGCTGAAATGGAGCTCCTGGCCCCACAGGCTGTGCTGGGGGGAGGCACCAGTTGAGGCTTGGCAGAGACAGTAAGGCCAAAGGATGCCTTCAGAGCCCTGGCAAACTTAGATTTAAATTCTGAAAAAAGAAGTTAGAATGAGATGTCAAGTAATTGATAGGTAAATGTTCCAACACAGTAATTAAACTGATCTGCTCCTTCTTTACCCATTATTTATTGAAGCATTGAAAAAAGCCTGTTGCAGTATGTTTTTCAAAACAGACATCAAACAGTGGGCTGCAATGATGCTGTTGACCCCACCAAATATTTCACTTTGCAAATATACAAGTAAATAAAATCGGGTTCCTGAAAGACCTAGCTAATTAGGAGTTTTGCTATTTGGTGTAAGCAACCAAGTTACAGGTATAGACCATTTACCCAGAATAAGATACAATTAATTGGGAAATTTAAGCATAGAACATTGTAACTTGCTTGGCTGGAATACGTAGACAAGTACCAGTCCTGATTCAATATCAAGCACTTTGATAAGTCAGTCCTGAGATGAAGTTGCAATAATATAAACATTCTTACATTATTGATGTGGAATATAAGGAAATTATTTGCATTACTGATAAGAATTAAAAATAAATATATATATATGTAGCATAAGGAAAGAGAGAAATGCTTGGAAAGTAAACACATAAAAAGCATTTATAAAGTCTGAAAAATAGTTTTGCTGGAACTTCCTGGCTAGAAGTAACAGATTAAACATTTTTTGTCCTGCTTCTCTGACTGATGTTTCTTATTCCTGAGTTGTAGACAAGCACTTTGATTTTAACAATAAAAAAACAGAAGCCAGAGCTTCTCTTGAATGATACCTGTCATAACTAAACAGATAAACAGCAGAAGTAATAAATATATATTATATCCTATCTAATATGAATAATGCCCTTACCCGTGGCATATTTCTAGACAGGCAGAGCTGTATGTGGCTCAGAAAAACATTTTAAAGAAATTATTTACTTTTGCTCCATGGGCTTGTCAGTAGCAAGCAATAGACATGAGACATCAAGAAGTAATTCCTGAGAAGAACACTAGTCCACATGTTCCCACTGACTTATTTCTATTGCATTTTGGTACATTTTTTTTTTGCACTGAATATTGTACTGCCACTAATAGAATTTGTGAGATTTTTTGAGGCAAAAAATGCAACATAGACATTTTCAGCTAGATGAACAGATCTATTTTTCCCCAATATCAGTTGCTTTCAGTGGGATTTGCTGAAGAGGAATGGTTACAAGTCTATGAGCACTTTAGCAAAATAATGATGTAATATACATACATGAATATATAATACCTACTTGTCAGGCAGAAATGGAAAGTAGGGCTGATAAATAAGAAAAGTAAAGAAATGAGAACAATGAGTTTATTTCCTAAGAAAAGGAAGCACAGAAAATGATATTTGACTGTTTGTCTGCCTGAAAGAGTCCTCTGAGAAGTGTCAGCTAAATCTGCTAGCTAAATCTGCTAAATACCCACAGAACCCCACTATTCAAATAGCATTTTAAAGCTTCTACAAACTTGTACTGGAGTATTTCATCATACCCTTAGAATGAGCCCTTCTGTGCAAGAATTCCGTGGCATGGTGACAAAAAAAAGAGGAGCAAGGACACAGAGCTATATTTAGAATTATGCATCACTGGAGAATCCATTTAGTGAAACAATTCATTTACTTACAAAGAATCAACAATTCCTCCTAAACACATATGGTATTTCACAGCCTTAGTAATGAAATTCAGAAGCATTCATAATATTTCTTTTAATGAAAAAGTTTAGTCACCATCTTGTATGACTGGAGGCTACAGTCACGCTTACTTCAAGCATCTCAGATTTTTAAATCTTAAATTAATTTTTTAGACCAGACACCATAATTAGAATATCCTTAATGCCCTTCATTAATATAAAAGTCACAACATCTTGTTACACAGAGTAACTTTCTAATGCAATTGCCCAAAACTGTTATAAAAACTCCTCTAGGAATTGATTCTGTTTTATCTGTAGTAATGAGTCTTCTTTATTGTCTGCATTTTCACACAGCGGTTATAAAGCTTTACTCTGTGACTTCTGTTTCCCTTAGGCTCTATTTCAACTTATATCGGTGCAGGGGAATGAGCAAGTTTTCAAGGTAACAGTTTCTGTTAACCTCAATGATATGAAAGTTTACAGAAAGGTTGCATCGGCCAAGGACCACTTGCATTTAGCTTTTATTTTTTTTATTTTGTAATTAGGGTAGCAAAACTTAACTAGTTCTAAATGTAAAAAAAAAAAAAAAAAGAAGAGATGTATAAAGCTACTAAGATGAAGTGAAAATATGGTTCATGTTTCTCATATTGTGAAATTATGCTGGTAATGAACTGTACAGTTCACAGATATACTTCTGACATAATACATACTGTATTAAATATAAGGAATATTATTCTTCTGGTGATTAAGACATAAGCAGTTGTCATGGTTTAAGCCCTGCTGGCAACCCACAACCACGCAGCCGCTCGTGCACTCCCCCACCTTCCTCCCCTCGCTCCCAGAGAGATAAGGAGGAGAATCGAAAGAATGCAACTCCCACAGTTTGACATAAGAACACTCCAGTAACTAAGGTATAACACAAACCACTGCTGCTACCACCAATAATGATAATGATAAGGGAAATAACAAGGGAAGGGAATACAATCGCTCACCACCCACCGATCGATACCCAGCCCAACCCGAGCAGTGATCTCGCCCTTCCAGGTAACTGCCCCCAGTTTATATACTGGGCATGATGTACTGTGGTATGGAATACTTCTTTGGTCAGTTTGGGTCAGGTGTCCTGTCCCTGCTTTCTCCCGGCTTCTCCTCCTCCCTGGCAGAGCATGAGACTCAGAAAGTCCTTGGTCAGAGTAAACATTACTGAGCAGCAGCTAAAAACTTCGGTGTTGTCAGCGCTGTCCCCAGTCTGAAAGCCGAAGCCACAGCACTGCACCAGCTACTAAGAAGGAGAAAAATGATTGCTACTGCTGAACCCAGGACAGCAGTATTTCTGTACTCTGACACCACAGTTTCAGTTTCACTGCTTCGATTACTTTGCAAACGAGCAGAAAAAAAAAAAAAAAAAAACGAATTTGAGAGAATACTGGTTTTTAGTGAATAAGCCACTGCAGATAAAGTCATCTGGATAACCATGCAGGCAGTGTATTTACAACAATTCTAACCATGATCAATATGCACCTTTAGACTAAACTGACAAAAAAAATGCCTATAATAAACACTCTGAACAATTATTCCAGGATTTCTCCTGGAATAATAATAGTAAAAATAAAAATAATGATAATTAAAAGCTTCATTCCACAGTTTTAAGCTGGACACATTTTGCCGTAGTGAATTTTCCCAGACACAGAATTCCAAAAACAGGGCCCCAGATAGAAATCCCTTAAATTCACTTTAATCCTCACAGTTGCACGGCAAAAAACTAACAGTTAATCCCAAAGGTGCCATATAGTGTAGGTAATGGGAGCAATTGTTTCCTGGATTATAAAAACACACTTCATTGAGCTTGGAGTGTCATGGTTTTGAGGATTGTCACTGATCATCACAGTTAGCTAAGAAGGTTGTCTTTGACAGAGGTTGTCTTTGAAAGTTTTAGGAAGTCTTCATGGACTAATCACAACTGAGTGTCTTATAATGGCAAAACCAGGGACCCCCATCATCAGAAATCAAAGCACGCACCTTCATCACAAACTGTAGATGAAAGGAAAACAACAGAAAAAAACCAATTTTATATGCTGTTCATCTTGCATGGAAAAACAGGTGAATTTGTCCATGGAGAAAAAATGGAGTGAAAGACCTTCCAAATCCCCAGAATGTCTTTAATTTATTTATGCAAACGCTTCACATCTGGACAAATATTACCTTTTTTTTTTTAAGATAAAGTAACATCGAATATTTCTAAAATCTATATATTTCCATTAAATTCTTCACAAATGTGAGGACAGTAATGAAATTATAAAATATAGGCCTTGTAAAAAGAAGTAGCAGTATATAAGCTCTCTATGAATGAATGCAACACAAAACCAACTCAGAGCAACTTTGCTTAGAGTATGAACAGGGGAATGGTAAACTGAAACTTTGTGGGATCTTACACACAAGCACCCTCATAAAGAACTAAGAGCTGCACAGCACAATCCTCTGAAGTGTCTTTTAGAGGAAACAAAAGGTTTTTAAAGCAAATGCATATACATATAACTCATGCTTCTACACAGAGAAAAAAAAGTTCAGAAATTAATTTGGAAATTTAAGATGAAGAAATTATGCTTAATTATTACCTAAAACATCCCATGGGAGAACATTTATTTAGGTATATTTTGCAATTTAATTATAATCAGCATGATATTAGCAATTCCAACAACAAACACGTAAATTGGCAATTCAAAATGCTGACTTGATTTCATTTTGTTCAACATAAATGTACAACCTAGAAATATTTCTCTCATTTTGTTTAATGAATTGCTATATTATAATAGAGTTGTAACATATTAGACATGCTTGAATCCGAGGAAACAGGAAGCTGAAGGTGTCAACTACTTCTCCAAAGTTATTTGGAGCTTGGCAATGGTCAATCCTTAAAATTTAACTATAAGTACTACTTGTTTGGTAGTGAGTGAAATGACATTGTAACTTCTCTCAATGCACCTTTTGGGGTCTGGCTTCACAGGGCAGACTTCACACTGGAGACCAGAGCCCCATGTCTCCTACACTTTAAATCTCTTTCTGGTCCTTTTCTCAAAATGGAGCATCTGTTGTTCCTTATTTCCCTGTTCTACTCTTTCTGTAGCTCATGTGTGTCTGCTAATGTCAGGACTTGGAGCATGTCACTTGCTGCAGAGTCTCAAGATGCTTGATTATCCAGGGAGCAGCAGCTAATCCTGTTGCCTTTCCACCATCCCCCCCTCCACCTGTTGGTTGCTTGTGAGGAATCTGGACTTGGTAGTCCACCTTTTGCTTGAGACACAGCACACAGAGTGCACACTTTGCCAGCACAGACTAATAGCTTCTCTGTTATTTCCTGAGGAGGACTTGCACCTTCCTCCTGATAGCACTTAATTCTCAGCCTTTTCTAATTCCCAATTACTTACTTACTTCCAGTCCTTTTCCAGGTTTTTGACTTTTCTTTTAATTTGAGGAAAATCATGCCATAGACATAGACTGATGCACATTACATTTATGTTTTTATATCCATATACGTTAAGGAACTATCATAATATCTTCTTTTTGACTTCCATATCAAACTGATTTTCCACAGGTCCTGTTGACTTCAACTGTAAGATAAGTCTCTAAGTGTCTATTCAAATATGACTGTGGAATCATATAATTGTAAAATCGAATCATCTGTGGCCCTACTTTTTATTAAATTTAATCATTCTGTAGATTGCACTTGCTTTTTTTGTATGACGATGAGGGATGTTTTCAAACAAATATGATGGATGTGAAAGTGTATTGAAGTTATGCAGACAGATTAAAAAGGAGTTATTTTTTTATGTTTGAAAACCATGGTAAAAATTACTAGAATTAAGCAAATAACTCAATAGAAGCTAATTACTCAGCTTACATTGTTTGCTTCCCCAGCTGCTGATTGTTCATGTATATTGAAATACACAAATGCTTAAACTTTAAAATCACTCTTTGGATTGATCACAGCTTTTACATATATTACGCATACACTCCTTGAGTTGTGAATGACAAGTAGCAACTAGCTACATCAACCATTTGCTCATATGGCTGTTTGAGCGAACTCTTCTGATAGTAATAACTGCAAATACATCTGAGATTAGTGTTTGCAGGTGTCAATATAAAACTCAAGTTCTGAAACTGGTAATAAAAGCTTTGGTGACTGCATGTCACCAGCATGGCAACTTAACAACATGTTGCTGGAATGTGATGCAAAAAAAAAGCATGACCATATCAATTTATGTAATGTAATGAATTATTCTTTTGCATTTTTTCCTTGAAATTAAGGTAAAAGCAAAGAATCCCCAACCTCTTCACTAAGTTCTTGCTCTGACTTGACTACAGTCGATAAGCAAAATGTAACTACCAAGGTGCAATGGCTGGTAGCTCTGTTTTTGTAAAGTCACTTCAAGTTCATCTTTAGAGATTTCAAATGGCTGAAGAAACTGGTATGACAAAGTATTACTTTGTATGTGTTAAAAGATACCCAGATTCCCTTCCTTCCTCCAAACTTCTCCTCAGAGGTGATTCTAGAAAAGTGTGGTCACAATTTCAGATGAAAGATCTGTGGATTTTTTTATATGGCGATCTCAAAAAATTTCTTTGATGTTGAACAAGCTCAGGTAATATAAATGATCAAAAAAAAAAAAAAGACAGATGTGAATTATTAGGAAAAATTCTTTTGATTTGAAACTGGTTATATTTTTTCCTTAATTAAGCCTTAATTAAAACACAACCTTAATTAAAAGCATTGCTTCCATCAATAGAGAAATTGCAGCTTTGTAGAAATATGAACAACAGGGCTCGGTGGTGTCACTTTAAATGCACATGTCCTGTGTAGGAGCCCTTAATATTGTCAGAGAAGAGACGGACAGAATAGTCTGTGTCAGGGCACCTTTTGCTAATGCCACTGAACAACACACAGCAATATGATACACAGAGTTGAGTGACACAATAGTTTGTGGCAAAGAACCAGATGTAAGTACTTTGAGGATGTCAAGGTACATTGAGCTTTCGTGAATGTCGACATACCTAAAAGCATTATTAGATCACCCCAATATGAACTGGAGAGCAGTGTCATCACAGCATAAAATGAAAAACAGTGGACTACAACAAAATCTAGTTTCATGTAATGTAAATAACTATAGCTTACATTTAAATATCAGAATTATGCTGATTATAAATCACAAAGGAAATTGTATCACAGTTCTTTCTTGATTTACTGCATTCTTATATACTATCATGACCTGAAAAGATTGGTGTATGCTAAGCAGTAAGTACAAATATTCAAGACAAAACTATACAGATGAAGAAAAAAAAATGTATTATTGAGATAATAAATATACCCACCAGTACACTGCAGCATCATAAAAAAACATTGCACCAGGGAAAAAGACCCATAACTGACAGGTTTTGAACATTTCTAATTATTTCTTTAAAATAAAATTCTACGGATTTTTGTTTTTGTCTTCAATGGGACTAAATGCGCACTTCTTTAATCTAGACTTTGTTCTAGATAAATGGTTCCTCATCTTTTGGGAAGCAAAAGGACATATTTGCTAGTTCACTCGAGAATCTTTGTGAGTGGGTACAACACTGCAAAAAGTTAATGATGCCTGTATAAATCTGACCAGGTGTCACTAGATGTCCCCATTGCAAACGGGCTTGTGCTGCTGTTTATCTGAAAAAGCAGGGCATACATCTTGGGGAAATTCTTGTTTGAAAGGGCTTGCTGGCAGGTGGCTGTCTTCTTTTGCACTTGGAAAATGCATTGCACATTTTGTTGGTCACCATATCAGTAAACTGGTAAATGTTTCATGAAAAAGTCAGCATTTAATTCCATGCTTTATGTTGCTTTTAAATATTGTGAGTGACATACAGTGTAAAGGTCGGACTACGTGAATCACAACCGTTCCTATGCTGGGGTATTGTTTAGGGCTCTTTAATGCTTCCAGATAACAATGTGGTCAGGTAAAGAAAAAGGAAGGTGTATTTATGAGATGTAATATTTTGAAAAGTTTTGAAGAATATCTGACTGAACCATGCCTTTATAATTTCAGCATGAATTTGAAGTTGTCTTTCCGTAAGTTCAGCACTGTGATCTCCTGAGAGTTAACAGTCCTTCTTTTGGTGAGGAGACGGAACTCTCAGGTATCAAATTCAGTGCAACGTGTTATTTGTGGTTTAATACTTGAGGGTCAGGACTAAGAAACGGGCTTCTGAGATTTATATCTTGATTTTGCAATCAAGCCTTTCTGTGAACTTCAACAAATCACTTATCTCTCTGTTTCAATTTCCTCATCCTGAGGGAACCAGAATTAAGGGAAGGAGGCACAATAGGATGTGAGTAAAGAGAGTCTGAAAAAGAAAAGTAATCCTTTTCCTAATTCTTTTGCAGAGCGGAGTGTTGTTTGTTGCTCTACTTCTTTCAGAAGGTCATATTTTAAATTTTAAATGCAGTCATAATTTCAAATGTGCAGTGTTTAAAAAGTAATAATTTTAGGGTATTTCCTGTTAGCAATCAGTGAGAGATACTAGCTAAGAAACATTCAAATCATTAAAACATGAGAACAATTTTGTAATTCATGTTGCATAATTCAGAAATCAACACAGCGGAGTGCTAATAAACAATAGATTTGCCCTGAGGAGATCTGTGACAGTCGGTACTATCAGTCATTGCGCTAGGAATTGTGACTGGATTTACCAAAGAATAGTGTTTTCCTCAAAGCAGTGTTTTGAAAAATTCTACATGTTCAGCTTTCCTAAAGCAAGCATATTAGTTTGAACAGGGATCAGCCATACTATATAAATTGTTGTACTAGATACAGCCTGGAGATCACATTTAGAGTCAACAAATTGATTTTGAAAATGATGCTAATGGAAGAAATTCTACAGAAAAAAAATAAGGATACCTATTCACTGGGTAAAAAGACAATACAAAAGACACAAGCTAGCTACTGATTCTGTTTGTCCTTTTCTATTTTTTTCTCTCTGTTATAATATGCAATTTCTTCAGGCCAACATCCAGCCTCAGTATCAAGGATAAACAGCCCTCTGCTTCCCATTAACAACAATGAACCTTTGTACTTTGAACATTGGTAATTATATTACCAATGAACGGCAATATAATATAACATATGCACAATAGCTAAAAACATAGTGTTTCCTAAGGCAAGAACAATCACCAGTTAGTTAAAAAAAAAACACTCAGAAAAGTATTAATACTGTCTGATTTTATCAACGCATAATTATAAAGCTATATTAAGAAGTAACTGAACAATGAAATATCTGGGCCTTAATAAAATGTAGTGCAACTGAAAATTGGCTGAAGGATGAACTATGTTGTTTATCTTTTTTTCTTATGCTGAAGAAACTTATAACACTTGAACTTGTCGTTACTAATTATGAATTAATATCAGCAGTTCACTCTTCAAAACTTCAGTCAGGCTAGAGGGAGAATTAGAAATTATTTAATTAATGTACTCCAAATAGTCAAGCGTAAATTGTGTTTCGTTAAAAAGCCTCCCCAACTGTTGCTGCTGGCTTCTGGAAAGTCAATATTTCCACTTACATGTCCAGGGTTAGAGCTAAAATAAGAGGCAATTAGGGGAACATCAAACTATTGTTTACATCAAAATTAAAGAAGTTTCATGATGCAGAAACTACAGAACAAAGTGACTCTGCACATAACACAATGCATGGAGTGAAGCAGAGCACCACTATAGCATCAGCTTCCCAAAAGCTGTACAGCAGAATGGTATTAATTTGCTGGTCCTGATATTTAGCTTAGGCAGATGAGTTTGCCTTTCTTAATTCTGCTGCTTCAAGTAGCAAACATGTGTTAGTGACTGATTTGATGCTAATCTGGATTATATAGGGATGTAAATATCAATGAGGATGTCAAGTACTGGATTACTTTATGGAGCTTCTTGGATTTGGAGGATACCTAACAGAAGCTGGTTGCTTTTAATTCCCATTTTTAATTTTGGATAATTTGGGCAAATTTCAGAACAAGCATATATAAACATACGGTATTGTAAAACACAACGGAAGATCCTGATAGGAGTAGGTGTACCATAATTGAAGGAGGTGGGGGGTGTTCTGTTAATTTAAAAAGGCTTTCATGGAATTTCTAATGAGAAGACGTAAGAGATGAAAGTTATTTCCCCCATGGAAGACTCCGAATACTAGCCACCTCTGCCTTCTGCTTTATCATCAAAACTACATCAGGAAAAGCTGACATCCTCTTTCACAGCTGGAGCTTCAAATTAAACAGTAAATCTTCAGGACTACAATCTTTCCTCAGCACTGTTCAGCCAACTGCTTTGTGACAGCAGTTTGCTGGAAAACAAAAACTTCACATATATGAGCAGTGATAAATAAAACCAGTATGTACATGCACATACATTCAAGAACCATAGAGGTAATGAAAGAATAAAAGATATGGCTGTCTTTCAGCCATGAGAAACCTAGGCTGAAACACCCCAGTAAGGAGAATCACTTGAGTTTTCAAACCACTCTGATTATAATCCCATAACAATTCATCTGTTCCACCAGCTCTTGAAGTACAAACTGCAAAGCTGCAACAGGCACAGCTGCTTGAGAATACATGAGGTAATGTTTTACTTAGCTCATTCTGTCCACCAACTAAATATGAAATATCAAATGCATTCCCTAACTATTAGAATAAGCACACAAGCACTGACAGAGCTTATTAAAAATAATGCTTAGTACAGATTATTTTGATTTTTAAAATGTGCTTTCCAAAAGAGCCTATATTTATTTCATGAGGTCTATTTTTTTTTTCTGTGAATAATAAAATTAGCCAAAGTTTCTGTTGCAGAACCGCAGGAAGATGTTCCCAGTAGCTGTCTGCAAAGATGAGCTTTCATGCTCACTCTGAACCTTGAAATAGTTGGGGTTGGCTCTGCCAGTTCCACAGTCTATCTGTTTGCCAAACTCAGATTTCTTTTGCAAGAATACATGATCTCCCCAAAGGCAAAGCAAAGTGAAGTCTACAGCCCAGCAACATGAAAAAAAACCCCTAACTTTCAGATGTTTTCCCTGATCAAATTAATATATATTAAACCAACACAAGCTAAGAAATAAATGCAAATTAAACACTTTGTTCTGGAAGGATTCTAATTTTTTACTTTCTTTTGTAAATTTCAAGGGAAAGAATAAGAAAAAAATACTCAGTTCTTCCATTCTGAAGCCTCCAAAATGCATGTCTACTATCTGGCTAGTCTGTGATGAATAAAATCACCAGTAGATTCACAACATTACAGCGAAAGAAGAAAATCTATTAACTTCAATACAATAAATAGTTGAGCACTCTTCGACAGTGGGTTCATAGCCTTCAAATCAACTTAATGATTTTGAGTAAGTCATATTCATTTACAGCTGTCATGTATAAATCTAAGATTCCTTTCAGCAAACTTCAGAGAGGTGATGAGATACCCAAACACCTTGTCCTCAGTTCCCCTTGAAAAGAACTTGACATAATATCAGGTATCTGAGATCTGAAGCTAGTGTTTACTGATACCACCATAGTAAACCCTTCACTACATACGAGAAAATCAATAAAGATTAACTATTTTAATACCGCGTACAAGGAGATAGATCCAACTTACATCTCACAAGTATGAAGGACGTGTTTAACATGAATAACCACAGAATTATGAATAAAAGAAAGTCATAGATATTAATGTAATGAAAATTTCTAGTCTTGGCCTGTTAAGTTTTTAAAAATTGACTGAACAGTGTGTTAGCATTGAGACAGCAAAATTACTGTAAATTCTAATTGAAGTAGGAATGCTTGCAACAGATTGTACCTGATTTCAGATCTTTGTGGTTTATATTAATCAAATGGTACTTGACCTCTGATCAATAGGATAGGATCAGAAAGATTGTAAAACTGAATATAATCACAGTACAACCTTGGCCCAAGAAGAGAAAATCACAAATTTGCCTAAACAGCTCTGACACCAAATGAAACAAAAAAAGAAAGCTGTGTTAATAATGAATTTCAGTTTCTGTCAGGCATTTTTTTTGTTAATAATCCTTAGCACTCAAATTGCACGGCATTTTGCTAAGCTCCCAAACAAACAAACGACCTGCTCCAGAGTAGTTGGGCATAACAAAAACAATTATGTAGCCATAATTCATGTTTTATTTGTTCTATTTTTTCCTCTGTTATAGGTTAACTACCATAAACGAATCAAGTTTTGGCTTTGCCAGTGCTGACATGTCAAGTTACAGCCTTACTGGAAACTTCCAGCCAAGCAAGACCTTGAATGAAATTTTGATTTATGGTGTGTACCAGGGTTGTGGAACTTGCTGTAATGTGTGACCTCACGTTCTAGAGTAGTAAGTCTTCTGTACTAAAGAAGACAGGTTTACTATCAATTTGAACTGATTTTTTGGTGATGGTCTTTATGGGCAAATTAAGCATGATGTACTGGAGGAAGAGGAAAGCCAGATAGCTAATTCCAGGTAATGTACTGCGCTCATGCTAAACTAGATAGTGCTGATGTGGAGGCTAACACTGGCTAAGCTCTCACCCTTAAATCTAGTAAATCTAGATTTAGTAAATCTAGTTCCATTCTTAAAGCATTCTTAGGGCTCTTTAAACTTATTTATGTCTCTCTCTATGACTATAAATCACTACTTTAAACCAACTTAATGTCCTCTAATGCATTTATTCATGACTTTAAAACACTTGGGACTGAGGTGTCTGCAATTGCGTAGGGAATAATGAGGTTTGAGTTGGGTCAGGAAGAGGCGGTGTAACTCCATTTTAGTCAGAAGTAAGGAGTAAAGTGGAAAAAGTGAGTTTAAACGGAGAGAGTGCTTGACACACAGGAAGGAGGCTGCCATTCCTACACTGTGGAGTGGGACTATCAAAGGCAGAACAGAAAGTGGGTTGGGGGTGAAGAGAACAAATGGAGCACAGAGGGAAGAAGACTGGGCTGAGCAAAGGCCCTTTAACAGAAGTTAGATGCACTGAGGAACAGCACCTGACTTTAGAGATGAGAACAAATGTTCACATTTCACATATAAGAACGAAGGTGAAGTCAGTGAGGAGTTTCCAGGGGAAGCAGTGACACACTAGAAAGAGTGGAAGATTTTATAAGGGGGGAAGGATGGAGCAGGAGGTTAGTTACATCATCTGCAGAAACCCTAGGCCAGGACTGTAGTCCTTCCCAATACTTCTGAAATCTTAAGTTCAGGGAAGAGATTTCTCTGGGGAAGAGATTTTCAGGATTTAAAGAGAAGGATGTAGTGCTGATTTTTGCACACAGGGCTACGCACCCATTTGAGAAACCACCCGTGTTCAAGCAGTGCAAGAAAGAGACCTTAACTTACCAGTGGAAAGAAGGAATTGTAAACTGTCAAGAAATGGAGTAGATATTGTGAGTTATATGGAGGTACAATAAACAACAGTGCCACTAGCACAGACGTTGATTTGTTTTCAGATAAAAAGGTCCTTAACCTTACCATAAACCCAAATGAGTGGCCATGTCAGAACAATCCTTAAAACACAATGAATCTTAGAATTTTCTTGATTTTTTCTTTTCTCAGAAAAAATTAAACGCTCATCAGAGAGGTACATCTAGAGATCTTTGAATGCCTGTGCTCAAGAATGAAGACTTTTATTTGTACACCAAAATGAAGCAGCTATCATTTGCAAGAAGAATCATCTTGCACAATTATTGCTATGATTAAAATTTGGAGTGCTCTCAAAAGGTCCCAGCAGGGTACTTGGTATGTCCATTACTGAACAGAATGTGTTACCAATAACACAAGGAGTCTTCATGCAGAACAGGGGGCAACACCACAAAAACCGTAGAAATTGTGATTTTAACACCAAGTTATCTTACTGTTAGATAATGAAAAGGTGACATTTATATAATGCTTTGCAATGTTGCTTAAAGCACATTTTCTTGTTCATGAATGCCTTATGAAGCTGCTTATGGTGTTTTTTGAATACCAATGTTGGGCCACAAAAGAAATGCTTTAGAGGATTTCACTAAGTTCCTACAGGGCTGATGAGAGCACTGAAAGGATTCTAATAAGTGGCAAACATTAAAAAATGAGGACTCTTGACACTAGGGGAGGGACACATAGCCTGTCTCCTGAAACAACCATAAAGTAAACTGAAACATTAATACTGTCCTTGCCCTCCAATACAGGCATGATAGAGCTGTTACAAGCTTTGTCCAGTGCAGTTAAACTGGCTCATATAAAGGCACATTATTAATCAAAGGAAAGGTACTGCATTTCTAAAGGGAGAGCATCTCCCTAAGATGGATACTAAACATGTCACATGAAAAAAAAAAAAAGAGAAAGAAAATCTCTTTTCAAGTTAGTAACATTCCTGTTGTAAATAGAAAAAAGTTCTGCTAATCAGCCTCTCATATGCCCCATTTGAAACTGGCACATTTGGACTTCTTTCAGTCTTTCACAGTTCACGTTTATAACTCCACATCACATCTCCAATCCTTAATACAGTCATTTAGATGCAGTGAAAAACTGGAAGTGGCTGATAGCCATTAAACAGAATCTCGTTTGGGACTAACAGCTTTGGGTGATGGCATCTAAGGCGGTGGGCCAGGAAGAGAAAAAGGATGGCGGAGAAAAGGAGGGTTTGAACATGACCATTCATCTAACATAAAAGGCAATCGATTGCCATGCAACTCAATAGAACTGCTGATTTGGAATTCATTCAAATACACAGCCCTGAACAGAATCTTTGAATGAGTAAACAGTCTGCTTTTGTTAAAGACACGTGAGTTCTCTCTTCATCTGACATTAAAAAACAATGCGCAGTAAATATTCTGAGCTCAGGTTAACTACAAAAGAAACTTCTCATTCAGCTTTAGAAACGACTCTACAAAAAAAAAAGTATAATTTCATATTGAATTGGAAAGTGTGTGCAATCACTTTTAAAAATGTTTGAAAGTTTATGAATAATTCCTTTTATAGATGTTTCAGTCCAAAATTTAAAGGCAGATGTGGACACCGGGGAAACAACAAAATACAATAGCAACAGAACCACAGATTTGTCATTTTTTTAAGTTACACATATTTAAGAACTATATGGAACTTTGCTTATATCCTAGCAACCAATGACAATCAAGAAAATGGGTCTTGCGCTCTTTATAATGAGAATATCTCAACCAAAGTGTATACATTGCTTCAAGTAAAACTCATTTGAACATGCAAGGAAGGTTTAAATTGCTTTTTCAAGTTAACCAGATAGAAACAACTTGAAAGACCATTTGACATAATCATACAGAAAACAATAAAATGTATTTATGTCTATTGAAAGACTGAAAGAAAACGAAGTTATGAGACAAAAGCAAGTAACTTTTTTTCTGCAAGACATGGTTACTTAAGCTCAATTTTGTATTTATGGGTGTCATGGGTTCAGCAGCAGCAGTCATTTTTTCTCCTTCTTGGTAGCTGGTGTAGCACTGTGGTTTTGATTTTCAGCCTGGGAACAGCGCTGATAACACCAGTGTTTCGGTTACTGCTTAGTGATGTTTTGGTCTGGCCAAGGACTTTCTGAGTTTCATGCTCTGCCAGGGAGGAGGGGAAGCCGGGAGGAAGCAGAGACAGGACACCTGACCCAAACTGACCAAAGAGGTTATTCCATACCACAGCACGTCATGCCCAAGATGGAGGACGGAGAGGAGAGACCCAGCAGGGTGGGGGGTGCACTGCGTGGTCGGGCTTGGTATTAGGTGGTGAGAATTGTATTCTTTCCTTGTAATTTCTCTTGTCATTATTATTATTGGTGGTAGCAGTAGTGATTTGTGTTATACTTTAGTTACTAAACTGTTCTTATCTCAACCTGTGGGAGTTGCATTCTTTTCGATTCTCCTTCCCATCCCTCCGGGAGCGGGGGGAAGAAAAAGGGGAAAGTGAGGGGAGAACGAGCTGTGTGGTTAGAGAGGCTTAAACCATGACAATGGGTAAAATTTTGTTCAAGAAAGGAACCAAGTGTATGATTTATCTAAACAATAGCACAAGTATCTGTGCTAAGTCTCTTGTCTAAAAATGAAAATAAAAGGACATTGAGATTTTAAGAATGTCACTTACTGGACTCCCAAAATGAAACAGATGGTTAGGAAAATTACACATTGCATGTAATAGGTTGTTAATATTCATGTAAGTTTTGGGGGTTTAAGCTAATTCTTCTTTTCTTTTTTTTTTTTTTTTTTTTTTTTGTAAAGACTACCTCAGTGTTTTTCTAACATAGAAACTTTGTTTTCTAACTGTGAATTTTGGAATTAAATTTGAGGCAGCTTTTGGAGATGCTTAGAGTAGATCTTGGGTCCTGGATTATTATCAATAACTCTCTGGAAAAAAAAATACCAAGTTTAACAATGATTCTATATAGGCTTTTCATCAATAAATACATGTTTAATATAAGAAGAAATATTGTACAACATAATTTGAGGGTTTAAGATATTGGCAAATCTAAGTTCATGTTTGGGAAAACTGCCAATCAGTAGTAAAGTAGATGTAAGAAAAAAATGCCATGCTTTACCTGTAGTATCTTTTGAATCTTGCCAAAAGCATGGTAGAATATTTCAAAAGCAAATCTCATTCTCAGAAGTCTCTATCCTATTAAATACATGAAGAAGACAGAACACATTTTTAAAATGTCTGTTGTTTAGATCTCACTTAGCTATCTGGCAGACCTCCTGTGTCTGGGGCAAAGGCTGCCTTAGTTAGTTGTTTTTTAATGCTTGGTTTCCAGTGGTTCTTGTAAGAAACAACTGTGTATAAAAGCCAAATAAGCAGGAAAAGGAGAGTTACTTAAGCAAGTTGGTGGGTTTGTTGTTTTTTTTTTTAGTTAAAAATGTCTGATGGTAAAATACAGTGTTGAAATCCAGTGTATAATCTAGCTACATTTATAGCAGAATGCTGCTCTGTATTCCTTTGAGTTTGTTACTACCTAAGGAACTTAAAAATGTGTTACAGCCATGGAAAGGTTAAGTTTCCTCTTGAAAAGCTGTAGGTAAGGCAGGTAAAATGAACAGATAAAGGAATACTACATAATAAAGCTCCCAGTCTAAACAAACCTTCAATTATTTTCAGTAACAGTGGCCAAGTGAAACAAGACAATGTATGATGTGTTTTGCCTGGCTAGCCACAACTTATTTATAACACCCATTCAATTCCATGATATCAAGCAATATGCCTGATACATGTCAGAAGGAGATTGTTATTGATGTTGATGACAATTTAAGCTGGAAACAGGGAACAAAAGAAGTCCTTCTGTTCCTATCACTACTGGCTAAGACATTAGGCCTTGTCGAACTGTGGCTGCTGAAAACCAGTAACACCTTGCACTTAACTGCAGTCTTAGTTTTGCTCAGCCTTAGTACAGATTAAAATGTCCAACGATTTCTTTACAGGATCTCACAGACCAATGTTATTGCCATAGACAAATGTTATCACCACAGGTCTCCAGAGGGATCGGGCTTTCTGCAGACTAGCCTTGGCCTGCCTAGAGATTTCTTTTGTTTTTTCCTTAGCTTATTACAGTTGTGTGGTGTCACACATATAATTACATGTATTTTGTGCCCAAAAGATTGTTACAACATGTAGTTACTTTATGATAGTTTAACTATCTATACGCTATCAAAAAATACATCATAGAGGAGAAAGGTCTACATTTGTCTGTCACATTGGAGAACGCTATTCCCACACATTTAAGTCTCCTCCTATGATGTCTGTCAGACTGATACTTTAATTAATACCATGCTTAGATGAGGAAGCCTCATATTTTCTGTTGTCCTCAGAATTCCACTCATAAATTCAGATCAGTCATGTGCTGAATTAATGAATTGTTCTTAGTTAAGATTATAAGTGAGGGAAAAAAATATTATGATTGCTCATAAGTAGAAACAATTTGCCTCTGGTGCAGAAGACAGTTTTTCAAAATGTGTATATATATTTTTGATTAACATAATCAAATAATGAGAGTCAACACAATGTTCAGGTGTTTGATGAAACAATAAAAGAAAAAGGATTTTGTGTTACTGATAAGAAGAAGCCTAAATTATTGCACAACTTAAAAATGAATTCAAAATTTAGAGTGTTGTTTTTCTCTTTAGTCATTACTGGTTCTCACCTAAAAATACATAATCTTTGACTGCTTTGGTATGTGCAAGATGTGATGTAAACCCTGCAGCAGAATCAGATGCAGGTATTTGAAAGGCTGTCTTTGAAAGTACAGTTCCTGAAGAGTAAATCTTGGCCAAGTCTTCAGTAACTGAAAAATCCTGGTAACTTTGTTTGTTCTGATCTGGGTAGGCTGGAATTGGACTACCTGTGTAAGCTGTTTGTGCTGTATGGTTTTGAGTGCACCCTTGTATCTAGAAATGAGCAGGCAGGACTAGTCCATTTCTTCACATCTCAAAAAATCTGGGCTATCAGCAGTTTAACATAATTATAATTCAATATTTCTAACTTCATTAACGTAAAAAAATCCTACTGATTAACGTGTTTATCTTTTATTTACAGTTTATTTTTGTTTTGTACAGCTATGTAACCTGATAAAACTCTTTTTTACACAGCGTGTTAAATGTTAGCATCTTACTTCAAGTTACTTGCTGCAAACATCATAATTTCTACTTCTGAACACTGCAAAAATGTCATCTTTTGATACACAGTAGTTGAACTGGGGATGAAATGATGATTCTTAGTGACTTTCAGAAAGAACTAAACACTCTTTCCTCATTTTGTGCTAAACCAAAGTCTACAGAAACAAAAAAAGTCAATTCCATTTACGAGGTTAGATATTTCTATATGTAAAGCCAACTGAAGTAATTCTAAGTTTCTAAGCTAAATTTGCAGGTATAGCACATTCTTATTAATTTTTTCAAGGCCTAGATTCCACCTGAGGAGGCAGGATTAAAGCATTAAAACCCTTCCTCTTTTTACATACTGGGGAAAAAGGTCAAGAGATTTCCTCGAGCAAAGCAATGAAGTGGTTTGTGTGAGCTCTTGCTATTCTAACTCTCCTGTTTTTCTAAAAGACATCTAGTGATTAGTCATCCCTGAAATATTCTCGCTAGAACTGACCTGCTGAACTGTTAGCTCCTTGGAGTGAGAAGAAGGAAAAGGGGGTGTATTTTCTAAAAGTCTGTTTACATAATCTTAGAAAAGCAAAGAAGCAAAGCAATGGTTTGCCTGCTCTCCAGCTGACCTTGAAGTCTGTAGGGCAAACCACAAAAGTTATGTAACAATTAAAACAGACAAGAGGAAAGTAGGCAAATCCTCTAGAAACCCCAAATATAGCAATGCTATATATGATTAAACCACCATTGTTTTAAATCTGCCTAGTGCATTTTGTGAGCATTGGTTTAATTACTGTGGTTAAAAAAATCCCAAATCATCTTCACTACACCATTCATTTATAACATTACAATATAATATAAAATGATTGGGAACATACTATTTCCAACACAGCCATTGGAAAATTGAATGGCAATAAAATTAATTCTTCAATTTTTAGGTTTCTCAAATTGAACAAAAATTTTAGTTTGGTGCCAAATTGTAGAAAATAATTCTGTCTTCCAATCACATTCGATTTTTTTTTTCTATGTGTAATGGTCATCTGCTATTGAGAAAATATACAGTAATGAAAAATAGTAGGATATTGCAATCTTCATAATTTTGGATCATCTTGAAGTCGTTTGAATATTAAGATGAGATCATTCTACAAAAATGCTGATCTGCCACAGGATATAAATGGTAATCTGAAGAGGCTGTCACTGTATTACAGCAATTAAGGAGAGAGCAGAGCCAGCTCTCATAAGTTCTATCCAACAATTTAGCTATATAGATTTTTTTAAAATACAACATTTTTGTCTTTTGATAATTCCAAGGTGCATTAATCTCCACACTAATCCAACCTGAACAGACAGAGGCAGATATTAGTAGAGAGCTTCCACAGAAATGGTCTAAGGCAACAGTGGTTTCTTTCATAGTAGCCGGTACACATTCTTTCTCTGTTCTTAAAAAGGCAATTCAGAAGAGCAGCCTTGAGAAATTACTGCTAATTTATCATTAATTTCTACTTCATATGGGAATAGCTGCAGCAGGTACAGTCTCTTCAAAGGGAGAGTGAGCTGAGCTCAGGATTAGCAAAATCAGCCAAATAAGTTAAAAGCTTATAGAGTGGCCGTTAGTATGAGATTATAAAGCAGATAGCTGGTGGATAGGAAGATTCTAACCTGAATATAAAATGTCCTCTGAATTACCCAGGACTTTTGAAATACTAAATCTTAAAAGAAAAAGGGAACATAAGTAAAGCTAGGTGGCGATATGCTACAGCTGTAAAACAATATTTCCAATTTACAACTGCAGAATGATTTACCTGTCAGGCATTGCATCTCCAGTGATGAGACCTTGACCTGTCAGCCTGGATGCATTAAAATACTCTGGCTGGCCTCTAACACTAATAATGATCACAGGGTATGGCATAAAGAATTCTTCAGAATGCTCTAAAGAGCAAGAGTAAAAGAGGAAGAATGACACAAAATGTTTCACATCACAGTTATAGCCCTGAACTTTTGGTCTGACAAAAAGGTCAGAGGGGGTAAAGAAGACAGATATTCCGGAAATAAAGGTGTTGCTTGTTTTCTTCCAACAATATAAAAGGATCCAATATAAAAAAAGAAACATTGCTGGCATAAAGGGCACAAACTAAGCACTTCAGCTCCTTTCTTAGCGCTCTTAGGTAGTGTGATAAGTACAAAATTGTGATGACAGTGGTCAAAAGCAGAATGAAAGAAGTTTAATTTGATGATTGTAAGCAAAATTAGGACACCGTGTAGCCAATCTGTGCTGCATATATTTCGTCACATGAGATCCACATAATGCTTATGCCATGATTTCTTCCCACAAAAAGGAGGGTGGGTGAGAGAAAAAAATTAAAACCACACCAACATACATCTCTCTTACAGGAACTGGGATACTGCCATTAGGAAAAAACTAGCAATGCATTTTTGAACATTTCCATTCTGAAAGCATATTTAAGAGCAGTTACAGAAGGCAGAATGATTAGCTTGGTATTTTGCACATTGATAGCTTGCCACAGATTTGCCCAAGACTGTCATAGGTCCTTTGTACCAGTTTTGGATAAGATACAGACTGATTTCTTAATTGATCCCACTTTCTGTGTATAGGAACCCCTCAGAGAAAGGAGTCACATGGTCATGCCTCCTTGGCATGAGGGCCTGTTAGCAGATACAGCTGCTGTTGAAAGGCACAGCTCACTCTCACTCTGTGCAGAGTGCACAGACATGCAGGAGAGACTCAGCACTGTAATGACAATATCCAAAATATATATGTTCTAGTGAAGGAACTATCAGGGTAGGCTAATTAGGTGAGGAGCTAAGTGCCCTTTAGAGCTAGGCAACAGTTTTCAGCCATAATGCTCTAAGGAATGATGAAGATTTAACTCACTTTGGGAATGTCTTGCAATTTTTCTGAACTGTTAATGGGAAACCAGAAGGAGAGAAACTACAGGAAATTGAAACATGTATTTTTATACTTTCCAAATATAAAGTTTTAATTTAAGCTGAATTCCATCAGATGCACTACACAACAATCTTCCCCTCCAGAAAAAGAAGAGGATCTACTTCCCTCTTCTTCTTTCTCTGTCATATTCATATGTCCCCCTCATTCATTAATATTTTTTATCCCTTTGAAATTGTATTTATCCTCCTCAGATGATTACTCAGTTTGGAAGTTCTAAGAGTCTCTGTTTTGGAAGTGGCAGAACAGGTTACTAAGGAGCACTTTCAGTAAGGTCATCCACAGTGGGATCTAGCTGGAAAGCTGTAGGAAGGCAGCTGGAAAGCTGTAGGAAGGCAGTTGACAAACTAAGCAGCATCTCAGGTCAGCCAACTGCTTCCATAGCCAGCATCAGAGGGGAGAGGATTACGTTATTCCAGCCTGAAAAGCCAGTCTGTGTTTCAAGTTCACAGAGCACTCAGCTCTTGCAGCTTTTGAATCCATGGAGGAGGCTCAGCATATCACAGATTGTGCTTCCCTAACCCTATACACACCCCACACATCCCCCCCACACCCCCCCACCAACAATGTCAGAAGAAAAGTTCAGGAAATTGATCATAAGTGTAGTCGTAGGCATAGCAAGGCTGCTTTCCCTCCTTTCCCCAGCTTTCACTTTCTCCTGGCATTAAAAACTAAATGACATTTCCTACACCCACCCGAATTCTCTGTCATCTCCCACAACACTTCCTTTAAAACCCTTAGGAAACCTATTTGTCCCTTTAGACCGCTCACTCTTTCAGCATCTCTTTGCAAGACTCCACTTACTTTCTCCACTCCTGGACATTCTTGTGCTATCCTTGTTTAAGCAGAAGCAAGAAAAATTGACCTGCAACAACTACTTGCCAGAGAAAAAAGTACATACATTACAGCATTACTCCGTATTTCACAAAGTAATCAGAGTATATAAGAGAGGATAGGGCTGCTGCTGATACAGAACAGCAACTGCTTGCTTTAGAATCAAGCTATAAGAGGTTCCCTTTACTTTCAAGGAGCCGGAAGATAGTGCACTCACTTTATTATAATAACCTATTGTATGCACCAAGATTGAAACCAATCTTGCCCACCTTCTAGAGGAACATATTACCTCAAGCTCTAACACCAGGCAAGTGTTAGAAATAAACTACTCATGTTTTTCTGTTATGTATGAGCTTTATGCAACAACATGTAAATTTATAGGGCTAGGCAGAATATATGTGTGGACAAAAGTAAGTAGATTTTATAGCCCAGTAGGTGCTCAGCTGGAAGACACACCTCTGTTCTTGTTATGAAGGTTATTTATTTTGTGATGATCATTTTGTGTTCATGCAAAATGCAGAAGTGACTTTCAGGGGGGTAACTGGAATTCAGGTTTCTCTCAGCAAGCCAGAAGTATCCAAATGCAGGTTACATAGTAATAGTTCCTTCCCTACCATATGAATCTTACATTTTTTCTCCAATGACAAGGCTTCATCGGTCCTTTCATTAAGTCCTCCCATCCACCATACAGAATGGCTTCCTATCTGTCTCAAAACTGTGGCCTCAGCCTGTGGGCTGGAAAAATTAGGAACCGCACTGCCTAAATGCAGGATCCTAAAGCTTTGTCAGGATCTAGCTTCAAAGGACTGTCCTTAAATCAAAAACAAACCTGTAGCAAATTGGAAACTGAAGGTTTGAGCTTTAGACAAGCACCAAATATCTGTCATTGTCCACTTGCTAATCATAGAATCATAGTTTGGGTTGGAAGAGACCTTAAAGATCATCTAGTTCCACCCTCATGAAGCAATAGAGTATAACATCTAAGAACTTGCGAGTTACAGCACAGGGGAAATTCTTCAGTGCAATGCTGCTCATTGATCTATCAGAGCAATCTGGTCCTCATCATATCCTATTCCAATGCTTCCACAGTGAAAACGTTAATCCTGAGAGTAGATTCACTTTCACCACTGTGGGAGGGCACAAAGAAGACTGCAACCTGCAGCTACACTGAGAAACATCAGGGCAGACACTAAATAAGCACAGGAGGATATGAGGATATGAATATATGCATGGTAAATTACCTTGAGTATATGCATAGTAAATTACTGTGACAGTCTCTATTTTAGTAAGTTCAATTAGAAGGTAAATTTCAGAATTACCATGTATGAAAAGAGAATGAAGAGGTAAAACACAAAACCTATCCTTTCAAATTAAGTGCAAGGGTACATTGGAAAGTTAAACATTAATTCCAAAATATATAAAATTGGACATAAACTAACTGATAGGCTCAAATAGACAGTTATTAAAGATAGGATTTTCTTAACGATGTGTATATGCACGCATTGATTTACCATTTCTTGTAATGGCCTGTTGAATGGTACCAACACTTTCAGAAGTTGAATTTCTAAGAAATAACTGAACAGCTACACCTCAGACTCCAAATGTTTTCTGAAAAAAATAAGAAACTCTCCCATTTTAAAAATGCAATTTCATGTTATTATTGAGGTATTGTGTAGTTTTCCACTCTTGGCGATTCATCTGTATAGAGTAGTGATTGTTACTTCTGTTCATTGTTTTCTTCATTCACAAGTTAATAAGACCAGATGAAAAATTATGTGCTGAAAAATCAACGTGAGATGAAACAAACCAGTAAATTTAACTTAAATATATGTATTTAAAGTATGTGCAAATTGATAGATTAATTGGATATAAATATGCTTAACTCACAACTCAGAAGTGTATACAAACTGTGAATATTAGAACACTTGCTTCACCACGTTCACAGTGTGCACAAGTGCTCAGTTTCAGAGCAACCAGGAACCTCAAGTACTATGCAGCTTTGATTACTTTCACAAAATTAGCTTTCACAATAAAAGGATATATTATAAAATGAAACTAGAAAACAGCATAGAAGAGGCCTTTGATTCAGCAGCCTTGTCTGCACCAATAATCAGTCTTTGAAAATAGATGGACATCCTGTATACTAAACTCCCTTAAAACCAGTCCAATTTTGACCTGAATATGACATTCTTTCTATATTATCTCTTATCAAAGCAAAGCCCTAGGAAATGCCAGGAAAACTTCCTCAACAGAGTATTTGATGGACAGTCAGATGATCAAAAGTTAATGAGAATTAGTCAATGAAAATTGTTATAAGATAGACAAGCCTGCAATTTCCCAAACTATTCAGATGATCTGGCAATATTTGGTCAATTGCTCTTGTGCATATTGAAAGTTCTGGACAAAATGCAACTAGACACAGCTTTAGTTATTTCTGTTATGCTTGAAGAAAATTAGATGTTTTAAAATGCTGATGAGGCCCTAGAAGATGAGAGACTGCTAAAATTAGGAACTCAAAAGACATTCTATGAAGATATTCTGAAGCTTCTTGTGTAAAATTTTATTTCTTAAGTAACAGAATACTAAAAATGCAACAAATCACAAATATATCTGCTTTGAATCAACTATTATTATTATTGTTATTAGTGTTGGAAATATTCAACTAGAGCTCATTGAAAAGGGGAAATTATATCCCAAAATGATTTTATCAGCTATTTTTCCTATTCTGAAAAGAATGTATGAAAAAGTGAAAGTAGCAAACTTTTAATAGAAAAATAGAAAACATCAGTCCAAAATGTCAAAAAAAATCACTTTGATGTTTTCTGATTTAAAGAAAAAAGATATAAATATTTGTAGTATAAACATTTAGCACTGGCTAATCTAGGATTTATTCTCAGATGATTCAATAGTAATTTTAAAATCCTTGCTCCAGTGTCCCTTGGTCCTTTGACTTTCTTTGTCTCCTATGGAGTGTTGCCCAAAAGGGTTTGCATCTTCTATTGCTACATATATGTATTGTTGGACAACAGAGGCCAGTGAGAGATAACTTCCACCCTATAGTGCTGGTGTTTTATATGAGGGAATAACCTCAAGATTAAATCATTTCTATGGGACACAGAGGATCAAGAACCTATTCTGATGGTTGACAGGTGATTTAGGTGACTAGATCTTGTCAGCTGGATACTTCTATATTTCTAGCTCAATTCTACTTTAAAATTCAACAAGGACCTGCATATTTTCCTAAAAAAGGAAAACATTGGTAGGCAGATTTTTGGTACTGACAAATCTACATATCTTTTAAAAATAATCAATCAAGAAAATTCTAATTTGTTTTGTGTGCATATGGTTTCCACATTATGTTGCATGGAAAACAATTTCCATTACACTCATACATGCCCTTGAGTGTTATTTTTCATTCTTTAGCACTCACTTCAGACTTTATTACGATTTTGGAGAAAAAAAAAGAATGAAATCATGCAAGATTCAAGTAAAAAAATTCCGAATTACACTATTATGTTTTTGCTGAAAACATAACTTGGCACAAGACAAGAAGGCAGAGTATGACATTAATGATATTCATGTGAGTAGAATCAATGCATCATGTTGTCATAAAACTGGCATTTTCATTTCTCACTCCCACAGATATAAAATAGCAGCATCCAATATGCTGTCAAGGTGCTGCATACCAGTGGTAAAATGCATTCAAACTTTCAGATGTGTAAAACAGATGACTGTTTCAGAGTGTCTTAGGAATGCTCTAAAAGTAGCCAGAAACATTTCCAACTACATTAGGTAAATTATGCTTGAAGAAAATACACTGATGTGTATTGGTAAACAATACTAAGTAGCAAAGAAATCTGATTTTGCACTTGCTTTCCCTAGGCTAAGAATGAGATGCAAATGAAGAAAACCAGAAAGCCTTATACAGCTCTTACAAAACAGTTTACTTATTTCAGTTTCCCAACTGAAGGATAAAACATTGAACTATAAGGTGGAAATCTTGATCTTCAAGAACCACTATACTGCAGAAATCAGAAACCTAACAAGCAAGTCTCAGTAGGTCATAATTACGTTTCATTTATTAGTAAAAACTGCCTGATTTTTTCACTGAAGCAGAAAAAATGGTGTTGAGAAAATGGATGCAACTGAAAATGCACAAAAGAGAAAAACAGAAAAATGGCCAGTTGAGTTTTACTTGTTAGCCCTCCGTTTTCCACATGAGGCAGGAAATATTGATTCATATCTATTGCCATAATGAACTCACAAAGTGAAGAAAATAGGCAATAAAATATCTAAAGATGTCAAAAAATTCCTAAATGTCAATCAGCATCAACAATTTTATCTCAAAGATGTTTTTTTATATAGATAAAAACCCACTTATTAAAACTGAGCCATAGAGTTACCCTTCATCTTCGACCTCAGTTAACAGATTCAGAACATACTAATGTAATTTATAGCATAAACTGTGGCCAAGTCCAGCGTTTGTGTGATGCAACAATTACATCATCCGTAACTATATTATTATGTTAGAACAAGTTCAAATTCCTTTTTCTTGGCATTCAGTAACCCAAATTACTCAGCCTTAACCTATAACTTTGACCTCGTCTTCTTCTATGTGCTAAGGACATGAGTTCAGCACTGCTTTAATTTCCTTCTACTATTTTAGCTTCCTGGTCTTTTTCCATCTGTCTCACGTTCATGGAATGTCTTCCAAATCCCTATTTACAGACTTTATTCCCTCATCTTTCAAATTACTTCTAAAACCTTTCTCCTAAAATTTTCCATTAAAGGAACAGTCTAATGCGCTTGAAAATCAAAAATATATGCATGTCTGACAGCTAATTGTATAATCCTTTATAAAAATTATAGCCACATTTCCATCACTTTTTTATTTTCTTCTCTTTCTGTGTTGCATCTGAGGTTAAACTATAACCTCTTCATGTTGGGGATCTCTCCATTAGCTGCTTCATTATTACTTTTCTCCACTCAAAAGCAAAATAACTTGTTTGCCCATGACACTCCAGTATTTAGTCATTCCAAAGTACAGAAAATAAGGACAATGACAAGATGCCAGGAGCTGGGAAGAACAGTATTTTTCTTACAAGGGAGACCTGGAAGTCTCAGTCCTTAGACAATATAATGGGGTGTAACTCTGACACCACACCTACAACCCCAAAACAGTGCTTATCCATAAAATATACCCTTTCAACTTCTGAAAACCACCAATAATTCACTCTTACTAAAAAGCCCCAAAATTAAAACTGACATTTTACAGTGAGAATCATGCTATGTAAGATCACCATCTGAACAAGGTATCTGATGAAAAATGAAAGGATGAAATCCATCCATATTCAGGATTAAAAGAGGAGCGCTTCCCTAGCAACAATTTACCCCACTCTAAAACAGATGCCTTTGAGAGGCAAAATGAATCACAGACTGAAAGATGAATGTATTTTGAATATTTAATATGTGATTTTCTTTATTATTAAAATAGGCTGTTTGATACCACAGGAATCAAGCAGAAAAAAATGAGACAACTGAGGTCCTGTTTGATACTACAAGAATCAAGTGATTGTAACTGCAACTGTTTCAGAGTCCAAGTGGTTCATATCAAAGCAAAAAAACCCCAACTACCAACAAAAGGGCAATATTCATATTCTAGTGTGTATTTATGTAAGTTACCCTAAATCTTCGCCTCTTCACAGAAGCATGTGGTTTACTTTTTTAATAGAAAAGTTATGAGATTTTTCAAACTGTAAAAATAGAGAGAAGGGTTAAGATGATACTTCATATTTAATCAATCATTCTGAATATTTGAATTTTATAATAGCTTTCATGTAGCATAAAAGCAGAAAACCAGAACTTAAACTATACCAGGAACCTTTTTTCACAGTCTTTAGGGGAATTCTAGAGTGAATTTTATTTGCTCTGGTCTGTTTATTCCATGCCACTTAATCCAATAAACTTTTGAACTTCAAAAGTCTTTATTTTTTTTTTAATTTTTAATTTTCCCCTGCCCGTGAGTACTATGAATCACAATTTTCTCAATTTTACAACTACAATATTCAATTTCTAAAAAAATAGATCCCATTATTCAACATAGTAGATAAGGTAGGATACCATATACAAATGGATCAGTTCATTATTCAGCTTATTTGTTGCTTGACTCAATTGTTTACTTTGTACATTTATAATTTTGTTTTCAAAATGCATTTATTGATAAAAAAAAAATAATGTACATATTTTCCTAAGTATTTAGCTATTATATTGTATTTTTGTGTAGACAATCATGGTATTTAAATCCTGGAGAAATCTGCTTTACAAAAATCATATTCTCTTTGCTTTATAAACGTAGCACAAGCAATAGTTATGAAGAAAACTCCTAATTTTTCAGTATTTATTTTTTCTCTTTTTTGATGACTTCAGATGTTTAGTGTTTAGAATTTACTCTTACCTATGTGCAATAAAATCATGCAACAACCTGTTCTTTTTTCATATGTGCCATGTACCAAAAGTGTAAAAGATGCATTTTATTTGCTGACATATTTAATGAAAGATGAAATTATAAGAACTACTCTTTGCATGACAAGCAAGAAGGCTCTGGTATTCCTTGACCCCCTGGCTCTGATTTAGGGTAGCTGAACCATAATTTATAGACATAGAAGTGCTTTGTGTATCTGAGTGAGTAAATGAGAAGTTTAAGTTACACGTGTTTCCTATATTTTGTATAAACCTGTGGCACATGGATGCCATATGTGAACATCTCAATTATACATTTCTTTTTCAAAAGTGTTTCCTCTGGAGCAGTGAAGAAACCCATGCCAACTACTGTGGTAGATGCCATAGAGCAATGGCATTGGTAGCACAGGGAATTAATTTTTGGCTGGCTTTTTTTTTCAGTGAAAAGGAGATAAAAACAACTCTACAGCTTTTATGATCTGCAACAGAAATTCTTTCTGACTGGAATTTATAATAGGAGAAATGTTAGCCATTCACCAGAGGTGGCAGAGATCAGGAAGTATATTCCACACCTCCTGCAGGAGGCAACTCTAGGACATGCTACCAGGAGGGTGGAGAGTTTGAAATTTGAATTTTAAACAAACTTTGAAAATTTTAAATCTTAAAACCCAAGCACAATCAGTGTGCTTCTGCCCTAAGTACATTACAGACAGAGAATTCTTATTCTTCCAAAAGTTAAAATGACAACAAACTCTTACATACACATAACCATCAAAATAAACACTTCAAGCTCTGACTACTGTGACGTATGCTATTATTACTGTACATACCAGGAAAAGTGATTGCTTAACTCATGATAAATTATGACACCAGAATTACATTCTAAAGTTAGAAATATCAGTCCCTTTCAGAACTAATTACTATTTTTTATATTGTTTTCAGTTTTCTGCATTTCCACAACTTAAGCAGTTTGCCCTGCTTATATGAAAAAATCACAGAAACATAGGATGCTTTTGATTGGAAGGGTCTTTAAAACTCATCTTGTTCTAACCTCCTTGCCATAAGCAGGGACACCTTCCACGAGACCAGGCTGCTCAAAGCCCCATCCAGCCCGTCCTTGAACACTTCCAGGGATGAAACAGCCATAGGTTCTCTGGGCAACCTGTGCCAGCACTTCGCCACCCTCAAAGGAAAGAACTTCTTCCTTATATCTAATCTAAATTTGCCCTCTTTCAGTTTAAAGCCATTCCCCCTTGTCCTATCACTACAGGTGCTTGTCAAAAGTCCCTCCCAGCTTTCTTGTAGGCCCCCTTTAGGCACCGGAATCCGCTCTAAGGTCTCTCTGGAGACTTATCTTCTCCAGGCTGAACGAGCCCAACTCTCTCAACATGTCTTCATGGGAGAGGTGCTCCAGCCTTCTTTTTATGCTTGGGGCCTCAGAGCTGGACACAGTATTCCAGGTGTGGTCTACGGGAGCAGAGTAGACAAGGTGAATCACCTCCCTCAACCTGCTGGCCACCTTTTGATGCAGCCCAGGAGCAAAGCATCACAGAAGAAGGCTTATCTTCCACTTCTCTTTTCTCTGTTATTTTCAGTTCTTTTGAATGTCTGTTTAAAATGCCTGGGTTTGACAGATGCCTCAACCCCTGAAGCAGAATTTTACATTGTTTAGGTAACAGTCTGAAGTCAATGACAGCAAATCCAAATCACGTTCCATTTTCGAAATGTTTTCTCATTCCTACCATTATTGCTCTCTGCCAGCTTGTATCCTTCAGCACACTGATCGCTGTTTTAGCAAAGTGCTATAATTTCTCACATTGTACTTTTGGAAATCATGTTAATCAGCACTTGGCCCAAGAATAACTGAGTCAGATGGGAAGTGGAAAGAAAATAAATTGAAAATTGCATGCTGTGTAGCTATTTATGTGATCCTTAAAAAATTCAGATAGGTTATATACCACTCTTTTTTCTGAAGTTTATACTAGACATCAGGGTGATCTTACATTGCAGTAAGAGATACTACATTGGTAAAAAAAAGTAATTGGGTCTTTAAGGAAAACATTGAACATTCTTCCATTTTGTTTTCAGCACACTAATAATGTTTTTCAGTTTTAAAGCATTTTTACTGCTTATTAGAGAATGAGAACCATTCCTGAATTCTACCTATAAAATCTCACTTTCAACACTTCTTCTGAGAAAAAAAAAAAAAACAAAATAACAATAAAATTAAACCAGATTATTAAAGGAACCAAAACCAAATAAATTACTTCAAGGCCAACAAATGTCACCTGGAACAGATGATCCCTTCCAAATGGAATTATGCTATTCTAAAATGAATATAGATAATCTGAAAGTCAATAGAAAGAGCACTCAATGTAAAAGAGACAAAGCATTTTCTCTAATACAACTTAAATAAAACAAAGGCTATCAAACTGTTTTTGTTTTAAATGCATTTTTCATATAATCATAAACTGTCCAGCATTAAGGTGCATGTATAGTGCTAATCCAGTGAGCAATCTGTGGGTTTGTTTTTTTTCAGATGCAGAGAATTTTGCTATAGAACCTAACTGCTTATTTCTTCAGCCTGTCTTAACCTGAGGTATTTTTATTTTACTAGAGTGCATCTCCTCACTGGGAGGTCAGCACAAATTCAGGCAAAAGCCTATGGAACTCAAGTCTTTTAATCCTAACTTGAAAGGGGTCCTGCATCATTGTAAGTGCTCAGGCAATGAGTGTGTATGGGCTGCACAGTAACAGCTTCCAGGCTGGGAATTAATCTTTTCTGTTTTAATAAATTCAGTTTTGGCTAGCTTTTCCATCATCTTTTCCTAATGAGAGGAGTGGGCTGAAGAGGAAATGCCATACTCAGGCTAGCCATGAGGGCAAGTAGTTCTTCACTTTACCAGCAGTAATCAGACACTCAGTGTGTCTGCAAGGACAGTTTAGTAACATCTATGTAATTGCGGTTGAAACGATAAGAGAAGATGAAAGGACTATAAAAATGATAAGATAATTCTTTATGGTGACATAAAAAGCCATGACAAGTTTTCACTGAATTTAGATTTTGGATTGGACAAAATGGCAGTTGTTGAAAATTGCCCTTGTCAAAGAGTCAAAATAGCAATCAGTTTGAAGCTCATCTTAAAAAGTGTTCAGGAAAGGAATGTGTCCTGGTTTCAGCTGTAACAGTTATTTTTCTCCTTCCCGGTAGCTGGCGCAGCACTGTGTTTCAGCTTTAGTCTGAGAACACACCGATGTTTTACTTGTTGCTAGGTAGTGCTCATCCTGATCAAGGACTTCTCAGTCTCACATGCTCTGCCAGTGAGAGGGGTGCGGGAAGCCATGACAAAGCAGACAGGACACCTGACCCAGAGTAGCTAAAGGTGCATTCCGTGCTACAGCACGTCATGCCCAGTATATAAGCTGGAGGGGGAGAGTTAATTGTAAGGCCAGGATCGCTGCTCAGGTTGGGTTGGGTATCAATTGGCGGATGGTGAGCAATAGCATTGTGCATCACTTGTGTTTATTGTTGTTTTTCCTTTCCCCTTTCAGTTTTATATTCTCTCCCCTTGCAATTTCTCTTATTATTATTAGTAGTAGTAGTTTTAGTAGTAAAGCATTAGTGTATTAGTAGTAAAGTACAAGATGTATATCGTAGTTTAGTTATTAAACTGTTCTTATCTCAACCCATGGGATTTACATTCTTTTGATTTTCCTCCCCATCCTGCCCAGAGGAGGTGGGGGGGAAAAGTGGGGGAGTGGCGAGCAAATGACTGTATAGTTCTCAGTTACCAGTTGGGTTTAAACCATGACAGAATGTTTCTTTGAAAACAGAGAATGTCACACCAGAAAATGAGAGTGGGAGAAATAAAACCAAGATTCATTAAAATAAGTCTCTCACTAAGGCGATTTCTGGGATTTCTTTCTAGACGCAATCTCCTTGAACTTTTGACACTGAAATAAAGGACACAAAAAAATGTCTCAGCTAAAATGATTTGGGAAAGGGAATTCCAATATTCAGCTATAACTTGCTGCATAAGTGTAAATATAAGTAAAGATAAATATATATAAATAATAAATATGTGCATATATACACATACATATTTATGTAAACATATATGCAGATTATAAAGCACTTGAAATCTTGTCAAAATTTTTCTGTAGTATAACCACAGAGATTAACAACCAAAATTAATTTGTAGCATTCGACATTATTTCAAATACACAGTGCAAACCCCTCACTGGACAAAGAGTTTGCCTTCTTACAGACAACATCTGTTACTAAGTACATGTCATAAAATTTGGGAGAGTAAATTAATTCTGTAAATTAATTATGCAAAAAGTGCTATTTTTGAATATCACATCTCTTGCCCTTTTCTTCTTACTTTACCAACCAAAATAAGATATCATAGTTCTCTTTTTTTGGCACTTTTAAAGTCTAAAGATTTCTGAATTTTATTCTGTCTAATGCACTATCAACAGAATTGTTTCCTAAAGTATAGTCTCTTGCATGACAAAATGCTCTGAAGTAAAAGTACTTTCCAAGTGTCAACAACAGCATAATTTGAAGTTAATGTGGTCGTCCAGACATAATTCACTGACTATATTTAACTTACAAGACCCTTAGTAACTACTACTCATGGAAAGAATCAAATTTGACTCTGATAGCCAGGGCTGACATTGCAAGATATAGTTTAAAATAATTTCATAGTTTGCTTCTTAAAGTATCATTTAGATACACAAGGTTTTGTGAAACAAGATACATACACTTTTCAAAACGTAGCAGTGTTCTAAACATTGAAACAATACAGAAGACTACAACTTTGATAAATATTTATTGATCTCTAAAATGCAAATACAGCTCAATGTATTCATGTTGACCACATTAATATGCATATATGTATATTAACAGTAAATGTGACAGTTGAAGACAAGCTATTGGAAATTAGCATTTGTCTTGTTGGAATAAGTATGCATTTTCTTCATGTCCTTCCAAATTGGCCAATGTAAAACAGAATTAGGCTAGCAAACTGTCAAACATGCTACTGCTTTCTAATTTCAATATGCACAGATTAAATTCTCATCTCCAGCAATGCTAGAAATGTTAGAATATATTGCCAAATTACCTTCATAAAATATTTTAGTTTGTAAGCGATCATCATGTTAGTGTCAGTAAAACATGACCAGTTAGGACATGTTGGAATGATTAATTACCAGATACCACTCTGCAAAATAACTATTGAGGGTTTTCTTTCTTTATTTAAGATTATTTCATTTTATAATCTTTACTTCATTGTATTGCTTGTTTCATCTTAACTTACAGGAGGTAAAGATGTGTTCTTTCTCACAGATTTATTATGTGTTGGTTGCCTTATAAAACAGAAGAAATCTTTTGGGGATTTACAACCTGATTCCCTGTATTATATTAATCTGTTCAGTTGGTATGTCACATGGTGGCTATCACACTTGAATTTTGACCACTGAATACAGGGCTTTACATTTGCGTATTTAGTAAAAGTAATTCTAAATTCTTTAAGGAATAGTTTTACTTTCACCCAGTCTATCTAAAAACTTTATGATCAGTCACATTTCTAAGGACAGGTATCCACTCTCTATAAAATGGTACCTGTAAAATCACAGCGCTTACAGTTAAGTGTGTTTCTGTAAGTCCGTGCCACAAGCAAGCATAGAGATTCTTCTTCAGCTTTCCTTTTTCTTAAAATGAAGAGTCACTGTTTCTGTTCATGGAGATGGTCATTTAACCTCAGAAAGTTACAGCCAAAAGTGGTTTGTTTTTTAAGCCAAAATGAAGGGATTAGTAAATACCTGGTGGCTGTCTCATATTCTCACAGCAAGAGAAAAAGGAAGCTTAAAAAAAAAAAAACAAAAAAACAAAAAACAACCAGAGTCAAATTGAAGCCAAAATCACAGCAAGAAACCCGGACGAGCTATACAGCTTTTCATTCAGTTAGTATTGATTTTGACAAGTGATCAAAACAAGGGTTATTGGAAGAAAAAATATAAGCAGTTTTTCTTAAATAAATAACAAAATCTACTGATAATTTCCTAAGTAAACTCTAAACACAGTTTATCGATGTGAAAGAGTTCATTGCCATCAAAGCTTGTAATAGAAAAAAATGAGAGCAGTCCTGAGGAGAAGCATTTGGGAGTGTAGATTAATGAGAAGCTCAACATGACCCAGCAGTGTGCACTTGCAGCTTAGAAAGCCAAATATATGCTTGCAGCTTAGAAAGCCAAATATATGCTTGGCTGCATCAAAAGAAGCATGACCAGCAGGTCAAGAGAGGTGGTACTGCCCCTCTGCTCTGCTCTCATGAGACCCAGCCTGGAGCACTGTGTTCAGCTCTGGGGTCCCCCGCATAAGTAGGATGTGGACTTGTTGAAGCAAGTCCAGAGGAGGGCCACAAAGATGATCAGAGGGCTGGATCACCTCTCCTATGAAGACAGGTTGAGAGTTGAGATTGTCCAGCCTGAAGAAGAGGAAGCTCCAGAGAGACCTTAGAACAGCCTTCCAGTACCGAAAGGGGCCTATAGGAAAACTGGAGAGAGACTTCTGACAAGGACCTGTAGGCATAGAAAGAGGTGGGAATGGCTTTGAACTGAAAAAGGGTAAATTTAGGCTAGATACAAGGAAGAAGTTCTTTCTGTGAAGGTGATGAGACTGAAACAGGTTGCCTAGAGAAGGTGTGGTTGCCCCATCTCTGAAAGTGTTCAAGGCCAGGCTGGATGGGGCTTTGAGCAACCTGGTCTGGTGGAAGGTGTCCCTGCCCCTCTCAGGGGGGTTGGAACGGGATGATCTTTAATATTCTGCCTCGTGTTCAGCTGTAACAGTTATTTTTCTGCTTCCCAGTAGCTGATGCAGTGCTGTGTTTCAGCTTTAGTCCGAGAACAATGTTGATAACGCACCAATGTTTTAGCTGTTGCTCAGCAGCACTTACTCTGATCAAAGACCTTTCAGTCTCTCGTGCTCTGCCAGTAAGAAGGAACACGAGAAGCCGGGAGGAAGCAGAGAGAGGACACCTGACCCAAAGTAGTCAAATTGGTATTCCATACCACAGCATGTCATGCCCAGTATGTAAACTGAGGAAGTCCCCTCCCAGATTGCTACTAGGGTTGGGCTGGGCATCGGTCGGTGAATGCTGAGCAATTGTGTTGAGCATCACTTGAGTTTATTGTTTTGTCGGGTTTTTTTCCTTTCCCTTTTTAGTTTCATATTTTCTCCCCTTGTTATTTCCCATATTAGAATTATCTGAGGAGGGACTCTTCATTAGGGGCTGTAGTGATAGGACAAGGGGTAATGGGTTCAAACTTAATCAGGGGAAGTTTAGACTGGACATGAGGAAGAAATTCTTTCCTGTAAGGGTGGTGAGGCACTGGAATGGGTTGCCCAGGGAAGCTGTGAATGCTCCATCGCTGGCAGTGTTCAAGGCTGGACTGGACATAGCCTTGGGTGGCATGGTTAAGTGTGAGGTGTCCCTGCCCATGGCAGGGGGGTTGGAACTAGATGATCTTAAGGTCCTTTCCAACCCTAACTATTCTATGATTCTATGATTCTATGTTGTACTACTATTGCGCTATTGAGAAGAATATAATGCTTCACCAACTATGAACTCTTTTATTGTCAGTACTGACAGACTGCAACTGACATGTACAGAAGTATCTTCTTTTCTTGCATAAATGCCTTAATAATACATCAAAGTACATTTTCAGATCTCAGCATATATGTGTAAATTCAAGGGCTCAAGATTGGGTGAGAAGATTGCCTTCATACATACATATGGGTTTATTTTATCTGTACTTTAATCAGGGAAGTCTTGAACAAAAGACAAAAACATGCACCTTTTTTCAGGACAAAACATTTCCAGCCAGGACCACAGTGATCAAATGGTGCGGGCACATCACCTTGAATCCAGAATACTCATTTTCTCATTAGCTATTCCATCTTTGTAAGAAAGGTCCTAAATTCAATAACTCTTGCTGGCAGGCAAATTTGTTTTTAACAGTTACACTCTTTGTAAGACACCTTGTACTGCAGTCATGGGGTTTTATTCATTTGAATCATATGGCTAAATATAATTATAGCTGTCAATTACTTTCCACTTTCAAAAACACAGAAAATGTCTTACATTGTATATAAGGCACCATTAGTGGAATTGTTTCCTTCTAAATTGGCAGATGTTGGAAGTGCTCTACAGGCTTTTTGGATTTCTCCTATGCTTGCCCTTCCCCCTCACTTCAGAAAAAGATTAGATGCATTTTATCCAATGACTTTTATATGTAAATACTTAAAAGAGCTGTGAGTGCCAATCAGAATATGGGGTATAATAATCTGAAGTAAGGCATTTAACCTCCAGAAAACATGGGATCATAGAATTACAGAATAGTTTGGGTTGGAAGGGACCATAAAAATTGTCTTCCTCCAGCCCCCCTGCCATGGGCAGGGACACCTTCCACTAGATCAGGTTGCACAAAGCCCCATCCAACCTGGACTTGAACGCTACTGAGAATGGGACATCCACAGCTTCTCTGGGCAACCTGTTCCAGTGTCTCACTACCCTCATGGTGAAGAATGTTTTCCTAATATCTAACCTAAATCTGCCCTCTGTCAGCTTATATTTGACCCAGTTAACCTTAAATTCTTAGCTAACCTCTGGAAGAGTTTCAACAGAAAAGGTAAACCACTTCCTCGTGAGGACTAACCTACAGCTAATGTGGTTAGGATATTCTGAAATGTCCCCATCAGTTAAAGTATGTGAATTCAGAACTCCTGCACCCTCACTCCTGGCGATAGTGAAGAGCAGGAATGCATGTGGGGATGGGGGAGAGGGGAGTGGGACTGTCTGGACATCCCACCTTTTCCTCTGCAGCTTGAAGAGATAAATGAGCCCTGAATAATATGCAGAAAACAAAAGTCAACCTAACCTTTCCTTAATGAAGCAGTCCTTCTAAAGCTGCTGCCTAATTACCTTAATTCTCATAACTTGGGCAGAATATCACTCCAGGGGGTTTTAAAATATAGTCTCTTCCTTTATTACTCAAGCCTGTAGGTAGCAGCCATATTTAGCATTTACTAAACCCTAGAAATGAGGCCTGAGCTAGTCACTACAGCTAGGTGGCATGCAGTCTGCTTCAGCATGCAAGTCTGCATTCTGCCTTAATCCACAGAAGCACCTCTGACCACTCAGTTGTGCATTTTATGTGCAGCCTTAGAGTTTACCCTTATTCTCAGTGTCTCTCTGGCTTGCTTTCCAAACACACTGACAGAAGGCACCTCTCAGTGAATGAACAGGGTGTTTTCAACTTTACTCTGATTCGTCTACACGCTCAATAGTAATCTTAGCAAGCACTTAGGTACATTAGTTAATGCCTATCATCTAATGGGACTATATTTCAAGAGATAAAGCTTATTACTGGATTTCTCTCATCTCTCTTTATATAGGATATCTGAATTCCTATTCTGTTTCAAGCTGCAAGGAATTATCAGCTGGCTGAAGGGGGCAGATGGGGATGGATTTTTTGTTTGTGTTTTCTTTTTTTCCAGTTTTTTACGTCTTAAGAACAGATCTGAGATATTTCTATGAGCTTGCAACGTTTGCCATGTTAGCTGTCAGCAGAACTGTGTCACCAAGCATATATAATTTCAACTGTTATTAAATGTTTCCAACATATTCTTAGGAAGCAATATCCTTGGAGAATATGTTAGAACAAGCTGACCTTCAGATTTCTTTCATATAGCCTGTGATTCAATAATCATGATTTTATTGCTCATCTCTGTAGTGGTAATTTTATTTACTTGATTTTTTTTAATATACTTCCTAGAAACTCACCTGGAAGTCATTGCAAGATTGCATTAAATATTATAAACAGATGGCTTTCCAAACTTGCTGGCTGTCAAATTCATATGTCATCACCTTCTCAGAGGTGGTTAACATAAAACAGAAATATTCAGCAGCCTTTAATAATCATTGGCTCCACAAACTAGATTAACTTTATGAAGACAGCTTTCAGCAACTCATGTCATTAACTTGCTGTGAAAAGCAGCAAACTATTTGCAAACATATTCTATGTCTCCAGAGTAAGAGGGTCAACTATTTGTAGTGACTTTGAATTAGATTCACAAGATTTTAAGGGAGCCACAATGCTAAATGAAAACATCTTACCTAAAGGAGAATGACCTTACAATAAAGTATAATATTTGATTTTATTTTAATTTATTATTTGTAAAATATTAGTGTAGAATCAGAGACTTCACACAGCAGGTCATGCACCTCTTGACTGGTTCCTCAGATTTCAGAAAGAATTTTCAAGAATGTATTTAGAGGTTGAATATAAATCCTCTTAACTACCACAAATTTTTAACCACCTAATATAAGACACATGATCTATGCAGTTTAGAAGTTAAATATAGCAATATGACTGTTTTCTTTAATAAATGGAAAATACTGGATTATGTTGTCAGACTGCATTTGAAAAGAGATAGCCATTTCTTTAAAATTTGGATTCTAATTGAAGAGTATTTCCTTTAAAGTAGACACCATTTTGTAAGCTCAAATATAACACATCACAGCCATTATAACTGAAAAAAATACATGATACACTAGCAGGTCCCTGTTTAAGCCTACGAATTGCAGACATGATATGACAAATCTGTAGTAAATGTAAATTGGAACAGCTATATTGCTGAGTTGAGAAATGGCCTTGCTTCTTAGAGACAAAAGAAGTCCTCTCACTTTTTCGGCTAGGTGAAATAACGCAGCTGAAATCCATCCACCTTTTTTGAGAAATGCAGTAGAAATATTTTCACTGAGCTATATGACTTCTGTGACGTGGCTAGCTACCCTGCACCATACCACAATGTATTTTAAAAAGTAATTAAAAAATATGTATATAGTCTAGTGGAAGGTGTTCCTGCCATGGCAGGGGAGTTGGAACTAGATGATGTTTAAAGTTCCTTCCAATCCAAACCATTCTAAGATTCTGTGAGGATAGATATGATAGATATCCTTCTGATCCAGTGTGCTATATATATGAGTGCCAGGCAACCCAAAAAAAATGCGAACATCTAAAGGATGTGAAGATCAAAAAGCTTTGAAAAATATCATTGTTGGGTAAAAGCTGAGCTTTCATCAGGAACTGCTTCAGATATGTTTGTCAAATTAGTCACGTGTTTCAGATAGCAGATCAGTACACAGAACATTAAAATCCATATAAAGAAAGAGAATCTAATAACTGCCTAAATGATCATGAGAAAGAGTCTAGAAAACTGCTAAAATATACACGTAAGCATCTTTATTTCTTTATACTAACACAAGCTAAACTATCTAGAGGCAAATGATTCACTGGTTTGCACATACTTACCAAAAGAAAGTAACATTTGACAGTTCTGCTTTAACACAGCATTTTATTCTCCTTCAGAAGAGGGACAGATATAGTATTGCTACTCAACACCTTCTGTCCACAAGAAAAATACATCTGAAATTTCTATTTTTAATATCCTTTCTTCCTGTACTTTATCCATACTTCATCAAAGAATCTAAAGAACACCATAAAAGACAGGATTCTTTGTTGCAGAAAGAAAATCAAATAAAAAATACTGTCCTACAGATAAGTATGGTATTAGATAAGGGCGTTATTTTCATATGTAATATCACAGGGCCTTCTTCATTTTATTTTTTTAATATTTTGGCAATAACCTGTTAAATGGGTAGAAAGAATGGGCAACTTTACCATGCCAGAACTTAGCGGAACATTATTCAAAACATTCAAATAAGAAAAGTGGATATGCATGTCTCTGAAGAATATTTGCTATAGTATGTGATTATATTTGAAAATTAACTGTGTATAATGACTTTTGGGCTTCAAGTCTCCTAGACTTCAAAGAACGGTAAGCAACATACAATACAAAAATATACAGAAATAGGGCAAGAATTGGATGGAATAAGAGACATTGCCTGAGGCAACTGGAGATGGAACAGCCTCAGTCATGTAGTGAAGCAACTTTTGTAGAAGCGTTGCCTGCCCACATGCAATTCAATCTGAGCTTTTTGGAGTTAGAGTGGAAAAAAAACCCCTTATCTGCCAGGCTGATATCCTTCAGTTTTAACCTTCCCTTTTAATCACTGGTCATCATATAACTTATATACCGATCTTTGAAGGACAGGGGTATCACAGGAGTGCTTGCAGGTATCTCAGCAAATCCAGAAATCTCTTGATACTTCTTTTGTGCCTTGAGCTATAAATGACCTGACATAGACTCCTTATTAAACTTCTCCCACTTTGGTACTGGAATAATTGCTTTATTTGTTAATAAACAAAGTGCTCCTTAAATTTTCACAAGGTAAATGAGAGGAATTTAAGTGAAGAGAAAGCTCAGCCTAACATATATGGGGACTTGTAAAATACAGGATTTTTGAGAAAATACTTATGCACACTCTTAGTTATCTTACTCAGATGGAAATCTTTTCTGTAAGCAGGAAAAGAATAAGATTTTCATTACAAACATAGTCGATGTTACATTAACATTTGTTTGATTAAATGACTGTAACGTATAAAAAGTGAGTTAATGAATTAGAAAAACTCAGAAATCACAAGGTGATAGCCTAAGAATTAAAAGCTAATTAATAAAAAAAAAAATAAAAATCAAAGAATAAACTTGTTTACTGCTAAAAGGGAAAAAGGAAGATAATTAATATATAAGTGTATTGAATCTAACATTTATAAATGTTTGTGCAAACACATGGAAATACAGTTTTAAAGACAAATAAACAGTTATTTTAAAAGATTGCAGCTTTGGAATTAAAGCATAAACTTTCTTCCCAATGCCTGCATACAGGATAGTTTTACATATATAAGAAGCCATAAGCAAAACAGGGCAGCTCTCCACTAGGGCATGGGGTTGCAGATTTAGGCACTATGCCGTAGTAGCTCTGCCAAACCATTAGGATTGCACATCAAACTGGGAATTCCCCACCTCCCATAACTCAGGGTATGACTCTGAGGTGTCCCTGGAATGGGCTTAAGAAAGGAATCTTGTTCCCATGGAGAACAGCAGGAGCAATGGGAAGAACATTAAGAATTTAATTTAGGCATCTCTGAGTTTTGTCTGTGTCTTGGTGCCATGGCAGCTGGACACACTGATCAGCTCCCGTTCTTACATTCTTCATCTACACTGAAATCAGCTTTATTAATTAAAACTCACATAATGATTCCAGTACATCAAATAGTCATGGATGGCAAAACAAAAATATTCAGAAACTATTTTATTCTAATTATTTCAGATTAATTTCTTAACTCAAGGCATTAGGTCGCTTTTTTTGGACCTGAACACCCAGATTAATACTTCAGTGACAGTAAAGCAGATAGTATAAACATGCCCTAGAGCTTTTACCACAAATCAGACTTGGTTTTCTGATCTTACCAGCATGAACAGCTTGTAAATGCTGCTCCCAGAAGACTGTAGCTGTCTTACGGCTGGGTAACATTTTGCCTGGAAGCCTCTGTCTGGAACTGCTGACAGGGTTTCTTGCCAGTACATTTCTTCAAGCTTAAAGATCCATTTAACTGTGACTGGCTAAGTTGGGATACAGAATGACCATCAAGATGCCTTCAGAGTACTCTTTTCCATTTTTCTTACTCTAATGAAATAAAATTCTTTCGGATGTTCTCCACAGAGAAATAAAAGGAACAAGTTCTGAGTTTTTAGGTTTAGCTTTTGTTTCTTTACTTTCCTTCAAGCTATCAACCTTTGAAAATGTTAAGGGAGGCATCCATTAAGGAAAGACAGGAGTTAGGATGGTTTCTTCTCCCATTCTAATTTGATAAAAAGCTGGCAACCTATTACCTTGATGACACCTCCTGATGAGACTTTTCTCCCACCGGCCATTTGTGTTAAGTGAAAGTACTGGATAATAGAAGTCAATAAATATTGCATTTCTGTAAACTGTTCAGGCATGGAAGCTGGCAAATGAGCCTAGCCAGGAATGTGATAAAAGTGTCTGTTATATAATCAATAATAATTCAGAAGAAAAAAGAAAAATAATTGAACCACAAAGAAGAATGTGTCTATTATTCCCTGTATGTTTAGATTAAATAAACAATATATGAAAGGAAATGGAAGAGGATAGTCACAGCAGGTTGCCATTAGGAAGGTGTAAGTCTAGATAGAACACTGTTGAAAGATCACGAAATAAAACAGGAGAGTTTGTTGTTTGGGCTTGTTTATCTGCCCAGTTTTTAAAGAAGAATGCCAATCTCTGAGTAACAAATGAAAAAGATACTAGCAGGCAAAGGATTTAAGTGAAGCAGTGGTCTGAAGGATAATATCAAATGCTGGCAATCAGCAGAAGAAACAAATAGTCAAGTTTAGCAGGAAAATACTTAAAAGGATAAAACAATAACTGAGAGCAAGACTCAAAGTCATATCCAATGGTCACTCATGGTTAAGCACAAGTAAAAAAATGCAAGCAAAAGCTGGAAACAAGGAAGGATGGTGGGAAGGATGTGGTAGTTCCAATACTTGGGATATAAGCATATATAAGTATAGTACAAAAATCAGGGGTCTAATTTTAAATATTCTTCCACTGCAGAGGGACTTAAAGTTTAGCTATGCTATAATTACAATTAGCGGGATAAAATCTATACTGGAAAAATGTTGTTTTGATTGCAAAATCAAATACGCAAACCGAGGAAGTCAGATTTACACACAGTTGTCTCTTATGTGTCTACATTTTACTAAATGTATCAAGGACCATATTTTAAAAAGAAAACAACATGAAATTGATTGAGCACTGTATCAAATTGATTCCCACAAGTATTTGTGTGGGTGTGGGCTTGGGTTTGGGTTTGTGCGAGTAGACAGAAATGCAGGCAGATTTATTTTCATAATTTGAATTTTTGTGAGGTTGATTTTCTCACACATACTTTTACTAAAGTTTTTTAATATATATATTTTCCTTGTGTTCTGTTTGTTCCATATGACTTCCTAGCATTTTGTTTTCAGGAAAAAAAGATATCATATGTGTGCATTTTTGTATATGTGTATAAATACATACATAAGCCCTCACTGTCAGCCCTGCAAAATGAATGCATTCTACTTAAGCCAGATGCTGGATTGTTTTGTATTAGCAGAACACTGACCATATTAGATACAGAATTACTGAGGGGACAGCACAAATTGGTACTAAGCATTTGGAAATGGCCACTGGGGATTACATATTGCCCAAAGAGAAGCAGTTAGGAGGATGTCAGAAAAATAGGCATTTTGTATATAACAACTATTCCTTCAATCCTGTTCCAACCAATGAATTCAGAGAATACAACTAGAGAAAATCTGCCCAGCCTGTGGAAATTTCTTCCATTATACGTAACAAACTTTGTATCTACTGTCTAGCCTCCTCAATCCATGAAATACTTGCATATTTCTCACTTTTTTTTCCTATTTCATTCCAATTGACTCAGATATTTCTGGTACTGAGGTGCTTAGAACTGTACACAGTAATAGATGTGTAGTCTAGCCGGTGAAATAGGGTCTGTCATCTCTGAACAGTGATATGATGCCCTTTTTGTGTGGGCTGCATTAATTATAAAATATTTTTTTGAATACTCTCATTCTATCAGAGAGTTGGTGGGAAGAAAGCTCATCCTGCCATTTCGGCATCTCACCCTGAATACCACTGCAATCAGTACAGTGTAAAAGGAAGAGCATCCAATAAGAACTTGAAACATGGAGATATTTTAATATGTATTTATTAGTAAGCTGTTTATTACGCATGTAAGTGGATACAGATGTCAGTTTCTCTGTGCTACATAAATTTGGGTGATGAATATATTTAATTTTGCCTTTGAAAGCTTTTATTCACAAGATGCCAGATATTCCCTTTATGTGGAAATATTAATTGATATTAGGAAATAGTGTAAAGATATCTTTGGTGTGCACAGTTAATATTTCTGTCATGATTAAAGCACCTCATTAATAGTACAGTATCATGTCAAAAAATGTGTGTAAATGTGTATTATATGAATAACTATCTGAGACCTGATCCACAGCCTATAGAAATCAGTCCAGAGACTACTGTTGCCAACAGAATACTTAGAATACTCATAGCATTTCATAGGTGCATTAGAAGGTGTTTTTTTACCATGTTTACTCAAATAATGGTACTGTTAAATCTCTATTATGCTAATAAGAAATGAGTACTTGCATTCATCCGCCCTTTCCTTCTCTTTCTTTCTTTCTTTCAACACCCCCTTCATCTCCCCCCCAACTTAATATCAACTTGAGAAATCTTTTAATGTAATATATTTGCATACTGTTCTGAAATACTCTGGCACATTAAAATGCTTCAAGGTAATCATCAAAAGATTTTTATCTCTTATTTCATGACATAAATTCTCTATTCCTATGAAATTTATTACACAGTTCCTGTCTTATATTCCTTTTACTTAAGGACAAGGAAAGTCCTCCCTCTCTTCCCCTCCCCCCCCTTTTTTTTTTAAATAGTGTTTGGATGGCAACTCCAGGCAAATTACTGTCTTCACTGTACTTTGGAAGAAAACTGTGTGTGGAAGATTGCCAATCTATAATTTGTGAAGGCTGACTCAGCAAGCAAGATATGCTCCAGTCTAGGTAAAGACAATTGTGAGTCAGTTACCAGAGACTACCCTCATTGCAATGAGAATAACAGAAGTGCCTCTTCAAAACACCATTTTGAATCAATATACCTGAAGAAAACTTTCTCTTGTCATGAAGAAGCATGTTTCAAATTAATGGATTAAAATTTAGCATACATTTTCATAAGCAAATTAAAGTAGAGAATGTTATACCTGTACAATATGCAGATACAGACTTATGCGGAGCTTTGTTAATATACCTCATCTGACTGGATGTCACCTTTAAAAGGCCCTGATTCTGTCATAAACTATTTCAAAACCAAGTGAAACTCTACAACTGCTATGCTGGAGCATAAGATCTGTGAATTTTGATTTCATATAGGTGGTTTTATTATAGCCAGTCATATAAGAGGACTTTTTTTCACCCTCTTAATAGTACATAATCTTTGATTCTGGTGCTGAATTCACCAACATTCTTCAATCATACTGCTGGTTTGGTTTTTTTTTTTCTATTTTAAGCTACAATAACATGTTTTCCAGAGAATCTGAGAAGTGTCCTGAGTCCAATCTTTTTTAAAATTAAAATAAGGAAAGAAAGTGGGTGCTGTTGGGTGTTAACAATGCTAAAAAACAAAACTTCCAAAACTTTCTAAATATGCTTTAACAGGAAATATCAGATTTTTGGAAAAATTTCTCCTAAAAACATCGTGTCAGTTGAATGCGCATCATTATGACTAAAAATGCATACTGACGTGGGGAGAGCTATCTAAACAGTGTAATCAGAAAACTGATCAATTCTGATTCAGCCTCACTCTCTCACCTTGTACCAATCTGCAGAGTTGGTAAGATCTACAAGACTACAAATGAAGGTGCTTTTGTCACTTACTTGGAATAGTATCTTTATGGGTTTATAAAAAAATGGATTAACACAAAGAAAGGAACAGGCAGAAGATTCTCTACAGAAAGCAAATAAATATTAAGTAAGCAGTCTCTATCACTTCTACCAGCACCATCTACATCATACGTGTCTCCATATTATAGATGTTAATTTTTCTGCTCTGCAAAATAAGTCTAAATATCTTCCATAACACAAGGCAACTTCTGGTTTTGCACGAAAAAGCTTAAATAATAGCAAAAGTTAGTGTGTCCCATCAGCTCCTATGGAAAGTGATTAACCTTTGGAATAATTTCCTGCTCACAAGTTTTCAAACATTATTGTAACACACAAATATATATTATAGTTAATTTATTCTCTTTCGCTCACTTCCTCTGTCCACTTTGTTTTGTATTTTGCAAATTTAACATTTATAGATAGCACATTATCTCTGTAAAAGGAGCTTTATATTTTAAAAAAATTTAACTCTCAGTGCAATAAAGTACAGATGATTACCATTGAAACTGTTCCATTCATAATTGTTCTATTTATAGATAATTGAGTTAAAGGAACTTCTTGGGACATACAATGAGTAATTTTCAGTAAAACTTCCCATCTACATTAAATATTAATTATTCTATATAATTACAGACTTTTTTCTTAAAAGCCTCCGGTTGACCCTTAAATTGGACTGGATATGCCTCATTGTTACAGAATCTTCTCCTCAGTCACACAGTCTGGCACATCTTTAGAGCACTCTACAGCTGTGAGGATTTTTACAGATTTCCTGAGAACAATGATTTTGCTTTTTTGTGTTTTGGGTTGGGAATTTTTTTGCAAGTATAAGCATAAAATTTATAACTTAAAATCTATAGCAAGTAGTCAGAACGGCAGGGTTTCCAAATAAATATGCAGAATCATATGAATCATATGGGAGAGAAGCAGTCTTTAGCATGCATCAGCTATTATTTATACATTTGTTGTCAGGTATTATATCAGACCTAGACATTTACAAATCTAAATCCTACACATTGCTGCTGAAATTTAAGAGGTAGAAGACTGAGCTGTGTTCTATTATCACAGAAATACTTAAGAATTAAATGAAGATTTTAATTATTGCTGTCTTTGTTAACGCACAGCAACATATGCAATACTCCACACAGAAAAATGCCGTATTTACTGCCCGTGAAAGACTACCACCTGAACTACATTTATCCCTGTCCTCCAGTTCCTGACTTTTCAAGGTACTAGTGTAGGCTTTGTAGCTCATCAGTGGACATGGACATCTATCTCAAAAGGATGAATTGAAAATAATGATTGAGCAAGTAATCTTTCTGGATGTTTCTGGACTTTTGCTTCCATTCCATGGGCTGTATAAGATCATTACTGTGGGGTTAGTCAACAGGAGGCTTTTTGTACCACATCACACCTTGCCCATTAGTTCCTGGGAGAGATCAATGGCAGCTAACTGGAAAACAGTGCAAGAAAAGGACAAATTTAAAGTAGTATTTCTATGTTTAGCACTTAATTCATTTTTTTTCTCTGAAACAGTTGCAGCTAGAGGTAATGTCTTTATATTTAGTCGTATCAGATATATTTCTCTTCCATGAAGTTTTGAGCTCTGTAAGATTTTGACATGCTGTGACTTTGAGTTGCTTAGTTTAACTACACGCACTTTGAAAAGTTACAACTTTTTGCTGGACTGAACCTGCTATAAGTGATATACAGATGTGTGTCTACATTAATGTGTCAACTTGAATCAGAAATGCGCTTCTGAAGCAAACCTAATCATCCCCACTTAGCAGGTTTGGATTTGGGAGGGCAGGGAAGTCTCAGTGTGCTAAACTGAACTAGAAGATGAGACCTGTGAAGCCATCACACACTTTCCACCCACAAAGGGGCATTTCCATTAGCTGACATAACCAAGCTAAAGCCAGTTTTAAGTACCCCCTTCCAATCAAATGCATGCAATAGGGGTCTTGAAAGCCAACTATCTCACACACTGCTCCGCCTATGCCAGATTACTTGCTAATTTAAACGCAGCCTACTTTACATAGGGAATTGTGGAATAGAATTATTTTGCATTCTGGTTTAGGAGGTTTTCCTACATTTTGCAGTTAAATAGAGAAAAACTTTTCATTTGATCAGAAGCTACTGCGCTCTATCTTTCTGTACACCAGTTTTGTTCCCTCCCTCGGAGTTAAATAGTATTTCATACTGGGTGGCACATCTGAAAAGCCCATGTCTGCACAGAACAGAGGACAACATCAGACATTTACTTTCCTTTTTTCTTCCCTTAGAGAGAAAAAGAGAACAGTATTACTGCTACTTTTACTGAAAGTCTCAAACAGATAGATTTATAACTCGAGTGTCTGACTACACTAACAGTTGTGGAAATGGCTATTTGGATATGACAGTCAAGACATTTTGACATCTATGACAGGCTCTGCTAGAGCTTTATCTTTTTTCTCTTTTTTTAATTTTAATGTAACTTTAAGGATAAGATATAAGGTAAATTCTAGGATAGTAAGACATCTCACTAGGTATGACAGTGATCCCTTAGAAACTGAACTAGTTACTGAATGACTATATATGGTATGGAATATCCCTTTGGTGGGTCCCCTTATGGCAGGCACACCCACCCTAATAAAGCCCTAACAAAGACGTGACAAAAGCCCACGAAAACTCCCCACATAGCTCTTGTCACACCCATGTGGTGGTGGTTAACAAGTACAAAGGGGAGGAAGTTGGAGTCCTGAGCCAAAGTGGGGCTACATGACCATATTGACCACAGATCAGGTTTGACTAAGGTATAAATGGAGCCCTGTAAGAGAGCCATTCGAGTTGGCCCTCCTTGGGGCAGTGGGCCTGAGGTCAATGACTCTCCGCTTAGGTCAGAATGCTGTCCAAAGGAACTCCCTGAGGCCGAGAGCCCTCCCTTTATTAGGTGAGTGATTACTCATTTTGGATCATTTGCTACACACTTTAAGAATTGGTTTTTCAGTCAGCAGTATAGTAATGAATCTATGTGACATACCAAATCTGTAGTTCATGTTGGTGAAGCTTAAATTGAATTTGACCAATAAATTTTTCTTGGTCTCAATTCATTGGTTCCACGACTCTGCTCCCAGCTTCTGGTACTCTTCCATCCTCCTCACTGGCAGGACAATACGAGAAGCTGAAAAGTCCTTGACAGTGTAAGCCCTGCCCAGCAACAACAGTGTGATATCAACATTATTCTCATCCTAAATCCAAAACACAGTGTGGTACTAGGAGGAAAATTAATTCTATACCAGCTGAAACCAGGACAGCAAGTTATGTGTCAAGAGACCCAAAGTCATCTCTGTACTTCACCACATACTTTGAATCTGTTTATTCCTACAGAGCAGTCACACACAGAAGCTTCTTCATGGCAAGAATTGGACTGATGTGGAAATAGCTGATGCTGAGTCTGTACATATGTAAACCAGAAAATGGATTGCTAAGACAACATATACACAAGTTTCCCTCATCTCTGATCAAGGAGAGGGAAACGAAAAATGGATTAGAAGAAAGTGAAGTTTGTGCTTAAAGCAGACAGAGGTTATCAGAATACGAGACAAAGTGCCAAGAAGAAAAGAAGAAAGAAAAAAATTCAGGAGATGGTGGAGGAGGAAAGAGTTTGTGTGAAGCAAGAAATTCTGTACTAGCTGAGATGTCAAGTTACAGTGAAAAAAAAATTACATCCCACACTTTGAAGTCAGAATCCCAAAATAGCTTTTATAGAAGATCTGGGAGATGAGGGAAAAAAAAAAAAAAAAATCCAGTGACCAGACATTTCTTAAGAATATTTAATGGTAGGAACCAGATTTAGAATCTTGACAAGATTTTTATATTTCATGATTTTTCATTTTACTTACTAAGTTCTTGTTCTGGAAACTCTAAAGTAAACAGAATATCTTACATTACCTTTTCTCTACCTTCTTATTAGCTTCCTGAAGAATTAAAAAAGGCCAGAGAGATAATTGCCCTTAGAGGATATGCATAAATTACATTCTTATCTGTTTTCCAGATATGGTGGTAGGATATAGTGTTCTGTAGTTCTAAGGATCAACACTAGCGCCTTCACTGATGACAACTGAACGGCAGTTTTCTAACTCACACTACCAGATACTGTTTCTAAGAATGCAGGACTTCCAAGTCTATTAATATTCACTATTTATATTCTTTTGTTTATAGTCACCTTATATCTAAATTTTACAGATTGTGTTTCTTTCCTTTCGCCTGATAAAATGACATGATTTCTTTGAAGTTATAGACTTAAGTGCATAGGGTTACATGATGGCAAATGAGATGAACTCTTATTGTGAATACTGTACAACATACCTATTATTCTAATGTCTAGTATTATTAATTTTTCGAAGGTGTGACTGAATAGCTGGGTTTTTTAGTTTTGTCTACAAACTGACAAACCATCTTTTTTACTTTTATTGGCTATTTTAAATATCTGAAAAGCATTTTGATAATTTTATTTGAAAAAAATTCTTAAGTCTTCATGCAAAAATCATTGAAGTTTTATTTCAGCTTTTTCAGAATAAATTTGTTCACTCAAAAATCACAACTTAAATTTCTTTTTTTAAAATAATTTAATTTTGAGCACCATTTTTCCATGTTTACTCTTTCTCACAGAGATTTTTAAAAAGCAAGCTGATAGATGAACCTTTCTCCTGTGTTACTAGATAGAAAATGTCATACTCAATGCTATAAATATTTAGGAAAGATAACAGATTGCATGATACTTCATTCCATATGATAACGCCTTTTACAGAATATTCCTCAGACAAATATGGGAACTATTTAAATACAAAGGGTGGACCAGTCTTCATTTTTAAGGCAACTTTGAAGTTACTGCTTACAATTCCATTCTGTTGATAACTGAATATTTTAATTTATATTATTATTTTTAAAAATAAATTGCAGGTTAAGACTTTATTAAAGGATCTTTCCAGTTGTCCCTTACAATAAGTTGTTCCATGATCTATCTATCAACCACACTTCTAGTGTTTCTTCTAATCCACAGAATCAGATATGTTGCTCTCACTGTATTAAAATATCTCATTTGCAGTATTTGTAATCTCTTTCTAGTTCATTTTTTGCTAAGGGTATGGAAAAAAACTATTCTAATTGAAGAAGTCAATTACATAGCTTGCAAAACTCTTTAAATCAAGATCTGGCTCAAGTGGCCAGAGACATTTCTGAATTACAAGTAACTTAACAAAGGGACTTTGGTCTTACACCACAATCATATTCTACTACATTGTCACAGCCTAAATATTTGTAATATGCTAAACTCCTCTCACAAAACATCCATTTCCATGCTTTCATTTTATTTTCTAAACTTCTGGGATTAACACAAAATGTGTGGTAAACACAGGTGTTTTGAAATACACATTAAAATAAATAATCATTTTACATGCAAAAAACAGCAAAGAGTCTTCAGTTTCTAGAAAAACAGAAATATAGCGTTCCAAAAAATCAAAACCTGATTCCTTATTTTTGGATTGTATATCATTGAAGATGAAATTCCTGTGGAATTCAATAAGCATGAATTGCTAACTGATTTTTTTCTATATTCAGTCAAAAATATTGATATTTTAAATGCTTATCATCCTTTGAAATGAATATATGTAGTAATTCTAATTGTATCAATCAACAGTAAACCACATTTAGTAGTCTGTAATTTACTCTCTATTATGTGCTACTGTTTATCTATAAAGTGGTATTTCATTGTATGCAATTAAGGGAGATCATAAACAAAACACCAAACCACAGCAGTTTAAAGCTAAACCATCAGGTACACAACATTGTATGTTGTACCACACAAACAATACTCCATTTAGAGAGAAGCGGATAAAACCATTAAACTGAAATCTTTGATTGTATGGCTCTGATAACAGTTTACAATAACATTCTTCATCTGTAGAATGGAAGTAGTAATGCCTAAAAAGCTTTGTTAAGGATATTGAGAAGCATGTGTTCCAGAGTTTGAGGATTCCAGGTGAGAGAGAAACAAGACACAAATAGAGAACTCTCAAATAGTTTATTAATATATGAAAATATAGAGATAGTAAAGGATACAGTTAAGGATACTTCTGATATTTGGTTTTCTTACCAACCCCAGGGACCATGAAATGATGATCAGGAAACCAGCTCTGAGAAATATCATTGCAGTACGAGGTGGCAGGCTCAACCTTAGTGGGTGTCTCCGCAGAGGCAACATTGACCTGGGTTGTATGACGGTCTGCCTCCTTCACATCGCATGAGGCTTGGGCTTTTATGCCTAATAAAATGCACACTCATTCCAATGCAGGGGGCCAGTCTACGTCGGAAGAAGTGGCTAGCAATATCTAGAAAGGTCTCCAAAGGTCGAGACTTTTCCGGGGAGTTCTAAAGTGGAACGTTCCGGGTAGGAACCAAAGCTGGACTTTCCAGGGAACAGCCAAAGCAGACTCTCTGGGGAGAAGCAAAAGTGGACAAGCAGTACTTTTCTATCTTTGTGTGTTTCACCATGGAGCATTATCTATTGTCCCCGACACAGCACGTAATAAGAAAAATCTTCTGTGCAAGATTCACACATTTTTTTAAAATATACATCACAATAACCATGGGGATGAGATAAGTTTACTAGTACATTTGAATATGCTTCTTTGTATTGTCTCCCCATATTTTCAATAATTAAACCCAGCAGTAACAACAACAACAACAACAGAGTTTTCTTTTAAATGAATAGGTTGAAATGGTGCTTATTAGATTTGTATAGCTAAATACACAATAACTCTTCAGTTTTCAAGCTGACTTGATTCTTTAATTAAGCCTGAATTTAATCCTTGCTTCTAAATTGGACCAGGAACAATGCAAGAGTTATACATAATTTAATCACCTATTACTTTATTTCTATTCAAAGCTGTTCTTCATTAACAGCTCAGCTACTGAATTAACCAGCAAGGGACAGCCCAAAAATATGCATATTGAATCTGTCATTTCAGCAAAAATAATTCTTTTTGACCTCAGAGTTAGGCCTGAAATGCTCAAATCATGTTAGAAAATAATCTGATTCATAAAATCTATGTATTTCTTTCTCACATATTTCCAACTGAGAAGTGATTTTATAAACTAGGTTAAAACCAGGTTTGGACTTCCTTAAGAAACAGTTTGGGAAGCGCAGTTATAAATAGCAGTGTCTTTGTGCCCCATTTGAGACACCCAGGTAAAATTGGGGACTGTTTCAGAAGAATTCCCATACAACAGCTGTCAATTTCTTTAATAGAATTGTTTATTACTTCTTTGCAATTTCTCAAGGTAAGACAACATTCAAATAATACATGACTAATATATACCAAGCAAAGTATTAAAGGAATGAAATAACAAGGAATTTAATTCTTCTCAGTTTTTAAACTGTTTCTCAATACTGTACAAAAAAATAATGTTCATTCCAGGCTTTAACTTTTTGTTCACTCTGTGTGTATTTACTCATGTAAGGCTGATAAATTTTCACTGTACAATCACTGAAAGGGGATTCTTTACTTCAGCCTCTCTGGAATTTGTAATAGAAGAAGGATAATTTATGACAATGATAAACCCATGGAATTTCTTTCTTTTTCTTTTCTTTTCTTTTCTTTTCTTTTCTTTTCTTTTCTTTTCTTTTCTTTTCTTTTCTTTTCTTTTCGTGGGTTTAGAAGATGTTTGTAGTTCAAGGATATATCAAGTGAGGGAGAGATTTTATGTTTTTCAGAGCTCACCACACTTCATAATGTCTTATGCCCAACCATATACAAGTTCTGAGGGATGTATAGGAATCACAGTGCCATGGTTGAGTAGTGTTCTGATGTGACGTTTTCTGGAAACAAAGATATCTCCCAAAATTTGTACTTCAATAGTATCCTATGGGTATAATTGCAATTTATACTGTATATGAACTAAGTTTACACCTTTGAAATATCTGTCCCTTTTAAGTTATTATAGAAGTAAAATTGACAAACCAAATAATGTATTTCATAAAGACAGCATTCAAGAACATATTTAAGCAGACCTTTGGCTGGCTGAAGAAATGTCACAGCAAAGTGAATGGAGTATTATCCAAATGTTTGATGTTTCTAGCTTGGCAAGCATCAAAGAAAGGTAAAGTAATCTGGATGTTGCCTGTCCACTGGATTTAATGTGCAAGGACTGATAACTACCATCCACCAACTGTTATTAAGGGTAATTCTGAGACTACTTCTGAAATCAACTTTTAAAATTTTTATATTAATGAATCACTGCAAGGCTGCCCCAGTACAACAGAATAATGGGGAACAGGAATGATCACTTCCATTTTATGCATAGTTAGAACCTTTTTAGGGTTTTGTTTGTCAAGAAAGTCACCAAAAGGTAAAAAAAGAAATCAATATAAAACATGTTCTACTAAAGAGCGAGTGTGAAGAAGAATGAAGGATAGCTGAAATGAAACTTTACTTATAAATCACAAAATAAATGCTCTACACTTTAGTTATAAAGTCACAGGTACAACAAGCACTGTTCAATTTCTGTTGCTCTCATCAGACATATTAATATATTTAGGGTCTTTCTCCAAGTTTAAATGTGCAAAATTTGAACACGTTGACCTTTGTGCAGTTTTCCGTGAACTTGAGGTTTAGAAAACTGATCCTTTCTTAATACCTTCTGATGATATTGGCTGATTTCAATTAAATTTGACACAAAACTAGAAATTCTGAAAGATGACTGCCCTAGCAGGAAGCAGATTTTGTCAGGAACTCCAGCTGTACAGGCTACTAAAAGAAGAGATGATGGAAAAACCATTATACTCCTACTACTTACTGCTTAGTCAGCACACATCCCCTTAGACACCAGAGCATTTGAATGTAAAAGAAAACAGGTGGAAGTCTCACCTGTTTTTCTGGTAGTAAGAGACACTAACAAACACTGTATGATGGTCTACAAGGTCCTTAACTTGGAAAAAACAAATAAGGCTATGGAGTGCTTAGGGGCCAAGAAATGAATTGTCCCTAGTCATCATTAGTTATCCCTAACTACATATCTATGAGCAGCCCAGGATAGCCTTAAATCTTCACAATCTCATCTTCGCCATACCTACAGAAGCATGTAAGACTTGTCTAGATGAGAAATGTTGCTTGAGTTCAGTTGGTTTGGTCATATGTTTCTCTAATTTGACTTCTGATGACTTCTGTCTTATGACCCTGAGCATCTCACATACATTGTTTCTCCCAGAAAATTACCTTGGAAAAATCTGGGGGTTTAACTACTTGTGTTTTCCTGTGGAACTAATGTTTATAAGAAATTCATGCAATATATATTACTCTGTAAATGCTTGAATCTGTTGCTGAATTTCATAGTAGTCTGGCTATGAAAGATGGTTCAAATTTCCTAAGACATTGAGAATAACATTCAAACATTAAGATTTCTCCAGTAATTTTTGATAGCATGGGATATGATGTCTGCAAACAGGAATATGCTGGAAATATTTTCAGAATTAATTTCTCAAGTCACACAATGAAGTGATCTACATCTGAAATTTCAATGCATGCAGAACTAATTGGATTTTTTTATGATTTGTGCAGTAGTACTACTAGTGATATAATCATCTGTGAAAGTTCATTTCTTTTCCACAGAATTTAGCAAATGATGCCATTAATAATGTATAATAACAGTAAAATCCAGCTCCTTTCATGGCTAATAGCAAAGGGACAAAAAGTGTCTCCTTCCTAAAAGTAAGTAAATATCCTATCCATGACAAAATACTGAAAAAGACTGTTAAAAGGCGCCACTTCAAGCCACATTTCATATTTGCCAGCTGATTTAGTTGATTTAAGCTGTGTTCAGGAGGTGCCTCAATGACTAAAAGTGTTTAATAGGGTATTTCAAAGAAAATAAATTATTTCAGTTGGGAGAAACTTATTCAGTGAAAATTTCCATCTTTCTATTTTTTCACCTTTCCTTGTCTTTTGTTTTAATTTCTTTCTCTAGAAGCCACAAAAGCATTTCCCAGAATTGTTTTTGTCTTTTCACAAAGATACTTCTAAGGAGTAGTTCACACATTTTAAATGCTTTTCTAAAAGGCATTTATGAAAATAACTTCTCAGGATTCCCTTCAAGTTAAACATCTTCAGTACTGAAGATTACCGCTGTTCCTTTTCTCTATAATGAATGTAATACTTACTGAAAAAATACAAAAAGGTATATAACCTTAAAAGTAATTGATGTATGTTTCCTCAGAAATTAATGGAAAACTTCCCACAACTTCAGTAGAAATGATATATGGCTCCCTGTTCTGTTTTTGGCCAGCCAGTTCTGCTACAGGAGTAAAGTAACAAGGCCATTACCAGTGCTCTGCAATCATCAAATATAGTGATGCATAACCAAAGAAAGAAAAACCAGAAAAAGTGCTAATTTTAATGTCCATTATAATTCAGTGGTGGAAAAAAGAAATATTTTCAACTTCCAAATGATGTTAATTACAAGCAATCACAAAAGTAATAAATATATTTAAGAAAGCCAGACATATTTCTACAAATAGTACTTCTCTGGGCAGCTGGTTCCAGCGCCTCACCACCCTCACAGGGAAGAACTTCTTCCTAGCATCTTATCTATATCCACCCTCTTTCTGTTTAAAGCCATTTCCCCTTGTCCTATCACTACAAATCCAACAAGTGTCACAAATGACAACTTTCAATATTAAAATGCAACAGTTTATTATTACCAATAAAGCATAACCGAAAGTGCTCTCTCCCTCCCAGTGGATGGCAGTGGCTATTGATTAGGACATGCTGGACAAGAGAAAGATTCAAGCACCACCTGTGATTTCATTAGGCTGATGGTTTGGAGGGGATATTGAAATGTGATGAGGACCTCATCTGCCTGATTTACTTGATTTCACAACTCAGGTGCCTTAGTGGAGCTTGTACAGGGCTTTTGCAGCACCTACCACCAAGCCAGACCTTCTCAAATGGTCTCGTTTGCCAGCTCCTGCCTCAGCTTGCTTGTGTGTGAGACAAATGTGGAGTGCATGAGAATGGATGCAAAACAAAAGACAGTGGAATGCTCTCATCAGCGTCATTACCTGAGCAGACATAGCAGACTGTCAATTTAGTGTGAATGACAGGTTGGGTGCAAAAACAAACTAATGGTTTCTAGATTTTTCTCTCTTCACATAGTGACTTTCAGCAACCTGCAGAAGAATCCTCTGAAAAAGAGGTGCCTCACAGCAAGCATTCTTGGAAAAACATAACTTTTTCTGGAGTTTTCACCACCAAGAATTGGACAAAAGAGGGCACTGGGCATAAAAATGAATTATAAATACGCTGGCTTGCTCAGATAAACAAGAAGGTAAATCCATCTGTGATTACAAATGACAACATAAGCAAGGAAGCTAGCAGGAATTTTGGGTAGTCTTTGCTCATAAACCCCAAACTCACAGGCAGGGTGACAAGTTGGACTGCAGCTGCTGACACGGTCTAGCAGCCAGATGTATTTTGGTACTGCTGATAAATCAGCTATGACTGTGTGACGTCCAGTCTATTCAAATCCATTACATGATCTAAACTAAAATTGAGAGAGAGGATTGAGAGTAGTATGTGTTTGTTTCTATAGTTTTGGTCAAACAAGGTCAGCCAGAACAGAAATGCTAATGCATTTCAAATAGGAGCATGATTAATCCAGCCAGTATGGACAGCAAGGAAGAAAATAGATTTGAAATAGTACAACTTGTTTTGGATGCCATGATCATACGTAGGAATGATCTACTCTGCTCTTGTGAGACCTCACTTGGAGGATTATGTGCAGTTCTGGTGTCCTCAACATAAAAAGGACATGGAACTGTTGGAACAAGTCCAAAGGGGGGCCACGAGGGTGATCAGGGGACTGGAGCACCTCCCGTATGAAGATAGGATGAGAAAGGTGGGGCTGTTCAGCCTGGAGAAGATAAGGCTGCGTGGAGACATCATAGCAGCCTTCCAGTATCTCATGGGAGCCTATAGGGATGCTGGGGAGGGACCCTTCATGAGGGACTGTAGTGGTAGGACAAGGGGTAATGGGTTCAAACTTAAACAGGAGAAGTTTAGATTGGATATGAGGAAGAAATTCTTTACTGTGAGGGTAGTGAGGCACTGGAATAGTTTGCTCAGGGAAGTTGTGAATGCTCCATCGCTGGTGGTATTCAAGGCTGGATTTGCCATAGCCTTGGGTGGCATGTTTTAGTGGGAGGTGTCCCTGCCCCTGGCAGGGGGGTTTGGAACTAGATGATCTTAAGGTCCTTTCCAACCCTAACTATTCTACGATTCTATGATGAGACATAAGCATTATTACCCAGTACAGAAGTGGCAAAAAGCATGTCTTGTGTGCAAATCTTGAGTTTCAGTCAGCACTCAGTTAGAGCTGTGTGAGAGCTGGAAAATGATGTAGAGGAAGTTAAAAGGATCAGCACCTGCATGCAGAAAATATCTGTGAGATTACTGCATGATCCTGAGAAATCTACATAAACCAGAACATCTCTCTGGCTCTGATTGTTGTGTGTTTGCAGATGAGGTTAAAAAACTTTTTGAACGAAAAGCTTAGACCTAGGAATATTCAGTGTAACCTCAGAAGCTGAATTATTTCTAGCCCTGGACACACTTAAGTACTTAATATGTGGAAAATGAGGGGTAGAAAACACTGGCAAGCAGTGTAAGCTTTTTAGCTTGGTATTCATGCACATCATTTTTTCTGCTTTTATTGAAATACAAGTCCTAATCTACTTCATTCAAATATTTCATGAGGTTAGAAAGATGGGTAAACATTAAGAACCTCAAATAAAGTGGGGAATATGTGTCTTAGAATAAAAAAAGGTGTGCCCTTCTCTAGAGGTAGCTGGTTGCCAGTAGGAGATGGAAAACTATTTAGTCATTTGCTCTCACCTCATCATCCAGCCATCTAGAATCTCATGATTCCTATTACTGTCAGTATAAAGACAAATTATTTGTCATATGTCATGACACATTGTAATATTTAAAGCTTTTTCTGAAAAGAAGTCTCAGTGAGGATGGGTGACAAATACTATTCAGAGGACTATAAGAAGGGTCATGTCATGTGGCTGATGTTTCAGTAAGTGTGGTATGTGTTAAAGGCTGATTTTTGCATTTCTAGGTTTTGCGGAGATGTTTTAGCAGCTGAAATGAGAGAGACATTGGTAGGGTGAGCAGTGCAGTGCCTAATCTTCCTGTAGGGAACTGCTTTCAAACACAGCACACTGGTGTGGTCATGTCTACTCAGAAAAAAGTTGGTAACATGTAGTAATATTTCATTTAGTTTAGACTAGAGGTAGCAAAAAGAATGTTTCTGGCTTGTTCAGAAGGTTACTTTATGACAGAATAAGCAAAAGGCTTTCATAGGTTTCACCATTTTGAATTATTAAATCTGTTCTGAAAATTGTAGATTGTTTGAAATTCCCCAGAGCACATACAAAGCACATTATTTCTGAAGAGGAAATGCATAATTCAGCACCTATTTGATGGGACAGTGTGTTTTGTGAAATTATGTTACAAAGCCTATAAGGTAAACAAACATTAAATGAAGAACATCAAGTAGTACCCCAAAACACGTTTATCTTTAATTCCAAGACATATGTGAGCTATGGTTGTCAAGGCAGCTATTGCACCATCTTAGTTGTTATTCTGCAGGCTAAAGAAGAGAAGAACTTATTTTCTTGCTATCTTGGGTCCTTAGTTAAGACTCAGCTTAGTATTTGTTTACCTAACTTCATACTCATCCTGTACTGAAGAACAAACTAAAGTTGAAGTTTTATGTTCCAACAAGTAACAACGGCTTTCACAATGCTGTGGTTTTTTTTCATTTATTCCCTGAGAGCATCTTCAGAATCATTTCAGAATACACATTTCACTTACTGAAATTGCTGCTTACTACAATATCCATGGTATTCTAGATGTTTATCTACTATACTGTACCTAATCTGCACCACCAAATGAAACTCTGCCGCTGTGGTTTGTTACTTTGGGTTTTAGCTTTGGTTGGGTTTTGTTTTTTTGTTTTTTTTTTTTTTTTTCATATGAGTAGTGGTGTGCTTCGTTCAAGAGTAAAACTAATCTGTTCTCTTGTCTAGGAGGGATGAGAATTTGGCATATGCTTTTACAGCCCTGAGGCAAGGTTAATGGAGTCTCTGCAGGAGCCTGAAGGCTAATATGATTTTTATGATCATCATTGTATTAATATCCTTATTTTTAGCTTGTACATAACAAATTCATTAAACACTGTGCACTACTGAGTTTCTGTTCTTGTTTTTGTGATAAAAGACGGCATAATGACTTCTGTTGTAGTCTCTTTGTGATTATTAATGCTCCTTATCTATATGGCTGTACTTCTTTAGAACATGTACGATCAGATTGTCATGTTCACCAGGTCACCTTAATGGTATAATGTAACATTATGTTTGGATTAAAGCACGTTTGCACTCACATTCAAGGACTATTAAATTACCAAGAGAAAGGAAAAAAAAAAATTAATGAGCACCTGAACTATAGATCTTCTGTTAGTTTAAGCTAGAGCAGAACATCTATGCCTGAAGTATATTCTTTATTAAAATATGTATAAAATCACTGTTTTTCCAATCACTTGTACATAGGATAGCCTCCTTTAGAAAGTAAAAGAGTTTCTATGGTCAGCTGCTCAACTGCACACTGCCTCTAAGTAAATATATTTTAAAATGAATCTTACACTTTAAGGTTACTGTGTCTAACAAAATATGCTAAACTATCCCTAAGGTTTAATTTATAGACCCCCATGAATGTTTTTACTTCTACCACTGTAGACAGCTGTTATTATCACAGAAGTAAATTTCCATTTAAAGAAATGCAAATGTTCTGATCTAGCTAGAAGTGAGCAATGGGAGCAAGAAAACCAGTTGTTAAAAATTACAGCAATTTGAGGTTCCTAAATAAAATTCTCTATTGGCAGAGATCAAAACAAGCAAAGATTAATCTAGGCTGGAAATCTGTTAGAAACAAGCAGCACTCATTGCCACAGACCAAAGCAAAAAAGGTTTGGTTGAAAATCTACATTTTGTCTATCTGGAGAATTCTCTCTTAGCCAGAAATAAGTTCGTGGACTATTTTTTTGACTAAGGCAGATCATGTTTAGAAATCGAGTTGAATTTCAAAATCTGAATTTTTTCATAACTTCAAAATACCATATCCATAACAAAAGGTAGTCCTGAAAGGTGCTATTTTATATCTTTCATCACTTGCAGCTACACTAGGTGGAGAAATGTACCATGGTATTAACATTCACGTAAGAATTACATAAGTTGACTCATTCCTTCCATTGCTTTCACAAGATTACCTAGAAAAGGGCATTTTTTGTTCTGTAATAAAATTCCTAAGCAGTATCTAGTCACCTAAACACAAAACAGTTGCTGCTGGAGTTCAGAGAAAACACACTCTTCCTAAAAGCACTAGTTACCTGGTTAATTGTTACAGGCATAGTTCCCTCTGTGCACATGTAGAGCTGTCAGACTCTTGATTCAACATGCAATAATTCAAAACTGGAATTCTGTGACTGGAAAGCTCACTCAATCTTGGAGGCTTAACTAAGTGTGAATGGTAATGCCTGGGAGACCTGCTACCCTAGGCAGTTAGCTACATTGCTTCTTTCAAAAATTCATCCCTTGGAGTAAAAAGAGAAAGACACATACTTTAGCTCTGTTTACAAAGTGCTTGTCCCAAAGAATTTTGATACTAGATGAGCTTGCCCAGGTCACAAATGAATTCTGATTATTCTAACAGAACTGTGACATTTCTACCAGCTATATAGTGAACAGTTTTACTAAACCCCATATTCATTACTCATTAACTGATTCTAAAGTGCATTCATCAACTCAATCTAATATACCAAATGAGTCATAACAATTAGAAATTAACTGCAATGCAATGAACACTATCTCTGAATTGCTGTATTGTCTATGCTGGACTTCTCTTCTTTGCACTCATAGAATCATAGAATAGTTAGGGTTGGAAAGGACCTTAAGATCATCTAGTTCCAACCCCCCTGCCATGGGCAGGGACACCTCCCACTAAACCATGCCACCCAAGGCTATGTCCAATCCAGCCTTGAACACCGCCATCATCAAAACAAAAACATTTCTCCATCTCTGTTCCTTGATTCTAGATTAGCTCTGCAGGCTGCAGCCATTTGCAAAGCAGTCAGTTCACAGATGCAGGCAGCAGGAGGAATAACATCCTCCTTAGTACAGCTTGCTATTATTACATCTCAGTGCAGGCAGCACCACATGATCTTCTTAAAAATTGGGCAGCCCCATTATCATCGCTGGGAATTCTGGATAGTGATTAATGAAGAATACAATTTCCATAAAAAATAAAGTTAACAGTACGACTGAGAATTGAGAAAATTGCCAATTTTCTAAAATTCTACAGCTAAAGTAGGAAGATGTTTTGTAGTGGAGAAGTATTTTGCTTCAACTTAAAAGGGGTTTGAAAGCAAAAATTTTTCCAAGACCTCCTAAAACAGTCTTGAACTTGAGTGCGAATTGACAGCATGAAGGGCAAACAAACAGAAGGAGAAGCCAAAAAATCCTCCAGGTGGACAGTCATCTCTTTTTCAGGTCTGGCTCTAGGCATAGACAATGACTCTGCTAACAGAGGCATATCTGTACATGGCAAAATGGTCCCTTTACTGGTATCACCCAGAAGCTCATTGTTACAACTCGGTATGACAAAATGGGAAAAAAAGAAATATTCTAGAGATGACATAATCTTTTTTGAGAAACCTCCATCCACATGCAGTCAGTGTCTCCCAGCGTACTGGACAAAGTGGAAGCAGTGGAAAGTAAAGAAGATCAGACTTTTCTAGTAGGTTTACTGGGGGATGCAAAGCTTTGCCTGCATTCCAGCACACACAGATGAAGCATCTTCTCTGGCTCACATGGCAGAAAAGGAAGCCGCTGCACAGATCCATCCAAACCTTACATCAGTTCTCACAGCTCCTACTAAACCTCAAGATAAATGCATAAATCACATAGGTTTTATTCTGGGAAAGAGCAAAATTACAAATAAGTAGTGATCTAACATTTCTTCCCACACTGGAAACCTAAACTCACGAGCTGAGAGCTAATTTTAGTGTCATAAATTCTTTAGAGATCTGTATCTTTTTTTCTTTTTTTGGTAGAAAAAAGGTACTTGCAGAAAGATGGGTTTATGTAAGTTTTTTTTACTTTAGCTGTAAAAGGACTAAAACTGGGACAAAAGCCACAAATTCCTTTGTAACTGGATAATATAGAAACTCATTATTATCCAATTGGATCACCTTTTGATCCAATAAATATATACCTACTGAACTATTAGAAAAAGTTATTCTTTTTTCTTCTTTCATCCTGGTAATAAACAATTGAACAAAATTCTTTAAATAGTTTTCTTCTATCTATGAATGGAAAATTCAACTGGCCTCTTCAGGAGAACTCAGAAGTGATGGACGATACACCGTGTGGAACCCTTGATAATCAGTAGTGCTGGCTCCTATTTCACAAATGTTAAGAAAGGAAAGTGGCAACATGCTTCTTTATTGCAGCACCTGTACACCTGGCTCTCTCTCAAGCACAATGATGACTACTACTCATAGAGAAGAAAATTATGACTTCTTCTAACAGGCTCAAGAAATTTGTCTGAGTTTCTCTTTATCCAGATGTAGCTCTGTGTCCACCATTACAGAAATATTTGAAATTCAAATAAAGGATTTTGCCAGCTTTAGAGGCAGATAACTTACATGCAGAGAACTTAAAATATTGTCTAAAGTGTCTTGGGCATGGAACTGCTAAAATATTTTCTGCAGCTTTTGTATTTTTAAATAATTTTAAAAGCACAAGAAAACTGTCTCAGTATTTCACACTGCTCCAAACAGTGGATTTGAAGATTAAACTTACATTTCAAGCTACTGTTTGCTGAGATCCATCTTATCTAACTTTAGCTGTTTAAATCAGATACACAAAAAAAGCTTGTCACTGAGATTTCCTCTATAATAAGTGAAGTTAAGCAATTTCAGAGAGCAGTTTCTCCTATACAAAATGTATACCTCTAAGGCAAGATGAATTCATACTGCAGAATGACTTAAGTTATCCTTAATATTTAAGCATATAAATTTAGTAGACTATGATCCCTAAAAAGTTCCCAACAGACATGAAAGATCTTTAAAGTAGGATACAGAATTGAAGCTTGGTCTCTTACTCTCTGTTGGAATCCAAAACCATGTCCAGAAGTCACAACAGAATTTGGAACTCATCTCAAGGGGTATGTGAACCCACTGAAAGGCACCCGAAGTTTACACCTGGTAAAGGAATTCTGTCTCAAGAAATCAGAAGTCTAAAATTTTCCGTAAAATCCCTTCTCAATAGGTGTATTCTATCTCCTCATGAAACAGGATATATTGATGTTTTAAATCAAAAATTATTACTTATAAATCTCACCGATGATTTTATGGGTTATGGCACTTATATCTTTAAATAGGCTACTTTTTCATTAAGCTGACATGGGAACATTCTACTCTAGGAGAGATACTTCTGGATTATTTCCAGGATGGCTCTTCAGAGCTGTATAGCTTAAGTAACAGTAACAAAAGGCAGCATTTTAAAGAATATTTTTTGGTTTTGAAAAGCAATGAAAATCGCATATTCCATAAACTTTCTCTTTCTTTCCACAAGTAATTAACTTCTCACTACACCCTTGGGAGAACCGCAAAGGAACAAACAATGCAGGGAAAGAAAAAATAAATTTTGATTTAGAGCAACATTGGTGATATCTCAGAGCTTCTATGGATGCTGCTGTTTTTTTGCCGTCAAGTTACTACCACTTTCTTGAGTTAGAAACTACATATAGTTCAAGTGTGAATGTGCATCGTTTTTTCAAAGTGATCCTTGCTCATGTAGAGCATTTATGTGCTACACTGAAACAGTATAGATACATGGAATAGTCTAAATGAAAGCTACGCTATGTGCCTGTGTCCTTCCATTCTCTAAGGTATTTTACAAAAAGTTAATGTTTTAAATCCCAAAACTATCTTGAGAAAGAATTACTTTTGCACTGGGGGGGGGGGGGGAGGGATGGAGGGGGGGAGGAGAAATAGTTTTGTGATACCTTTAAGGCCACACAAGATTTTAAAGAGGGAATCAGAAATAAAACTCAAACTTCCTCTCCTTTCTGACATTTTTTCCTCTCATTTCAGTCATTTTTGACAGCTAACAAAAGTAGTAAGCTTTCTGATATAATTGAAAATAAAAGATATTCAGCTACAAGTAATTCTTTACAAATTTGTCTTCCAAAGTCTGGTGAACCACAAATAGACTTTTATATTGGTGATATTTCTTCTAGGTCCCAACAGCTGATGTCGAGAGAAGACTTCCAGATGGCAAGTCCTATAAATCTAATGCTAACTATGACCGTCCAAAACAAATGTATTTAATATTTTTAAACCAAGAATAGTTGCAAAAGTTCAATATAGAAGTAAATGAAAACGAGAGTGAAAAAAAAACCCACATGGACCCATTTGAAGTACAGTACAGAAGAATTCTGACACACACTCACACAAATCTCTTTTCAGATGTTTTTCCTCTCTGTAATGATGTTTTATGGAAGTTAATGGTGTTATGAAAGACTGATATACTAAATGGAAGAGATGGCTTGTAAAAAAATAATATCTGTCAGGTAAAGAAGCTACTATCAAACATGAAAGATACCAGTCTGGCTTAACTTCAATGTGGTCATGAAAGAAAAAAGGGGATTAGGTGTGTGAAACACTGCAAACCCTGCGTCAGTGAGACCTGATAAATCTCTTCTATACAAGGAAAACCAAAGCTTCAGGGATCTACCTGTTTTAAAGAGGTAGATTTTAGCATTTACTTCAAAGTAGCTTTGGTTTACACTTCAAAGATTTGAAGCAAAACCAAAGGCTAAGGAAGAAGGTGCTTCTTTTACTCCTTTTTCCACACATGAAGAGAGCGGAGAACAAAAGATTCCATGTCATATATCAGAAAACAAGAATGTGAAGATGGTTTGCAATTCATTTTTGTTCAAAGCACTTCACAGTGATGGATCTGGGACTTCTGAGAAAACTCAGACAGGTCCCTCCACAAAAGAGTATAATTATTAGGAACAAGGCCTAATGGTAATGGAGAGAGCCTTGTGTTATGTGCTATTAGGTACAGCTTAAATGTTCTCCCACCTCTCACTGTAGAGAGATCTTTCAGTTTTGAGGCAGTCTGTTTGTTATATTGTATCTGACCATGCTGTTTATAATTAACACTAACTTTTCAGAAATTCATGAAGTTGATACAAACTTTCACAATAAAGAAATTATATATAAAAAGGAAATATCATTAAATGGCAAGTTAAGACATTTTTGTTAAATACGTGACCTGCACCTCTCAGCAGTGCAAAACCAATTATTGCTTCTATCTTTGAGCAAGGTCGGTGGAATTGCTTATGTAAGACCAACTTAAATAAACCCTCAATACAAGGGAATATGCTTCTGATCTGTATTGATATTTAAATTATTCTATTAAATAAGATTTCTGCAGAAATGAAAATGCAAAAAAATTTCCATTTTCCTTTTGCGTGAATATGCAAAAGCTTTTTCCTAAACCAAAGAAGCCTATTAGGTAAGGAGATAATTCAATCCCTTTTTTTTTTTTCCAGTTACAATGTGTAGGGACAAAAGCTCGTATGGAAGGGATTTCCTGGGCATAAGTTTGTTCTTTTTTGCTTCTGGCTACTGTTTCTTACCAGTACTCTTGTTTCCAAGCCTCAATTATCTTCTAAACAGCAGAAATTCTACCCACTTTCTAAAAGCTCTTCACCTCACAGGAAAAAAATAAACCAAGCAAGCAACAAAGCCCTCTTCCCCCTTAATGATCTTGTTGGTAGGAATTAGGTTTCCAATACCAATTATCTGTTTCTTTACTCGCTACTTTCATCAGGTAAGAGCTGTTTGAAAGTTGAAGTATGACGTTAGCCTCAGGTTGTCCTAAAACAAGATCTTCAAAGTTTGTTCTAGAGCCATAGTAAATGTGTAGGGAACCTGTTACTTTTCTGCAAAGTTCATTTGACAGTCCAAAGAATATATTTTTCAGCGAGAACCTGTTTGTCAAATAATCTCTGATACTCCCATGCCTTATGACACTTTCTCTGAATTCTGAGTATGCTAAACATGAAAACTGATGTTACTGAAGATAAAGAATATGGATTACGCTACAACTGAGCCAGCTAGAACATTCCTGATAGGGATGGTCTCTCATCAGTAATTTCAATCTACCACATGACATGTGTTCCTTCCTACCTTATACTGATAGTTGGCATTCTGCTCAATCTGTTATAAATTAGTGTAAGTATTTAAACACAGACAAAAGTATCACTAAGGGTTTTTTGCCAGGTAGGGAATGGCACAGGTTTGTTAGATGCATGACTGCGGGTGCAAGGCAGTGTAACAAAGTGTTAATGTAGGAACTGAGAACAGGGAAGGACCAGGACCACTTTTCCAGTCTAAGCATAAGAGTTATATCATCTGAACCAAATTATAAATCCATATGCTAGAGACTTACCTACCTGCTGATAAATTTTAACATACAATAAAATTAAGCACACTATCTGTTCTTCACTGATTTCTCACTCTTACTAGAAATCAAAAGCCAGATACTCTTTTTTTCGAGTAAGGTCCTTTGCCTAAAGGCACTCTGTGGTTGTGCTTATGAAGGTATTCTGCAGGCAGATAAGAGCTATAGTATGCCCCCACTCAGGACCAACAGGAAGCTTTCTAGTAACACACGGTGCCATGCTGAGCACAAACTAATTGCCCTTGCTGACAAGCTGTGTAGAGCAGATTGGACTCTACTCCTCACATGGGGATGTGGTGCTGCCAGTGTAGATTGTGGCCAGAATGAACTAATATGTTCAATCTCCTGTGTGCAAACCAAGTGTTCTTACTCATCTAGTTAGTACAGAGTAGTGAATGTTCTAAGTTCACACTGTGATTTACCACACATTAATTTCTCTGGGCAGATGAGCCCTGACACCATCAATCTTTACTTTGCAGTGGTCAAGAGAGATTGATTGTTTGAATTGGAAAAGTCTGAAATTTGCCCCAAGCAAAAGGAAGCCAAGTGTAAAGCAGGCAGACGAATGCTTACTATGGACTTTGGGCTTTACTTTAGACTCACGTGACTTAAATTTACATAGAAGAATAAAAGAACTCAATTACAGTAGAAAAAGCAACAAGCAGAGGAAGGAAAAGATGATCAAAATTAAGGTAAAATGAATGAAGATGAGAAAGTGGGATTTCTTTTACTGAACAAATCCACCTTATTTTCCAGCATGTAATTTTGCATGCTTAAATTGGACACTTTAAATGTAAGTTACTTTGTTATTTTTGTTAAGCATGGATTTCACTAAAAAATTAGGAGACAAGGATGTAAACTGTCTTGTTTCCTGCCTCATCCGGGAGATGATCAGCCAGTAAAATCATTGTGGAAATGCTTCTCACTCCAATTAAAGATAAATCTATTAGTATGGCTATTTAATTCATAAGCCCTTTGTATTTACTCTTTCATCTTGCTTGTGCACCTGGTGGTGTGCATCCAATTCAGCTAAGAGGTTAACCTCTCAAACTTTTATTGAGTTTTGTTTACTAAAAAAAGGTAAGTTACATACTTACAAGAAAATAAGCATTATGAGTTGAAAATAATTGGGTATTGACTTTTAGGAAAAAAAAACCACCATCATAATCAATACAAAAATTTATTTGTTACTGCTGTAGTGTTAAGAGGAAAGACATTTAAATCTCAAAACCTGAATACTTACGGATCCTGTTTAATGTATTCCTTCAAGAGAAGTCAGTACAAAACAACCCCCAGGATTGCATCTATCCATTTGGGTTATTTCTTGTGCTATTATAATTCAGCAAAATCACTTCGCTTAGTCCATACTTTAGAGAATACTAGTGAATTCAGTTTTGTAGTAAATAAGTCTTAAACAATAAAACTTTTGTGGACCCAATCTTTTTCTCCCCATTTTGATAGAGAACTTGAAAGGGTTTCAGAGCAGGTGATTAGCAGTAATTGGGTAAACCAAGCAAGGCTAGCACTGTTGCTAAGGGTTCACCAATACTGTGATGCAGATCTAATCCTATATTTTCTCTTTATCCCTACCTAATCCCTCAGACTGTCTTGCCCTACCCACAATGGAAGATTTCTAAGAGATATCTTTGATCTGCAACAAATATAGGGCTCCCCTTCCTCCTTGCTGACAAGAAGTCCATGCAGAAACTACCAACTAATATTCATTTCTCTGAGAAGGTTTTTGGCTTTGGGCAGCTGATTTCTTATTTTATTTTGGGGTGGGGGGAATCTTTTGCTTTCTCTAAGGATCAATCCATAATTTTTTTAAAGCTAGAATATTACAGTTTTAACCACCATGGATAGCAGAAATTTGAGTGATTAAAATACCTTTTATCTTGAACTTAGCCTGGAATTACAGACCAGACAGTCTCACCTCTGTGCCTGGCAAAATCTTGGAGCAGATTCTCCTGGAAGGCACGCTAAGGCGCATGAAAAACAACAAGGTGCTTGGTGACAGCCGTCATGGCTTCACTAAGGGGAAATCCTGCCTGACCAGTTTGGTGGCCTTCTATGATGGAGCTACGGAACTGATGGACAAGGGTAGAGCAGTTGATGTCATCTACCTCGACTTGTGCAAAGCGTTTGACACTGTCTCACATGACATCCTTGTCTCTAAGTTGGAGAGACATCAATTTGATAGATGGACCACTCAGTGGATAAAGAACTGGCTGAATGGCCGCACGCAAAGAGTTGTGCTCAATGGCTCAATGTCCAGCTGGAGACCAGTAATGAGTGGTGTCCCTCAGGGATGGGTGTTGGGACCAGTCTTGTTCAACATCTTTGTTGGTGACATGGACAGTGGGATTGAATGTGCCCTCAGCAAGTTAGCTGATGACACCAAGCTGTGTGGTTCGGTTGATACGTTGGAGGGAAGGAATGTCATCCAGAGGGACCTTGACACGCTTGTGAGGTGGTCTGATGCCAACTTTATGAAGTTTAATCATGCCAAGTGCAAGGTCCTCCACCTGGGTTAGAGCAATCCCAGGCACAGCTACAGGTTAGGCAGGGAAGAGATTCGGAGCAGCCCTGCAGAGAAGGACTTGGAGGTGTTGGTCAATGAGAAAATGAACATGATCCGGCAGTGTGCGCTCGCAGCCCAGAAAGCCAGCTGTATCCTGGGTTGCATCAAAAGTAGCGTGACCAGCAGGTCCAAGGAGGTGATCCTGTCCCTCTGCTCTGCTCTTGGGAGACCTCACTTGGAGTATTGTGTGCAGTTCTGGTGTCCTCAACATAAAAAGGACATGGAACTGTTGGAACGAGCCCAGAGGAGGACCACAAGGATGATCAGTGGGCTGGAGCACCTCCCGTATGAAGACAGGATGAGAAGGTTGAGGCTTTTCAGCCTGGAGAAGAGAAGGCTGCGTGGAGATCTCATAGTAGCCTTCCAGTATCTGAAGGGGGCCTATAGGGATGCTGGAGAGGGACTTTTCATTAGTGACTGTAGTGATAAGACAAGTGGTAATGGGTTCAAACTTAAACAGGTGAAGTTTAGGTTGGACATAAGGATGAAATTCTTTCCTGTAAGGGTGGTGAGGCTTTGGAATGGGTTGGCCAGGGAAGTTGTGAATGCTTCATCGCTGGTGGTGTTCAAGGCTGGATTGGACATAGCCTTGGTTGGCATGGTTTAGTGGGAGGTGTCCTTGCCCATGGCAGGGGGGTTGGAACTAGATGATCTTAAGGTCCTTTCCAGCCCTAACTATTCTATGATTCTATAATTCTAACTTATTTCAGTCTTCACAGTAGTGCAGTCCAATAATTAATCCCTGAATTCAATGTGCTTATTGCATAAGACTGAAAAACTTGTTAGCATTGCTTTGTGTGCAGCTGTTTCCTTTCTGGCCTTATGCTCACAGAAGCTGATCTGACAGCTTCTTACCACGTTTCCTTCAAAACTCTCAAACAAATTTACATTGTCTTCAGTTGTATTGGCTGACTTTGCAGTTCTGCTCTGAACTTGGCTCTGAAATTCACTCCAGCATAAACTTCATGTAATTAACTAAAACATAAGGATTTTGTCCTTCTGGGATTACAGAAAACAAGGCAGTTCAGGCTACGTCCAGCAAATCTGAGGGCTTGTTTAGTCTTATAGAAGCTCTCTTTCTAATCACCTGTTTTAGTTAGGACATAAGAAGCATAAATGGTGGAATTAGTTGTGGTGGAGGAAAGTGAAATACGAGATCCAACTATTCACCTATTTTCTTAATGGCCTCAAAAAATCTGAGAAAAGCTTTGGGTCTGCTATGAAGTCTTTCTTTTAGTAGTATGGGGGCATTGCTAATGGTACAAGGTAGCAGGACAGAACAACGTTTCCATGACTCACTGGGGAAATGGGGAGATATTTTCCAGCGACGCACTGTAGTCTGCCCCAATGCCTCTACTATATGCATTCATTTGATGTGAGGTAATATACTTACTGCTCTATAACCACTTTACTTCCTCTGTTCAAAGATCTAAGAGGTGTTACGTCAAAAGCGTATCTTTTATTGCCCATAAACGTCACTTTAGTGTTAGTGCAGCTGCCTTCATTGGATCTGCCTTTACAATTGCAAACAAACGACTTGATTTAGCACATACTAGACTGCTTTACTGCTGGGCTGTGGAAGCTCCACATGTGCTGGCAGCTTGCTTCCCTGGAGTATGGTCCCAAGTTTTTAAAAGCCCTTAAGCACAAATAAAGTTAAAAGATGCTCAGAAAATAACAAAAAATACAGATTTGAATACTTAGCATTTTGAAAGAGTTTTCTGAAAACAACAAAGAAATGCGAACACTCTGGAAACAGGATCTCAGCACACTTTCATCAAAAGAAAGCAGCTTCACCTTATAGGTATGGAAATCCTGATACAGAAACAGTAATATTAGCTGACCTGCCCATATTAATTACATTTTATACTTCTACAGCTTTTGTTCAAGACGCCTGGCAATCTTATAAACATGAAAACATTTAACAAGAGAACACCCATAGATGAAAACACTGTTGTTTTCTTAAACAATAAAACAGAGATTAAGTGATATTTTTAAAAGTAAAATAATCTCTTAAGAAGCCTCCTGCTTCTAAGGGCTGGCTGACCGAAGCTTTTACTTCAACTCAATCACACTGAATTATGAGAGAATGAACATGAAATTGCCATTCTTTGAAGAAAACAGTAGGTTAAATTGAGTTAAAAAGACCACAACCAAGTACTTGATGATCTTGAAGGTCTTTTCCAACCTAGATAATACTATGATTCTATGTTTCAGGACACTTAGATTTAGATTTCTGATACGTGTGGCTTTTTAGGTGCATTCATTAAATAATGTAGCACACCCTCTGTCATGTAATGGAATTATTCTCTTCACAGGCTTTTTCTCAAAGTAAGTACAGTTTTATGAACTACTCAAATGCTTGACCAATTAAGTGATTTCAAATATAAAATTTGAAAGAGGTAATACCATAATAAGTGCAGTCTTTCTAATTCAATTCTGCAATGAATAAACTTTATTAAACCTTCACAGGAATCAATACCGCGTGTAAATACAGCCAGTAAGGACTATTAAAGCAGGCAAAGATGGTTTATTGGATTAATCTTTACAGCTGTCCACTTGAAAAAGCAAGCATAAGGTCATTATGTAAATTTCTTATGATAATTAAACCTCAAATTATATATTCAATATCTCAGCCTGCTCATATCAATATTGTACCAGTAGACATCATAATTCACTTCCACAGTGCGATGTCAATGCCTCTAGCTGTATTAAATATGTAAAATAAGCAAAATAAGCAATCTTGAAGTCATAAATTGATTCTTAAAATATCATTGCCATGAAACAAGAGAGATAGTTTAGCTAAAGCTTTACCTAAACATATTCATCCTTCTTTTTAGGCAGAGTCTTCCTACACAAGAGCAACATCTCTGAGCGCTGGAAGTTAAAGCTTACAGGCAAGAATGTGTTAATGCATTCCTCTTGAGAAGAAGATATCAGCTCTATCTTGTGCTTCTAAGCTTGCAAAGACTCATTCAAACTGGGAGCAGAAAAAATCCTCTCTCTCCATCAATGACAAGACAGAGGATTTGAAACACAAAGAAAATAGTGGAGCAGTACTAATAACTAAAGAATGTATAACATGAAAATAACTTTTCCTTTCTGTGCTCTATATCTTGAAATGCTAAAGTTGACAATCTTTCCTTTTGGCAAAGCCTTTATGCAAAGAATGAGAGAACCTATGATTAATGGCTGCAGCAACAAAAAATAAATGAGGACAAGACTACACTGTGAAAGCAAGCTTGAACAGTTAGTAAAAAGCTGCCAAATATACTGAATAGCTTTGAAAACTGGCTTTTATAAAACAAATCACTGTGCTCTTATTATAATGTTACAAATTAATGCTTTATTTTAAAATTTAAAATACATAATTCAATAATTGCACAAATTATTTATTTATCTAAATCCGTAGGAACTGCATCTCTTTCTAGTTTCTTTGGCATTGTACTTTTTTTGTGATCTGTGGTATCATCCATTTCTATGACAACAATAACACATCGTTCTTTTGCTCCTTTTCTCTTTCTCACCTTAGCAGTGGGAGAAGTGCAGCATTTGAAAATGAGGATTTCAGAAGTAGCTTTTTAAGGAGAATTCAGAATTCCTGTCTGTGACTTTTTATTTTTATCATGGAATCCTTCTATTATGATTTTGTTTAAAGTAGAAAAAGCATCTTTTGTATACTTTAGACCTTCCCCAAGATACACATCTACATATATTTGAATTCATGTTAGTTAATTAACTATTCCTTTCATACGTGTTTGTACTTTTCCCTTTCCTCCCAAGTGTCATACTTGGAGTAAACATTTGAAGAAAGATAGATTCTGAAAGCCTAGTTTGTGAATAAAAGACATTTTTCTCCTCTAACACTTTGCAAGACAAATCCTTTATGTCTACAGAGTTTGTCTAGTTTTTGGTTGTTGAATCCAATGATTCTTGGAATTAAAAAAAGAAAAACTAAAACATAAAAAAACCCAGCATAGTTGTCTATAATTTTTAGAGATTCTCAAACTTAGATTGCGTCCACTCATATGCATTCTTTCAGTTCACCACGTCCACATCTTCTCCATTGCTGACTCACAATACTCAGGTGTAGAAGATGCTCTCTCAACAAAAAGTGACAAATCAGCATAAGTGCATAAGGGAAGTTTTATTTTGGCAGCTATGGTAAGATCATAGGTGGGAAACCTGCCAAAATAAGGCCAGGAAAATAAAATCAGATAGATAAAATATAAAATGTGCCATCTAATCCCCAGGTTGAGACAAAAGTAGTTTCTTCAGGTAGATGAAGACAAAAGCTCCAGAAAACCTTGGGTTTAAAGAAAACAAACAAACAAACAAACAAACAAACAAACAAAATCCAGATATAGACCAATTGTAGGGCCTCTGGATGATGAGCAATGACACTATCAGTCACACTGCTCTTTGGGAGTTTCTGACTTTGGTCACTGCTGTGCAGCCACTAGCACAATCCACAACTGGAATTGTGAACACTCCTTGAAACCACAGTTGTTACTCTTGCAGCAAGATCTGATTTACACTTTTTCTAAACTGGCACTGAATATCCACTATCTTAGTCTTCATTAATAAGATGTTTAACTGATACCAAGTTTAAAATTCAATTTGCTAGACAATTGCTTAATTTTGTTTCTATTCACAGACGTCAATGCATGCACTGCTAGGTCACCGTACACTGAACGCTGTGATCATCTGTCTTCATTGTAAGTAAGGAATTCACATGCAAACTTCCTATGCATGAGCCTAAAATTGGCCTGTTTTCAGTCTGATGTTAGATACTTGTTCACTGCTGGAATGTAATTTTTTTATTTTATATGTAAATAACTTGCTTTTTTTTCCTCACTAAAGAATGTTGAATTATTCATGCTAACGTTTTCTTTCATCTTTTTTTTTTTCTTAGTGGCAACCTCTTCCAAACTTGGAACAACTCACAGCGAGCAGAGAAACTAACATCTTTTTCACACAGCATGACATTAGAATATTTGGCTAAAGGCCCTAAAACATTAAAAAGAAACAAACAAACAAACAAAGAATCTTATTCATGATCCTTGTGTTTACTTGTTATACTCAATTTGCTCTTTCATGCTTGTAGCATACAACAGAAATTTGACGGCTTGATGTTTTCATAAGGAAAAGGAGTCTTCTCAGCTTTATCCATTTTCCACAATTTCTACAGGAAAAAAAGATTATGCTATGGGTGGAGGAGAAGAGGTTTTCTTCTCAGATGCCAGGCAGAGCCTCACATACTGTGTGCTGTGGAACATTTACTGGACTCCACACTGAAATTTTTAACCTCCAGACACTATATTCTTCCTTTCTGTGCAGAGATGCTAACCTTATTCAGTGACTGTGCTTCTTTCAAGGTTACTTCACAATTTCTTAAAACCCTTTTCCAGTACTTTACCACTTCCAAGAAAAAGCAAAACTAAGAAAAAGGCATACATTTTTTAAAAACTCTTAATTATTATGATTAATAAATAAAAATGATGTGCAGCATAAAAGTGATTGGTGTAATATTTGATATGTAGACAACAGCCCTACTTTTTGGTTTCATAGTGCATGGAAATAACATTTTCAAACAAAAGTTAGTGATTAAATTTTTTTACTATGTTATTTGTAGGCAGGTACCAGCCTTTGAAAGATGTGACATGTACAAGCAAATGTGACAAATATGAGTTAAATGTTTATTTCCGGCCACTTTTGTTTGGCTAGCTTTTATGAAATAATGGTTGCTTTACCATTGCCTGGATATTTTCTAATTTGGCTGCTCATGCTTGTCTCACGTATTCAATATTACACATGAATTTTACTCTAACCAAAACCCTGTAGAAGGAATTCCTCCAAGTAAAAAATGGTCTTTATTTAAAACATATTTTCATTTAATATAACTGTTTTCTCTAGTCACCACTTATGTCATAATAAGCAGAAAGAATATTTACCTTTTATAACAATTTTCTGTTCTATAAATTTTAACTATGATTGCTTTCCATAACACCCCTATAACTTTTCATCTCTTGCTGCATGAAGTTATGCTATTAATCAATGATTTCCATAGTATTTTATCTTCACCATAGGGTAAATAACTTTTCTAATTTCTGTTCTTAGATAATGCATAACCATTTTCCACTCAGTGAAAAATCTAAGGCAGGTTTTCAAAAATCGCATTCATTGTCACAGAAGAATTTCTGATTTAGTTTTCCGACATACGGCAGCTTAAATGTAAACAAACCCCCCCAATATTTTTAATTGGAAAGTTTAACTGATTTTATGATGGCTAATTCATAAACTATGAGACAACAGGATGTATCTCCTCTTTGCCTTAAATCTGTGAACACATGGTCCAGGGAAATCCATGTGTGTCTCTCTTGGGAACCCTTACCTCATTACTTCATCACCATGGATGAAGCAAGGATCTTGTCTCACTTCCCTCTAAGTTCTGAGGGGATCTCTCAAAATTATAACTCCTAACTGTTACAATTTTTACGTGTAATAAAGGAGAGCATAGAACTGAAATACTCAGCATCTCTCTCCCTCAGGTGTTGCTCCTTAACAAAGTGTGTGTTAACAGGCCACTAGAAATAAAACTTGCATATCTATTAAGAACTCTCTTTTATTATACAGGAACCCACTAAGCACAAGAACAGTGGTCTCACATTCCTCTGTTTCTTTTTCATTAAACACAACATATTTTTATAAGGGACTTTTTATAAGAGCAAGAAGTGATAGGATGAGGGGGAATGGCTTTTCAGTGAAAGAGGGTAAATTCAAATTAGATATTAGGAATAGATTCTTTTCTGTGAGGGTGGTGAGGCACTGGCACAGGTTGCCCAGAGAAGATGTAGCTGCCCCATCCCTGGAAGTGTTCAAGGCCAGGCTAGATGGGGCTTTGAAAAACCTGGTCTGGCTGTTTCCATGGCATGGGGGTTGGAGCTAAATGATCTCTAAGGCTTCCTCCAACTCAGAGAATTCTATGATTCTACGATATGATACTGGAGGTGGACATTACACTTTGCAATGGTGTCAGAAGATAAGATTCTTGCCCTAAGAAGCTCATCTAATTTTTACCACATCAATGAATCTGGTATGAAAAGAGGAGCAAACATTTCACGAAAGGGTATAACTGAATTTACAGTTTTCTAATAAAATAAAATAAAATAAAATAAAATAAAATAAAATAAAATAAAATAAAATAAAATAAAATAAAATAAAATAAAATAAAATAAAATAAAATAAAATAAGCTGGAAGTTAGGAAGGTGATTCACCTAGCTGAAGTAAAAATGAAAGTGATTATAATGGATTGTGATGAAGGAGAAAGAAAAAAAAACAGCTTCTGATATACTTAGAATTGTTTACAGGATTTTCTTGATACATATAAACTAGTTTAGATTTGCAATACGATGGGGTTCCTTAAAGACTGAGTAAGGAAGTTTTACAAGGTATCTTTTATATACTTTATATGCTTTTCAAAAAAAAAAAAAAGGAAAGCTTGGGCTTTGCTCATTTCACCTCCAAGCTGGCAGGACAAATATTTTCTAGAATTTATTCAAAATTAAATCTTCATGACCTATGAAGAAAATAAGCATTTCTATGGTATAACTCATGTCAACCTAAGATTGATGAGTAACATAAGTTAGATAAATTACTCTAATATTGCCTGTTTCTCTGTATTGACTATAAGGGAAGTTGAGAGGGATAAGGTAAGATGCTCACTAAGGGTAGCCTAAATTAATTGTCTGTATCTCTTGAAAAAACAGATCAATACGCAGGAAGGCAAGCTCATAAAGGGCCTACTACTCCAAACGTTTTGTGAGATTCTTAGGATATACATGATTCCCAAATTCCTAAGCTCATTTAGTGACAAAGAAGTGACTAAGCTCATTTAGTAACTTCATTTAGGAGAAGTGTTCATGTTGTCTTCGGCAGCATTAGACTTGACTGCTCAGCAAGCAACAGGAAGGTTGCAACCCAGAGACCTTTTGCACTCATTCACTTGGAAAAATGCAATACATCTTGGGCACAAAGGATTTTTAAATTTAGGCATTTTTTCAGGTAATTACACAAAGCAAAAGATTTTCTCCACCTGACAAAAAAACCCCAAACAAACAAAGAAAAAAACCCAAACCAAACCAAACAAGAAAAAAAAAAAAAAGAAAAAAAAGCTGCATTTAAATCTATTATGCCATTATACTTCAGGTCCTACACAGTCATTTCTACCAAGTAACCAAGGAGATTAAATCTGTATTTCCATACTTCTCAGGTGAATTCCCCAACCTACCTGTCACTGGCTATTTCAGTTGAAATGCATCATCAAGGTTAAATAATTTTAAATAATTAAAAAATTCCTGTCTGTCATTCATAATACATCTGCTGTACTACAAATCACAGTCATAGAATAGCATGGGTTGGAAGGGACCTTAAAAATTATCTAGTTCCAGCCACCCTGCCATGAGCAAGGAGACCTTCCACTATTCCAGATTGCTCAAAGCACTGTCCAAACTGGCCTTGAACATTGCCAGGGATGGGGCACCCAGAGCTTTTCTGGGCAGCCTGTGCCAGTTTTCCCCATGCTTGTACAGTCTGTATCAAAATCAGTATCTCAGATATATAATTTGAAATGACATAGGACAAAACCAGTCCTGAGCTACGAGGTGCATACAGTAGGCATGGTGGAGAGATTTCTGTACTAAATTAAAGTCTTTCAGTGAAGGAGCTAAATTACGGATATGTGCCTAACTGCATGGTATAGCATATCTACAATCTTTTAAACACATTTCTTCTGGTATTCCACACATTCTCTTCCTTCTCACCATTATTCCCCAGTTCTCACCTCCTCACCCCATGCACTCCACAATGTTCTTCCTATTTTGTCTAGGAGCCCTACGAATATGAAAGGTTTTCCTTACCCAAAGAGTAAATAACATAGCTCAGTTTCAGGGGCAAGGAAAGGGTGATTGAGAAAATCCTAATGCAATTCTGTTATTGTGGAAAATGAGAGATCAAATTCACTTTCAACAAAAAAGCACAATGGAAGCCACAGAAAGTGCTGAAAGTTGTTCTAAAAATCCATGGAAAAAATAAAAGGAATTCAACTCTCACTCTACTATTCTGAGAGAGGTATCATCAGCTGAAAGTTGTGTCAAAAGGCGAACAGACACCCACTCATACTTGAAGGACATTTTTGCAGGCAGTACTTAGGAGGTTATGCTCTAAATAAAGGAAACTTTAAAACCTATAGGTATATTTCAAAGAACCTTTATCAACAAGAATTACTTTGGATCAATGATATTATTGTGCCCGCTGCTTTATGTTATTTTTATTATTTATAATTTAAATGGTGCTTTGCTGTTCTACTCCAAATAAAATCTGTTAAAATCAATTGCTTATTTAAAAAATTATACGTACGGCACTGTTAACTTCAATACTCAAACATAAATGTTAAAATTTACAAGTTTTAAAGAACAGGCTTTGTATGTTTTTCATTAGACTTAACTTTAACGTACTCACTAACCAGTCCTGTAACATACTTTTTTCTGTAATTCCTGAATCGCAGAATTAGAAAGATATGAAAAAATAAAAATATTAACTAGATCTTTATATAGTTCCCATTAATTTGTATTAAAATTCATCACAGCTTTTTTATTTAAGGTCTTATTAGAGCGTATTTAATTTCAGAAGTCTAGATAACTAGTCTATTTTGGTGGGGAACTACAAACCAGTCAGTCTCACCTCTGTGCCTGGCAAAATCTTGGAGCAGATTCTCCTGGAAGGCATGCTGAGGCACATGAAAAACAACAAGGTGTTTGTTCACAGCCAGCATGGCTTCACTAAGGGGAAATCCTGCCTGGCCAATCTGGGGGTCTTCTATGATGGGGCTACGGAACTGATGGACAAGGGTAGAGCAGTTGATGTCATCTACCTGGACTTGTGCAAAGCGTTTGACACTGTCTCACGTAACATCCTTGTCTCTAAGTTGGAGAGACAACAATTTGATAGGTAGACCACTCAGTGGATAAAGAACTGGCTGAATGGCCGCACACAAAGAGTTGTGCTCAATGGCTCAATGTCCAGCTGGAGACCAGGAATGAGTGGTGTCCCTCAGGGATGGGTGTTGGGACCAGTCTTGTTCAACATCTTTGTTGGTGACATGGACAGTGGGATTGAATGTGCCCTCAGCAAGTTAGCTGATGACACCAAGCTGTGTGGTTCGGTTGATACTTTGGAGGGAAGGAATGCCATGTAGAGGGACCTTGACGTGCTTGTGAGGTGGGCCGATGCCAACCTGATGAAGTTTAACCATGCCAAGTGCAAGGTCCTCCACCTGGGTTAGAGCAATCCCAGGCACAGCTACAGGTTGGGCAGAGAAGAGATTCAGAGCAGCCCTGCAGAGAAGGACTTGGAGGTGTTGGTCAATGAGAAAATGAACATGATCCGGCAGTGTGCGCTCGCAGCCCAGAAAGCCAACTGTATCCTGGGTTGCATCAAAAGTAGCGTGACCAGCAGGTCCAAGGAGGTGATCCTGTCCCTCTGCTCTGCTCTTGGGAGACCTCACTTGGAGTATTGTGTGCAGTTCTGGTGTCCTCAACATAAAAAGGACATGGAACTGTTGGAACGAACCCAGAGGAGGGCCACAAGGATGATCAGAGGACTGGAGCACCTCCTATATGAAGACAGGATGAGAAGGTTGGGGCTGTTTAGCCTGGAGAAGAGAAGGCTGCATGGAGACCTCATAGCAGCCTTTCAGTATCTGAAGGGGGCCTATAGGGATGCTGGGGAGGGACTCTTCATGAGGAACTGTAGTGATAGGACAAGGGGTAATGGGTTGAAGCTTAAACAGGGGAAGTTTAGATTGGATATGAGGAAGAAATTCTTTACTGTGAGGGTAGTGAGGCACTGGAATGGGTTTTCCAGGGAAGTTGTGAATGCTCCATCGCTGGTGGTGTTCAAGGCTGGATTGGACAGAGCCTTAGATGGCATGGTTTAGTGGGTGGTGTCCTTGCCCATGGCAGGGGGTTGGAACTTGATGATCTTAAGGTCCTTTCCAGCCCTAACTATTCTATGATTCTATGATTCTAACTAAGACAAAAACACAGTCTCATGTTGACATCTGTTATTTTCTTTTCTTCACCATTCTACTTTTCTCTCATGACACTGGTCACAGCAGATTCTGCAAAGAAATCCACTGTGCACAGGTGTGTGTTAGGGGGGTGGGAGATAGGAAAGGATTGAGGTTTTTTTTAATTATCTTTTTGATGAAAGACAGCAACATATAAATGCAGTCTGGAAGTGGAAGAGAACATTAATAAATCAATGAAGAGTGGACAGTCAGAAGCAAGAAGTCTTCTAAGGGTACTGTTATCTGACAAGTTGGTATTGAGCCTATTATCAAAATTCACTTTCACATCTCCTATTATCAGTGTCATTTTCATTATACAATGTTTCTACCCATTCAGACACTGGCTAGTTGGTTTTCTTCATAAATTCATTGAACTGAATGGAGATGAACATGCATAGTTTTCCCTCAAATGAAGGTGAGTGCAGAAATAACCTGAGACTTCAGCAGAAGTATATTTTAGTCTCCATTAGGTGGAAAAAAAGAAATAATTGCCAAACCCCATGGCCTCTAATAATTTCAGCAGATGCTTTTGTGAATGCAAACAGGATGAAAACTGAGGAAAGTCTCTAAGTAATATTGAAATCCAAGATTAAGAGAACACTTGCCTATAAGATTTGTTTTATAAACAGAATTGATTGTGTGTGACTGGCTCACTAAGGACAGGATGGTGAACTTCCACTGCAGTAATTCAAAGCAGAGACTGCAGATGTCTGAACAGTTACAATGCTGTGTTTGTCCATGATCACTACATCCTGGTCCAGTGCAGGGTGACCCAAAACCAGACTATGATTACTCAGTCAATAAGCACAAGAGTCAGTTAAGACTGGAAGGTAATTTCCAGATGACAGATAGAACATGATTCACAGTTTAACCTGCATTAGGTTAAAAAAGTTTCCTATCACAGTTATATAGAAACTGAAAAATTCCACAAAAAGCACGTACAGAAACTAATCTCAAAAAAGGACAGATTTTGACAACTGGCCTCTCTTCTCACTGAGGAGTCTAGCTGCTTTTCTAAAGGCTGTAGTATAATTATTAGCTTATATTCAGAATATATGCAAAGGGAAATGATCCCTGACCAAGAGATGTTGGAATAGTCACTGTTCACACAGCATTTAGGGATGCGGATCAGCAGGGCTTCTCTACATAATTACGTCAATTCAGAATATATTATCTAAAATAAAAAGAAGATTGATTTTGAACAACATGGGCAATGCAGAAAGACTGATATAAAATGGCTTTATGTACAATCTACTGGTAACGTATGTTTAGGGTACAGATAATAGAAGTGTGCAATTGCCTTCACTCTCAAAAAATTAGTGTATTTAAGAGTTAAAGTTTCTTACATAACCAGCATAATCAGGTTAATGTTATCACCTGTTTAGTGGCAAAGTTGTCAACTGTATCACCAATCTATATTAAAGGATTTTTTAACGTACATCTAAGTTCTTAGATCTGTAATTCCCCAAACTGTTTTTATCTGCATTCTTAATGGATTCTAGTATCCTATTTCTAAGGAGTTTTGAGAATAAAATGAATGTGAGATCTTATGGGAATTTATCTTATTTAAGTGTCAAAAAGTGTATAGATTGTTACTACACCAAATCATGGGGGATTTAGGAGCTTCAGAATCCATCATAAATGATGGGAAAATGAAAAAATAAAACCCTCTCAAAAAAGCATGAAATGATAAATTGTGTACTCATCAGTGCTGAAAAAAATCTTAAAAGTATTTGTACTTTTGCAGATTACAAACTCATCAGACAGAATCAAAGGGGTTTTCCATAAAATATTGTAAATCGCGTGCACATTCCCCATGCACATCAAGCAAACACCATACTAATGAAGGCAATTTTCTTTCTTATATTTGGCCAATACTGAAGTAATATTTAAAGCTTATTCTAGATTTTTTGTAAAGCAAAGCTGTAAACTGAGCTCTTCAAAACTCAAGTACACCTATATACATCCATACCCACACTCACAACTTCCAATTTTCTATGATTTTGTAGCTTACATATTGGATAATGGACATCCAAGGTGCTCTGTTCTATAAAATTACTAACCAAGGAATCTATGGGTGCTCATCTTAGTATGATCATAAATATGATTCTTTTTAGCTGAATAGCAAAATATGTGTAATATATCTATACGCAATAACAAATAAAAGATGTAAATGTGCACCTCATCTAAAATCAAAGATCTATTCTAGAACATTGTTATGTGAAACACTTAGAAGCTATTCATAAAGAACAACCTATTGTTCTCAGCAGATTACTGTGAGGTATCTTTAAATACTGGGTTCTTTATTGGAAAAGTGTTTTTTTACCAATTTTGTATTATCCCATTAAATCAGAATTGGTTGTACAGCTATGATACAATAAGATTACCTAATACATGCTATAGTTTCTAAAACTGTAGAAATCAACTTTTTATGGAGCCACATACCAGCTCTCTCTTTCTGAGTCCCTTACTAGTAACACTTCTGATTGTGAAACACAACAAACAAATGCACCAAATCCCTGCTGTTACATAGGTCCAGCTAGAAAAGTACAGAACAGGCAAAGAAGCAACATCTGTATGTACTTTGACAAGTTTCAAATAAAAAGAAGAAAGTGATCTACCTCTCAGAGGGCAAAGAGATTTAGCACAGCTACAGTTTCATTACGTAGAGTGTCACAGTAATTTTTTTTTTTTTTTTTAGGAAAATATGCTGACTTAACTACATTGTAAAAGCTTTGAGCAACTGATGCAGAATTTTGCAGTATAAATTCATGCATTGCTTTGATTTATTAAACAGATCCAGTATCAATTTTTATTTTTTTTTCCCCCAAGAAATTATAATTTCATAAATGTGAAATGCATTTTCTTAGGAGGGAGTTCAAACCATACTCATCGATTTTGCAAAAAGATCTTGTACTTGACCATCATTTAATATCAGTCTAAATCATGTAATTAATATGGCCTATAATTCCTGGTGAAGTAACTTGTTGTTAATAACCAGACTCCTCAATTGACTGTACACTTAATATTTTTTTCATTAAATCTTTTTAGTATGCAGGCTTGCCAACAAAATTAGCAAGCTTAAGATTTTGAATTGGGAAGATGAAAATTTGAGGAATGGGATTTTTGCCTTTTATCCACCTATGGGGAGTGGGGCGGGAAGCCACCTATGAGCTTGAACTTGCCAGTATTGCACACACAAATTACCTCTCCTTCAACTGCTTGCTCTTTTTGCGTTGGCAGAAACTATCTGTCAGCATTTAGATGGTCAGGTCATAGTTTCCTTTCTTTCCAAAAATAGCAATATATAATGAATCACGTGTTAGCTCACTACTGTAAATGATTCTTTCTTCCTAATACTTCAATAGGAAAAAGAGCCAAGAAAAATCTGATTTAACAGAAAAAGGAGAACAATAGTCATTGATAGGCGCCTCAACTGGCAGGAACTCAGAAATCAATTTGCATAATCATACAATAATAATTTTCCTTTTCTTACAGATGTACAAAATACCAGAATATCCGGCTGAAATTATTCAATAATCTTGTTCCACAAATTTGAAAACTAGCTCAGTTTCTGTTACTTTGTGCTGTGTTCTAGGTAAGCTGCAGCTGGCAACTGTATTCAATCCTCTATTGTTTTCTTCACAAAATCACCAGCTCACACACACACACACAAATCCCATAAGTTGAGACCAACTTGTAGAAAATGATGTGCAATAAAAAGGTAAAAAAAAAAAAAAGACATAAACATGGTGAAGAATCAAAAAAAGAACTGTAAATTGCACAAAGCTCTTGCTGCTGCAGTGCCAGCAGCTGTCAATCACCCCGTCATTGCTTCCCTGTTCTCTTGATCCTGGAGAGAAGGAAGAATATTCATATGGTTTATTGCTTGCTGGAGACAGGAAAAAGCGAATACTCTGTATTAAGTTCCTATTATTTCTACATGATTCAAGAAAGCAGAAGGGACATGTTGCTATTTAACATACATCATATATATGCTTGTCAGAAAACTTTTGGTAAGCTTTATTTTATTACATCGTCCATTAGCAACTTCCATCGTTTGCATTACTGCTCCATTAAAAATGTGTATTTCAACTAATATGACTAATAACAAGCATTGTCTTTTGTATTATTACCTAGGTTGCAGTAAACTGTATAATGCTTGGAAGGCCTGACAAACCATGAAAGCAAGCTAACATTTTAAAATCACTTTCCAAGTAATATATATTGTGTATATCCAAGAACAACTGACAGCTGTGTATGCACACAGCAAAAAATATTCATGCCTGTACGTTTGCGTCTTCCCATCAGTGTATATAATTTCAGTAAGAAATTTTCTGTGTGATAAAAAAATAAAATTGGTTGGAATCCATTTTCAATAGTTTTTCAGGAATGTCTGAAAGATTGGCTGGATTGTTTGAAAACAATTAATCCAAAATATGTTGCACAGGTCTTCTGCAACTAACTCTTAAGTAAACTAAGTGTGTGATACTAAAACAGTAACTTTTGCCAACAGAGGCTGTATCACAGAGGTTACAGCATTTACCTGCATTTGACATAGACAAAAATGTGGAATCTCAGGACACAAACTGAGAAGAAGGCAATTGCAAATACAAAGTCTCGGTCTCAGTCTCAGTTCACCATGCTTGCAACATTGTCAGTTCAGGATCTTAAGATCCCACTTAGACCCCACCTCACCTCTTCAGCAACAGGGGTTTTGATACAGGCACTTCTATTTACCCAGCCCCATTACACCTCTCTGTGAATCCCTTATTCAGGAATTCCGCATATAGGAAAAACATATGTAACAAGACTTATGCTAAAATTAATTAATCAATTTCAGCTGTGGAAGACAGAGTACAATCAGCACTTAATGACTTTCACAATCCATAAACTCCTGAAATGGCTATTTTGAATTCACTTGCTTGCGGCAGGTAACATGTTATTGGCAGTAGGCAAGTCAATAGGTCAATATTGTCAGTTCACATCTGCCTATGCACTGAGCCTCTTCAGGGAGGTGTGTGTCCCTACCCCCATGCCCTGTTGATAGATAGAGTAATAACTTTGTTGTCTCAGTGCACCACAATCGTGTCTCTTCTCCCTAAGAGTTTTGTCCATATGTATTCTGTATGCCAATGGTTAACTGTGCATAGCAACTGACAGTTCCTTTACAATTTAAAATGCAAATAAAAAGTACATTTTACATCTTTTCACACCTTAAGTAGAATTTGGTTGTATTTTCAAATCTTTTCCCACCAACTGGTAATGCAATAGTTAAGCTTTACAATCGTGTCTTTTTCAATAACACAGAGTGGAGACACCTGTTTTGATTATAATATACAGTGAAATTAATTATCTAACTTCATGTTTGTTTATACAATTAAGACTACAGTATCCTACAAAGCATTATCATAGCAGGTTGCATAAGACTTAAAATTACACTCTTCCTTTTTTATATATAACACAGAATCAGAGAATCATAGAATACCAGGTTGGAAGGGGACCTTAAGGATCATCTTGTCCAACCTTTATAGACAAAAGCATGGTCTAGACAAGATATCCCAGCACCTTGCCCAGTTGAATCTTAAAAGTGTCCAGTGCTGGGGAATCTACCACTTCCCTGAGGAGATTATTCCAGTGGCTGATTGTTCTCATCGTGAAAAATTTTCCATTTGTGCCCAATAAGAATCTCCCCAGGAGTAACTTGTGGTCACTATCCCTTGTCTTTTCCATGTGATTCCTTGTAAAAAGGAGTAGCCACCCTTTAAATACTGAAACATGGTGATAAGGTCTCCCCTGAGCCTTCTTTCCTCAGGGCTGAACAAACTCCATTCTCTCAGTCTTTCCTCATATGGCAGGATTCCCAGTCCTTTGATGATCTTTGTGGCCCTTCTCTAGACCCTCTCCTACATGTCCACATATTTTTTGTATAGCAGAAACCAAAATTGAACACAGTATTCCAGGTGTGGCCTGACAAGTGCTGAGCAGTGTGTAATAATGACTTTTTTATCTCTGCTGGTGATGCCCTTGATGTAACCCAGCATCCTTTCTCTTTGTCACAGCAGCACACTGTTCACTCATATTGAGCTTGCTATCCACCAGGACCCCTAGGTCCCTTTCCACAGAGCAGTTCCCCAGCCAAGTAGAACCCAGCCTGTGCTGTACTCCTGAATTACATTTTCCAAGTTGAAATGTACATATATATAGACTACATATATTTTAAAACCTATTTTGTGTTCTATGAACTTTACATTGATAAAAATAAAGCAGCTGTCACAATGTTTTTAGGGACAATTTTGGACTGCACATCTCAGTAATTATGCAAAATGACAAAATGCTAATTGTGGTTTATCTAGAAAATAGGAAGATGTAAACCAGCACTTTTTAACGCCCTATCTTTTGTTTACATTGTTCTTTCTGCTATTATCTTACTTCTCAACCTCCTCATAACAGAGTTTACAGTAACCGGATTACTACCATGTGCAATTTATCCCTTAAATCAGTATATCCTTTATTAATGCACTAACCACAGTGTTCATATATATCTTACCACTACCTGTTTGTCTTTTTCTCCTCCACACAACCAGCATTAAACAGTGGCATGATTTAGTGGGAGGTGTCCCTGCCCCTGGCAGGGTAGTTGGAACTAGATGATCTTAAGGTCCTTTCCAACCCTAACTATTCTATGATTCTATGATTCTATGATTTATTCCTTTCTTATATCATTTAAATGTATTTTATATATGTTTCTATTTTCCTGAGTTTTATAATCAAAACGTACTGAGAGTGTCTCGGTGTCCATTTAGCATACAAAAAGGTTCTTCAGGCAGCACAGTAAACTAGTTGAACCTACTATTAATTTTTATAAAATTTTGCTTTAGCAGCTGAAAAAAGATATACAAAACGTGGGATGAATATTACTTATTTATTATAGTTTGTGAGAGCTGTATAGTTACACAGCAATTTTTAAAGAAATCCTCCAGATTTTGCATGACGGCTAAAGAAATATAATTACCCAGAATCTAGTAGAGTATTTTTATCTCTGAAAAACAAAAAAAAAAGCATACCCTGAAGCAGAAGTTCCAAGATGCTCTCTTGCATTTGCATGCTGTCAGCTAAAAAAGCAAGACTATAATTTTCCAATATCTGCTGAGTTTATTGTCTTGAAAAGTGCAGTTGTGGAGGGGGTACACCTGTGAATGTGCTTTGCGCAACAAAGGGTATGTCACGGGGTATGAGATGTCAATAGAAACCTGGCATTCAAATTCTGCTTTTTTAACTTCTGCATGCTGGAATGCCAACAAATGTTTCAGTTTCTTTTCCTTTAACATTTATGAAGGTAACTAACTTTCAAATACAAGCAGTGATAAAAAAAATATTTGCTTCACTGATGGAAGTTGGAAATTAAATCCTTGTTTAGTGAAATCAGTGGTAATTACAATGACTTCAGTGGGATCTTGATCATACTTCATAATTTCTGTCCTCTATGCTCATACCCACAAAACACCAGTTGGTGCTCTTCCTTGAAACAGTGTTCTATTAACAGATTAGTGCAAAGCAAGCAGGCTATTGATAATAAAAACATTTGACTGAAAAAGAAATATTAACCCTTGTACAGAGGTGATACAAGTACTAAAGGCCAATTAAGTACATTAAATGAAGCACATATGCTGCACCTCAAGCATCAATAGCTGTGTACTACCTTCTACAGTTTTCATAACTTTTTGAACTCAGTCAACAGTCAATCAGAACACTGTTCTTGTCAAAAATGCGTGATGATACCCACTAAAAAGCTGAACAAATTGGTGATGTTCCCACATTTGTTTTAGCTGTATAATATAAATCAGTGGCATGTAAGAGAGTAATCAGACAACAGAACTGACAGCAGTGTTTTACAGTACTCCATAAATGTCATGCCTGAACAGAAGATGACAGAGCAGCACTGAAAGTAATGTTTGCCTTCCAGCTCTGCAGTCCAGATCCAGCAAATGACTAAGGAACCCAAAACAAGACACCAATGAAATTAACGCACTAAATCTGAAGTTGTGAAAAATTTCAAGATCAAAAAGCTTCCAGAAAGTCTCTTTGTAACTTCAGTGGTATTTAGACATCTAAAACACCCCCGTTTCTAACCTTTAAAGCTCTCTAATTGTTTAATAATTCTATTTACTTAGAGACAGAAAATAATTTTAATTTTGGCAAAGTCAAACAATTCACAGCCCAACTCATCTTCAAGGTAGGCAATAGTCACTTGAAGGATTTAGTCTCTCACAAATTGCTGTATTGCCCACCAACTCTTCTGTGCCGCATTCAGTGACAGACCCCTGCTTGTTAGCACAAGCAGCATACCCATCCTCCAATTCAAGCATTGTAGGCATGGTAGAAAAGTAAAACATGAACTCAGTAAGAGTTCTTTCAAAAAATGGCTTTCAGGTGCCTTCAGGAAAGGACCACTGGGACAAGTCTGGATTCCACTAGGGGACAGATAAAAATAAGCCACTGCAATGTGAGATACTCCTGTGCTCTGGGTTTTTACCAAAACTGATCTTGAACTGTGCAAATTTTAAGTACAAGCAATACTACTGATACACAAGCTAGGGCCATAAAATTCTGAAACTTGGATTAACATCTTTTGCTGTGAGATCTTGGGGCACTGCTACCTAATTGGCTAGGGAAGAACTAAGAAAATACAATGTAGTTGTAACATATCATCGGAAGATATATTAAGGAGAGAAAAAGAGAGGTAACGAAAGAAAGACGAAAGAAATTAAGGAAAAAAAAAAGAGGCACCTTACCTCACTTTTAAATTCCCTTGCTGTGGCTGTCCATCGTAAATCGACAAAATGTCAAAATCTTCCTCAAGGGCAAAAGTATGAAATGACAATTGTATCCTGTTACGTTCTCCTGTGATAATGATCCACGTGCAGTTGGCATAATTTGGATAACCATGAGGAAATCCAGGGCTTTCTATAGTACCATTTGGTCCCTGTACTAAGCCTCCACAGTTCTGACCTGGAAAAGAAGAAAGGAAAACATCTGGTATTTTGGTGTTTTTCCCCTCGCCCCGTATATATTTTTGTGTGCCTAATTATATGCAAATTTAATTCCACAATCGTAGTATCATAGAATAGTTAAGGTTGAAAAGGACCTTAAGATCATCTAGTTTCAACCACCCTGCCAGGGGCAGGGACACCTCACACTAAACCATACCACCCAAGGCTCTGTCCAACCTGGCCTTGAACACCACCAGGGATGGAGCATTCACAACTTCCCTGGGCAACCCATTCCAGTGCCTCACCACCCTCACAGTAAAGAATTTCTTCCTCATATCCAATCTAAACTTCCTCTGTCTACATTTGAACCCATTGCCCCTTGCCCTATCACTACAGTTGCTAACGAAGAGTCCTTCCCCAGCATCCTTATAGTCCCCTTCAGATACTGGAAGGCTACTTTGAGATCTCCACGCAGCCTTCTCTTCTCCAAGCTGGACAGCCCCAGCTTTCTCAGCTTGTCTTCATACAGGAGGTGCTCCAGTCCCCTGATCATCCTCATGGCCCTCCTCTGGACTTGTTCCAACGGTTCCGTCTCCTTTTTATTTTGAGGACACCAGAACTGTAAACAGTACTCCAAGTGAGGTCTCACGAGAGCAGAGTAGAGGGGCAGGATAATGTGTTCTAGATTGCAAACACCATATAAAGTTGCATTTATACAATTCTTCCCTCTAGACTCAAAATCCCCATCGCTGGATTTTCTGAGACATGTACCATCTTTTTATGCAATGAATCATTATTTGAGGTTATGTAGTATTAACAGTATATGACTTATTCATCCAAATGTGAAATTTAAGCATTAGTCTTAATGCCATAAATCCAACAGACAGGCAGTTTTAATGCTGGAGAGTGTTCAGAACTTTTTGGTGAATGTCATTTATAAAGTTTTCATATAAATACTAAAGTATTAGAGTTTCTGCTGTTTTGAAACATACTTTGAACACAGAGAGCAAAATGCAGACACATGTTTATTACACATTCTATTGCAACTTACATTAAGATTTTTATACTTCAAAAACACAACCACATTTCTGTGGTTTTATAGCATTTTTAGTACCATCTTTATTGTGATCAGGAAAATGTTGGTTTTAATTTTTTTTTTTAGGATTCTTAAAAAATTACACCAAGGTTTTAATTAACAGGCATTTGTGCCTGGTTTGTACATCCTACAGTCCTTGTGGTGGTACAGTAGCTCATGAACAGGATGTCCTCAGCAAGAAACCTTGATTTACAGTGCACACTCTTGTTAATTTCCTACTTGATTTTGTTAATCCCACATACACCAGCTGTACTGGCTCATAGCAGGAGAGAAGCATTAATGAAATATTTGAACAGAGGAAAGTTTAAGGACATTCTGTGCACTGTAATGCTTGGATTATTATATGCATTTTAAACACTTCAGAACAAGTATAATCCCAGCATTTCATTGTTATACCTAAACCAGGCTGTTATTTTTTTTTTAACTTCCCAGCAGTGGGTCTCTGAGATTGAATCTTTTTGAGAGCAGTGCTGTCAAACGATTGTGGGAAGTTTCTAAATCTCAATAAAATGGATTAAAAAAAGGGATTTGCTGCTAAAACTAAAGAACTAATAGGTAATCATTTTCTGCTAAATCTCAAATATCATGAAAAATCTAATGAAGAGATAAAAAGGCTATGGGGATTCAAGAAGCCTTTAAAATAAAAGTCTTCTCTAGTATGTCTACCAATTGATTTACCTTAATGAAACACTGGTAATATTAAACATTCCTGAAGAAGGAACCTATTACACCATGAACTTAGCATGAAAGTTTCAGTTATGTATTGTTCCCTGTAACTTGTCAGCACTCTAGCAGATGCTTTGCATTGTATTCCTATTCCTACAACTGCAACAGAAATGTCATAGAAGTGTCACAAGCAATTTAAAATAATTCAGTTACTGCAGAAATAACGTTCTGAAAACAGAAAAGTAAAATCATAGTGACAGCCCACCACCCTAATATTCTAATGAGCCACTTTATGCCTTCAACATCCAGAAACTGGTTTGTGTAAATCATGTATGCCCTGCAAGCTGTGCTGCACAGCAGCTTTCCTACCGCTCTAGTGTGAAAGGGCTGCTTTGAAAGAGGAGAGCTATCAAGTCTAAGCTAGCAATTCATCTAAAATCTATCAAAGACAGAACCACCTTTTAGAAGCAGAAATTTGTAATTCTGGCATATAAAGAACATAATGCACCATATGTAGTCGCATATGTAAATGCCATATGTTCACTACATTTCTGAATTCCAGAGAGACAAACAAATTACCTCCCCATTCTCTTAGGGAATCCTACATCTGGTTTATCATAAAGCTGAATATTGCTGGGGTAGAAAGTGAGCCCTCCCACCCCCAAAACAGCCATAACTCAACTGCTTCCTTATAGAGGCACTTGCTACCTACTTGAAGTTTTTGGAACTGTCAGTGATTGCTCCGAGTTTTATTCGAAAAAGGTTCTTCATACTCCTTACCATAGATTCAAGTTATTGTGCATTATTCTCTTGGAAAACTACCAAACTAATGACAAACAAGGCAGACAGCATTTTACTCTGTTAAACTTAAGCATTTCTTACCACACACGGCCCTTTCTTTCTCCAGTTTGCTTTTGCTCTCCTGTATATATAACCCCCTGGTTCTAAAACTATTCATAAACATGCTACCTATTCACTTTGTACCCAAGAAGTATGATGCAAAGGAGAACCATAAAGGAAAATCATTACTGTGAAATTCTATTTAGGTTTGCTCTTAATTTTATATGCATATATATAAATACATACTTACTCACTTAATGTTCAGTAAAGACACCAATAAAAATCCTGGAAATTTAATAATTAACTCTTAGCAATCTCATTGCTACCCACTGACAATTGCAAAGATCTTGCTTCTGATCTAAGCAATACTCAAGACTTTTTAAGAGCTGTGCAGACCTAGAAAACTGACATCCTTCTAGGTCTGTTCCTGTCCAGTTAAGACACCAAGCATGTTAACAGAGAAGTGTTTGGAAAAAAGGATCAGCTGCTATCTTGTATAATACCTATTTTGTCAATATACACAAGTCTAAAACCTTCAGAACTGTCAAATGCTACACCTCTGCTGAGGAGTAAATTCACTGTCAAATCACCTAAGAGAGATTCAATAGGAGGATAACTTGGAGAGCAGAAAGAGACTTATGGGTGACAGCTGGCAGCAAATTAGGAGCTGGCAATGCAATATCCCACAAAAAAAGCATTTTCTGACTGCAGTGACACCACAGACCATTAACAGGACACTGATGAGATTAATTAAGAATATTTTGTTTTTTATGGGCACCTTAATAGCATAAAGTGTCAACAAAATAGAGAAATGGAACACACTGTCAAGAAAATATTAAAAGAATATTAGTATCAGCACAGTTTAAGTAGTTGTGCTTTGCTGAATGTAACCACAGAAGAGAACATAGGCTGAATATGAGTGAAAACACTCTAAAAAAATCTACCCATGCAATTCACTTTTTTTTTTTTTGGCCCTTGTGTCAAATAAAAAAGTAAACGTTGCCATTTTTCACAAGTCATGCAGTCACTGAGTACAATACCAGTGCATTGAATTATTTTAATTTTAAAGGTATGTTAGACTGCCAAAAATTTATTAGTATGACCCCACATTTTTGTTTATATGAATATAAACTATGCTGCTAGCATTAGCGGTCATATGCTGTCTGTAAGAAGCTATTTCAGAACAGCTATTTTAATTTTATGATATAAAAAGTGTAATTTAAGAAAACTGATGCTCTTGGCTTGCAGTTGAAAATTGCTTACACTGATTTCAGCCTTATTTTATCTTAGAAAGGTTCTTTTCATATTCATACCAGCCCTATTCATAGCTGCTCAGGTTAAACATTTCGCAGTTGTGATCCCTAAGTGAGAGCTCACCAAGAAAACTTAAAGGACTGCAATTTTGCTTTAAACACTGAGGTCAAAAGGGTGGTAGAATCACTGCGAATCAACAAAATTTAAGTGCTGTTTTGTCATAAGATTTTGAATAAGCCTCACAAAATACAAACTTATAAAGAGGGTATATTCAGATTTAGGTTAGATATTAGGAAGAAATTTTTTCCTGTGAGGGTGGTGAGACACTGGCACAGGTTGCCCAAATAAGTTGAAGATACCCCATCCCTGGAAGTGTTCAAGGCCAGGTTGGATGGAGCTTTGAGCATCCTGCTCTAGTGGAAGGTGTCCCTCACCATGGCAGAGGGGTTGGAACTGGATGATCTTTAAGATTCCTTCCAACTCAAAACATTCTGTGATTCTTCGAAAATATTCTAAAGATTGGATTTTTTTTCCTGGGCCTTTACATTTATCATGACTATGTTTATCACCTCCTACCCCCCAGTTTACCAGTATCTAATAATTAGAACTAGCAAAGTACAAATTCATTCATTATAATTTTTTTCTTCAAGTTTCAAAAGCTTTGATAAGAACAAGAGAAAAAAAAGACAACCATTTCTTTTCTTGTAATTCATGTGGTATTTGTGGAAGAGTGATATATTTACACACATATATATAGATATATATGTGTATATATACATAGTTATATAGAACACTTTTTTGAAAGATGCGGGTTTTGGACAAGCAAACTATAAAATATGTCAAAACTAGCTGTAGTAAAGTGAGTGATGTTAAAGATATTTTGAACAATCATCATAAGGAGAATTAACTCCCATTTATTCTTCTTGTGACTGTGAGTAGCATATTCCATTCCAGAGCTACAGAGGAGTGCAGAAATTAGTAGTGAAGCTGAGAAGAGATGTCTAGGAAGATCATACCTCCCTCATTCTTTAGATTCTAATACAAGGTACAGTTTTATTAGTGAATTTAATAAGCAAATAAGAACACCTGCATTCAGTCAGATCAAAGGTTCACTCAGCTAAGTATCTTTTCTCCAACATCAAATCCAAAGGAGGATAGGAAGGTTTTTGCCAGAAAACTCCCTTCCCCTTCAAGATCTGCATCTTAGGGTTTTCTTAAAAGGGACACATTCCAGTAGCCTCATCTTTCTGTTTAATAGCCCTTGAAAGATTACTTTTCCATGAACTCTTCCAGTCATGCTCTGAGTCTATACTAACTTCTAGGATCCTTAATGTATTGTAGAGGGAAATCTAAAATGTGAAAAACCCTTCTGTGTTTCTCCAGCAGCCACCATCTGTCAGGTTCATTTTATACCTACTAAGCTTTTGTATGAAAAGTGAACGTACAGATGATTCTTATTGATGTTTTCTATGCCACTTACCATCTTATTGACCTTTAGCATATCCCAGATTCTTTTTTTTCCAAGTACGAGTTCTACTTTATATAGCTATTCTTTGTACTAAAGACATTTTATCCCCTTTCCCTGAATCTTTTGCAGCTGTTATACCCTTCATGAGACAGAACTTCCTGTAATATTGAAAATGTATACATATCTCTAAGTGATATTTTTAATACCTTTTCTGTTCTCCTACTAATTTGATCTGCTCTTTTGCTAACGCAAGTATTAGCTTGACATTGTTATAGAGCTATGAACTATAACCAAGATTCCTTTTCTCCAGACCTACAGTGAGGCTAGAGCTGTTCATCTTACATGGAAATTTAGGATTTTTTTTTTCCACTGTAGATATCCTACAGTTCATAACTATGTGCATCACATTCATCTACTCTGAATTTCATCAACTACACACCCCCTTACTTGGTTGCATAAAGCCATTTTTGCAATTCTTCACAACTGATCCTCGCCTTCATTAACCCTTAACTTCCTATCATCATGGTCACTTCACTGCTTTCTCCTTCTGCAGATAATTTATAAGTGTTCTGAATAACACAGATGCCAGCACAGATCTCTCTGGGAAGATATGGTGACTCCGTCCATTATGAAAACTGGTCATTTTCTCCTATCCCTAAGGCACAACTTTTAGCCAGCCTTTTAACAATGTGCAGACTTTCTCATGTTCCTGATTTTTCCTTTACAGTCTACTGGGGAGACATTCACTTTTTGAATGTCTTTTGGAATTCTGATCACTGTTATTTCCATTGAGGCTGACTTGTTCAGAGAACTCCAATAGGTTTCAAAAACATACAGTCTTAGAATAAAGCCTTGATTCTTCTTGAATATGCTATATTTGACTATGTGTCAATTGACTATTTTATTTAATATAGATTCCTAACACAAGTTTGGATGCTGGAAAGGGACACTTCATTAGGGACTGTAGTGACAGGATAAGGGGCAATAGGTTCAAATTTAAACAGGGGAAGTTTAGGTTAGATATAAGGAAGAAAGCCTTTACTGTGAGAGTGTTGAGGCACTGAACAGGCTGCCCAAGGAATTTGTGAATACCCAGTCCCTGGCAGTGTTCAAAGCCAGGTTGGACAGGGCCATGAGCAACCTGTTCTAGTGGAAGGTGTCACTGTCCATATCAGGGGGGTTGGAACTAGATGATGGTAAGGTCCTTTCCAACTCTAACCATTCTGTCATTCTATTCTAGGATTTTGTTTCAGGTGTTCCAGCCTTTAGTTCCTTAACTCACCCTCATTCCCTTTTAAATATGGGCATCTCACGTGAATTGAAGCTGCAGTTTACATTAGCAGTGCAGCAATTTTTTCCTTGATTGTGTTATATAACATATGCTGTTTGTGACATTGCTGTTTATTTTGTCTGTTTTTTTTCCATAAGGTGTTATACGATTTTTCTTTAAACAGATGCACTGCGGAGTTTTCCACAGAGAACAGCTCAGGCGTGGGAATTCTAATGCACATATTTATTTTGCTGTCTTTATTAATCTTTCTTTTATATTTTGAATATCTATTTGCCCAACAAAGCTCCTTTGCATGCTACTTGCTGTTTTAAAAGCAAGAATAATTTTCAGCTTTGCAATGTTAGCCTGTAATGCTCTCAGACACTAATGTTTTATTTCCAGGAAAGCCTTCAGAAAGGCCCCAGCAGCCCCTGAATCTTACTGGGATCTTGCTGATACACATGCCTTCACCTACCTTACCTTGGGGTTAGCTTCTTCTACCAGTCTGCATAAAACAGCATTAATCACTTTCTTTGCATATATAACAGGATGAATCCCTGAGTCCATCATCTCTTTTGTCCTTATTTGTGAGGCCTTAATCATAAGAGTCAGTGCTGTCCTGCACAGAAAATTGAAACGCACACCACTCACATCCCCAGAGCACCTCATATTTGCAATTATATGGCAATTATGTTATATTATATGACTCCTCTAACTCGTGTACGTGCACACTTGCAGGAACTTTGGTACTGCAGTAATAGCCACAACTTAAATAACTTTGAGCAGCAAAGTGCATGACAGCAAGTTTTACAAATATGACTTTTAACAAGAAAGGTAAAATCCAAATGTTTCTGAGAGTTCAAAGATGTGTTATGCAGAACAAAATAACAACTTACAATTATATCAGGGAACTACAGATTTAAATTGTTGCCACCATCAAATGAGACTGTGAAGCAGTACATATCTGTAAGACATAAGCAGGTGGTTGCAGAGCTTGTTGCAACCATCCCTTTTCTTTTGTGTTTTCATAGGCCACCTTGATAGTTTCTCTTTCACTGATGCCCACTGTAAGCTCCCAGCACTTCCTGCTTTTGTCAAGGCCTGCAGGCCCATGCCGGCCCCTGTCACTGACAAGCACAGGGTCTTTATTGCCTCTTCCTCATCATTATATCCCAAAGCCATCTTCTGACAATGTTACTACCCAATAAAATTGTTATTTCCTAACTTAACTGCAATCAAGAGCATAAATGTCAAATGGACAGAGAGGAAAAGGCACTATTTTCTGAGGACTGTTTTAAGCAGCATTAGGTTACTTCAAGTGTCGTTTAAAAATCAATTACTAAGTAAACCTCACAACACCATTATAAGGCACTTTCCAAGGAATTAATCTAATCAGAAAACACCAAGTTTCTTTTAAGTTAGGTATCACTGAAGATTATTCACATGTGCAAGCCACTGCCTTTTCCGGCAAATCTGAAGCACATCTGGCCACAGTGACAGCATGAAGACCTCATGAAATGGCTGTCTGCACCATGTTAGTGTTTGCTTGCTGTGTCTGCCGTCGCCTTTCAACGGCAGAGAGAGCTGGAGCCTCAGAGCTTCAGTACTACAGATATTCAAACATATTCAAGACAGTCCCAGCCCAGTGTGAAATAAGAACAGTGTAAATTTACTCACTGGCTGGACCATGGGGCAGGGGGCTCATATGCCTGGGTGCCAGTGATCAGGGAGTGACACCAAGTGCCAGTCACAGGTGGAACCGGGGCCAGAACCTGTCTGGCTGCAGTGCAGCACTGGGAACCAGTGTGCATGTGTCAGTGAGTGTGCAAGTGCTGGCTGTGGTCTGTCCTGATCACCTGGCAAGCAGGTGATAATGAAGGAAGTCAGGAGGGTTTCTCCAAGGATGAGATAATGGGAGGGTGGCTACTGTAGACCAGGGGAGCTGTGGCCTGCTGGGTGGGTGGGTGGTCCTCCATCCTGCTCAACCAAGAGAGTGGAAACAGGATGAAGCGGCTGGTGCTGTTTGAGTTCATGCAGGTGCTGAGTGTGTCTGCCTACATTTATTCACATAGCTATATACACATGTATGAGGTGTATACGTGTGCTATGTGTCTGTGCACCTACTGGGCGCACATTCTCAGCCCTGCCATTGCCCGCATCTGGGGCACAGAGATGGGGCAATCTCACCTTTATCTGCTGTCAGATTAAACCCTTTCTAACAACATCAGTTGCTTCTGAATCTTTAAATGTTCTGTAGCTTGGCAGCTAAAGCTAAAAGTAGAAAAAAAAAGGCAGTTAAATGGCAAAATTTAGTTTGATTTCATTTCAGAAAGGAAAACAGACCCATTCAAACCCTGCAATTTTTGTCAGTGACCAGTCTAGGACCTTCACTAGGTCCATTTCATATGAGATGAATGGTTGGTAAATGCTAGAATGCACATAATAACCTTAAACTCTGTTGCAGACATTTGCAAAGTGACTGCAACTTCATCAGTCTAGAAAACATTTTAAATTCAGACCTTACTTCTAGCTGCGGGATAGATATTCATTGACTATGTTGATAAAACAGAAAAGCTAGTGCTTTTAAAGTCTCACATTAGTACTCTAAGACACAGGCAATAGCGTTGTGCACAGTTTCCTATGTATATTTAATTCTTTATCCAGCACCCAACTGAAATTATATTGTCCTGAAGGTTAAAGATAACTATTACTATTCAGCAAGTTCTCAAACAAATCCTGCCATAATGGTAGCTTTGCTGTGTACCAGAGCAAAACATCTTAATTGCTGGTATGTAGAAGTTCTTTCTTTATTTTAATGAAGTTCTCAATGCTTAAATGCATATTATACATCAGCTGGATTACAATGCCATCACAAATCAAACAGAAGATATTTCATGTTCCCCTTTCAGTACTGAAATACCTAAAAAGACAAATAATCAGTATTCATACAAGTTAACGGAGAAATAAAATGCAGGAAAATATGTTTCTTTGCAGGAAAACATTTTTTTTAAAGAGCTTTTAATGCTTTTTTAAAAATCCAGTCCATAACACCTTCAATTCAGCACCACCAGCTAGTAGAGACAAAAAAAATATAACACCATCATTGTTCTCTCAAGGCTATAACTTGAAAATCCTTCCTTCTGACAGAGCAATAATTTCTTAGTTAAAAGCAACTAGATTATATGAAGTTATTGCATCCCTTTTCCTTCAAAAATAATTACTTTAGCCCAGTGAAGCAAATTTCTCTAAATTCTCTTTGTTTTTCCTTTGCATTCATTCCAATAGTTTTTAAGATTCATCAAAATGAAGGAAAGCAAATATATTAAAAAGAGGGAAACAATGCAAGTTGATACCAGATTTGAAATACATAGCAGATGGTGTTGAAAAAAGTTTTTACAAAGGGTAAGATCCTATATTTTAAAATGCTGAGCTAAAGACAAATATAGTGCCCTTTAGAACAAGACTATTCCTCATAGATACAAGCCCATTCTGCAGATGGAGATCACTGAGGACAGGGTGGATTTTATTTGTTTACTTTTTTAAAATAAAGTAAAATAAATTGAGGCTTTAGGTAAACATCACTATTACTTTACAGTTGCTTAGCAACAGCTGGTGGAATAAGTGTGTGATATATAGCTCGGGTAAATAAAAGGAAAGTGCTGATTTCATTGTTTTTGAAATACTGGAACAGTAATCCAAATTATCTTCTGAGCTTAAATGGAAGAGGAGCAACTCAACTGTAGGCAAGCTACTCTGAGGACTTCTGAGAACTTTCCTTCTGCCAGGCTCTGGCAACATGCAGAATAACTATCTGTCCCAAATTGGTCAGTTCAGTATTGTCACTTTGACTTTCATTTTTTATTGATGCCACTCTCCCAGTCCACTTCATTGACAGCCTTGCTCACATATCAGGATTTAACAGCAGGTTTTTTTATTACCATCTTTGTCACTGGATGTCTACATCATGAGGCTGAGAAGTGTAACACAGTTCAAACAGTTTGCTTTCATACTATTACTAAAAGTACATATTATCAAAAAGCCCAATTCTGAAAGCTGGGAAAAATCCATTTGTCTCATTGTAACTACTCCATGAGCATGGTCTATGTTGACTACCTCTTTTTTCCCTGACAGTTGCTACTTTGTACATCACTTCTGTTATCCAGCAGGCTTTTCAGCATTTTTCATCCGTGTGTGACTAAAGAATCTGTCCAAAAAAAGGTTTCAAATTTGTTCATCTCTCCTACTTTAATTCGTTTGTTCTTTGCATATAAAACAGAGTAGAGTCAACTGACATCAATTGAGGACAAATACTGTCTTCCAAATTAGTTTGCTAAATCATGACTTGAGGAAAGAGAATAAGTGGCAATAAATTCCTCATTAGAGAAGCTTAATTTTCAAAGATGAAAAAGTTTTGGGTTTTTTTTAATAGAATTTAGAGAGATCAGATGACATTACATTGGATTTTGACATTAAAACAATCATATTTGTTAATACAAACACATTTTGCAGGAAGAATTTCAGCTTCCATGTTAAAAAATTGGTATTTTAAGTATATTATTTCCATGCACATAATTGTGCTGCTTATTTAGATTCGGTTTTTATATAAATCAGAATATGGACACTACTTTCCTATGCAATGCCCAGATAAGAAAGAAGATTTCTCCTATGAAAAATAAACAATATAACATAGCAAACGATATTACAGCATTAGCAAAAATGCTAATTAGTTACATATAATGAAAATATAGGTAGCATGACAACATGTGCATGTGCAAAATACAAATTTTACTGCACTTTTGAAGTTAGTAAATATAAACCCATACACAATCTATGAGATTCATTAACATTACCAATGACGCAATGGGGAATGACGCAACAGACACATATTCCCTGGAGATGATAAATTCAAAGTACAGCTGCACAAAACATTCATGACTGGAACTGAAATGATGTGTTCTAATAATCTTAACCACAGGAAATTTAGTAACTTATGTTTTGTATCTTACAGATATGTTTGTACACTATTAGAGTAATTACTGATCTTAATGGGGCAATATAATGGAGTGGAGGATGATGCAGCTCCTGTGCCTGAGTCATGATGTCAGTAGCTGACATTTATGGACAACAACATTTAGAATGGAGTAGCTAACTACAATGTTGCAGCATCAATAACAAACACAATTGCATGAGTAACTACAGGTGTGATTCCAAATCCTTTGGCCTTATAAACACCAGGTGCCAAAATGCTGCCAGTCTGATTTGGTGCCTCCAGTTCATACTGGAGTAAATGACTAAAGAATGAATTTTTTTTCTGTATCTACATACGATCTAGCTTTATTTCTCCCATAGTAAGTACAGTTTTTCAGTTTTATGTTTTCCACTGTGTATATCTCAAGCAATTATATAGATTTGTAAACAGCAGCAAATAATGTTGTGAACTGTTACAAAAATGCAAGCAACGTTTGCTTTAAGATACACTGCATTAGAATAATGTTATCTAAATAATAGTGTATATAGTACATCTATTTACTAATTATTCAGCTCATACGCATGATTCAGACAGGATACAGAAATAAAAGTTTACGCAGTGAATTAAATTCAAATAAATTAAGAAACTTAGATAGTAATACAAATTGGAACTGCAAAACATGCAAGAGGATATTTATGATATTACATACATAATTGATTTCTCCTAACAGTGCACCACTTAAGTGATTTCTCCTAACAGTGCACCACTTCATGAGATACTGCACTTCTCACTGGTTTGCCTATATTACATAATTGTTTCTTACAGAATTGTGCTGGATACTATTTTGAAATACCAAATAGAAAAATTGCCCAAATATTCAACTATTTATGCTGGGTGAAGCACATGAAATTGCACAAATTGAACTTAAACTCTGCCACAAGAACTTAAGGCTTTTTCATCTCACATTAAGCCTCTGCCCTCACATTTTGCCTGTACATCACAACACAAAAGCACTATCTCAGGGACTAGTTCTGAAATGGATTGCTCAAACGGATTTTTAATCCTCAATTAAGGCACATTTGAAATAGGTAGAAGATACCTACCCTTTGCTGGAATACTGCAAGCAATACCCTGTTAAGTTCATTTTACATTAAATACTGTACAAAAGAAAAAAGCCCCCTCCTGCATCACTAACTCATTCTCTGGAGCCTATGTGACTGATAGGAAACAAGAGAGCCAAAAGAAGCACAGCACATCATAGATATTATTCATGTTGGCATTGCTAAAGCTGGTTGTGCCAGGGTGGGTGAAAAGCAGGCTGATCTGCCATGTCAGTGTCAGGTCTCTGGTGCAGAATTGCCCTTGGACCTGTGACCTATTCTGATGTTCTGTCATGGTTTAAGCCATAACTCACGCAGTTTGCTCACTCACTCCTCCCTCTTTCTTCCCCCCAGCTCCTGGGAAGATGGGGAAGAGAATCGAAAGAATGCAACTCCCACAGGTTGAGATAAGAACAATCCACTAAGTAAGGTATAACACAAACCCACTACTGCTACCACCAATAATAATAATGACAAGGGAAATACAAGGGAAGAGAATGCAACTGCTCACCACCCGATACTAAACTCGACACAGCAGCGAACCCCCTCTTCTGGGTACTTGTCCCTCGTTTTTTACATCCTGGGCATGACGTACTGTGGTATGGAATACCTCTTTGGCTAGTTTGTGTCAGGTGTCCTGTCTCTGCTTCCTCCCGGCTTCCCCTCCTCCCTGGCAGAGCATGAGACTCAGAAAGTCCTTGGTCAGAGTAAACATTACTGAGTAGCAACTAAAAACATTGATGTTATCAGCGCTGTTCCGAGGTTCAAAGTCAAAAACACAGTGCTGCAGCAGCTACTAAGAAGGAGAAAAATGACTGCTACTGCTGAACCCAGGACATGTTCATAGTTACTGCTTCCATGAAATGACACAGAGATGGGTTTCTCTAGAAAATTTTTTATTTACCACTCATGCGAGATAGCACTATGGCTCATCCTCCTTAAGTTCTCTTAGAAGGCATTCTCCTCTAATGCCAGTAATTTTCTGGGCAATGTACAAATACACCATTGCCTATTCTTTCTCTAGGCCTAAAATAAAAGCGTTCATATTTGTGATAATCTAGGGATTTAACTTTAATTAAAATGGAAAAGACATGGGGGTAATAGATGATGGAAGAGATTGATACTCAGACCCTAGCCTTTACGAACAGTAACACAATGTGTCTGGCTATTGGAGTGTGCAAGAGGGTGATCATACTCCTACTGAAGTCAATGACAGGGTTTCTATGGACTTCAGTGAGGAAAGATCAACTTTGTACATACAAGCTCAGATTCGTTATATATCTGACTAGTTTCTAGAAAGAGACAACATCTGAGAGGAAAACGATTGGCATGGCTCAACAGAAGTGAACATGCCTTTGGGAGATTGTGCATGGCCACCAATAACAGGAGGATAAGACCCTGAAATGTTAGCTTTCACTCATGTGACATCAGATTGCATTATGTCATGTTGGTTTACATCTCATCTGGAAGGCACACTTACGTTACAAAATATAAGAGAAAGCAGTGATTTGAAAACAATGTGTTAATTTTAGTCACAGTGACTAGTTAATGAGCAGTTATGACAAAACAAGCTTTAACTAGTTTAAAATTATTCTTGTCCCTAAGAGTAAAAAACCTTGCCAACATTACAATTTTTATACAAACAACTATAAACTATTAATTTAATCCACATTGTACTAGGTATCAGACTACAGCTGCATGACTTGATTTACACTAGAAATTCTGAAAGCATGCGTCTATCATGCCCTTAGCACACCTGACTCCCAGTTTTCCCTGCTATCTACAGCCTTCCTTATTCAGGGGGGAATGTAATCACCTGTTTATGAAAAACACTGAACATATGGCTCTTGTGGCAGAAACTACAAAATTAAATTTTCCACAATGCCTTGCTGGACAGGCAGCCAAATGTTTTCTCATGCTTTGGTTACAACAGGATAGCTGCAATATCTTCTTTGTGTCATTGTAACCTATACTTGAAGCTCTATAATGCAAGGTATGGTTGTCAGCTAGAGTCAACCAGTCCATTCAATGTTCTTACAATGTCACAGAAAAATCTGAAATATTAGGATACTTTGAAATAAATGTAAGGTCCACTGTATTGTATAGTTTTTAGTCACAATCTGGGGATGAATGACCACACATAAAATTTTAATAAATAAAATTATTAAGAATATAATCAAATATTTTTTGTAATTATTGCCATTTGATATAGCAGGTATTTTTCCATGTTCGCATTTATAAAGTGCTGATTTTGTAGTCTATTAGAACAAGAGCCAGGAAAGAAAACATCAAAGGTCACATATAAAAGTATAATCATGCTACAATCATAGCACTTGAAGAACACAAGACACCTCCACACACACTTTCCAAATGTCCTTTTGGTACCATTTCTAAAAGAAAATGTCATCAACAGATCAGGTTGATTATTAAATATCTTTGATTTATCTCAGCATTGCCCTCTTCAAGCCAAATGTCTCTGTGTCACACTTTGCGGCTTTTCAGTTGATGTGAGCTGGCATATCTTCACTACCCTCATCAGATCAGATCAGCTATAGCACTAGTTGAATTTCCAACACATACACTGATTCTACCATCAACCTTTCTTCCCTCCTTCTTTCCTTAGGTTTTCAAATACTTGCTTGGTAAAGACATTTTATTATTTACTCTTGAATCTGATCGTCTTCATAATACCCTATTAATTACTTTGATATTTCTATGCTAGTAAGTTAAAACACTGTACAGAGAATAACTAATCAAAGAAAGAGCAAGGAATAGGTCTGTTTACTGTATCTGTTAAATCTTTTCTCAGATTGTTTGTTTGTTTAATTCCAGGATGGATGCAATAGATACCACATTTCAGCTGCCATTTCACTTTCTCTGATTTACAGAAAGGCTATATGAAGAGCTGCAGAAAGACTCTGATACCGAGAAATTCCATGCTGATGCAGGCACAGCAATGGCATACCCAAGCAATGCCCATTTTTGCACCCATGGCAATGAGCTCTCAACTACCTAATAGGACTCATGAGACAAACCAAGGAGTAGCTGGAGTGTTGAATTGAGGTGTTCATAAAACTGTAAGAGTCAAAAAGGGGAACAGAATGTTTAGAATTTTTAGAGGTAAAGAAACAGAGAGTATCATTAAGCACTACATATGCTCACTGTCTAATCTGAGTTCTGCATGCAAGTTCAAACTCGCTTTAAGGTAAGAAATAGCTTGCATACAGGGAGGCTAAATAGACTCAGATTTTCTAGCCTGCAAAGGAGACTGCTAAAGAGGAAAGTGGGAGAGGTCCATAGCTTCATAAGGGTAAGAAAAAGGTTCTTCTGCTGTTTTTCTTTACTCTGCTTTCATCTCTCAAAACTTGACTTCTGGTGATATGTTCAAAACAAAAGATCTATTTTCACCTAGTGCATACTAAACAATGGAACTTATTTCAACAAGAAAGTAATTAGACTGTATCAAAAGAAATTATAAAAAAAGAAAAGTCCATCAGAGCATTTTAAAAGGACAGATACAACCTCTGGCTTAGAAAGTCTCCCAGGCATGCATATGTAGAAGAAAGAAGGTATACCTTGGAAAGCATGCTTATACTCTCCTTACAGATTTCTAGGCATCTCCTACTAGCCAGTGACATAGATAAGATACCAGACTTGATGGACTTCAGTCAGAACCACTATGCTCTTCACATCACTGTCCTGGATATATTACTGAAGAGGGAATACCCCTTATCACTCTTAAAGCATCTAAGGTTATCCAAGTCAGATTTGAATTGCATCAAAGGAATAGGTTTTATGCTTTAACTCTTTTGTTCTCTTCTTCATTGAAAGACAATAAAGAGCTGCTCATTATTAAGGAGAACATCAAACCTCTAACATTTGGACACTGTCCTACATGACATCCTTGTCTCTGAATTGGAGAGATATCAATTTGATGGATGGACCACTCGATGGATAAAGAATTGGCTGGATGGACGCACGCAAACAGTTGTGGTCAGTGACTCAATGTCCAGCTGGAGACCAGTAACGACTGGTGGCCCTCAGGGATCTGTGTTGGGAACAGTCTGGTTCAACATCTTTGTCAGTGACATGGACAGTAGTGGATTGAGTTTGCCGATGACATCAAGCTGTATGGTTCAGTTGATACGCTGGAGGGAAGGAATGCCATCCAGAGGGACCTTGACACGCTTGTGAGGTGGGCTGATGCCAATCTGATGAAGTTTAACCATGCCAAGTGCAAGGTCCTCCACCGGGGTCAGAGCAATCCCAGGCACAGCTCCAGGTTGGGCAGAGAAGAGATTCAGAGCAGCCCTGCAGAGAAGGACTTGGGGGTTTTGGTTGATGAGAAAATGAACATGAGCCAGCAGTGTGGCCTCGCAGCCCAGAAAGCCAACCGTATCCTGGGCTGCATCAAAAGGAGCGTGACCAGCAGGTCGAGGGAGGTGATCCTGCCCCTCTACTCTGCTCTTGTGAGACCTCACTTGGAGTATTGTGTGCAGTTCTGGTGTCCTCAACATAAAAAGGACATGGAACTGCAGGAAGAAGTCCAGAGGAGGGCCACAAGGATGATCAGGGGACTGGAGCACCTCCTGTATGAAGACAGGATGAGAAAATTGATGCTGTTCAGCCTGGAGAAGAGAAGGATGCATGGAGATCTCATAGCATCCTTCCAGTATCTGAAGGGGGCCTATAGGGATGCCAGAGAGGGACTCTTCATGAGGGACTGTAGTGACAGGACAACTGGTAATAATGGGTTCAAACTTAAACAAGGGAAGTATAGATTGGATATTAGGAAGAAGTTCTTTACTGTAAGGGTGGTGAGGCTCTGGAATGGGTTGCCCAGGGAAGTTGTGAATGCTCCATCGCTGGCGGTGTTCAAGGCTGGATTGGACGGAGCCTTGGGTGACATGTTTTAGTGTGAGGTGCCCCTGCCCATGGCAAGGGGGTTGGAACTAGATGATCTTAAGGTCCTTTCCAACCCTAACTATTCTATGATTCTACATTATTGCCTTCATGGAAAATATGCACAGAGCTAACATACATTGCCTTCCCTTTCTTTGTGAGACTTCTCTTTGCCTTTTTAAGTGCTATTAAGAAAAAAAAAGTATTAGTAAAAGCCAAGCCGATCAGCTGTCATAGTAGCTAATTAATGTTAGCAGTTATAATATTTAGTACTGAATGTCTTTAACTGCACATTCTTAATAAAGAGGATTTTCAAATTTCCATGAAGCCTTCATACTATGTGAGCTTTGACAGAGCTGATATTTGCATTAAAATATTTTTATTACTGTTTGCCCCAACAGGAAACAAGTGAAAGAAGTACATGTACATGAAGCAGATTGTCACCATGAGACTATACTAAGCAGTAATTTATTGTGAATAAACCTTTTCTGTTCACTAAGAAACAGTAGCTTCTAAGAATATAACAGTCTTGTCCTTAAATTTTATGGACCCTGTTCAATAAACACCATCTATTATCATGCAATGACTAATTTGTCTCGATTCCTCCAAATATGCCATTTTTCACACTTACAGACACTATGAATTGTAGAGTGATTGTAAACTTCATTTTGGATTTTGGCATTCACATAAGATAGGACAAGGAGTAAAGGGTTAAAACTTAAACAGAGGAAGTTTAGATTGATTATAAGGAAGAAGTTCTTTAGTGTAAGGGTGGTGAGGAACTGGAATGGGTTGCCCAGGGAAGTTGCGAATGCTCCAACCCTGGCGGTGTTCAAGGCCAGATTAGACAGAGCCTTGGGTGACATGGTTTAGTGCGAGGTGTCCTTGCCCCTGGCAGGGGGGCTGGAACTTGATGTTCTTAAGATCCTTCCCAACCCTAACTCTTCTATGATTCTATAACAATATAACTCCCCTACTTCACTAGCTGGACTAGCTTTAAGTTGCAGAAAGCCAAAAAAGTTTAATAAAACACCACAGTATTTTTTCAGAAAGATTTTCCCTGCAAAGACAAAACACTATATCAATACCAGAGGCAGAATGTACGTTTTTCTCACAAAAGAATGAAGTTTGCTAATACAGGACAGCTGTTCGATTAGTTAATTAACACACAGCAGGTTTTGAAATAATTGGATAATAGTCAACTGCACAATGGGAGAAGGTGTCTGGAGCCTTGAAATATTGAGTTTGCACAGTGGGAAGATATTCCTTGAAGCAAAACTTACATGACACTGCTGTTGTGACATATAACCTTCTCAAACATATTTACCTTTCAGAAAGGGTAGTGACTGAAGGTCCTTGAACAAAACTGGTTTTGATTCATAAGACACAGATTTGCCTTAAGCTGCACAGAAGATGTGTAGTCAGAGCTGCGAAACCCATGTATACTCAAAGTGGAGACAGAATACCTCTTACAAAGACAAAATACTTGTGCAGAACAGCAAACAAGAGTAGATGGGCACCTTCAGCAGATGTTTCATTTCCCAAGAGTAAGAGTTTCCATAGCTTCTGTGCAATTAAGAAATCTGGCTGAATCAGTGTTTCTAAAATAAGCAGGCAGGTGATGGTGATATATTCCTGCAGGCTTAGTTTATATGTAAGAGCTGATAATCTGCGTGTCATTTCTAACAAAACTATTTAGATTTCAGATTGAAACCACAGAAAACTTTAATAAATGCAATATTTTGATTTTTTTTTACAGCTGGAGCATTTTTTAATGTTTCAAATGAGGATGTCCTGATTTCCTCTCTGGGATAATGATGCAATGTTCTTACTAACCTGCCTGGTGAATTTTTCTGTTAAGACAGACTCTTTCTAGTACTCTTTTTTTTTTTTTTTTTTGCATTAAAACTAGTTGCTGACAAAAGCATTTCCAATGAATTTCCGTACATACGTATAATTTTAGTGTTTATGTGCTATTATTCTTCAAGGATATCTGCAAAAATAACATTTTTATTGCACTTTTTGATGTTACTTATGACTTTGTTGAATAGCACCACTTCTTACATGAGTGGCAAGACATGTTTTAAGGCTTTTTACTTCCAATTCCTAGAATAATATTAAAATCTACTATTTCACTTGAATACGCAAATACAATATATATTTCCTTATCTAGTTCCACTTCAGAAAAAAATTCAAAACTAGAGGAAAATAGTACCTTTTCAATGTTAAAATGTGTTTGGGAGGTGGAGTCACTGTATATCTCTGCTATCTGCATGAAAATATAGAATCACAGAATGGTTTGGGTTGGAAGGAACCTTAAAGATCATCTGGTTCCACCCCCCCTGCTGTGAGCAGGGACACCTTCCCCTAGACCAGGTTGCTCGAAGTTAGAGCAATTGGTCCAGCCTATCCTTGAACACTTCCAGGGATGCAACAGCCACAACTTCTTTGGGCAAGGCATTCCAGTGTTTCACCACCCTCACAGTGAAGAATTTCTTCCCAATATCTAATCTATATCTACTGTCTTTCAGTCCCAAGTCATTTCCCCTTGTCCTATCACTACTTACTCTCATAAGAAGTCTCTCTCCAGCTTCCTTGTAGGCCCCTTTAGGCACTGGAAGCTGCTCTAAGGTCTCTCTGGAGCCTTCTCTTCTCTAGGCTGAACAAGCCCAACTCTCTCTGCCTGTTTCCATAGGAAAGGGGCTCCAGTCCTCTGATTTTCTTTGTAGCTGTCATGGGTTCAGCAGCAGCAGTCATTTTTCTCCTTCTTGGTAGCTGGTGCAGTGCTGTGTGCTTGATTTTGGGCCTGGGAACAGCGCTGATAACACCAGTGTTTCGGTTACTGCTTAGTGATGTTTTGGTCTGGCCAAGGACTTTCTGAGTTTCATGCTCTGCCAGGGAGGAGGGGAAGGTGGGAGGAAGCAGAGACAGGGCACCTGACCCAGACTGGCCAAAGAGGTTATTCCATACCACAGCACGTCATGCCCAGGATGTAAAGCAGAGAGCAGTGACCTGGATGGGTGGGAGGTGCACTGCTTGGTCGGGTTGGGTGAGCGATTGTATTCTTTCCTTGTATTTGCCTTGTCATTATTATTATTGGTGGTAGCAGTAGTGGTCTTGTGTTATACCTTAGTTACTAAACTGTTCTTATCTCAACCCGTGGGAGTTGCATTCTTTTGATTCTCCTCCCCATCCTCCTGGGAACGGGGGAAAGAAAGGGGAGTGAGTGAGCAAAACTGCGTGAGTTATAGAGGCTTAAACTACGACAGTAGCCCTCTTCTGGACTCAGTCCAAAAGGTCCATGTCTCTCTTATATTGGAGGCCCCAGTGATGAACACTGTACTTTAGGTGGGGTCTCATAAGACTAGAGTAGGAGGATGACCTCCCCTGATTTTTTGGTCACGCTTCTTTTTATGTAGCCCAGGATAGAATTGTTTTCTGGGTTGCAAGTGCACATTGCCGGCTCATGTCCAACATTTCATCTGTCAGTAACCTCAAGTCCTTCTCTGCAGGTCTGCTCTTTCATCACCCAGTTGGTAGATCTGGATTTGACTCCCTTAATAATTTCTGAGTTTTAGCTAATAATCCAACGCAGAATGCAGAAGATCTGAAATCCAAGACTCAAATGTAGGCCTTTGCCCCACTAGCAGAATTTCAGCTGAAGCAAGCTGGAAACAAACCAGCAGCTACGAATATATAAAATGCTCAGAACTCCTCCACTGCTATTATAAGACAAAGTGCCTGTACTTCTGTGGGAGAACAGTGTGGTACACAACTATCTATCATTTCTAGTATTTAAGGCTTTAATATCTGTAATGCATATTCAGCCCAATATGAATTAATTCTCAATATGAAGCATACATGTCTTTTGCAAACATGTTACATATTTTATGTCTTTTGAAAGAAAATTTCAGTATTTATCCTCACTTTTTTCACAGCCACCTATGAGAAAAATCTTTAGAAACAAAACCCAAATAAATAATTCTTGTTAGCAAATTTTATTCTCTAGTTGTTTTTTTTTGTACTTACCATCCATCCTTTAGAGTCTAAAATATGTCACATTTTTGCTTTTGATATGTTTTGGCTTTGTTTTATATAGAAAATAAATCATGTGCAAGTATGCAATACCAGAAAACATATAAAGTTGCATTTAAAATTTAACATCCACGGTTTATTTTACAAAATTCAAACTCTCCCATAAGTAATGCTTTCTCTTTGTCATGTATCATTTAATCTGTAAACACCATTTAATCACCTGCAACATGATCTAAAGACATTGGTTCAAAACAACTTCAATCTGCTTCAAACTGAAAATTATACGGATATCAGGCCAATTGACCACACCTTTCCTTAAAGCCTTCCTCAGTACGCAGACTTGTGGTACATAATATATATTTTTTCCCATTATGGCTTTTAGAACGTACTTCAGATTTCATTAAAAGGGCAGTAGTCATCTATACATACATCACTCTTTGCCACAGACTTGATTCTTCCTACATGAACACAGAAACACAGTTTTCTAAAATTCTTAATTATGTCAGATTATGCATATATATAAAACCATTGCGGATGGGGTTACTCTCACTTTAACTACCCAAGGTTAGTTATGTAATTTAAGCTAATCATCAAGGCTCCCATTTTAGAGACAGATGAGTATTTCATCTAGTAGTAGTGTAATTCATTCATTTTACCTTAGATATAAACTTTATGAAGATATGTCACCGATAAATGTCATTCTCCATTGTCTATTCATCAAACTAAGATTGGACTAGATGCCTAACTCTTACACAGCTGCCTGGCAAGATGTTAAATGCCACCTCACCTTTATAACTCAGCAATATAATTAACTATGCATCCAATTTGGAAAATTCAGGTCATTCTATTGCTCTCTCTGGTAAACTTCATATGCTCAATTTGGATATGGGATTGATCTACTACTGCTAAAAGTATTTTAGCACTTTTCTGGGCTCTGTGAAATTGATACAATGAATTAATTGGACCTAATACACAAACCCTGATGACAATTTTTTTATAATTCATTTTCTTCCCAGGAATGATAAACATTCTAGCAAAAGGAATTAGCACCAAAAGATTAGGTATAATTTTCCTAAATTATAGAGATAAAGTGATTGCTAAGTACATTAAAATTGAAAGGAGAATCCTTACAAATCTTTATTTCCTGGAAAACCAGTACTAATAAGATTAAATTTAAAGCAATATAAGTTTTTTTTTAATTCTACCTTTAAAGTTTTAAATTGTTTTAATCTAAGTAAAATGACAAACATTTATTTATATAAATAAATTATCTTTACTATTGAGAAAGAAGAAAAAGATTATTTGGTGTTGTATAGTCTGATGAAGAGACTAAGTAACTAAGCAGGGAGCTCTCCTTTGATAGGAAGTTGAAAGTCTGCATTAATTGTATTTTAAAATCCTTTTTTCCTTGCCAATATTCTTTCAAAGAAGAAGCAGCTTTACCTCTTGTCTTCAGCTATGTGAAGGCATGCGACAGCTGCACTCGTAATTCTGAGCAATCTAACTTTTAAATATTTTAAGTAGAAGCAGTGGTAGTTTTGCTAAAAATATATGTATTATATATAATATATACACAAACAGTTTCAGGACTATGCTGGAGCAAAAACTACATTTATAAAATGGTTCTCAGATGTAAAAGGGTTCTACAGACTTTTGTGAGGGAAATTATTCCCACTCTTTTTATTTGTAGGGATACCTTCAAATTGACTGCAAACAGAAATTCTTTACTAAATTTTATTGCTGTTACTATATAGTACAGTTAGGCATTAAGAACTCTCCAATTCTGGCAAGCATATTTATTTTGGCAGAATGAGAACTGTATAAATTTCTGCAGCTGACAAAAAAAAAAAAAAAAGACCAAACAAAAAAAAAATCAGCAAAAACAAAACCTTTGAAAGTCCAGGAAAAAAACAGAACAGAAACACCTTGGTCATTTCTTTTGCCCATATTAATGAAACTAAATAAAATTAAACAGGGACCCAGGATGAGGAAGTGATTAACCACTGCACATCGTCTAGGGTTGCAAACAATTCTAAATCAGTCTTTATTAACAAAGGAAAACATAATTTTGAGTTATAAGAGGATATAAAAGGCTATTCTTATGCTCACTCTGATTTTATAAATTCAATTTTATCATTATGTATATCAATCACTTTTTGTATAGAGCGATCGTAATCAGGTTGTTTAAGTGAGAGATTCTTCTTCAACTGCACCAGTCTATTCTTGGTTTGAAAATTATTCCATGCTGCAGAAAAGCCTCATAAATATGTTATTTGCAAAAATAGTAATTTGAAATTTCCTTATGAATACTCAAGTCTTCAAAGTATTGAGGATTATAGGAAAGATACTGAGTCTTGCAGTCCCATTAATGATAAAAGGGTGCAAGTATGCTGTACTTCTTCCAGATTTAGAAGAGCTTTCCAAGATTTTTTTCCTCCTCTCCAAATTCTGTAAATACAGATGACACCACCTGACTATTGTAATATAAAGTGAAAAACAGAAGGTAAAGGTAATATATTATATATTCACAGTAGATATCAGCTCTATCTTTGCAGACTTAAAGGAATTTAATGTTACAGCAGTGTCCACATAATGAATATTGTGATGTCTCAGCCCAAATGTTGGCACTGAAATTATAATGCACATGACTTCTTTGATATCTGAAGCAGCAGTGTGAATTATTCATCTGTACAGGAAAGGAGATTTGTTTCCTTGCCAGTAGAATGTCATGGTCATTACTTTCACCTTATGATAACCAAATGATGAAGGTTATCAAGTAAGAACCTAAGAGAGTGATACACCTAGGCATGGGGATTAGTCATGCTCCAGATGATACACAGGAATTCACAATAATTTCACAGGTTTACACAGGATCAGTTAAGTAGGAGCATGTCTTCCACTCTTCAAGGAGCTTGCACAGGCAGTAAAAAGTAGAGTTCCCTTTCACTGTTGAGGAGGTGGAGGTTGCCCAGCTGCTTTCTGCTTGTAACAGGACCCTTCAAATAAAGGACTGGCTTTTTACAAGTTTTAGGTCCTTCTTTTTCACTACGTTAAACAAAACATACTGTTTCTACAGCATATTATTATCATTACTTTGGAAGCTCTGAAGCTGTGACTTGGTAAGGAGAAATTATCAAACTGTAATAGGAAAACAAAACCCAAAACAAAACCAAACAATAATAAACCCTACTCAAAATAAAACAGCCTGTGGATCTGTAATCAATATGGAAGAAGGAATTCAAAGCCCTAACTCGGTCCCAGAACTTCAAAAAATAAGCAGAGTTTTGGCAGACCCTGGGCTTAATGTTTCTAGTTGATCAGTTGGAATGTTTCTAAAGTTTCTTATATGCAGGAAAAGTTCATATTTCCTTTATGTCTGCACAAATACTATTTCTTTCTTTCCGCAAATACCTTTCTAGTCATGAAATGTGCTGGTTTCAGACTAAAGCACAAGGCCAAATAACCCAGGGTCACTTATCACCCATGTGTTGAGTCACACAATATTTTTCTCATTTCTGAACACAGATATGACAGGAAGAGGTGTCTAGCTTAATACTTTTTTGGGGGAAGACTGCTGTGTTTTGTTGTGGTTTTTTTTTTTTTTTTTGGTGGATGTTACTACTAACTCTATAGTCTTTATTATTAGCTCTCGCTTGCTGAGCAGATCTTTACTCATCAGCAAAACTGCTTGGTTGAATAAGAGATGCAAGATTAAGTAAAGTATATGAACTTTTCTCAATACCAAGAGACAGGTCCAAAATTTGATAGAAACAACAAAAACACTCTAATGAATGTGTTGCTATATCACATATACATCCTTTATATTTTCTAAAATGCTGATGCCTTTATCTCTTTACCTTCATAATTGCTCCCTTATGCCATAAATAGAAATAATTTTCAATCTCTTCAAAAGCCAAATACAAATACATACAAAAGTCTCAAAAATTCGTAAAAGATTTCCAATGTAAGACAAGCATTTTTTGTAACGAGAAGAAATATTTTTATTATGTTCAGTTACAGCTGGAAAGTGCAGACAAGCTTTTGGACTATGGATCTTTTAAATGGGTCAGATTTAAAAAAAAAAAAAAAAAAAAACAAACAAAACACTCCAATCTAAATGCAGGTTAGAAACGGTTGTTCTTCCCCGATGCAAATGTTGGGGTTAACCTATTATAAGAAGAGACTGCTAGTAGAATGGCAGGCCTGTTTCCCTCGCCTTCTTTCCTCAAACACCTTACTCACGCTGTTTCTAGAGATCACATCGATGTGTCAATCCAGGGGAAAGCTAACAATATTTTCAGTGAACTAATTTTCCATCAGGCCACAGGACTAATGAAATTTGACTCATGGCCTTATGATTAGGTATAGGAGCAGCAGCAGAGACTGCTACATTGTGGCTTGCACCAAGACAGCATTGAGCACAATGTGAAGTTGCATTTTCAGTTTAACCTGCTTACAATAATTGTTTTGAAAATTGAGAGAAAATATTCATATATCTATGAAGCAGGCGGAAAACTCCTAGACTATTAAACTTTCTAGAGTGCAGGTGAGGGGGGACAGGACACAAACAGAGCAAAAAGTAGCAATAAGACATAAAAAACATCCTGGATACTAAGACTGTGGACTTTAGGGTACAACAGTTATGAATTTTGAGTTCCCATATTTTAAAATGCACTTGGTAAGTTTCCCGCAAAGAAAAGGATTGACAGGTTAGGAATAATCATTTTGAAAATAATAATAATCTCACACAACTAAATGTGCATTTTCATCTTTAGTCTGTTGTTGGTATAAACTTCTCTCGCTCACTGTAGTTCTCAAGTTCACATATATCAGTTTCCATCTATGTATTTACAATACATCACTGAGTCAAAAAACCTCCCCTGGCAACCAAAGTCAGTTTCCCTATGAAATGGCAAGAACTACTTTAATCCAAAGCTACCTTTAGAAGGTTTTCCAAAGTGCATATATAAATAAATCTGTAGGAGGTCAGAAGAGAATGGAGATGTCGGTTTGAAGTGTGGCACAGCAGAATCAGCTGGGATAGTTTCAAATCATTAAAAGGAAAAAAAAGTAAGACCTTCCTAAAAATGAGGCACTGCTTTTCATTTACAAGTAAAGATCCAGTTTCCACTCAGAAAATCTGTCATTACATTTACATGCCAGATAGAGTGTAAACCCTGTAAATCAACATACTGAAGCCGTTCCATTTCATAATAAAAAAAATGAGAAAAAGAGACATGCAAATTTAAAGTTTAAAAAACTTTATGAAAAATTTCATATTAAAACAGCTTCCTCATACAGAAAAATCTCTATCTTCTATAGAAAATAGGGTTTAGATGAGTTTTTAGAATACAAGCATCACTGAAAATATTTCCACACCTAAACTCAGCTCAAAGAATTGCTACATTTCATGAGAATATCCATGTCTTTTCATCAGTCTGGAATCACGGATTCTCAAGCATTTCTCACAAAGGTAGTGCCACTTCCAGTGCTCCTCAAATATGCATGTCCACATCAATACTAATTTTGTAACATTGTAATCTGAATTAATTATTCCTGAATTCAGATTAAATAGAACCTAAGATACAAGTTCTATTTATAATCTAATCGGTACTTCAAGTCAGCTCCCAGGGTAAATTCACAAATGCTTTTGGCAGCACAATGATGGGGCTTGGAAGGAGAGATTTATTGCTCACACCAAAAGAAAGACATACATATATTCATCCTAAATTACCTTTGAATCAGAGGTCTATATTTGTGCATGGAAAATTAACACTATTTATGGAAAAATAAAAAAATCTCCCAAGCTTTTATACCTGATCACGACTCTTTTCATTAATGGCTTCATGTAGTATTGACTAGACAATGCACAGATTTTAAGCACTTAAATCAGTAGTGCAATCATATTTTGACCTCTGTTGTTCTTGCAGCAGAGTTGATGGAGGAAAATAAACCAAGACTTGCCCTAGTCTTATTCTATAGTCTTTTTAGCACTATTATGCAATCCTTCTACGTATTAAATTCCAACCCACTAAAACATTGTCCCTAAACTTTTCCTATGAAGGCATATTAAAGTTACTTTATGATCAGAAAACAATAACCTATTTTCACTTTGTTCTCATGATAATAATTTGTTAAATTTAATTCATTTAATAGTCTTAACATTATTTTGTTCTGTCAAACATGATACTAATTCGCAGCATATTAATGGCATAGTAGTAGTTCTACTTAACTGTCATTTAGAGCCATTATTAAATGCAAGGTGGTTTATTTGATTAATGAAGTGTATAGCCTGCATTCAAATGACTGTGTGGATGAATAAAAATGCAGATGCTGTGGACTATGCTACAAAATAGGACCAAGTCAGCATGGTACTACAGGCCCGAAGATAATACTGCCACAGGGCCTAAGTCGGCAACATTTGCTTCTTATTTTTCAGTTGAAAAAGGTAACTTCTCCTACACTTTGCAACTCAACACAAGAAGAGGATCAGTGTCCAGAATAACCTATAATAACATATCATTATGCATAACTCTGTATTCACATCTGGTCCATCCACCATTTCCACTGCCAGCCTACACTTAAGTATGCTGTTTCTCCTGTGTAACTGTGATAGAAGTGTTTTATCTATAGCAGAATAAATACTCATATAGAGTAAGTACTGATACATGCATTTCCACAACAACATGACTAAAACTGAAAAAAACTACTCTTAAGTAGCAACTTGTACATCTTTTCCTGAGGGAAATTTAAAGGCCTCAAAACACAGAACTGACAGAAGTCAAAATTGGCTGAGGAAGTTTTATTAATTTTAATAGTATATTAATAAAGGTTATTTACTAACACAACTGCCCAAGAAATCAATCCAATCAGCCTGAGAGATCCACCGCTGTATGCCTTTAAAATAATGCCTTGCAGATGCTTATGACTTGCTAGACCCTTTGATACAAAACTATGCTCCTGCACATCTCCATTACATGGAGATACCAAGATATAGATACAGATATATGTGTGTGTGTGCATAATTTTCATCTGCTTGTCAAGCTTTCTGTGTCTTTTTTGTTACACTTAGTAAAATGGTACCAGTGCATATGAAGTGCCATGCATTAAAAGCGAAGAATATGTTTTGTTGAACCCTGTGAAGCCCTATTTCCTCGAGTACCAAACCAAAAGGTAATATCATAAAACTCGCAGGATAGCATTCTGCTCAGAGCTGCCTGGGCAATCTATATGAACTAATATGCCTTTTTGGAAGACATGTCCACAGAATTATTTCCATAAATAATGGACCTGGAAGATGCAAAATACGTACAGTTCTTCATTTAACGACTGGGTGTTGACATGCATTGTAGAGATGTATGTGCAAAACTACCAGGCTTTTAACTAATTGAGACAATCTAGTTATTTTTTGTTGCAGCCACTTCCAGAAAAATACTAATTTATTTTTATCCTTATAACTCCCTTGCTCCAAAAGTTATAATAAGAAATAATTTGCATGCCTCCTGTTCATGTCCTTTCAATTCCTTTCTGCGCTACCTACTGTCCTAATATTTGGGAATGGTGGAGTAATCCCATTTTGATCCAGTGGAAGACTTGTAAAGTGTACTAGATATTAATGGAAATCTCAACATGTCATTCTGAAAACAAATCAATTTACAAAACATGCAACAGGGTTCTGAAGGTTTCTCTGCTGTAAGTACAGGCTGTTTCAATTTATCAGTGGAAGTAATGAACTGATTATCACAAGCTGATAATTCCATGCAAGTTATATTCAGCAATACCAAGCCTTATCATTTACACAGCACATAAATATAATATCCTTTATGTAGTTCTGGTTTTGTGTTTGGGTTTTTTTCACACTCCCAAGACCTATATGAGGAGGAAAAAAAAAAAAACAGAAGGAAAAAAGCACGCACTTAAAGGTTATGTTCAGTAGCCTGATTAGTTAGGCTAATTACTTATGTTAAGTAAACAGCACTGAAGGCAAGGTGATTTGAGTAGTAGTTCACTTCGCAGCTCATGCAAGTCTATTTATTGTAGCAAATCCAGTGTAGCTTCTTCATTTTCTCACTTTTACTGTTATTTTAAATTGAATTGATTAAACTGATTAAACATGAGTTATATGCATTTATCAAGACCTAATTGAAGAACTCCATTTGCATAACTTAAGCCTAACCAGAGCTAGGTCTTTTTTAATGTGGCCATTAGTGATCAAAAAGATCCTCCAGAACACCAAAAATCCCCAGCCATCTGCTGAAAACAAACAAACAACACCAGTAACAACCCCCCCAAACAAACAAATAAAAAAGGGGAGTGCGAAAGATAGAAGAGAAAATATAAAATCTGGCAACGAGCCAAAAAAGGACTATGAAACAGAAATATTTGACCTTTCAGACTGTTGTGATGAGGAGAGTATTCCTGCGAAAGGATCATTCCCTATTTACTTCCCTGTCATCCCATCTGTCCTACTTCCCCAGAATGCCGCCCTCTGAGAAACCAGAAATCTTCAGTTTGACCAGCACAGCCATTTTTGTAAACCAGTTGTCTGCAGTCATAATAATCAACAGAAGAAAATTTTTTTTATATTAGGACTTTGCTTTAAGATGAAAAATTTTTGCTAAACCATACATTATTATGAACCATTGCAGCCCAAAAAAGGACTTAAGCAAGCCAATGAGAAATCTAGGAAAAGCCAATTAAGACAATAAAAAAATCCTAACTATAATGCTGTGAGTTTGTACAGTGCTAAAAATTTCATCATATCTCTTCCCCGACACCAAAAGATGCGCATTCCCAGAAGATCAGCCACCTTCAGTGGAAACAGCATCTGAACAGCTAAGGTTTTGGGGGATTTACAGACTAAAAACCGCAGCTGGACCTGATTTGCCTACTTTAAACATGCCTCCCACACACTGATAGCACTGAGCATGCCCTTGGGTATTTGCATAATAGCTGATTGGTTACAACACCCAGACTATGTGGGAGGCCTGGGTCCCACTCTTGCCTCAACCTGACATAACTTAAATATAGATTTTTCATTCCTCAGCCACTATCCTCTAAAATATTCTATTTTTATTCAAAAAAAGACTACTGCTCACCAGAACTCCAAACAAGCCACAGAGAACCTGACTCTGCAGCCAAAGGAAACCTGAGTTTCATCTTGGAGCATCAACCTAAGAATGAGGAAGCCTAAGTTTAATTTTCGGGGGGTAGGGAATGTTAAAGATTTGCATATTGTGGTTTAACCTGAAACCAGGACACATATTTTGATGGATATAGGATAAAAATCAAAATTGATGAAAACATTTAAAAAGAAGAACAGGGTTTGGTACCCAAAGTCTATCTCATCTTTGAGAAGCCTTCTGACACAGTTTTTAATCCACAGATGCATAAACTCTTTGGTATCAATGCATCACAATGGTGGTATATCACCACTGCATTATATAGCTAAATTACAATATTTTATCTTGCATTGCTCTTTACACAATGAACTGTCATGTTATCCTTGACCTAGAGTGCTATAACAAATCAGATAAAAGACTCATCTTTTTATATTTTTTTCCCCAGACAGTATAAAAGCCAATAATTTTAATGTCTTTGAAAGTTCTGGGGTTTGATTTTTCAATTATTTTTGCTTCCTAAGTTATCTCAGAAGAATTTATATATAACATACATGGCCATAAAGAGTAAGAAAAGAACAAAACTGGGGAAAATGCTGCAATTAGCAAATATTGTGGGTTTTTTTCATTAGCAGGAAATAATTCTTCAAGAGAGCATTGTGAAAAGAACACATTTGGCTCAGTTCATAAATGCATTTAATGAACTCTACCATGGATCTTATGACTAATATGTCAAACATCTTTCAGGTGACCTTGATTTAACTGTATAATTTGCTATTATTCATAAGTTACCATATTCCTGGTGAGTCAGAAATTTCCTATATTAAATTCCAGGGTAAAATGTGAATCTGTAAATACTGAATCACTGTTTATATAGAGTTTTTTTCCAGATCTGCAGTTTGTGAATTGTTATCTCATAAAATCTTCAACTTTTAAGTCATGGAGTGATGCATCGTTTTATAGTACCTTACTTTATACAAGAGTAGAAACATCATAAGCTCCATAAAATTAGGTGCTTTGCTCCTCTTTTGCGACTTATCTGAGTCAAACAGCACTGTAAAGCAGCTCTGCAGAAAGGGACCTGGGTGTCCTGGTGGCTAGCAAGCTCAATATGTCAATATGTAAGGCAGGGGTGAGGGGAAGGTGGGTTTAAAATTTGGTTTTATTTCTCATTATCCTACTAATTTGAATGGTAACAAATTAAACTCATTTCCCCAAGTTGAGTCTCTTTGCCCACGTCCAATGATTGGACGTGTGCTGCTGTGACAAAGAAAGCAAACAGGATGCTGGGTTATATCAACAAGGGCATCACCAGTGGAGATAAAGTCATTATTTCACTCTACTCAGCATTTGTCAGGCCACACCTGGAATACTGTGCTCAGTTTTGGTTTCTGCTATACAAAAAAGATGTGGACAGGTAGGAGAGGGCCGAGAGAAGGGCCACAAAGATCATCA